>OX382261.1:7894996-8527017 GCA_947507595.1 Pyralis farinalis | reverse complement strand
GGCCTCCGCCAATCCGCATTTGAGCAGCGTGGCTGAGTATGCTCTAAACCCCTTCGATTGAAGGGAAACCCGCATCCCTGCAGTGGGATGAGTAAGAGTTAATGTGGTAGTGGTGGTATCCCAACTATTTTATTCAGCAACGGGAGTCATACAAGCGTACGACCTGTCTGATGCCAAGTTGCGGCTGTAGACTATAAAAGCTTTCAATGCAGAAAGTTGTTATTTGTTGCGGTTTTCTGTGATGTTGCGGTACTTCGTCAGTCGGGCTACTATTGGGCAAATAATTAATTATGGTTATAATTTTGTACAAATTTTCAAAAATTCACTCGTAGAAAATTTAAAATGTCACTTAGTCAAAAAGATAAAATTCATTTTTTATATCTAAGCGGATATACAAATATTATAATTCATATTACAATTGTAATTTGTGGCGTCCCAATACATTGATTGAATAAACAATAAACTAGGAAATGTTTTCCTAAGGCTGGAAAGATTGACACAGAACCAATTAGGAATATCGTGTATAGATAATGAGACGAAAACTCGATAACTTTCGTTACGAGAATGAACCTGTTGTAGGTATTGTTAAGATATTATTTTATCTGTAATTGAGAATTATTTATTTCAGTATGGCCTGCAAGTAACCCGATAACGCGATTATGCGTTTTAGACTAAACAAACTCGTTAGTCAAACAAGCACAAGACAGTTGCGGTATTTTTGAAAGTACATGATAAAATTCGCCTTTACAGAGTTTGACAAGTTTATACTTGTCAAACTCTGTAAAGGCGATTTTATCATGGCCAGCTAGTCGAACCGGAGAACCGACAGTTCCGTACGCACGTTAAAATCGTACTGGAATACCAAACATCGATAATTTAAAAATTAAGAATTTTAAGGAAAATACGAGTATTATAAGATATAAAATAAAATAAGACACCCATATACATGTTTGACTTGTATAGGTTTCTTATCGAAGTTTATGTGTTAAAAGATACTATTTTAAAGATAACTATCTAGATCATTTATAATTCTTTACATATTATCTTAAGAGTATACTCAGTATGTGGGAATAGTTTTATAACATGTCGGTTATAAAACTATGTCAAATTTCACATTTTATATCAGTTGTAGTCTTTCTGCGACCACGGATGCTGCAAAGCATTCGAAACGTCATGTTCAACAAAATAAATAAAACACGCAATACTTCCGTTAAAAGTTGTTTAATTCAATGTGTAACAATCGCGAAAACCTAAGACAATACTGTATATCAAATACTTTTTGGGAAAAATGCCTGTGATAGACGAATAGACAGACATGCAACTTGGGATTGAGTGCGTTACTTTAGGACGGCTCCAATTATAGTTTTGGTTACGGATCTTTGAACAATAACCCTCATCATGCGATACCATCTGTCTGTTACGAAGGTCATTTATTCTTTTCTTTTTATATCCGAATTTCCAGAAATAATCACAGTTAACAAAAGGTTACATAATCATTACAGATGAAGATATATTTAACCATATTTTAGAAATCCTAAACAGTACATTGTGCATTAGGAGAATGACGTAAAAATTCCTGTTACGCCCGTATTAATCATCACATTGGCGAGGATCTAAATAAAAATATTTATCTGTCTATCTATCTATATATAACTTCACACCAAATAAGAGATTTGGCGCGAAGTTATAGATAAAGATAAATATTTTTATTACAGTGTAGGGAGAGATAACCGAGCGTCACGTGACCCGATCCTTACACACCTCACTCGCTTCTTTAACATTCATTACACTTCTCATACACGCTCGCCGGTTTCTAAGGCTCCTGACATCATCTTCTGATAAAACACGATCAATTTGGTCATAGTATAAGTAAGTCTTGGCCTTCCTCGGCTCCTACATCCTTCCACTTTTGAGTTGTATATCTGTTTCGTTATTCTATCTTTCCGCAACTGTGTTTCTAACATCATCATTGCGATTACGGTCTACACGCGTTACGCCACAAATTTTGCGCAACACTCGCATTTCTACCGCTTTTGTCCTACTTTCATGCTCTCTCTACCTTACCCAGCTCTCGCTTCCATAAGTAAGCTTTAAGACCAGCACTGCATTGCGTATTTAAAAATATTAATTTCCTCGCGAAAAAGCAAAAATCTTTTTTCTTCAGACTTCTCTGTTAATATTTTTTTAATTCTCGAGCCAATTCATAACTAAAAAAACTGGATATTTTTATACTCTCTTGTAAAAGATATCGTACAACAATTTTACCATCGTTACTTGGAACTCAACGAACTTTTATCTGCCGAAAGCATCAAATCTGTTTTTGTATCTATTCCGTATGAATATCCGCTATATTAATAATTACTATTTATAATAATTTAGCATAAGATATAGAGGAGAGAACGTGTTAGTACATATTGGGTACATATCTACTATCATAAAATTTACAGGTAAAATAAGCAAGTTATCACATCAAAGACCGGGAAAACCACTTCATGGTTACATTCGTTTGTTAAATAAGAAATCAGTAATGAAAATAGAACAATCCCTATTTTTTCTTAAATTTCGAAGCTAGCTGGCTCATTGAAAATATCCAAAATTTGCGCAAGCCAAGCCCACAAAGTACGTTAATGTCGTGACTCAAACACATATATTGTCGATAACGCAAAATAAATTCTAAAAAAATTTAATATGTCACTACATGCCCAGATTAAAATTTGCGTAGCTCTCAAAAACATACAAGCAGCTTGTAATCGCTTACAGTGCAGCCCTACCATTCCGTATCGATATCTTCTCTTTGGCGGTCATTTTTGCCGGGAAATTGGCCCATATCCGATCTCGACGATACCTCGTCGCGATCCGTTTTGTCGATCACTCGTCCCACTGCGCCGTGATAACATTGTAGGTGTGGCTGATGACGTCGATGTGACATTGAGTGACGTTTAGCTCTCTGTGGATTTGGGTACTAGTTGGTCTATAATCTTTATTTACTTGCATAGAGGGAGTAAAATTGAATGATAAAAATAAATGCTGCACACAACAAATTATTTACAGGGATAGAACTTAATGAACGAATGTAAGATAATACAGGAATTAACTACATTATGACACCCTACTTCATTTAATGTAAAGCAACAGTTTTCTTTCATTAATTTTTATACTTAAAATAGCAACATAACACGACTGCATATGTATTACATGGTTCAGATACTATTGGTTCAGAGATGTAGAAACAATGCAGGAAGAAATACTTACGAAATAGATATACAATGCGAAAGTAGAAGGATGTAGGAGTCGGCCAAAGCCAAGACTTAACTACCATGACTAAATTGATTGTGTTTTTTTATCAGAAGGTGATGTCAGAAACCTTAGAAACCGGCGGGCGTCTGAAGAGTTTACAATGAATGTTAAAGAAGCGAGTATGTAAGGATCGAGTCATGTGGCGCTCGGTTCTTTCCGCCTACCGCGCAGGGGATTTAGCGTGAAGTTAGAAATATATATACATATAGCATAACATGGATTCATGGTAATTAATACACAACCGAGCAACGCATACAGAGGCCATTATGCGTCAGGTGAAATTGCACAACATGGTCACGACTGGATTACTGGTACAATTTAAGCGACAGTTTATTACAACAACATTACCTATATTACGTAATGTCTTGTAATATTCAAGTATATACTCGGAAATGGTAAGTAAACTATCTGAAAAATGACTGTCTTGCTGCGATATTGGTAACAAGGAATAACATTTGCAATGTTAATAATCGAATTTCTATGAAATTGTGACCACGGAAACATATTCTTTTTATTGAATAAAAATACAGAAGTATATCCAAAATCTGAAATTTAGTGCTTACCATACTACTCGCGTAATGTACATTCGTAAAGAAACACTTTTTAATAAAGTAATTAAAACGACTTTAAAAGTTCCTATATGAAATCTATGTTTGTCTGTGTGTGCGTTTATCTGTTGTGTGTCTCTGTCACTTTTTTTTTTCGAATATTCGAATTTTGACTTCAGATTCGGATTCAGCATAAAAAAGTAGAATGGGAATATCCGAAAAACCAACCTCCTATCTTTTTTTCGGCCGACAAATCTAAAAAAAAAATTTGAATTTTTGTTTCAGATTCGAAAAGTAAATTAAAAAGTAGAATAGGAATGTCTTAAGCCTTCAGAACCCGTTATATACCTTTTCCCATACATTTCGCGGTCATATATGACGGGTTTCGAAGGGAAACCAATATCATATTTCTTAAGGAACATGGTCAAAATGGCGGACAAAGTTTTTAAAAAAATAATTAAATTGTTATACTCGTATAATTGACGAGCCAACTGACGCCCGTTTTTTCAGAGGCAAAAAATAACTTTGTTTAGTTTACCGTTTGCGAAGAAACATTCTTATGGCACAAGAGGATGCGGTTTCTCTGTCGTCTGTCTCGAACTGTTTTAGGGACAATGGGTCAACAAACGATAGTGTACCCATAAGTATATTATTACTACATATTTCATCTTCAAAGGTGATTGTGTAAATGCAATAACACATCAGATTTTACTTGCGTCTCTTGTATGCCTCTGTTTTGCTGATCTGTTCTTATTTTCAGACTCTATATTATAAATAAGATGGTTGTTTTCTGTAGTTTAAAACTGTGACAATGTGGCAAAATAATATTAAAATATTCATGGTTAAACTTTAGCAATATTTTTATACTCAAATTACAAAAAGTAAAACAAACATGATTTCATTTTCAAAAGATATACAAAATTAAAAATAGTTATGGTTAACCAGGAGCGCAACATTTTCAATGTGGTTCATATATATAAACATATTTATAGTACAGCATCTTGAACTCTTCTAGGGTAGCTGTGAACTATTTCACCGTGATTCCTTCCTCCTGACGGGCTACCCACCGCAGTTAGATTGACAGGTTTAGAATGTGTGTTGTAGACACAGACATTTAACATCCCAACGCTATGCGTCTCTGGATCTCACTTGGATTTATCACTTATTAGTGTGACATCGTTCAAGTATTTCAGAACAGGTTTTTTAACCTTCAATGAAGTCGGAATCTTTTTCGTAATCCACGAAAGCTATAACAGTGAATCGTATAGAAGCGGTTGGCAGTGTCGTAGCTTTTACGAAGCTTAATATTTTGTGCTGGTATTCATAATTCTAATGAGAAGATTTCTATTATAAAATGACGGGAAGCAAAAATCATATGGCTCATCTGATACCGGTACCTTATATTCACAGAAACACAACAACCGTCCAAGGAGTTGTTATTTGACCACGGTCTTCTATGACATTCCCCCCGTTTACTTTGATGCGCTCTACATCTTTTTTGGGGTAATCATTTTTAAATTCGTAGAGTGCTAGGCAGCATATGTTGGGTTGACTCTAAAGGTGACCCACTAAAGTGTGTGTGTAAAAAGTATGTGGTGAAGGTCAAGCGACCTACTTACACCTCATACCATAACCAATTTGTAATAACTGTAGAAAATAGCTTTTAAGCGTACATAATATTATCGAATAATCAAGTGTTCGCAAGTGTACATTTGCACCAAATTCTAAGTTATGACCTAAAAGCGATAGGTAAATGCAATATGTCAAACTAAATTAACGTAAAAGCTTTTGGAGGCAAATTTTCTGTGATACGCATAAGTACTTACAATTTAGTGCAGTGAAGTTTATGAGACTACAAAAAGAGGTTTTTATCCATATTACCTACCACACTTGTGTGTGAAGTAGTGCGGTTGTAATGCCTGCTGATAACACAGCAACTCCTGAAGAGCTTACTGTTAATATCACTGACTCGCAGAAAGTTGTTACGTGTCTACGGTTTATGTGACGTGGAAGATACTTCCCCTGTCGGACTGCTTCAATGTCTCTTGACGTTATCTCTCTTAAAAACACCAAACCAAGACAAATAGGTTTGTTTTATAACACAAATGTGTGTCCTATATGGGAATCGAACCTACGACCCGGTGGCAGTGATTAGCAGTTCTACTTTAGAACTGCTAATCACTGCCACCGGGCACATCAAAATTTTGATGATGATCTATCTAGAACTCCGAAAAAAGTCTCTTGCGTAATCGTAGGTAGAGAACAGATGGCCACATGCCTCGGTTCTTACATACCTCAATAGCTTCTTATCATTCATAGCTCTTTTCACGCTCACCGGTTCCTAGGGCCCCTGGTATCTCCTTCTGATAACACACGACCAATTTGTTTACAACCGATATTCTCTTTCAGACAACTCTTTTACTCATTTATCTACATTGCAAACTCGCTGTACAAGCGTTGCGCCGAGAGCGTTTGCACAACGCTGGCGTCTCCACGGCATTTACTCTACTTTCATGCTCTCTCTGTCAAGCCTTTCGTTATATTAGGGTTGGCGTCATCATTACTGAGTTTATGATAATGATATTTATTATAATGAACTAAGAAGTTTACAAAACACACATCGACTTCGATGCAGTAGATAGTAGAGCTTTTTTATTTCAAATGTTCACAATGCGATACGCTGAGATGAAACTAGATCCTTTTGTTAAAAATTGTTCCCAAGTTAAAAATTTAATTCCCAAGATAAATAAGGGTATAAACCTTAACCTTACTGGCCATCTCCTTTTGTTTAAAAATTTCAACGTCTCCACAAATTCGTTCGCCAAGTAATTATTTGTATATTTCAATGTCGGTGACATTGCAAAATTTTTTCATATTGATCCCGTATTTTCGTTTTTGCGATCACTTCTAGACTATCCTGTACATACACGTATAAACATGTGCAATTATTATATAGGAGCAGTGGGCACGGAAATGCCAAAAAGTAGATACAAGCAACAACAGAGCAATTTATTATTACTAGTATTCTGTAGCAAATTTTTGAATTGAAATTTCCATTCAAAACGAATTTACATGTTTCCATTTTTAGGGTTCCGTACCCAAAGGGTAAAACGGAACCCTATTACTGAGGCTCCGCTGTCCATCCGTCCGTCCGTCCTTCTGTCACCAGGCTGTATCTCTTGAACCGTGATAGTTAGACAGTTGAAATTTTCACAGATGATGTATTTCTGTTGCCGCTATAATAACAAATACTAAGAAATAAAATAAAATAAATATTTATGGGGGCTCCCATACAACAAACGAGATTTTTTTGCTCATTTTTGCTCGATATTGATAACGGCAACAGGTAGACGCTTGAAATATTCACAGAATATTTAGTTATATATTCACTTTAAGAATAAATAATTAAATTAAAATAAAACAAATATTTAAGGGGGCTCCCATACAACAAACGTATTTTTTTTGCCGTTTTTATAGATAATGGTACGGAACCCTTCGACTCGCACTTGGGCGATTTTTTTTTCTACTGTTATCAAACAGCGGAGAAAAAGTTATCTTTGTCTATTTATATAGGAAATAAAAAAGCCAGAAGTCATTGAGAATTTTCATAAAAAATTAACTGTCCAGCTGGCATGCGCGTGGTTCATAAGCAATTCTACTGTCGCGTCTATTAAATTTCAAGCGTAATTCGTTAAACCTCACACAGCTGTGATTACCTGCCCTACTGTAGTTGTCCTGCAATGTGTTTTCCTCTTGCTAAGTATAAACATACCTACAAGAATACTAAAGTCTATCACTTGACGAATCAACATTTAACGAGCTCGGTGGCGCAGTGGTGAAATGCGCTGTTACGCTACTTTGACACCAACGCCTATGGGTTCGATTCCCACACAGGACAGACTTTTATGTGCATGAACATGTCTGTTTGCATTGGCCTGGGTGCTTTTAAGAGAGGTAGGGCACATCAAAGTAGCCCCTATGGGGAAGTGTCAATACCTCACAGAAAACACAAAAAACTGCGGCCAAATAACAACCAGGAGTTGTTATTTGGCCGCAGTTGTTGTTGTGTTCCTGCGTGTGAATGAGGTCTCCAGTAAGTTCCAATGAAGTTTGCTGAGTTAGCAGCAGAGGTGGCATCGCGCGAGTAATACTTAATGTATTACAAGCGTTCATAGGCTACGGTAACCGCTTTACATCAGGTGAGCAATATGCTTGTATACAACGACACGTTGTATAGAAAAAAAACTTCGCTATCGAACTCGCGAGGAACAAAATAAATCTTTAGTTAAAAAAAATGTCATGTAGGGTAAACCTCTTCTCACCCTCTCCTAATTTTACTTATTAAATTAAATTTTACTCTATAAACGAAATTTTTAAAATTGCTGAAATACATGTTTTTAGGGTTCCATACCCTAAGGGTAAAACGGAATCCTATTACTGAGACTCCGCTGTCCGTCCGTCCGTCCATCTGGTACCGGGCTGTATCTCATGAACCGTAATAGTTAGACAGTTGAAATTTTCACAGATGATGTATTTCTATTGCCGCTATAACAACAAATACTAAAAAATAGAATAAAGTAAATATTTAAGGAGGCTCCCATACAGCAAACGTGTTTTTTTTGCTCGTTTTTGCTCGATATTGATAACGGCAACAGGTAGATGCTTGAAATATGCACAGAATATTTAGTTATATATTCACTTTAAGAATAAATTATTAAAATAAATTAAAACAAATATTTAAGGGGGGCTCCCATACAACAAACGTGATTTTTTTGCTTTTTTTATAGATAATGGTACGGAACCTTACGTGCGCGAGTCCGACTCGCACTTGGCCGATTTTTTGTTATTAATTTCTTATGAATATCTAAATACAAATGCACTGAAACAAAAACGATCCCGCCATACAAACTTTCTCAACTTTTCTTACTCGTTTTACTTCCATATCAGGTCTTTAAGGATAGAATATTAAAAAAATTAAGATTTGTAGTTTATTAGAAGATGAATAATTATTTGCTTTATAGAATATTAATACCAAGTTTCTCTACAATTGACCCCGGGCTTATTTTTTACACCTTCTTAAAGAATTTTCAAAAATGCTTTCACATTTTTACTGCTTACATATTTACCTCTAAATACTGAAAGGAACACATTCACCGAATATTACGTGTCACGAGTCAGTGATTCAGGTTATTCGCATTATTTTCTATGAAATATTGTGTTATTATGTACTAGAGGAGCTAAGTAAAAGTTTTGCTCCATTTTGGTAATAATTATAAGCGGATAATGTCCGCTGCAGCGCTGAAATAATTTAGATATCTATCGCAAAGATTCAAAGATTCAGCACTAAATCGCTTCGAAGGCGCACTTTTCTCGCGGACAAAAGGTCAAAAGCGCCGTAATTTTCGTGGCGCTTACGCGTTTCGTTGAACGTAGTGCAGCAAAGAGTTGTAGCCGATCGGCAACAAAGCATCGGTTCTAGTACACTATGTTGTACATAATAATAAATGTGAAATACACAAAACAATGCCACTTCGTCAACAATGTTATATATATTGGAGCTGTACCTACTTTTTCTTTTTCCTTTCTTCTATTTTTTATAAATGATGCGTTCACTTGAAAATGGACTGCATGCTGGGTCTAAAATTAACACATTGTGTTGTATGTAGTCAAATAACCTGTTGGTGATTATTATATGACGAATGCCTTTTACAAGTAACTAGTTTCTATTCTACTGATTACCAAGATGTAAGTAGGTTTATAATAAAGGCCTAACAGATACTTAGTCCTATAAATAACTCGTGAACCCGGCTAACCGTGCCGCTTGCTACATCACGCGCTAGTGACTTCACCTTTTGTACCTGCTCTATGTATTATAGAAATGACGCGATGCAAACAATATTTACGTATAAAAAATAACGATCAACTGCGTCTCAGACTCGTGCACCGAGTGTTTCATGGTTACAATGACAGCTTCCATTTATTATGTTAACTAGCTGCAACCCGCAACTTTGTCCGCGCGTATCTCGTTATCCCGTGGGAAACGCTTTTTCTTACTTTCTTTTTTCTCAGCTTCTAACAGTCGTATCTGATGGCGAATAACCTATAACCTTCTTTAAAAATAGAAGTGTGAAATGCAAAAATATTTTTTCCAATTGGACTGGTAGTTTCAGAGTCTAATCTCTGCATGCAAACAAACAAACTCTTTCGTTTTATATTTTAGTGTAGATTTATTTATGTTGGTATTTGATTTTATTATGTATTCAATAAAAATAGTGAATCAAATTTCATAATCACTAGCATTAGTTTCGTTACGTAATAAAATATTTATTGACCATTTGTTTGATGAAAGGTTTTTCTGGGTAGATTGTGTGTTACGTATCATCTGAATCTATTAATTTGATGGTTGTTTCTAAACGTCACGTAATTTTATCCTTAGTCCTTTTACAACTCATATTTATTCTAATCTAATCCCTTGATTGACGAGATCGGTGGCTCGGTCGTGAATGACGCGAATTTGACACCAACGCTCGTGGGTTCGATTCCCACACAAGGCAAACATTTGTGTGCATGAACATGTCCGTTTATCTTGGTCTGGATGCTTTAGGAGTGGTAGGGCGCATCAAAGCAGCCCGTCTGGGGAAGTACCTCCACCTCACAGAAAACCGCAGCCAAATAACAACTCCCTAGAGGGTTGTTGTGTTTCTGCGTGTAAGTGAATTCACCAGTATGCTCCCAAGGAGTTGCTGTGTAAGCAGCACAGGAGGCATCGCGCAAGTAATACTCAGTATATTAAAAGCGTTAATAGACTACAGTACCCGCTTTACATCAGGTGGGCCGTATGCTTGTATGCCTCCCGACGTAGTATAAAAAAACCCCCGAAAAATTTGATATTAAAATAACTTATAATAATCGATATGTGTGCTGGATCTCGCCTTACCTCATATCTTGGACTGCGTAGACAATTGTTTCGTAAAAAATGTATATTAAGAAACACAATACCTAACCCGATCCATACTTAATCCAAACCAAAGGTATTCAAATATAATACCTGCTACGATTTTTAATGATTTTTTAATAAAATACCACGGGATCTATAGACGTATTTCTATCTAAGATATTTTATGTACTAAAATCCGGATGAATCAGCATAGGTTTCGCATGGATTTGTGAATTTGTAGCGCGATTTTCAGTGGTGATAAGGATTTAACACTTTCTATTTTCATATTTAAACAGCGCCTCCCAACACCGGATCGGGTCATTTGATTCCACTGTTTCATCTCAACTTAAGAGTTGGTACGATGTTAGTAACAGAAGTCTATACGCCTTGTGGTGAGACTGCCCACGCATGGACGCGCAACAGCTGCAATTCCTTTATTTCGTGCGGGGGTGGGATCTTTCGATTTTTTGCGCTATTATTATGACGTAAGATGTTTAATCCCACGTCATCATAATAGAAATAAAAATAGAATCGTTCTTCGTAGAAATTATTTTTAACTATCACATAACACAGCGTTCACTATCATTGTGAGTATCAAAAACTGCCGCTTATGTTTTAGATTGTTAATGAGGATGATTGCCTGTTAATTGTATTTTAATTTCGTTAATATTTGCTAGAGAACATATAAACACAGTGACAATACGAGGCACTTCAAAGTAAGCACGGTTGTGACGACCAAATATACACAATTCAATGATCATGAACTGGTTTCCACAAATAAATAATGGTTCTTCTATCCTCACATACAGGATTCGCAATGGTCGCGTACCGTGCTAGAGATGATTATACCAAGAACTCGTAAGTTGAGCACTGAACTCCCCCTGACCGCGGTTTTCGCATGGAACTAATGCACGAGGTTCTTCAAAGAGGGCGTAGAAAAGATCATATTGTGATGTAATTTCACCCTTTTATAAAACAAGTTTAGGGTCATAATGTTATATATGAACTTGTTCCTGATTACGAAGGGAGGTAAAACAGCGAAAGTCTATATCCACCATATAGGCTTCTGCTTTTTTACCTGCCTTCGTATTGGTAATTGGTAACCGTTTGTAATACAGGAAGTATCACTTGCGCGTTGCTACCCCCGCTGCAAATGTGGCAACTTCTCGGGAGCTTATCGATAACCGCACTCATTCGAGAACAACCCTCCAAATTGTTGTTATTTGACTGCAGTCATCTGTGTGGCGCAGAAACGTGCACAAACGAACTGTTTATATGCACCCTGCTGTTATTTCGCCAGGATCATTATTTGTGTGCTATTCCAATTGCGGTACCTAGGGACCTTCCCACTTTTTCTTATCCAAAAAGAATAATATTAATTATTTATTCTATTCACTTTGTATTCTTTTGCAGGAAATTATAAGTTAAGTAGTAAGCCATAAGTCAAAATTTATTTTACAGTCATTTCTGTACACTCGTTACAATATTAACACTATTAATATTTTACTTCAAAAAAAATACTTCACGTTAATGAGTTGAAAAAGTAACACAAAAATCTGCAGTGACCCAAATCGTGTTGCAGTAAAATGTTGTTCGAAATGAGTTATTATACTCGTGAATATAACGAAACACTTCATTAACTGAGCATTTATTCTGAAAGTGGCATAATGAGAACCACATGAAAAATAACATTTACCCGCTCATTTCTATGTGGTGTTCATGAAATAAAAGGTAAAAATAAAAGCTATTGTTATTTAATATTTTTTTATTTTTATTATAATACAAAAGCCATTAGATACATAATGACAGTACTTGTATACCAAACATACGGCCAATAACGGATTTACATTTTATAGTTAACAGATAACAAGCCAAAGAGCAAACAACTAGGTAAAGTATTAAAATAGAACCAGTTGAGAATGCGCAAGCTTGCATTGCCAGAGGAACACCTGGCTCCCCAATTTTTTTTTTTTTTTTTAATCTTTGTCGACCATTTTGACCATGTTCCTTAAGAAATATGATATTGGTTTTTAAGACATTCCTATTTTACTTTTTAATTTACTTTTCGAATCTGAAATAAAAATTCAATTTTTTTTTTAATTTGTCGGCCATTTTGACTATGTTCCTTAAGAGATAGGAGGTTGGTTTTTCAGACATTCCTATTCTACTTTTTTACGTTGAATCCGAATCTGAAGTCAAAATTCGAAAAAAAAGCGACAGACACACACAGAGACAAACTCACACACAGCCAAACATATAGATTTCATATAGGAACGGTGTTCCTGAAAATAGTGCGAAATTTCTATTTGTAGGTTGAATAGTTTTACAAGAAAAAATGTTTAAATATTAAAGTACTCCCTCAGTTGTGTGTGGTGTGTGTGCGTATATTAGAGAATGCATGTGTGTGTGTGAGTGTGTCTGCCTGCATGCTTGTGCGAGCGTATGTGTATGCTGGTTAGTGTGAGTTACATGTACCTACCTATGTGTACAAATACAGCACAAAACAATTGCGAATAGAACGCAAAACTACTGCTACGAGTACTATCTATCTATAATATTACTTACATGAATTACCAATAAATTCAAGCGTTATTTCACGAAAATGTACAGGCAATTTGATCTGCACTTCGTTGATATACATACGTTCTTCGTGATGAATTAATTCGCTTGTTTGTGATACAAGATAACGCTATTTGGTTTTTGTTTGATTGTATATTGCACTGTTAGCGCGTTCCTTATTTCTTGGCACGTTGTGCAAATCGATTTAAGTATCATTTTGCCTATTTTTTGTTCGAAAGTTGCAAAAACTCTAAGGTTAATGAAACAGGACAAAATTATTTCTACAAGATATACATTTATGCACTTTTACTTTTACAAGATATAAATCTGATATCAGAAAATTGTTCGAATATTTTTATTTACCTACCGTATACATATATACACGTGTATATATAGAGTATATATATGTCCATGATGTTCAAAATTAATAGACGGTTAGGTAATTATGACGAAGTTAGCGATGCTCTCTCTAAAGTTATTCATTGGTTTAGTGTTAATAAACTGCTTTTAAATGATAAAAAGACTAAAGTAATTAAGTTCTCAACACCTAATGTAAGACAGGTGGCTACCAATGTACATGTTAATGGAACTAATTTAGCCCCTGTGGAGACAACTGTGTTCTTGGGTATAACAATTGACTCCAGACTACAATGGGGCCCACAAATTGAAAAATTATCAGGAAAACTAAGTTCTGCAGCCTATGTAGTGAAAACTATTAGACGGCTCACTGATGTTGATACGGCTAGAATAGTTTATTTCAGCTACTTTCATAGTATTATGTCATACGGAATTCTTCTTTGGGGTAACTCCGCGGACATTAACACCATCCTTTTATTGTAAAAGAGAGCCATAAGAGCTATCTACAAACTTGGTCCCTGGGAGAGCCTTAGAGAAAAATTAAAAAAAATAAATATTTTAACAGTCGCATCGCAATATATCTATGAAAATCTTTTATATGTCCATAAAACATAGACTCATTTTGTAAAAAGAGTGATACTCATAACACAAATACTAGATATAAGCATAATCTTGTGTTACATGCAAGCCGTCTAAACAAAATAAGTAATTATTTTATGGAGCAATATATAGGTACGGTTCTATAACAAACTTCCCAGCAATATAAGAGAATTGTCAATAAACAAATTTAAAACTACTATTAAAGCCAAATTGTGTAGCAGGGCATATTATAAAGTATCTGACTATATTAATAATAAAAATGCCTGGCAGTGAGTCGATCCAATTATAATGTAATTAATAAATTATGTAAATTTGTTTGGATACCAAAAGAGGGATGCCTGAGTTTTTGGCAGTATTTTTATCAGTGCTCACCTAGTCATAAACTGCACGGTAGGGAAACAAATTGTGACGATTCCAAACAAATGTAGCCATTTTTACGGAATAAAAAGATTTTGACTTTTGACTTATGAGTAATTAAACAACAAAAATATAGAACAATTCAGTAGACAAACATAAACATGTTAATAAAATTTGATTTTAAACTTCTACGCAAATTACGATTTCTAAAATCAAACGTAAAAATGTTCAAGTAGAAATTG
Organism: Pyralis farinalis; assembly: GCA_947507595.1. Lineage (NCBI taxonomy): Eukaryota > Metazoa > Arthropoda > Insecta > Lepidoptera > Pyralidae > Pyralis > Pyralis farinalis. The sequence goes on along the minus strand of OX382261.1, from coordinate 8,512,120 downwards.
ATCCTGGCCATGTCACAAAATAGGTTGGTTTCTAACATAGCTTTAACCTGAAGCTCCCAAACCAATAATATCCTTTCAATATCTACATAAAACATAACTAATTAATTCTTAAAGATTAATTACATCAATATTTTAGGAAACAGGGGCGTTTGTTTTTGTATACATATTTTAAATGAGGTCTATTTCAAAATATTTACTATGAAATGAGACATCTTGAAAGGTAATCCATAAACGGACCGTTAATTTTATAACTAATATCCGAAAGCAAAAAGATAAAACACCAATAAGCTCAATACCATAATAATTAAAACGATATCTTGAGCAATGAACAAAGCATAATAATTTTATAGCTGCCCATAAATTTGCTGATTAATTTAGTAGAAAAACAATACTAATAGTCAATACGAGTATACTCGTATGGTTCACCACCGTCAACAACTTTTATGCTCGTAACTTATCGGTTCGTTGGGTTGTGCTATGAAATCTGGTGAAGATCTACTGGTCTGGATCTGGTCTAGAATACTACGGACTTTTAATTGGTAAAGTTTATTGTCAATAAATAAATTAATATTTCCAACCCATGACCGAACACTATCTAGTTTTAAACCATACAAAGCAAAACCAAAACCTTCAGATCTATACCAATACACAAATTATTTTTTGCGGGCATCTAATCCATGGCCCTCGCTGTCAATGTTGCCATTCATTAAATGAATTTTCGAGCTGTATCATTTTGCTCCACCAGAGTTATGCCTACATAATTATATCATATAATACAATTATTAAAAATCCTACGAAGGCGCCATAGCCTTATTTGAAAAAAAAAATACAATATAGGATAAAATATCTACCTACCTTTAAACGATTAGTGCAACATTTATATAATTTAGTGGATTATACAACAAATAACAGTATATTTCATTTGAATAGTATTATATTTGGAAAAATAGGCGTCCACTCTCACATATGAATCATGTTATGGCGTCGACGTCTGGTACAGGGCAGCCCTGTCTTTTCGGAGGCGCCGCGCCGTCGCCACGCCGTCGTCTCGGAAGGACGAAGGACGCTCCACTGGCGAAACTTCAGTCGGCTGCAGATCTTACGTAACACCGCTTCATTAAGAAGTTTGTTTTTAAACTCGGACGGGGTTTCTGTTTCTGCAAATAGATGTTATTTTATTCGAGTAAAAGAGAATTATGTTATAACGGCTACGTGCGTATATGCTATTTATTATTCATTACCCAATACATTCCGCATACAACGGCATGAATTAATTTTATTACATCATTGGATTAGTCAATAATTATTAGGAAATATAACAAAATGTAAAACAGCATTTTGTCAAAGTGAAAATTAAATGTTAAATAAGGCTCCGTTTTCACCATCTTCTTCAATCAACATGTCCATATAAGGTCCGTCTATTTATCTTTCCTTCAGTCCAAAGGTTGTCTTTTTAAATCGTAATAAATATGTACTTTAAGGTCTTGTATTACTGTGGCCGCTAAACAGCGAGTAATAAAAATAAAATAAACATACAAATATGAAGCTACCTTTTATATGCGGTACTGAACCCTTCATTTGTTAGTTCGATTCACACTTATCCGTTTTCTGTACACTGTAGCCATAGTAGTAGGTATCAATGGATGACCGATTTTTTGCATTCATAGTTCCTTTTAATGTGTATCGTAAATAAAAGTAATGTAAATCTATACATTAAAGCTTGTACTATTTTTATATAGAAACGAATATATAAAATAGAGAATATTCTTAACATTTAAAATTTCTCTAGTATTTATAAAACAATCGCTTATTTTTTCTTTTATTAATTAGGCATAAAAAACAAATTGAGACATACAGAATCCGGACTCAAAATTCATGGTAACTTTTGATATCTATGCTTGCCATATACTCCACCGTTTCAGATTCTCATTCCGTAATCAATGCATTATGATGATTGATTCATAGGGTACCTTTAACCTACCTTCTATAGATGAAACACGTTTTTCCTTTCTATCAAATCGAATTGACTACTTCTAGATATAGTTATATACATACTTATGTTACGGCGACGCTCTGTCGCAGTGACAATAATAATATATATGAAAGTACGCTACATGAGCTTGCTTGTAAGGAGTGTTCTTAGAAATAATAATCGTAAATCGATTCACTGATATAAAATGTATAAATACTTACCGTTAATGCAGCATACGGGAACGGATAATGTAGGGAACTATTATATTGTATTGGTTTGTTTCTGATCTCTAATTCATTTTGATTTCTGGTACAGTTTAATTATTTATATAACGAATATCAACAAAGTGAACATAATCTTAAATATAAGAGAAAATATGTTTAATAGGTACATCAAGAATACTCTGTGCAAGAAGAGTTATTATAGAATCGATAAATATCTAACTGATAGAGATGTTTGGAAATGATTCAGCACATATATTAATATATCTTAATTGTACCACTTGATTTCACTATATGTACACTCACATATATTTATTGTAATATATTTGAACGATGGAAAAAAGACCCATATTGGCAAGTTTCTTTTGGCATTTCTTCTTCGCCGATGGTCATTTCCGAAATGCTGGTAGATTAAAAAAGAGATTGAAAGTAAAAAAAAATCCTGGAAAATTATTAAGATACAATATGATTTAATTTAAAGGATGTAAGACGTGTCACGTGTAAGGCAAATAAATGATTTTTATCTTTTTTTATCTTTATATAATATTTTACATGATAAATGTCATCTCAGATATTGATGCAAACTAAATACTACAAATAAATAGTAAGTTAGTACGTTACCTATCAACATTTACAGGATATAAAAAATAGGAAGTCTCAGATACATTGTTTACTAATTTGTAAAAAAACATGTCGTTCAGAAATTCTATCTGAAGTGGGATAAAGAAGAAAGAAGATCCTAATTATGTGCGGGATAGCTAAGAAGCTCTCAATACACTTCTTTAATTTGAACATGATGCGGATCCTCAGTTGTCTTTCAAGTTCTTTTAAAAAATATAAATGGTGGTGTACCAATCACCATTAGCAATACTTTGATCTTCAAGTGAGATTGAAAAATATGTTACCCATGCAGGCGAAAAAAAAACAATCACTTTTTATTCACGTACCCGGTTACCTCAAATTTGTTGTCTGTTCTCGTTTTTCAATGCACATTCACAAGTTCCCTCTTTTTTCCTAATTCAAAACAATGAATCTACATTTCGGTACCGTCGTCCTTATTTCCTTATCCAGTGATCGTAAACAGCATTAGAACGTCAATAGTAGTATTTTAGCAGCATCTCTGTGCACCAATCTACATTATCCCTTTTCTGTTCTGGCATAAGTTCGTGGGGAATCCAACGACAAATAAACTTTTAACAGACAATTTCTCGCTAATTTTAAAGTAATAGAAACAATCACAATTTTTATTTTAAAAAATATAATCTTCGAAATTCAAACAGTTATGAGCCGAGTGGCTCTTGTAATGGGGTCAAGTATTATAAGAGTTCTAGGAATTTTAGTACTTTGATTTTCGCGAATGCCTGTAATTATGTTCAAGTTTGTATAACGTAAACAACAAATAATATGTGAGAACTGATACAGAGTACTTAAATAAATAACGTAGTACACAAATAAATAACGTATAAATGTATTCTTATACCCAGTAAGCGATTTCATTCTTTCTGTATTTCGTAGCCTGAGTACAAAATTTTAATTTTGGCTGAATGTTAAATAATTAAATAATTGTGGAGAACATTTCTAATATAAAATATGTACGTTATGTGACGTACGTTGTACGTCGCGTAAATAGAAAGATGTCAATAAAAACACATACAAATGTATAAAACCTGACGCGAACTTTCTCAGAAAGAAACATATTTTTGAGTCATATTTTAGTGACGAAACAAATTTACACCGAATAATAAATGTATTCGCAAAACAGCGGTAGTGGGAAATTTGACTCATGAATTAATTCTCCATAAACTGTAATAAATGTTTTACAAGACACACATGCGAAAATGTATATATGACTCAATTCGAGAGCTTTGCGAAAGATATCCCATCCTATTCTTAAACATTTTAAGCTATTCTCTAGCTTTTTTCTTCTCTTTCTACATAATGGAACAACAACAATATGGAAGAAGGTTGGTCATCACGAATTCTTCTTATACAAATTTACCGAAATCTCGGAAATATCAAATTTGGATATTTTCCACTAAATGAAATCACCAGGTTACCATTGAGCTCTTACCGTGTTACTGTCGCATACTACATCAGGTAGGTTATGTGCCTATGTACAATGTGTTTTTTTTTAATGAACGTCTGGATGTATACAAGCATACGGCCTATGTGAGATAGAGTAGTTATCGTAGCCAATGAATACCTTACAATATAGGAACTATCCCTCCCTGAGGTGCTTTCCAAGGGTGCAAAAAAATTATATATAGTTTTTCTTTGAATTAGCCACCCAACGCTACTGCAAGCGACTTCAGCGAACACATATTCCAGAGTTAGTTCCATTTTATTTATCAACTCCTATTAGTATCATTTTGCCATATAAATGTCAATGTAATTATGAAAGTATTAGATATTTCCTACTACAGTTTTCATAATATCAAAAGATTGACGCATATAAAGAAAACACATTTTTTATACAACGTCGGGTGGCATACAAGCATACGGCCTACCTGATGTAAAGCGGTTACCGTATCGTAAGCCTTCAAAGATGTAACATATTCACAAACCCTCATTATCTATACATTGCTGCCATATCATACCAGAGGGAGACTTTGTATAAAAGTTGTCTGCGTGGGTACCTCTATCTCAACTATTTCTACCGCCAAGCAGCTATACAGCTGTATTCCGGTTTGAAGGGTGAGATATGGCAGAGAAATTACAGGGTACTGTGACGAAACAGACCTTAGGTCACAAGATAGGCAGCGCGCGAGTAACATCCCCGTGGTGTTGCGACCGTCAATAGGCTCCGGTGACCGCTTACCATCTAATGCGGACCGCATGCTTGTTTGCCAATCTTGAAGAAAAAAATCTAATCGGAAGTTTTTTTCCCCGCGACGGTCACGGAGGCGGTATATGCGTTTGGGGTAACAGGTGTTTGTTTGTGTGCCTGTTACCATTTTTCTCGAAAACTACTGAACCGATTTAGATTTATTTTTTTATACCTTTGCGATATAACTCTGAGGGTCTAAATTCGACAAACTGTGTGAAAGCATTTTGTACTGCGTCCTGGGAAGAAAATGTTTACAACGTAGAAAATTGTCCAAATCACGAAAAAATGGTAGTCACTTGGAGCAAGGTCTGGCGAGTACAGAGGATGACGTATGGTTTCTAATTGCAGCTCGTGTAGAGTTACAACGGTCGTGCGGTGTGAGGTCTTGCGATATCATGTCATCCTAAATGAAAGGGACTATAATATTTACAACTACTAAATCATAGTTTGCACAAAGTCAAAACGCGCAGGAGTGTAACGATTAATAATTTTTGTATAGTAAAATAACTTGACAAATTTATACACCAGAATAATTTGCAATTTAGTTGTTCCGGTTTTTATTTTCAAGTGTGATGTAATAAAAAAAAATCGGCCAAGTGCGAGTCGGACTCGCGCACGGAGGGTTCCGTACCATTACCTATAAAAACGGCAAAAAAATCACGTTTGTTGTATGGGAGCCCCCCTTAAATATTTGTTTTATTTTAATTTAATTATTTATTCTTAAAGTGAATATATAACTAAATATTCTGTGAATATTTCAAGCATCTACCTGTTGCCGTTATCAATATCGAGTAAAAATGAGCAAAAAAATCACGTTTGTTGTATGGGAGCCCCCTTAAATATTTATGTTATTCTATTTTTTAGTATTTGTTGTTATAGCGGCAACAGAAATACATCATCTGTGAAAATTTCAACTGTCTAACTATCACGGTTCATGAGATACAGCCTGGTGACAGACGGACGGACGGACGGACGGATGGCCGGACGGACGGACGGACAGCGGAGCCTCAGTAATAGGGTTCCGTTTTACCCTTTGGGTACGGAACCCTAAAAAACATTGAAAATGTAGGTGGTAGTTCGCTTCGCTTTGCATGTTCGTCTAGTGCAGCTAGAGCTAACTGAAAAACTGTTAGAATTACTGAAACAGAATTAGAACGGCCATCCAAAACCATGGTCCAAACAAATTTACAATTCTCAAACATAGTTATCGTTATATCGAAAGAAATGCATACCAAGACTTGACACAATAATTATACGTTTAGTTCAGACCAATAAAGTTGCTTAAACAAAGTTAGAATCAGTAATATTCGACGAGTCAAATGACACCTTATCAATACCATAGGGTATCGTAGGGGAGACGAGCTCGGTGGGGCAGTCGTGAATGACGCGACTTTGACACAAACGATCGCAGGTTCGATTCCCACACAAGACAAATGACAAATTTGTGTGCATGAACATGTCTGTTTGTCTTGGTCTGAATGTTTTTTAGAGAGGTATGGCACAAAGTAACCTCCACGCCACAGAAAACCGCAGCCGAATAACAACTCCCTAAAGAGTCGTTGTGTTCCTGCGTGTGCGTGAGGTCACCAGTAGATTAGCAAGAGTTCATAGGCTACGGTAGAAAGCTCGATGGCATCATTGTCAATGTAACCAAACAAATCTATCTCGAGTTCATTGGAGGGCACGTTAAGCCGTCGCTCTCGTCTATTGCCGATAGGTGACAGTCGTTAAGCTAAGCCAGTGGTCCTCGGGCGGCTTGAAAACACTGGCCTCCGTCAATCTGCATTTGAGCAGCGTGGTGGAATATGCTCTAAACCCCTTCCGTTGAAGGGAGACCCGTACCCCTGCAGTGGGATGAGTAAGGGTTGATGTGGTATAGGCTACGGTAACCGCTTTACATTAGGCAATTCGTATGCTTCTATACCTTCTGACGTTGTATATAAAAAAAATTTGAGTATCTATTGAGTTGTCTAGTAGTAGAGGTCCATTATCTCCAAAGTTACATTTACTGAACGCTTTATCATCTATAATTTAAAAAAAATATATTTAAAAAAAGTTCAGCGACTATTAATTATTGTTATTTACATTATTATTTAAAATCTACTACTATGAATGAAGCACTGCATTGTTGCTTTTGCAGGAACCTTGTATTCTAATGCGGAATCACTAATGCGTCACTACTCGCTACCCAATTCTAAGACCTGAATCGATCGGGTTGATTTGGAAAAGTCGTAGCACAAACAAAATAATGAGAATAGAAAAGTGGCTGCTTATACCAACCAAAAAATTTTTATATAGGGTTTTGCACGTTATACGTTGTAAGTATAAAATACTAACAACGTTGCGGAGATGTGTAGAAAATGTGACTTCAATGAACGTATATCTATCACAATCTGTATCTTCATCCCAAGTCGAGTAGAAAGAGAGAAGCGAGTGCCAAATGAAAATCACACGCAGATACTCGTAATATCATAGTCAAAAATAATGAAGCAATGGTAACTACCCCTAGTATTCCCTAAACTTGTAGTGGTACTAATTTGCGTAATTAATTTGGTATTTACGAAGTATAAAATTTTAATTTTTCTATCAGCACGTTTTTTCAATCGATTAGGCAAAATTAATTCCATCTTTAACTTTTTTCGTTTATACAATTTTCTATCTATCTATAACTTCACGCCAAATCCCTTGCGGGGTAGGTAGGGAGAACCAAACGCCACGTGACTCGATCTTTACACATCTCAGTCGCTTCTTTATCAATAATTGCTATTCTCATGCACGTTCACCGGTCTCTAAGGCTCCTGACATCACCTATAAAATATTGTTTTTATTTATTTAATAATATAAAATATTCGAATAATTTGATAAAGTTAGCAATGAAAACTAGCAGTTATAAACCGTTACCAGTTAAGTGATCTTACCGATGGATTAAGCAATTATCGACATTAACGAATCTATACCCAATATCTTTTTAATATACACTGTTTTACATGATTGTTCTTGTTCTTATTTATAATAAGAGGTTGTTACGGTGTAAATCTGCGCTTGCATATTGATGCGAATTTCTGTGCTACCAGCGACATCTGTTGACCAAATCTGTAATATATATAATTATGTATTCTGTATATATTGTAATAAAACAATAAAAACTGAAAATATCAATTCATAATGTAGTTCGTAAACTGTAATAGAAACAAACATATATTTTTTCACTGAGCTGAAACAGAAAGGAGGCACTGGGCCTCATTTCTTGCTTATATTAAATAAATAAATGAAAAACTTAGAAATTACAATATATCATGTATCATAACAAAATACTGATAATACCTATTCATAGTTTGTGAACTGTGATGAATATAAATATTATCCCCTGGTTATAGAATGTAAAAAATACGACAATGAAAATCGTCATGGAACGAAATAGAGCGAGGCCCTACTCGGACTTGATCGATTTTTTTTTATATTAGAGGGGGAAAATGAGCATGTGGGTCACCTTATGTAAGTGGTCACCACCGCAAGACATTAGCAACACAAAAGAAACGCCGCTGAGACGTGAAAGCGAAATAAAACATCCAAATTTATTAAAAAAAATATTGAAGCTATCCCATGGGAACATATCACCGGCATAAAAAGTAACCTATGTGTTAATCCAGTATCTCATCTATTTACCTACCAATTTCATCTAAAATCCATTCAGCCGTTGAGGAGTGAAAACGGAACATCCATACTTTCACATTTATAATATTAAGTATGATTTGCAACTATCTGAGTAGATCCAAACGTTATACCGACAGGATTATGTACAACGTTGGGAGAGATTACAAGTGGTGGCCCAGTAGACCAGTGGACAAAGAACAAGCATAATAACCAACGGTTTGAATCCTGGCGTGGGCATGTACCACTAAATTAGTATTTTCAAATTAATGAGCATATTTGTAATTATCACTTGTACGATGGCGAAGGAAACTTCGTAGAGGAAGAAGGAAATAGACACGTCCAAGAAATTATGTATTAAAGACGTGTGACCTACCTAAGGAAGGTTTGGTTATCCCCCTGGGTTATGGAGGTCTGATGCAGTCGCTCCATATAAAAATCAGTATCTTCATCAAAGCCTCGAGCTTAGGTCTGTTTGTCTTGGTCTGGGTGTTTTTAAGAAAGGTAGGGCGGATCAAAGCAGCCCGTCTGGGGAAGTACCTAAACCTCACAGAAAACCGCAGCCAAATAACAACTCCCTAGAGGATTGTTGTGTTTCTGAATGTGAGTGAGGTCTCCAATAAGCTCTTAAAGAGTTGCTGTGTTAGCAGCAGAGGTGGCATCGTGCCAATGATACTTAATGTATCACAAGCGTTCATAGTCTACGGTAATCGCTTTATCGGTTATCAGGTGGGCCGTATACTTATATCCCTCCTGACTCTTCTTCTTCTTGTTCTTAGCATTATCCTGTTTCCTAATCCATTAAGATTGGCGGGGTCCGCTAGCAAAGCCTAAAGGTTTGGCGAAGATACAACTGCCTTCAGACCTCGACAACCCAGAGGGAAAACCAGATCTACATTAGTTAAGCTCAAGGTAAGGTAACTGTTTCTTGGACATGCGGGTTTCCTCACGATGTTTTCTTTCACCGTCAAGCAAGTGACAATCACAAATATGTATATCAGATCTGAGACGCCTCCCTATGTTGTACATAATAAAAAAAGGTAGCGATGCCCACCAATCCTAATGGATTAAGAAGCCGTTTAAGGAAGTTGTGACACATACGAGAATGCGGTCAACATCATGTTGGTAAAGCGTTTACCATAGCAATACATAAACTATCGCTCGCATGCTGACACCCCTGCTAACACAACTTTCAAGAGTTTATTGATAACTTCACTCACTCACAGAAACACAACCTACCAAACCTTCAAAACCTTTATTGTTATTTAACTGCAATTTGCTGTCAGTTCGCTTTGCCTATCTCTCTTAATTTGAAGTAACTGGATCTTACAAATAACCGCAATCAAATAATAATTCTTAAGAGATTGTGTTCGTGTAAGTGGGGTCTCCAGGATGCTTCTAAGGATGTTCTATAGTTGCAGCAAGTGTTGGAACGTGTCAGCGATCTCCTTCTTATTTACGTACTACGTAAACTGTTTCATATCTGACGCACCGTATAGTAGTTAACTTCTTCACTAACCCTTACTCATTCCTCTGCTGAAACACGGGTCTCCTTTCAACCGAAGGGGCATAGAGCATACTCCACCACACCACTCAACTGCTAATTGGCGGAGGACAGTGTTTTTAAGCCGCCCGAAGGACACTGTCTTGGCTTAACGACTGTCGTCTACAGCCAACAGCCAAGACCGACAGCTTAAGTTACTCTCCGAAGCACGGAAAAGCTCGAGATAGACAAACCCATCCATAACAGACTGGCGTGGACGTTGCTTTCAACGTATTCCATTACAGTGACACGCGCAACGACGCTATCGAGTTCTCGTATAGTAGTTATTAGCTACTTAATATAACATGTGAGTTGGTATTCATACTGTAGTATTAAAAATGCAATCTTGAAAGGAACGTGCAGTGGTTTAGACATGTAGGTAGATATGTGGTGCTCTTTGTATGCATATTTTTCCCGGCTTTTGTACCCGCCGAAGTAGCGGGCAAGAGAAAACTTTGCTCGACCTTGTATATACTTACGATAAAAATACCTATCATCTTCTTCTTCCTAGCATTATTTCGTTTCCCAATTCATTAGGAGTGACGAGGCCCGCTACCTATGCTTGAGGATCTGATGAAGATACTGTTTTTACATAGAGCGACTGCCGTCAGGTCTTCACAAAGCAGAGAGAAAACCAAACCTTCCTTAGGTTAAGTCACACGTGTTTCCAAATACAATTTAACGCGCTTGTTTCATCACAGTGTTTTTCTTCACCAGTACCTCCGAGTACATAAATTACAGCAAATAAAAGTGTAAGCTTCGCAGGTGACAATTATTTAGGGGAAATTTGTTTTGCTATATCGGATTCTAATCAAGTAATTTATACGATACGATACGATGAGCTTGCCCGTTCCAACTTCCACTGCTAATGCAGCTCCTCCTCAGTCACGCAGATTCTATCTTGTGATCAAGTGTTGTTTTTAAGTAACGGTCTTTTCTGTACGTAGAAGATTTTCCCCAGTTAGTGCTGCTTAGTGAATTGTGATATCTTACAATTTAAATATTGATAATATAGTAGCGAGTGAAGGTACCGAGTTTCCAGATTGCAGTTGAACAATTTTTGGCGAAATTAACATTCTACTTTTCATTTGGTTCTATGGAAACAGTATGCTACTTATTTACTATATCAATGACAACATATAATTTTCTCGCTTTCACACTTCATGTTCTTTCTTACTTTCACAGTTTTTTTTTATACATAGAGCTAGATAATATATTTATTTCATTACTTATTCGTAACAAGAAATAACGTTCGTTATTTAAAATGCGGGTTTAAAGTACCATTTGTGCTTTCGCCTTTTAATTAAATATCCCATTGATATTACGTAATGTATGATGAATTGCATTATATGTCATAATCACTACTTAGAAGCAAAACGGAAAAAAACAATAATAAGCAATATTCTACCGCCAGGTGCCTATACATGATTCATTTAGGTTTCTGATCGTATCGCAATACAGACAGACATACTTTTTAAGTACCACTGTTTTTAATAATCATTACAAAAACTCCACCTACGGCACCTTCGGTAATCGATTTACTGGTATTTCTTGACTGAACAGAAAAGAAGAGAAAACAGAAATAACAAAAAAAAAGCTTTCTTGCCTTCTTTGCAGACAAACATCCATGAAAAAGAGCTGTGAACGTTAAGGAATCGAATGAGTGTAAAGAAAGAGTCATTTGGCGCTCAGCTCTCTATGCATCTCTTGCAAGGGACTTGTACAAAAAACTATAATGACAATTATTGTCGGCTGTGATAACCAATTCCATCACTACATCTGATAGTTGCAGTACACATCAATACCAAATATAATAATATCAAACCGTGACTTATCTAGAAATAGCAACGGTAACAAAGCCTAAACATATTCCTGCCAGAATCCTATGAAGTTATTTATTATTTGTATAAAACTATATTTATTGATAAATTAAATGTATATGCTAAATGATATATTATATATTTCACTAAATTTATTATCAATTTGACAGTTTATTATTACAGTAATTCATAATTTTTATTTTTAATACGTAAGTCATTGCTATTTTATCAGTATTTCCTTAGTTTTCACTTTACGTGGTAAAACATAAAATTATAATTATCCGTGCGTTAACATTGCCGATATGTTGGTTACTAACTCATTATTCCTGAAATTTATTTTTCACTATTAACTTCGAGTTTTGGTGAGTAGGTATATAAATAAAGTACAAAAATGTATTGTTTTATAATGATCAGCGAAATCTAACACAGATACAAAACTGCCTATAATTAATTACTACACAAATGTTTAAGTATAAGAGTTTATCTTACAGTTTTACTTATTTCTTCGCAAATGTGTTGGAAAACATTGTACGCAACACGGGCTGTACAGAAATTGCAAACTCGAGTCTTACCTTAAGTGTCTGGAGACAAATAAACATGCGGCTCGCATAATATTATTATAAAGGTCTTACTCGATCTATATATCCTTGCAACACAAAGATTATTTCTGAGACGTTAGACTCTCGCTATTTTTCTGTATAGTAAGTACTATACTCACTCGAACAGCAGGCTAATTCTGCTAAATAACTGCAACTGCACGTTTACGCCTGTCACTTGAGTCGTGCATTAATAGTGCAGTGCCAATAGGTGTATTCTATTAAAATTTCCTGCACTGCGACTACGGTGTAACTGTGCATATCCTGCAAGTGAACTACTTAACACCTGAAATGTTACCATATTTCAAGCTAATAAACTGGATTTTTATTTATTGTTGACTTCTATAGTTTTACACCCCATTGTCCTTGGCTGCCGGCGTGGAGGTATTTCTAACCGAAAAGAAGCTTTACTTAATCATATATATCCACAAACATCTCCCAAAAAAAACAAATATAAATCACCGCTTCAGAATATTAATTTCATTCGCAAACGTTGCTCAAGAGTAACGTTAACAAAACTGCAAGCAAACTCCTATCAATTTATCAGAATACGATTATATTGCAGGAAACGTGCAGGTGCAGTGCAGGTTTTTTAACAGAATAGCGAGTCATTTACTGTAGCATTCCTGCAACGTCGCTGCTGTCAGATCGCTTAACAGAATACCGAAACGTCAAAATGTACGCATTTTGACACACGCCGCGCTGCAGTGCAGTTGCAGTTTTTAGTAGAATCGGCCTACTGCCTCTTGTTTGTTAAATATAAAATATAAACCATTTTCTCAAACATGTCTTCAATTTTATAAATGTTTTCGTTTTGACTGCTTGTCTCACAATACTTGCCTTATACATTCTCAGCATCTTTCACGGGAGCTTCTAGATCCTAATAAAGTTATTGACTCAAAAGCAATCACCCGATTATGCCCAACCAACTTTAAGCCATTACTTTGGCCATACGTGTGTTGAGTCAAAGTATACTTCACTGTTGTTTCTGGTATAACATATTATACTCGTATGAATAAAAAAACACAATTATTTATGTTAAAATGGCCTAAAACTGTTTCGTTAAAATACACATACACAAGTGAAGTCAGCTGTTATCTGAATTACATTGTAGGTTACACAGTTTCCTCACTAGTGAAATTCTAATTTGAATTGAATTGAACTCGTCGGCGGCTCTGGGCTACGCTCTACGCATGCGTAGCTACCACTGGTACTGCTTTACCGACATTACCATAATGCCATTGGTTTACTGCGAATTATTGTCATATCTTTCACTCGAAAATTATACCGGAAAGTTTTTTTTCTGAGTTGTTATTATTTTAACATTAAGTTACTAGCTACTCACACTGCATGAATGTTTTATAAATATCAGTGTATACTCTCTAAGACACACACCATTCAACTCTGAGCTATACAAAATCCAGGAGCAACTTTTCACAGATGATTTTGTTAAAACATGTACCTACCTAACTAACTTCTAACAATATTGATGCTTTGTTGTCGGCGACCATTTTCCCTGAAAACTCATACTGCTCATAGATCCGTCATAGATTAACGATGCCATGTAGATGCGACTTGTATTGTAATTTACCTACAGATGTTGTTTATTACTTTATACTTCTTCTATCTATCAATAACCTCACACCAAATCCCTTACAGGGTAAACAGAGACAACCGAGCGCCACATGACTTGATCCTTACACAGTTTACCCGCTCCTATATTTATAGCGCTTCTCATGCACGCTCGCTGGTTTTTAAGGCTCCTGACATCACCTTCTTATAAAACACGATCAATTTAGTCACGGTAGGTAAGTTTTGGCCTTCTTCGGCTCCTACAGCCTCCTACTTTTGCGTTGTATATCTGTTTCATATTTTTTTTCTTCCTGGACTTCTTATTAGATTTATGTAAATTTCTTACTAAAATAAATAATATACATATATTCTTGTTATATAAAAGAATCTTTACGTATATCAAAGTCAAAGTCAAAGTCAAAATCTTTTTATTCCGTAAAAATGGCTACATTTGTTTGGAATCGTCACAATTTTTTTCCCTACCGTGCAGTTCATGACTAGGTGAGCACTGATAAAAATACTGCCAAAAAACTCAGGCATCCCTCTTTTGGTATCCAAACAAATTTACATAATTTATTAATTACATTACAATTGGATCGACTCAATCCCAGGCATTTTTATCATTAATATAGTCAGATACTTTATAATATGCCCTGCTACACAATTTGGCTTTAATAGTAGTTTTAAATTTGTTTATTGACAATTCTCTTATATTGCTGGGAAGTTTGTTATAGAACCGTATACATTGTCAATATCATATCATTATCATATATCAATTCATCTATCCATCAAGTAGGCAGTGCATATACGTGTCCCATCCGTTGCGCGTCATTTGTTATTGTACGTTTCATGATCGCGGTCGATGCACTATTTGTAGTCATCAAGGTGCGCGCGTAATTTTGTTGAAAATAACCGTTCGTATTGATTCATTGCAACGCCATAAGGCTCAAGAATGAACATACTCTTACTGTGTTAATGCATGTGGAGCTATAAAATAATAGCAATTCCAAGAGTTCACTTGGTATCCAGGATGGTTTTATTAGTGATCTTGTGACATATTGCGAAGAGACAGGTTTGACAGTCAGGTGATAAGGACTGCACAGCACACAATAGGGTACCGTCAGTTCCGTACTCAGCATAGGAACTAAGGTTAGTAACAGTAAGGTTGGTTGGAATACATTTCTTTAAATATAATCGTCTCTGAAATAAATGTCTTACAACCAACCTTACCGTTATTGACCTAACCGAGTTATTACTAGGATGACAACAGCATCTTATTAAACAATTAAGTAAATAATATTGTACTTAAATAAACAATATGATTATGTAGATACAGGTATGGTCAACTCCTCTCCAATCGAAGAAAACTTATTTTTTCGCCCATTCATTGAGTAGTTTTGAGTCTGCGCAACTGTGCACCCTGCCACGTGCCATTACATTTCGTTGGACGAGTCCAGTCCTTCATGTCAGCACTGGCGCTCTACTCCGTGGCGCCGAATTGTCGCGAGAGACGGCGCCGTCGCGTCTGTCCACAGCTTCATCCAAAAGAGCCAGATTTGGAACGCACCCAGAGATTTTTTGCTTATTTATGTAGGCCTCGAGGTCGAATCGGCTGTTATGTTAATAGGACATCGGTCGGGAAAACCCTATGTTGTAGGTACTGTTGTCATTTGTCAGTGTCTTGATGGGTCATTTTTCTGTGCTCGGAGATGTGAGTTTTTGTCGTGATCTATTTGTGCACGTCGTTATTTAGGGTGCTGGTTGTGAGTATTACATTAATTTGTTTCGAGTGACAAACGACAATATTATGTAAAATATGGAATCGAATTAGACACTGTCCATTACAAATACTTAATCCATAAAATAAAAATTGGTTTCATGTTTGGAAAAACGTCGATGGAATGTAAATAATGTAGTTATTCTATATATGACGTCAAATAAAATTCGGAATACCAAAATTATGTAATAGGTAAGTCATCTTCATAAATAGCTCAGTAGTTGTACAGAATATCCCACGTGCGTGTAAACCCACACTCATCCCACAGCTGTAAAACAAGACCTTATTCAAATCGTAGGGGTATAAACAGTACACCTCCACGTACCACTTACTATGTTTAAATGTGGATTGCCACAATGTGGATTGTAGCCTAATTCAAATACAAAAAACCGCTACTTAGCTTAAGAACTGTCATTTATTGATAACAACGGGGACTATTACTTTAGGTACAGAGCGACAAGGCTGTCTTGGCGCGTGGCCGAAATTTGAACTAATGCGTCCATCTCATGAATATTACCTAAGTGTGCAAGAGAAGGGTATACGGGAATACGCCCTCCTGTCAACGTCATCCGAAGGCCAAAACAATCTTGCAGCACTGTACCCTCCGCAGGAAGTCGCTCAGGATAAATAATCCCATTCACAGATGATATTATATCGGATGCCACTGTACACCTATGTCTTCACGCCAGGATCCTTGTGACGTAACACCTAACTTGTTTGAGCTTACTTGTTAAGTTGAGTTATTTATATGCTTACTCTCAATTTTTAGCTTAGAAATTATCAGCTTTAGAAATTTGGCTAATGATTTTGCTTACAACGTTTAGCTTATGTCTATAGTTATATACTACGAGGCATACAATTGTTATGAAGAAAATTAGGCATAGTATGTATATTCATACAAAGACTTCCGAAAAATACAATCCGTAATATATAAATAAGAAATAAAACACAAAAGCCTTCTGCTAATAAATTCAGTTTTCAATTCAGTGATAGTTGGTCAGAATTGTCAGAGTTGAAATGGTATCGAAGTAACGTTAGAGATATCACAAGCGTGTGATGGCAGTGAAATAAATGAATCTGTCAAAGAAACAAGTGATAGTGAGGTTTGGAAATGGGTTGTCCCTTGTTTCGCCGAACAACTTTTAACATAATTTCATTACGTATAATGTCATATCATATAAAATCGGTTAACTTAATTATTCATTTGACCTATTATTCATTTACTCTATTATTATTTGATATACATATTCAATTGATATAACATTGTTGCCAACATTTGCAAAAATCTTTGAATCCTCTATGTCCAAACGTCTTCACTCATTCTGCGAGAAGTATAAAATATTTGATGACAATCAAAACGGTTTCCGAAGGGGCAGGTCCACCACACTAGCGGTCTTCTCTTACATTGATGAAGTACTGAATATTATTAACAATAAAAAATATGCTATAGGTTTGCTCCTGGATATGAGTAAAGCATACGATAGGGTAAAATTTGACATACTTTTGGCCAAATTATATGATATTGGAGTGAGGGGAATAACGCATCAATGGTTTTCATCGTATCTTTCAAACCGTACGCAATATGTAGAAATAGAACATCATGATTTTAAAACTGGAAAAATTTGTGGGATAAGATCACAAAAAGCAAAGGTAACCATGTCAATTCCTCAAGGAAGCGCACTGGGGTGCTTACTGTTTATTATCTATATAAATGACCTTCCTAAAGTAATAGATAGTCATTGTACAGTGTTTGCAGATGACATTTCTATAGTTTTCCCGTGCCAAAATACCATGAACCTAGAAAATCAATTAAATAATATTCTGTCTCCTGTCACATCTTGGCTCCACGAGCATAACCTTGAATTAAATTTATCAAAAACGAAGTTAATGCAATTTAGACCATACCAAAAACGCCCTATGGCTATAAATTATATATTTCAACAAAAAAAAAATAGACTGTGTAGACACATGTAATCTATTAGGGATACATATAGATGTAAATTTGAATTGGAAAGAACATATAGAATCGATTAGCTCCAAATTATCTAGATTTTCCTATGCATTATATGAATTAAAAAGAACCACAAATATTGACACGGCATTGAACGCCTATTATGCTTATGCTCACTCATGGCTCATTTATGGAATAGTACTGTGGGGAAACAGCACAAATATTGTACAACTTTTTCGTCTACAAAAGAAATGTATTAGGACCATAGCAAATATAGATATTACGGAGAGTTGTAGGCCTCATTTTATAAAAAACAATATATTGACTCTAACATCAATTTATATATTAGAAACCTGCAACTTTGTTAAAAAGTACATGCATAAGTTCCCAGTTTATAGTCGACCCCATCATCTTAGACCAAAAGATCGATTGGCTCTACCGCCCGCTAAGCTGTATTTATTCCAATCTGGACCTTATTCGATGTGTGTAAAAATTTTCAACAAGTTACCTGGCGACATAAAATCGGAAGAAAATTCTCTAAAATTCAAACAATTATTGAAAAAGCTATTGATTGCAAAATGTTATTATTCACTAAATGAGTTCTTTAATGATAGTCGAAACAAATGAATCTGATATGTACAAAAAATATAATAATATTACTTACTTTAATATTGACATTATAAAGGGTATTGATTTGTATTTAATATAGTAGTATTGACTAAACTTAATGTATGTACAGCATTTTATCCTAAGTTGACATTGTATAATTATATAATAAAATTGACATTAAATTAATTATTTGCAATTGTATGACAAGATAAATTGACATTCACTATTATTCAAATATTATATCACAGTATTTAATTTAATTTATTTCCAAAAATACATTTTATTATTAATGTTAGTGTTTGCTGTGTCCTATACAGGGTTTTTTTATAATGCATTGAAAGACTTTTGAATTGAAAATTGTTAAGTGGAAATAGTACATAATTATGGTGACAAATTGTTGCGATGCCCTTACAGGGTTCATGTTACGGCTGCTATCTAGTTTTAAGACCTAATGTACCACATGAAAGCAATAAACAAATGAATAAATGAACATATTTGAACTAATTTTCATTTCGAATAATATTATTTGACCTAATATTCATTTCACAAGAGACCTAATGTTTATTTAACATAAATTATTGCTAGATGTTTTATTTTCTAAAAAAAATCCCATATTATAAAAAGACAACAGTTCAAATGACAAATAATTAAAATTCATAACAAACAAACCTAACCTACCCTCCGGCAAAGTTGTTTTTGCGTCTTTGTTACTTTCGCCCTAAACTTGAGTTCGCTCGCTCGGTCGTGTTTAGGTCGCAAGGTAACCTAACGTACATACCCTGCCCACCGTGGTCAAGCTTTTTTATCCTGAAATAACTTAGAAGCATTTGGTTTAACTGATCCTTACATGAAAAGACAATTCGATTCAATAAATGTTATATGAATAGGATTAGATCAAACAAAAATTTAAAAATTGTTTAATTCAATGTGTAACAATCGCGAAAACCTAAGACAATACTAAACAAAAATTTGTTTAAATAACTACGAGTATTATATGAGAAGGATATTACGTTAATTGAATATTAGCGTAACCGTTGTTATTTCAACCAAATATTATATGAAACAAAAATTATGTGAACCACAATTTTATTAAGTGAATATTATACCAAACGTTGTTGTCCAAGTGAAGTTATGTTAAAAGTTGTTCGACGAAACAAGGGAGTACCTTGGAATTGAAAATATTGGTCAAGTTAGTTTCATTCATTCATTGAGAAGTTTTGTTTTAGACTCTGCGCATTATTATAGCCCGTCATACGTAGATTCAGACGTAACTTACAAGCTCATAAATAAACATATTTAATCCTTTGTAACTTTATTGTGGACGCACTCAAGGTTGAATGAGCATCCGTGATCCGATTCAGTCCAATGAACTTGCCGTAAATTTGGGAGATTGGTTGTTTTGTGTTACAACACCATACCCTGTCTGACAATATCGCTATTAATAATCACTTGCATATATATCGTGTTCACTTGAAAATATTCTGTACTCTGAGTGACAACTCAACCTAGGTTAACAATCCCTAAAGTCTCTTTTGCTATCATGAAATCAATCAATAGACTTTAAACTTTGTAATACTTTATGATGAATAGTCATCGTACTAATGCAATGGGTAGTGACCAGTGTGGCTAGTGTGGGCTAAATCGTGTTTTGGGTTAATGTACATATTTGTGAGAGTCAAAATGGGTATACCTTAACGAATCGAATCATTTCATTAACCAAAAAAAAATTAATTATCATTTACTTGGCGAGAGAGAAGGAAAACATCGGGAGAAAACCCAGACAATTTCTCTCTGGGTTATAAACGTTTGACGGCCGTCGTTCAGTGTTAAAATCAGTATCATCGTCAAATTCTAAGGCTTAAATAACGTATCTCATCAATCCTAATCGATTAGGGAACGGGTCAATACTAGGAAGAAATAATTGCACTGATAATTAGTAAGAGTCATCAGCATTTTTCAACAATAAATATTGCTTATAAACTAAAAAAGAAATATGCTATCATCCGAAAGGGCTCCCTAAAATTACAAACGGGCCGAATCTAGTTAGACTTTACTGGTAGCAATTGAAAAGTCCTATGGCTACCTCTGGCAACCATCAAGAAATCAACCGAAGAGGTCATGTTATGGGTTTCTATTTACTCCACACTATAATTGCTTAGTTTAATGATGATTCAGTTTGAGGCGGTTAAAGTTCTGTTGTAATTCCAGAAAATCCTACTAAGTTTGTATGTATGGATGTTTGTTGCTCTTTCACTTAAACGGCTGAACGGATTTGAATGAAATTTGGCACGTAGATAGATTAGGACCTGGATTAACACATATGCTACGTTATTTGACTCCACGCGGGCGGATCCGCGGGCAGCAGCTAGTTAGATATATTTTATTCGTCGTCTTTGTGTTGTGAAGGTCTGACGGCAGTCCTTCCATTTCAAAATCAGTATTTTGGCTGAATCCTTAGGCTTGGGTAGTGGACCCCACCTATCCTCAATTCAATGCCAATCAATAGATTTGTATATACTCGATGGTACGAGTACCATATTTTTGTGTTATGACAATAATACACGCACCTTACAAATGAAAATAATTCCTTGATTTCCATTGCATAGTAAGATATAGAGCAATCTTTTAAAAGTGTTAAGATAAAATATTTATAACAGAATTCTGTTGCATTTTATCCTGGTTATTATATTAGGGCTAGTTTATCATAGTTCCCATGATATAGTAACTAATACTTTATTTTATACATCGTTGGAAGGCATACGATTGCAATACGAGAAGTATTGTTCACGTGTTGCCTTTCCTACTGTTATCAAAATTCAAATCAAATCATTTATTTGCAGGCAAACACGGTAGTATACATTACATATACAGATCTTATATAACATTGATCGAGCATGTTGCGCCAACAATTGGCATGCAAAAAATAAATAAAAATGTATTAAACAATTTTTAACGGAAGTATCGCGTATTTTATTTATTTAGTTGAACCTGACGTTTCGAACGCTTTGCAGCGTCCGTGGTCGCAGGAAGACTAAGGTGATATTTGTCTTACATTAGTTATTCAATTATTACATCTACCGACATGGATGGATTAATTATATATGTTCCGATTCACACAAAAATCGCTCACAGTGTCCGAACATTTTTTAGACCTTTGGGTTTGGGACTTGATTATTTTTAGGACTGGATCCCAAGCAGGTGGTACTTGCCAACCATCTTCTCTATTGAAATTGGGGTGTTTTCTTATTTCAATAGCCTCGCGCAACATTCTCGGCATGTAGCGATTCTCCTTGGCGAGGATTTGTGGTTTATCGAACCGGATGTAATGGTTTGGCTGGTCCAGTGTATGTTCACATACTGCAGAGTTTTAGTTTTAGTTAGTTGTACACAAATTAACATTATCAAGTAAATTACTATAAATTGGATGGATATCTTTAAAATTTATTTTTTGCGAATTCATTCTTGTCATAAATGCTGTTCCTACTAAGTAGCTTATACAATGCCTTCTGGAAGGTATTCATGGGTAGATCCTTCAAATGCTGCGGTAACATGTTAAATAATTTGATAGACATATTGTAACTATTTCTTGCAAAACACGTGGCCTTATGATAACCCGTCCAACTAGACGATTAGGGTATCTGGTATTAAATGTCAAAATTTCATTATTTTTTGTGTATAGGTGTAAGTTTTTTTTTTTCGCAAACCTACACATGTCAATGCCTCCCGACGTTGTACATGTTTTATTTCTATATCAATGTTACATGAATTTATTGTATCATGTAAAATGACTATTATAGCATTTAATGGTTAATGGTTACGTAATATGACCGTTATGTTAATTAAACGATTATGTGTTAAGCATTATTTATTAAGCACATTTTAATTAATTGAATAGTGTTACGTAATTGAAATTATTCTTTAATTTGTTCTGGTTTTATTTCTTCTGAAAAGGCATGCCCCGTTAGTTCATGCATGTAGTAAGAATGCAGGATGAAATAATGTCGTATTTGAAAAGCGTGTGAGAATGCATGAAAAGAGCGAGGGAGGAGTATAAAGACCGCGCCTTATAGCGGTTCTCTCTGCCAACCCGGCAAGGGACCCGGCGTGATATACATACGTACATTTCTTCTTAAATCTATGGGAATATTCCACCATATAAAAAAGTGTTTTATGTTCCTATGACTAAGTGAAGATATCAGTATGTTGAGGTATTGCTACGTTAATAAGGGCGATGTCAAAGCGTGCTTTATAACTGTGGTTGTTTTCTACCAAAGTTATGTAAGAAACAATCTGGCTCAATCTGTTCCATCATTCTTTCTCCTGCTTGTCTTTTGGAAATGGAAACCGTCTAGTTTCTATGAAAATTTCAACTTGATACTTATAATGGTTCGAGGATTTTTTATTAAATTAATGAATTCGGACAAATTATACAAGTGTATATTTACGAAAACATATTTTTTTTAATACGTGGTAATACGTAGAAAACACTCAGACCAAGACAAACAGGCGTGTTCACACACAAAAGTTTTTGCCTTATCCGTGAATCGAACCTGCAACTCTTGGCGATAAAGTATAGACATTGCTAACTACTCGACCACCAGGCTCATCAAGGCCTTTAATTGTAACATGAACGGACAGAGAGATGAATAGCGCAGATTCAGTAATACGGTTATGGTAATAACGTAATAATTACATCAATTGATCGTTAATTCTTTGTGGTAAATATTACAAACTATTGTAATATACCTAGTATCCAGAGCAGGGGTAGATCAGACTAGTAACAATATACGTAGAAAATGTAACAGAATCCGCCCGCATGATCCACTTGGCCACTTTCCATGTTGGCGAATATTTCAAACTGGCACAAATACGATCTCTATAGTAATTGAAATGGTTTATGGCTGCACAATACATACGTTGAATAATAAGATACATTCTTTTTGTCCATAAATTTCTAGTAGTTAATTATTTTTTTCTGTCTATTGTCATAGTACAAATTCATAAGCCTGACAAGTAATGCTTCATGATGTTTATGCTAATGCTGCATAATGCTAAAGTTTATTGTTCTGCTCACTAAATGTCTTATATTATAAGGAGAACATTGTTGACCAATACACAGGTTAATTCTTGGCATAGTTCAGTAACAGGAGGTCTTACTTCAAGTTAGTACCTGTTTTTAATTAGTAGGTAAGGCTATGAGTGAGAGTAATTACATCTACGATTTTAAATTACGGTCGTTCTCCGTTTGGAGAAGGCAAAAAAGTATGAAGCGATTACAAGCCTTCTCCGTACCAGAACAAATTAAAAAAATTTCATTTACAATATTATTTATAATTTAGTTTTATCAATGCTAATGACAATAGGTAATCTCAAGCAATTATTTTGATTTTAACTCATACTCTAAAAGAAGTGTTACTAAGTACCTAAGTGTAATACTGTGATATCTCCTTTATGTTATTCTAGTTTTCAAATTGTTGTACTGAATCAATGTGATTCTGTTATGTTATGTATGAAGAATGTGTTGAAAGATTTAATAGAGATGATCTCCATCGGTAAGACACCAGGAATTGTTTTAATTTAGTCTACTTACATTTTTTAAATACCTTACGTTTTGACATAAGTATGCCTCTTAATTTGCTTCCATGGTGGGAGGCAATTCAGAAAACTGATAATAATGAAATCGGGGTATAAAGTTTGGTTGTAGCTACATATCTATCGTTTACATTTTCAAAAGTTAATTACGCCACTTGATAAAGCTAAAGAATTCGTTACGTTAAGTGAGGACTGTGACGTATTCCGCGCTGCGTTGGAGGAAGCACCGCCATTTTAAGATCATTTCTCTGCATCATATAATTTTCGTCAAGTTATTACTTCCGTTCAACCGTTGTATTCACGTAAAACTCACGACCGTGTTCACGACATAGCCTCAACCCAATTTTTTTTTTCTTTTTAGATTACGGTGTACCGACCAACCAAAGCATCCGACCCGTCTAATGCACTTATTTGCAACATGCAGCAACTCCAAATCAGTTTTATGAACATCTTACTCACTAGTAGGAACAGAACAGTTCCTGAAATTAAAATATTCAATTTAGCTTTGCGCGACCGTCTTCGTCAGATCTCGTATGTTGATTGGTACTCTCACCTGTAAGTGAGAACTAAACATTTTGTCAAGCCACTTACACTAAATATTTTAACAATATATTAAAAAAACCAGTTGAGAATGCGCAAGCTTGCATTGCCAGAGAAACACTTGGCTCGTCAATTGTATAATAATTCAATTTTTTTTATTTATTTGTCCATGACTTTTGATTTGACTTAAGGAACATGCTTAAGAGATAGGAACGGTGTTCCTGAACATTCCTATTCTACTTTTTTATGCTGAATCCGAATCTGTCAAAATTCGAATATTCCGAAAAAAAGCGACAGACACACGCACACACAGACACACACACAAACATATAGATTTCATATAGGAACGGTGTTCCTGATAAACATGGTCATCGGTCCGCCGTACAAATTAATAAGTTATGTGTACACTAATGTTTATCTTCATTATAGAACTGTCACACTCTCTCTATGTGTGTGTCTGTCTCACGCACCCACGCACGCACATACACGCTAACGTACCAACTTATGTATAGTTACGGTTATTGCGACTACAATAAGTCTGATGTGTCCCTAAGGGACAAAAGTAGTACCTGATGGCTGACAGTTGATTCTATAGTAATTAAGTTTAGTGCTAGTTGGGCCCGTCACACTGAGTATTATTTATCAGGATACCTGTATATTATATTACTGAATTACCCGTGTTCGGCATCGACAACTCAAAGTCCTAATTTCTCCGAAAGTGAGTTTCATAATATTGTCAATCATTTTCACATTCTTAAAACTTCATATTTTTTAGGATATGATTTCAGGAATTTATAAATATATATAATAGAAATAAGTAAACGCTTTCATATTCTATATGTAAGTAAGTTGACACTTGAGACACATCTTACATGAGTTCTGAAATCGACGTTTACTGACGTCGATTTCAGAATTCGACGGAAACGACGATTTTGTCGAAACGTAGAAAATCGTTTTCAAAACTATGGAAATTTTTAAAGTAGAAATAAGTTGCGGATCGTACATCGAATAGCTAAGATTGGTGAAACTTTTGTTGTAAATTATTCGACTAAACTAACATAAATTTATCTTTCGGCATTTCTGCGCCAATGGCCATTTTTGAAATGCTAGTAAACAAAAAAAAAAGGAAACCAAAAACTACGAAATGGAAAACACAATCAGATTTTATTTACAAAATGCAACACGTGCAGAGGAGCACGCTAGAGCCTACTGACAATTATATTTTTTTTACCTTTTATCCTACTGACTGGTGCCAAATCATGAATTCGAGCAAACAGCACATCATGTTCTCTGGGAGTGCGATCTCTGGCAACGGGAGCGGGACGATATGTTAAATTCCTTGCGTGTCACATCCGGGGTAGTATACTATTCTGATTTGGTGGCAACAAGGGAGAACTACCAGGCGTTTAGGCGGTTCTGCAATCTATATTATTGGAATCGATGTGTTAGGTAATAACTCACAGTTTAGGTCCCAATAGGTTAGATATTTAATAATCCGTGGTGCACGGCAGTTGAGCTTCACTTGACTAGCCATCTCTTTGAGGTTTTAAATGCCTTATTGCTGTCTCTCACTTTGCCAAGAGGGGAAGTCAATTCCAAAACTTCCTACTCCTACTAGTTCCTACTACTACTAGTTTAACCCCCGGGACGGCAATGGACTTCACTGTTCATTGCCTTTTTTGTAGTCGCCGCTGTTAATTCTGGCTACACAGGAGACACAGTGGTGGGCCTGTCCGGTAAATGGTGCCATTAAAACCCTGCTAGTTCACCGTTGTATTTAAAGTCGTATGTATAACACGTTATATTTCTAAACAATATTATTAGTTATATATATTTACTAGCCGACCCGGCAAACGTTGTTTTGCCATATAAATTATTCCTAGGATTATTTTAGTATTAGAAAAATAGGGGTTGATGGTAGAAGGGTGAAAATTAAGGGTTGTATGTATTTTTAATGCAACATCATACTCGTAAAAAAAAATTTGTCCAAAAAATAAATTTGCGGTGGACCACCCTTATCACTTAGGGATATAAAAAATAGATAGTAGCCGATTCTCAGACCTACTGAATATGCATATAAAATTTCATCAAAATCGGTCAAGCCGTTTCGGAGAAGTATGGTAACTAACATTGTGACACGAGAATTTTATATATGAGTTTTAGACAGCTTGATTGCGTCGTTGCGCGTGTCATTCTAACCGGACACGCAGATTAAACAATGTCGACCGCAGCCTGTCTTTGGATGGGTTTACCTTCGCCATACTTCGAGGGCACGTCAAGCCGTAGGTCTCGGCTGTTGTCGATAGATGACAGTCGTTAAGCTAAATCAGTAAAGTTCGGACGGTTTGAAAACACTGGCTTCCGCTAATACCTCCACCTCACAGAAAACCGCAGCCAAATAATAATTCCCTAGAGGGTTATTATGTTCCTGCGTGTGAGTGATGTCACCAGTAAGCTCCCTAGGATTTGCTGTGTAAGCAGCAGAGGAGGCGTCGTACGAGTGATACTTAATATAACGCAAGCGTTAATAGGCTACGGTAGCCGCTTTACATCGACGTAGTATATAAAAAAATGCGCATTTGAGCAGCGTGGTGGAGTATGCTCTAAACTCCTTCATGTAAAGGGCGACCCGTATTCCTGCAGTAGGATGAATTAGGGTTGGTGTAGTAGTTTATGTTTATGAAGCAATGGATGATATATATAGTATATCTATAACGTTTTATATAACGTCTGTTTTGTGATTCAAATCATCATTGCTATAAACATTCACCAACCCAACGACAATGGAATTGTTTAATTGTCCTGTATTGATTGGCTATCATAAACACTTTCATTACGAAATAAATATTGACTTGTATTTATCATTAATTTATCCTAGTAATTGGATCTTCTCGGTCGCCAAATATTTGACAGATAATATGTTTGTACATATAATTGTATTGACATTTGTTCATTCCTTGCGTATCAAATGATGCAATTGTTTTTTTTATTGCTCAGATATCAAACATGCTTTTCCCTGTTAACTACTTCGCGTGTCGAATAAGCATATGTCCCGCCCAATTGAAGCGGTTACCGTAGCTTGTAATATGAGCAGTATAAATTCGCGCATCGAGACTCATGCTTTTATCATACCAATTCCTCGCCAGTTTTCTGGTGACCTTGCTAACTCTCTGTAACAGAACGATAGTCCAGGAAATTCTTATTTGGCTGCGATATCCTGTATGGTGGTGGTACTTCTTCAATCAGACTGTACCTCATTGCATATAAGATTATACTCTAATTATACAAGCTTATTGCCATGATGTAAACTGGTTACCGTAGCCTATGAACGCTTGCAATACAGGTAGTATCACTTGTGCGTTGGTACCCCTGCTGCTAACCCAGCAGCTCCTTAGGAGCTTACTGGTAACCCTGCCGCTCTTTGGAACACAACAACCCTCCCGGGACTTTTTTTTTTATTTATTTAAAAAACACCCAAACCAAGACACTCCAATGTTTGTGTGTCTTGTGTGGGTATCAAACCCATGGTCCTTTAATGTTAAAGTAACTTTAATAACCATTCCACTACTAAGCACTCAAAAACGCCGCCATATTCGTGCAAACATATGCTATACAGTACGAATAGATGCGCTATGCCCGAGAATGGTATTGAGGATCAATTTTTGCATTGCAAATTTTAAATACTTTCTGAAACAAACTTCATCGGAAACAGGCTTAGGCCAGAGTATCCTGACCTACAACCCGTGAATAGCGTTGCTATCCGAATAAAGATGGTAACAGTGTTAGGCTAATTCGATATGTTAGGTTTTAGTACCTACCCACAGTACAAAAGAGTACTATGCTATAGTTTCCAAAATTAGTCTGTTTTAATGTCCTTCTGTTTCAACCCTTGGAACTCAAAATCCCATTTTTGGTGGCTAAGCCCGATTTTCTTCTTGTAAGAGATGGCAATACTATGCGTGATCGTAAGTAACAGGTAAAATATGCTTGTAATTATGACATAGATTTACTTCCATCATTAATAACATGCATTATTAAAACAGTGACTACCATATCATTTATTAGTCTCTTTAGTTGTAGTAAATTTTCTTCGAATCAGCTTATTCGATAGGAGCCCTGGACCTCTACTCGATGAGTGAGAGATAACTATGTTAGCATAAAGCAAGATCAATTCGAAATTAAAATTGAGCTGGATTAAGCACTTAATGTATTACTAGCGAGCCCCGGCTACGCACGTGTGATCTGATCGATACCAAACTTCGCAGGATCAGGTGCTGGGCTAATTTAAAGATTCCCTGAAAAAGTTATCAAAATCGACCAAACCGTTTTCGAGTCCATAGAGGACAAACATACTTACATTGGTTTTTGTTTATATACATAGATAGAAAATGTTTACACAGTATCAAACATTAACAATGTAATTTAAACTTTTTGTACACCACCAAGGTGGTAATCAAGCATACGGCCTGCCTGATGGTAAACAGTCACCGTAGGCTATGGACATTTGCAACACCACGGGTGTCACTCATGCATTGCCGACCCTCTAAAAATCTCTTCACGCATTTCTTGAAGAATTCCATGCAGTAGTCCTTTGGAAAAACCTCGGCTGGGAGCTCAGTCCACAGCTTGAAAGTTCTCGGAAGAAAGCTTCTATGGAACCGCACAGTACGGGACCATTGCGATTCCAGCGTGTGAGGGTGAACTCCCCGCCGTAACTTAAAGTAAGTTCATTAATTGAGACTGCCAAGTCTCAAATCTTCGTTTTTCTTATTTAACCTAATATGTTCGATTGATTGTTTATCTTTGTTAGTTGTGTACGAATTTATATTTCTTTTTATAGACCATTAAACCATATATAAAACGTGTGTAGAAAAGTGGAACTTCGTTCACTTCAAACGAAAAGTTTCGTAACCTACCCACAACGTAAGTTCACCCACACTTGTGTTCAAAAAAGGTCGGATAATAAATATCCGGATATAAATATAATAAAAAAAAACGAACGAAATCATCATTAAACGTTTTTTTATCAAAATTATGATGTTTAGAGTTTCTGAGCATTTTTCAACGTAAATTGAACTCCATCTTCACTTATTAAGTTCAACGAAATGAATGATTGTAGAAATTGGATAACTAGAAATATTTTCAACAACTTACAAATTGAGACACAACGTGCGATACTTGCCACTAACTTGTTCGCTTTATTTATAAGTGATATGAACAAATTCACGTACTAAATTGAAACTCAAATACCTAGATTCCAATGCCAAAATCATTTGGCAAGAAAGAAATAATACTATCACCCGTGCTAATGGGGGTACGTGTAAATTAGTATACACAGTAGGAAAACAGATGAAACTTTGTATTAAGAATCTAAGGAGGCATCTCTGGAGCATTCGTCGGGCATAAATTTATGAAATATTTTCGGGTAAATCGAAATAATATCCATTGTTTATTCAGTCAGAATGTGCGCTATGTTTGCGAGGATTGCTGCCGTGATTGTTATAAATTTTATTGAATTTCATATCTGTATAAATTATATGGATTTGTGATCGAAACGGATAGTTCAGTGCTATATTGGTGACAAATGCAGCAGAATTACAAATGGCCATGTAAGTAACACTAAATATAACACTAGCTGGACTCGGGAAGTGGGCATATAAGCGCCAGTTTTCTAAGTTTGCGTTGGGCCTATGCAATGAGAAGAATAATTTCGGTGACCGTGAGTTTTTATTTATAATTTCGAGAGGCAAACGGCCTACCTGTAGTTGCCATATATATGAATAGTGTACATTGTATGCCACCTTAGAATGCCATAGCTCTGTGAATGTTTGCAGTACAAGGAGTTTCGCTACGATGATGTAAAGACTGGATCTGAAAATGTCTGTGTTAAGATAAGGAAACAAATGCTCCATATGTTCGGGTGTGTAGAATGACGTAACAGATATAAAATGTGAAAATGGGAGAATATAAAGCCCGAGGAATGCTAAGATTCACTACCACGACCAAATAGGTCGTGTTTTGTCAGAAAATGATGTCAAAAGTATTAGGAACTGCATGAAGAGCGTGCATAAATTAGCGAGCAAGCGATGTGTGTGCATACACCGTAACGGGCCTGGCGTCTTGTTAGAAATAGATAGATGAATTCAGTCAATTTAGTTATGTTCATTGTATTTTTTTTTTTTATGAAAAAGTTTTATCCACAGGCTCTTTGGCCCGTGACTTTGTTTGTTTGACAGGTTGTTTGTCAGGTTGTTAGTTAGTTTATTATTTATCGCTCCGCAAGTGCGATTACAATATAATTAGTGGTGCTTAAATATATGTTCATTGTATTCTATATAGGTAGGTTTTAGTGTCAATTGCGACAGTGTGATATTCACCCAAAAAGTATCAATATCCAAGGGCCTACTATACTCGTAATAAGCTAACACCCATACCTCACCGATCGACAATAACTCGAGTGTTCTATCTAATGAGGCGAGCGAAGGGCAAGATTCTCCGCGCGCGTCCTTCACAACGGCCCATCACTTGACCTCCCCCCTCGCCCCTAGTTCACTCTTCGTAACTCCAAACCCCCCCCATACAGACTGGTATGCGCTGGGTGGTATTTTGGGCAGTTTGAATAAAAGCTGATACAAGTTAAAGGTACGTACTGTACCTACGTAAATAAAACCTGTAGTTTATAAAATTTTATATGGACAGTAATACAGTATTTTATTTGTTATACTTATTCAAATATGCATAATGAGTAAAATGTTACAAACAATATTTTAAATGTAGTTACGAACACTTAATCCTGAAAACAGACTTGAATCAATTGACATGAAAATAGGGAGAAAATTCCGAAGAACTTTTATCTTACATATATAAAAAATATCATTCTATATATTAGGTATATGGAATAAGTAAAAGGAAAATAGTATATGAAATTATATATTTAATAAATTGAATGTACCATTATTGTCTTATGCGGTTTCACCATTTTGTAGGTAGTTCTTTGATTCCGTTGCTGAAAAAATTGTGGGAACGAGAATCAATAAAATTTAGACTGCCTCATCGGAATTGAATTTTTTCCTTGCAAGTAGTTGTCCAAATTGCAAAAAAAGTGGTAATCTGTTGGAGCAAGGTCTGGGGAGTATGGTGGGTTTCGGAGACATTCCAATCGCAGCTCCTTTAATTTAGCGACCGTCTGTTGTAAAGTGTGAGGTCTAGCGTTGTCCTGAAGCAACAGTGGACTATAGCAATTGACCAGTCTCGGTTGTTGAATAGCGAGCATTTCCATCATGGTTTGCAATTGTGGACAATACAGATCTGTCGTAATTGTCTAGCTAGATCTTAAGAAGCTGTAGTATAGTATACACCAGCACTGGTCCACCAAACACTCAACATCACCTTTTTTCTGAGTCAACTTTCGCTAGGGACAGGATTTAGCTGGTTCTTCTGGGTTCAACTATTGTGAATCGTTTTCGATTGTCATACAGGATCCATTTTTCATCACAGGTAATAATACGAATCAAAACTCCCTCGTTATTGTGATAGTTGAGTAATATAACGCAGCTCTCAACGCGTGTTTGTTGGTGTGCTTCGCTCAATTCATGCGGTAACCATTTCTCTAGCTTTTTCACTTGTCCAATTTGCTTCAAGTTAATTAAACCTGTTTTGTATTTCTGACGTGGTTTGCGACGGATCTGCTTCTACGATCACCTTTAATTCTTCGTTGTCAACTAGGGTCTCCAGCCGTCCATGGGGTTAGTTCTGTAGATCAAAATTGCCAGAACGAAAACGTTGGAACCAAAAACGTACTATGTTTTATTTTACTGTAGCTTCCCCATACACATCATTAAACCTTGTAGCTGTTTCTGCAGCATTGGTGCCATGGAGAAACTCGTCCTCGTAAATAACGCGATGTTCTTTGATTCCTATATTGTGAACAGACCTATGTCAAAGAAAAATTAAATGGCGTAAAAACAAATGAATTACTAATTTAGAAACACAAACCTAAATTTGAAGTAAATTTGAATTTGGAATTCCTAACCAAACGCCAGATATTTGGGATCAAAGTGGCCAGATTTACAAACCGCTAATTTCATATGTACCCAATATATGTGTCAAAATAATATTTGATTTTTGATATTGTTGAAAATTTCCATTAAATAACAATTACTAACAATGAGGTTCAATTCTTGAACTCCACCGGGTTCAAAGGGCAAGGCTTAAGGCCAAAGATAGCTTATCTTGTTCTGGTCCGGCATACTAATAAAATAGTTGCAGGTCGACCCTGCAGTCGTTTGTACATCGAATATGCAACTGGGCTTAACGTCATTTAAAATTTTAACCTGTCCATTTGCCTATTATTAAAACCTCAGAAACGACTCAATGAATTTTAATTATTGCGTGGTTATATTTAGACTCCTTTGTATCTTGCAAATATTTTGGATTTCTCCGTAAAACTTAAAAAAATCTAATTTTATGCGGATCAAGTCATGGACGCCAGCTACCCTAATTACATTGTAACTGCTCATTTTCAGAACTACGCACCTAACTATGCGGTAGCACCGTTAGATACCCGTCATACATTTCGCGCAATTAAATTACGAGTAGGTTCGATTCTAATCCCCTATATTCAATTACCTTAGAATTACATCGTTATTACTGTATTAAGTAATATTCTCGAATCGAACCGTCAATCCATCGCCGCGGTAAGTCGCTCTGACCCAGATCTAAATGTTCAGAGGTCAATTACACAGTTGAATTCGTCGGCACCCTGGAGGGATAGCACCAGTATCGAAAGACCGTCAACGTAACGCATTTTCTACATTCGTGCGAAATGCATAAGGTACTCGTAACTATAAACGAGTACATAAACTTTTAAATACGTGTCGACTTCATTAAACTCTTTTTCATTTTTAGTTCATAACTTTTAAGTCATCGATGCTTAATTAAAACCATCACAAAGTACTTTAAACAACATCATGGAAATGATAGCGGATAGGATAGATTGTCACTATATGCTTCGTTGTTGTAAACACATTCCCAGCAAGCATAATTAATAACTAATGTTCAAATTATGCCTCCGCCAATCCCCATTTGAGCAGCGTGGTGGAGTGTGCTCTAAACCCCTTCGGTTGAAGGGAGGCCTGTATCCCTGCAGTGGGATGAGTAAGGGTTGATTATCGCCATAAATCTTTCTTACATTTGTTCAAAGTCGGCAGACATACAAGCATACGGCCCACCTGGTCTAAAGTTGTTACCGTATACATATGAAAACTTGCAATCATTTAAGTGTCGCTCACATCAACTACTTAGTAGTTTACCATAATCATACGCAGGAATACAAGAACCCTGCAGGGAGTTGTTATTTGGCTGCTATTTTCGATTATGCGGAGGAGCACGTCTCCAGTCGAACTGCTTTGAAGCGCACTTCCCCTCTTGAAAATACCAAACAGACATGTTAATGCACACCAATTTTTGTCTTGTGTGGGAATAGAAGCTAACAGTCATGGTGTAAAATACGAGTAGCATTGCTAACCTATCCGCCCCCGGGCTCCTTCAGATTTTGATGTAATATAATATAACACAGTTGTTCACACACAGTTGGGCTTAGTCTCCACTGACGTAAAGTCGAAGCAAAGCGGTGCAACATATAAAGTTATTTGTGACATATTGATATATATCGTTAATTACGTATTGATTCATAAAAATAATGATATTGAGGTTTAAGGAACGGAAGTTAATCTTTTTTTCCGAAGAAATCTTTCCATATTTTCTTCTAAATTTCGACTGCATCTTTTTTTTTAATATGATATCTTTTTAAAAGAAGTCTGTTCATCGTAAATGTCTTTAAATAAAAATCTAAAAATACATAATCCACTATCCATAGTATTCCATCTCAGAAGGAAGTTTTTTCGTTACTTTATTATTCAATTTATTGTATGGCTTACATATTCTCAATATTTCGAAAGCTGTCAATAATGTCTATTTTTAAATTGTTCCATGACGCTTTACAAATAATTTGCTTATGATATGGTACACAGTATAGCTACATATTTTCTTACTATTTCTCAATCCTTTCAAAGTCAATATCTGAATAAAGATACGAATGGCCTACCTACCTCAGCAAACTTGTGATCTGTAACTGCACAATGATGTTATCTGATTATATACCGGCAATTATGCCTGGAAAACGTGCGACGTGTATAAGAACCGCGTGTTATGCTCCCGGTTCTCTCTGAAGAGACGTGATATGAAGATGTTGATAGACAGATATTATATTATTCTTTATTCTAACCTCAGAACTGGCCAGCGAATGAATTTTAAATACAGTATGGTCTTTATTTTGGCAGACATTGTCTACCTCTACAAGTTTTAATAAAAAACTAGCCACTACACACCTACTATAATCAGATACGTTCTCAATCCAAGTACTGGAAAAGAGTAGTCTTTGGTTCCATTGACATCATGGGGTCCTAAATATAGAACAACATCTGTATTGGGCTTCACCCAATACATTACTAATTAATTTACTAATAGGTGTTTTTGATGGTAGTATTGTTTGTTACAGTTTTACCGTTATGAAAACTATTGCTTTTGGCAGGTTTTTTTCTAACGACAGTTACTGATTCAACAACAGCATCGTAATTTTGATAAGTGTTCATCATCGCTTCGTACCTAAATGACAAATGACGTCACATGTCTATTTAGTTCTAAGTTAGTTCTTACATGTCAATTTATTTATTTATTCTAGTCAAATAGTCCGCCCCGAATAGTAATTTAAAAAAAAATTGAAATATTATTAAAATTAACAAATTGAATTCAGTCACGAATATTTTATTTTTCGTTTTGAAAATAACTGGACTTACCAGTTATTTTCAAAACGAAAAGATAACTGCTCTTTGTGACACATCTACAAATAAAGGTTGTACATTTTGGTAACATTCAAAAGTAGTGATAATGTAGTTTGTGTAACTTCTATTGCGTGACATTTGAGGCTGGTCGGCATGAAAAGCTTGAAATGTTAAGCTTGATTTTCTCTTTCACGTTATCTGGTAAAATATCATAATTGTAGATCAATGGATTGTACCATAAGAACACCCTCAGTCAGTCCCCTTGTTATTTTAATATTATCCATAGATTGAATTAAACATTTTTTAACGGAAGTATCGCGTATTTTATTTATTTTGTTGAACCTGACGTTTCGAACGCTTTTGACGTTTCGAACGTGGTCGCAGGAAGACTGTCTTCCTACGTCAGGTTCAACAAAATAAATAAAATACGCGATACTTCCGTTAAAAATTGTTTAATTCAATGTGTAACAATCGCGAAAACCTAAGACAATACTATTATCCATAGATATTATTAAATATAGTTGTGCCCGCGACTTCGTCCGCGCGGAATAGTTATTTTTTATTATTTATTTATATTAATATATATAAATACAATTTCTAAAATAAAAGTAGCCTAACTTACTCCTTATTACATCAGCTATCTGCTAGTGAAAGTCGCGTCAAAATCGGTCCAGCCGTTTCAGAGATTACCCGCAACAAACAGACAAACAGACAAAAATTGTAAAAAAAATATTTTAGTAATATGTACCGTGTATACATCCATATGCATTAAATAAAAGGGGTTATTTTAATATTACAAACAGACACTCCAATTTTATTTATCTGTATAGATTATCCAAGCCTATATTATTATAATATATTCAATTACCTGTAGTACGGATTACTAACTATCATTTATACATATTTAGTGTAGCCTATTCGCAGTATTAATTCGATATATCCGATAAAGTTTGCGTCTGCGAAACTGGCTGGCTCATGAAAATAAATTGGCATTTCGACAAATTGTTTTCACTTTTCATTGAACAGCTGCAATGGACGAGCCAATAGTTCAATCTTGAATGGTTAATTAGCACTATCGCAATGAATCTTGTACAGTGTACAGGTTAGTAGTTAGATTCAAAGTGTGGACTTGACAGTGTACAATTTTGTAGATTTCCAAATAGCTATTGATGACAGTTAACCAGCGTGTAGTGCGCGTCAAATATTTCCACAAAGAAAATTATCCTAAGCGTTGACTTGAGATATAAGCCATCAATGTGTATAATTACATCGAAATCCCTTTGTTTCTTTTAGTGTAATGTGTGTAACAATAATGATCGGAAAGACTAAAATATAATAAATAACTAACGTTTTGGTTTCGATATTGATGATCGCCTCTTTTCGTTAATTTTTTTAAATAATATCGTATATTTATTATATATTCAAAGTTTAACTAACCGTTTGCAACGCATGTGTGCATGGCATTGTCATCACACTGGGACTTTTCGTGATTGATAAAATAGTAAACATTTTAGTTGCACCCACTGGCGAGTTGTTTCAAGTCAAGATGTGTTTACGTGGCATGGCGTGTGCGTGCGTTCTAAGCCCTGTGACATTAGTAGAAGCAGAGGCAGTGCATACATCCGCCACATTTAACGTATCGGATGTTGGTGCGGATGTTCATTTAAACTTAGATAGCGATGCCGTGGAGATCATATCAATTCACCTTACAATAGACAAAGTAACAGTATAGTAATTAAAAAATATGAAATTCAGAAACAGCTCTAATGATTTGGATCAAATTTTGTATTTAGATATGGTTTTTAAGTTTATCTTCGTCGTCTTCTTAGCGTTATTCCGTTTCCTAACCAATTAGGATTGGCGGGAAAAGGTGTTTATATGGGTGCACGTGGGTAAAAACGCGAAAAAACATAAATAAAACTCCGAGCGAAGATATGTCGCCCAAATATTTAAATTATAGAGGCGAGTGAGGTATACGAGTCATGTGCCGCTCGGTTCCCTCTGCCTACTCTGCAAATGACTTGGTGTAGTGATATAGATAAACTAGTTTACTTATGTGTGATGTGTTATTTGACCAGCGCCATTACAGAAACAGTATTATTAAAAAAAATATATTATTAATATAGTACATCTTCCGTAAATATCAATGTAACGTGCATATTATATAACTAGCTGTTGCCCGCAACTTCATTCGCGTGAAATTTAGTCTTATCTTGTACCACTTAGAAATTTAAATATTATAATCTAACAGTAGAGACAGTTGTGGTAGTTTTCTTATGTTCACAAATGATCAACTGCCCACCTCTATTTCAATCTGCAATGACAATAGTTTATTGTATAACTTTTGGGCAAGTAAACCTCTACTTTCATATTTAATATACGTAAGACACATCAAAGAATGTCTTAATATACCACAGTTTGTGGGCAGGAAGACCTCTTGTAGTGGGTGAACTCAAAAACTCAACGGGATAATTAGTGGCGTCGTCCTGATTAAGAACGCTGTTATACGATGTGTAATCCACTTTATCTATCTTCTTCTATAATATAAAAATGAATCGCTAAATGTGTTGCTAAGCGCAAATCTCGAGAGCAGCTGAACCGATTTCGCTAATTCTTCTTTTAGAATATTCCTTGAAGTACGAGGATGGTTCTTACGAAGAGAAAAATTTAAAAAATTACCTAAAACGTCTAAAAGTACACTTTTCTATACAAAAGATTCGGAATAATACTTAAAAGTTTTTATTATCATTTTTTTAAAAATACGTGGCATTAAAAAATACATACAACCCTAAATTTTCACCCTTCTACCATCAACCCCTATTTTTATAATACGAAAATAATAATTGGAATAATTTATATGGCAAAACAACGTTTGCCGGGTCAGCTAGTCCTCAATAAATTCGGTTAAATTTTTTTCGTTGATTGCAGTGGTTTGGTAATTTCTTGGAGTGAGATGGCGCGTTCGCATAACCAAGAATTTTCCTTATATGGTATAATTGACAGGTCACCAAATATAGATCTCATGAGTTCGTCTTCCGAGGAAACAACTCCAAGACTACCAAGTGTTTCTGGAAGCGTCACCTTACCATGTTGCTCAAGGACGGTGCCTTCTGCAACTTTTAACAGGACATCAGAAAATTCTTGAGCATGTGAATTACTACCCAGTTGTGCTCTCATGTTAAGTTTTAATTGCAACTTTTTAAATAGATGCCAGCTTCAGCGTGGGTTTGCCGAAAATTCCCAGAAAAGAGTAGAGTGACATTCCCCATTGGCTTTTCATCGCGTCGAATATCTCGTCGTGTTCTGTCCACATCTTCGATGGCTTTTGTTGCCAATGTGCAGTTATCCCAAATGATTAGACAGTAATCTTATAACACTTTTGGCTTATCAGAATTTCTTGTTATCTTGTTGATCTTTTCATGTACTAAAATTTTATACGCTACTTAATTATGATTCTTATAAGCAATCGTTCGTGATGTCTATTTATATGATACATAATTCTTTTAAGCAATTGTTAGCGACATATAGGCATTCTACGCTTAAATTCTAACATAAAAAATTAAATCCCAAATATCTTTAAACGGCGAGAACTTTTTTGGACATTCAATTGTAATGAAAGAAAGCCTATATTCTGCTCCGAATTATGCTCTACCCACCTGTGAAAACTGCATGAAACTCCGATCAGTAGTATCAAAGATCTGCGCAAACAAACAAAAAATAATTCAAAATATCGCTGATTTGTATTTTATTACTCTTCTACAGCCCCTTTCTTTTTCTATTATTTTTCTTCAATGTACAGACACATCGGGTTCTACTGTTTTATTATATGTATAGATCATGAATATGAAACCTATTCTCATAATTCCATCGGATTCCATTGCATATATCTGTATTAACGAACTTAGTGTTAAATGTATTTGTAGAGATCATAACATATTCGTCGTACCAACTAAATAAAACATATACTACAAGGACTCGGCAAGCCCCAGAGACAAGCTATCGTGTATAAACTGGCATCAGAAATTTTATTAATTATTCTAATGCATTTTGTCGCTTCCCCATTCACCCCTCTTCGTTACGGCAAGGCACTGACCTACATTTTGCATGGTCTATTGAATTTATGTATAATTTACATGACTGATATTAATAGTATCGAATTGATTTTTATTGTGATTTCAGCTATAGTTTTGTGAAGTACAGTGTACAGTAGTTGATTTTTTACTAGTTTTGAAAAGCTCTCTTGTTGGTTAGAGACGATCTGTTTTTATATCATGCCATCAACAATTACATAAAAATTTTATCAATTCTATTTATTTCAGATTTTTACTTTACAAGTGTTGAAAATAAAATATTAATTAAAAATAAGTTAGATGAAACTAATAACCAGTTGAGAATGCGCAAGCTTGCATTGCCAGAGGAACACCTGGCTCGTCAATTATATAACAATTCAATGTTTGTCTTAGGTTTTCGCGATTATTACACATTGAATTAAACGCTTTGCAGCGTTCGTGGTCGCAGTCTTCCTGCGATCATGGACGCTGCAAATTCGTCGTCCTTTTTGACCATGTTCCTTAAGAGATAGGAACGGTGTTCCTGAATATTCCTATTCTACTTTTTTATTCTGAATCCGAATCTGAAGTTAAAATTCGAATATTCGAAAAAAAAGCAATAGACAAAAACACAAACAAACGCACAGACAAACATAAACATAGACTTCATATAGAAACGGTGTTCCTGAAAATTTCACAAAATTAATTGCTATTTAAGGTTACCTATATATTTCCTGCATATATTAGGGGACCGAACCTTAAAATATTATAACTAATAATCAAAACTAATCAAGTGAATCGGACTTTTATTATGTGGTAGTAAGAAATCCTTGGTAAGCGAATCTGATTAGCACGTAACTGGTTTTATTATATGTTTGGGTATAGTACCCTAAATATATGAACAGTAGCAGGACAAAAAAGTACGCAATTGGATCAGCCTCGACAGTGTGTACATGTACAAACGCCGTTCGTAACAAATTACAAATTTCAGGTGAAATACAAAATGTTGGGGCATTTCATGCAATGTATTTCATAAAATGAAAACTTTACAATATACCTACTTCCTTCCTTACCTATCAGTAAAAGAAGAATACTTTGAGAAAACATCAAAATTGCTCTTTTTAGGGTTCCATATACTCGTACAAAGGATACAAAAGGAACTCTGCATCACTAAGGCTCCGCTGTCCATCTTTCTAATCATCTGTCCATCTGTTCGTATGTCTTGCAGAATAGTACCTACATTTTGGACCGAAAATATTATACCGTATTACTGTAAGGGACTTGACGTAACTTGTTTACTTCTGCGCTGATTTTAATTAGACGTACCTATGAAGTATGGGATCTACTTCCATAGCAAACAGATGGCATACTACTTAGCGCTCTTATCTACCATAACCGTGCGCCGAGGGTAGATAAGGGTCAAGATGAACAGGCGCTCTTAGCACAGTGAGCTTAGCACACTTTTCACAGAGAGGTAGGGCGCATCAAAGCAGCCCGTCTGGGGAAGTACCTCCACCTCACAGAAAACCGCAGCCCTAGAGGGTTGTTGTGTTCTTGCGTGTGCGTGAGGTCACCAGTAAGCTCCGAAGGAGTTGCTTTGTAAGCATCAGAGGAGGCATCGCGCGAGTGATACTTAATATACCGCAAGCGTTAATAGGCTGCGGTACCCGCTTTACATCTGGTGGGTCGTATGCTTGTATGCTTCCCGACGTAGTATAAAGAAAAAAACTTTCAAAATAAGCGACTAACCATAAGCCCGGTTTATATGTAGTCACATCAGAAGTATAACAAGTGGTCTAAGTGAACTAGCCGCCTTAGACTCCTTATAAATTCGGCTACTATAGTGTATAATTCGTGCTCGTAGACGAGCACTGACTGCTTCAACACGTGAAAAACTTTATAAAAGCTATTACGGGCTGAATCGTTGCGGCGCGCGAATTCTTACGTAGTTCCGGTCACTAAGCCGGATCTAAAATTCAGGAACATTTTAAAAACTCACACAATCCTCTTGTGAGTTTCTTGACAATTTTACTTTTAACCAATTTGATCAGTTTAACGGCTACGTTCAAAATTAATTGATAATGGTATTATTAACTGTTCCGTTTTAAAAACGGACATGCACAGAAATAATTATGTCGTTATGGCACGCCACTAGAATAGCGCTTCCATAGATCATTTTTGACTTCTTTTTTCCACTAGAGGTGAAAAGAAGCACACGCAACAATAAACGAACAAGCAAACGGATTACCTGATGTGAAGTAGTTACCATGTTTGCAGTATAAAGAATATCTCTCACGCATTCCCACTCTCGCTGCTAACAAAACAACTCTTGGGAGCTTACTAGTAAACTCAGTCACTCGCAGGAACCCAGGAGCGCATCAGGCAGTTAGGTATTTCTATGACGTGGACCTACTTTCCTCAAAATGACTGCTTTGATGCTCCCTACCTCTTTTTCAATATAGTCTTGTTTATAAATTCGCACGTATAGGCGAGGTTGCCTTCGAATCTAAATTTGATAGCCACTTATATCTTTCCGATGGATTTTAATGTCTCTTAACGTGATACACGGTGAATTCCAGGTTGGCGGCAGCGCAGGAGGCGGCGGGCGCGCAGGCTCGCGGGGCGCCAGCTGATACCATGGGCGGCGCGCACCAGCCCGCTGCTCCAGGGCCCAGCTCGCTCTTTATATTTGCCAACGAAAATCCTATTCGGAGGTATGTTTCTTACATTCACTTCTGTACAATTATTTATTAAATGTAAAACTTTGTGTGTGTAAAAATATATTGCCGAGAGTATATTAAATATAATAACTATGAGATGTCTATATAAACTATGAGAAACGGACTCTGTCATGGTAAATGAGTAGTTTACCTTTTGTTAAAAAATGTGAATTATTTGCTTTCAAAGTGTTATGGTGCGAATTAGCAATAAGTATTATGATATTAGTCAATGGTGTTATGATGGTATTGTCGATAGCCAGGTAAGCTAATTACGTCACTGGCTGTAGGTAAGGCTTTTTTAGAACTATAATTACATTACTTATATTTAATTAAAATATGCTAATACAAATACTTACTATTGCTTATTACTAATGATGTTGACGGATTTCAACATCTTGTCGCTACCGCGATTGGAGCGACGCAAGTACTAGGTTTGGTCACTTTTCTCTCACAACACTTCACTCGTACACTACCAGCATTTTCCTGAAATTGATTGCTGCATGGAACGGTAACAATCGATGGTGTTGCAATTATGTCGTGGTATGGTTATGATGGAAGGTTATAACCCGTAACAAGCTAGCTACAGCCAAAGGACCCAAAA
The DNA here is from genome assembly GCA_947507595.1 of Pyralis farinalis. NCBI lineage: Eukaryota > Metazoa > Arthropoda > Insecta > Lepidoptera > Pyralidae > Pyralis > Pyralis farinalis. The sequence continues at coordinate 8,469,238 of OX382261.1, read as the reverse complement.
ATATATTTTTATTTCCAACAACTGTTAGTCTTAGGTTTTCGCGATTGTTACACATTGAATTAAACAATTTTTAAGGGAAGAATCGCGTGTTTTATTTATTTTGTTGAACCTGACATTTCGAACGCTTTGCAGCGTCCGTGGTCGCAGACCACGAACGATCATTTTTGACTTCTTTTTTCCACTACAGGTGAAAACAAGCACACGCAACAATAACCTGACGTTTCGAACGCTTTGGTCAGGTTTAACAAAATAAATAAAACGCGCGATACTTCCGTTAAAAATTGTTTAATTCAACTTATTTAGTGTATGATGAAATTAAAATAATAACTTACATCTACCTTTGCTCGATGTTATAAACAAATAATGGAAAAAATATTAATTCGTATGATTGCAAAAGGATTTCCGGCAAGCGCACTTCGCTAAAACCGGTCACGCGGCAATTTCACAATGTATTCGGGTCAGTCCATACTTGCATTTGTTATACAATATTTATTACTCTTGATTCCTGGGATCAAAAAATGTTGCAATATAATTTAATTATATGGATTTACTTCTGTAGATTCTGTATCAGAATCAAATTGCCTCCGATTCGTATCCTGGTATGGGCATGTATCACTAAATTAGTATTTTCTGATTTATATACGCATATTTATATACGTATTTGTAACTATCACTTACTCGGCGGTGAAGGAATTATATTTCAAAATAGTGAGGATATTATATATCGATAGATGTGTGAACCAATCTACGAAAGATCTAGGTTTTATTTGGGATGTGGAAGTCTGACGGCAGTCACTGTATGTAAAAATCAGTATCTTCGCCAAATACTTCCTTAGACTTAGAGGTAGCGGATCCCACCAAGCCTAATGGATTAAGAAACGGTAAAAAACCTTTGCTGTTAGTTGATGTTAAAGGAAAAGGACTGATAAGAGCCTGCTTGAATTTGTTAGTAATTTTCGAATATTTGTAAAAATCGGAACTATTCGGACAGGCTACAGATATTTGAAGAGTGATAACTATTCGATCCACTTCAATAAAAAAGCTCAGATTATTTGATGCAATGCATAGTAATCCCTAAGCTCAATCAAGATATATACTCATGATCGTCACACATTCTATCGTGTGACCCAGTCTTCTGATTTGAATCATTGAGTAAATTGGCATATTTCCCATTCGTAACGATTCCACGAATATGTTTTATGTTATTATTGTTAAATATTTTGCGATATTTTCCGTTAATGAATGAATGATTTTTATTTTTAAAGTAACTAGGTCTCATATTTGGACTACTAAATATATTACTGCAAATCAAACTTATAAAGACCATTCCCGTACCACCCTGCCGGTTATATCGCAGCAATGGTTGATGTGAAGACAGTCCAGTCTATGTGCAATTATTTCCAGGATACTGTTACTGTGCACCAGGTAAGCGCATCTCTTGCGCTTTGTCGCGCGCTTGAAAACACTGGCCTCCGACAATCCACATTTGAGCAGCGTGGAGGAGTATGCTCTAGACCCCTTCGGTTGAAGGGAGACCCGTATCCCTGCAGTGGGATGAGTAAGGGTTGATGTGGTGGTGATGTGGTAATAATACAAAATCTAAATGATTACAATATAGCACTCATATTTTCCTTAAAATTGAAGGTAAATTTTAAGGAAAATTTAAAGACTAACCTAGAGGATTATAAATAAATAAATATTGCTGACAATACTAGACAACTGATAAACATACGTAAATATATTTTTTTTGTAAATACATACTTACACATAGAAAATACCCAGACCAAGACAAACAGACATGTTCATGCACACAAATGTTTGCCCTGTGTGGGAATCGAACCCACGAGCGTCAGTGTCAAAGTCGCGTCATTCACGACTGAGCCACCGAGCTCGTCAAAAGAAGGATTGCAGAATTATTAGTGATATTGTCGCACTTCTAAACTTTAGATCCTATTTTTTACTACAGTGACCTGCTTTTTGGAAGTATAAATATATATCGGTCAATACTGTGCTGTAACAATATCAGCTATGTTTTGCCGACTAGCTAACGGGTTATTGATGAATACTGGTTGTTGGAGTTGGTACGCGGTTTCCGGCTGGCAGTTTTTATTTTGTTTTTCTATTGGAAGGTACACACACAGAGAGATGACTCATTTACAAACATTTCTCATTCTTTCATAGTTGGAAAATAATGAAATATCTTTCGACTTGTACTGTTTTCAATGGTTTCAAGGAACGACGTTAAGTTATGGTCTAACTGGATTGTGATCATATTTATCGTCAGTACTGGTAACGTAATCGTTAATATCCTTTGGTTTTTGATTTTTCTTTTTCGACCAGCAATTTGGCCATGTTAGAGCTAAGTAAAATTTATGTACTTCTCTGTAAACAATTAGTTTTGATCTCAGGGTAACCTTTTATTATCTGAGGCTGGTCCACCTTATTTTACGTTTTTAACTTCGTGTGTCACTAAATGTATATTGAAAGCACGTGCCACTTAGAGTTCCGCTGAATGATACTGTCGTACATAACAAGACGGGCAATTAAATAGAATAATTAGGGTGGTTCTAATTTTAGGGATGACATTTTCCTTGATGACATCTACAACATCATGATCTTCCGTTGTCCTAGTATGAGTATAAGGACTTAAGAAAGCTAAACTTGTCTGTACCTTGGAACAAAATGGCCCCTATTGCTACATTAGATGCATAAACTTAAAAAATACAAAAATATTTCTAACTGATTGTACTTGTAACGCAATTACAATAGTTACTTATATACTACTCTGTGTAAAAAGTATCGGGAATATGTCAATAAAAAGACCCGCGTAAAAGAGGTCGTTCTAATTTTTTTACTGCATGTTGGTAGCACTGTACTGATTTAGCGCGCAAAATTTGAGCGGGATCTGTCATTTAATTTGTTTTAAACTACACTTTTTGTTGGTCATAGTTTTGAGTCCTCGGCGATTTTTACAATGGAAAATATTGTTGAACAAAGAGTGTGCCTTAAATTTTGTGTTTCAAATGATATTTCATGTGGTGAATCACTAAAAATGTTGCGAAATACCTACGGCGAATCGTGTATATCGAAAACAAGGGCTTATGAATGGTATAAGGCTTTTAAAGAAGGCCGAGAAGTAGTAGTAGACTTGCCTCGTTCTGGTAGACCTTCAACCGCTACGACCAGAGAAAACATCGACAGAATCAAGAAGCTAGTGCTCGAAAATCGACGTATGAGTCTGAGAGAGTTGGCTAGTGAGGTGAACATATCTTTTAAGTCCGTCCACAACATTCTCATTGACATTTTAGGCATGAAACGCGTCGCCGCTCGACTAGTTCCAAAAGAGCTCAATTTTGTTCAAAAAGCGCAGCGAAAGCATGTCGCTGAAGACATGGTTTCCCGAGCTTCTACGGATCCGACCTTTATGAAACGTATAATAACTGGCGACGAGACATGGGTTTATGAGTATGACATGCAAACAAGCCAACAGTCTTCAGAATGGCGTCTCGAAAACGAGCCGAAACCCAAAAAACCGCGGCAAAGTCGCTCCAAAATCAAGGTGATGCTGACAGTTTTTTTTGACTACCGTGGTGTGGTTCACTCCGAATTCCTTCCAGAGGGAGAAACAGTGAATAAAGAATATTATTTAGGCGTCATGAAGCGTTTGCGTGAGAGTATCCGCCGAAAACGTCCGGATTTGTGGCAACACAACTCATGGATGCTGCACCATGATAATGCACCATCACACACAGCCATTATAGTGAAAGAGTTTTTAGCGAAAAATTCAACAAAAGTTCTCGACCAAGCACCGTATTCACCTGATATGGCTCCGTCTGACTTTTTTTTATTTCCCAAGTTAAAATTACCACTTCGAGGAAAACGTTTTGAGTCGATAGAAGCCATAAAAGAAAATTCGCTGAATGAGCTAAAGGCCATACCGCAAATAGCCTATGAAAAATGTATGGAAGACTGGGTGAAGCGGTGGAGATGTTGTATTGCAAGCGATGGGGCCTACTTTGAAGGCGATAAAATAAATTTAGATGAATAATTTGTATTTTTTGTTTTATTGACAAATTCCCGATACTTAGTACACAGAATGTATACTTCCGATCGGTATTAGAAACATAATGAAGGAAAGTTATAGAATATATAAAACAAGGGGTTTCGTAGAAATGTGCAAGGGCGCCCGGCGAGTTGACGTGATGCGTTATCAGCACACGAGGGAAGCTCGTTTCTCTGAAACCGGTCACCCGGTGATGTCACAATGTATTTGAGTTGGTACTTATAAAGTTTGCGCCTCGTCGGATGGCAAACAAGAATACAATGTTTAAATGATTTTTGCATAACGTAACACCGCTTTTCAGGAACACCGTTCCTATATGAAATTTATATGTTAGTCTGTGCGTTTGTCTGTGTGTTTGTCTGTCGCTTTTTTTCGAATATTCGAATTTTGACTTCTGATTCGGATTCAGCATAAAAAAGTAGAATAGGAATGTTCAGGAACACCGTTCCTATCTCTTAAGGAACATGGTCAAAATGGCCGACAAATTAAAAAAAAACTTTTGAATTGTTGTATAATTAACGAACCAGGTGTTCCTCAGGCAATGCAAGCTTGCGCATTCTCAACTGGTTTAATATTGAAAAGAAAAATTATAAAATATATTGGATTTCAATGACATTTCATTTCGTTTTTTAGTTATCTTCACTTCTATAAGACATTTTCAATTATTTTACAAATACAAGTTTCCTTACCTGTATTAGACCATCCACAAAATATTGTATGCGCGTGTATGCTATGGGAATCGTTAAGCTAAGCTTTAAGTTCCCGTTGATATGGGCTGAGTATATACAAAAGTCAATCACTTTGCTATTTCATGTAATGTTGTATTTATACCTATATTGTAAATATTATGTATGCCTCGTTATTTAATTTCGAACCTTACATTGTCAACTGACTACTGTGACATTTTGACTAACACATTTTTCCATAGTCACTGCCTACCCCAATGGGAGACAGGCGTGATGATATGTATATATATATGTATCTGTAACTGCGAGAGTTCATCAGTACGTGTCTGTAATTAATTGAATAAGGTTCTTTTTTACTATGTTAAGTGTCAATGAAGAATACGGCCCGGCTGATATAATTTGATTACTAAAGGAAGCTTATTAAAGTCCACGTTAAGAGAATCATCTATAGCACGTTGCATTATTATTTTACTGAGATCTGGTTGTCTCAAGTTGGGTCGTATATTAAATATCTTTTCTGAAGTGAAACCTTCTTTAGCAGCGTTGTACACTTTCTGGGATGAGTAAAAAATGCTAAATTCGCGTCAGGCCGTCAAGACACGTGACCCTGACCGTAAGATTTTGGTGAGAATTAGAACTTAAGTTCGCTGCAGCGCTAAAACATTAGTTCCCTGTAATTAAACAATTAAAACATGAAGCGCTAGATCGTTCATAGGGCATTATTTTCTCGCGACCAAAACGTTGTAAGCGCCATGAAATTGTTGGCGTTTACGCGTTTTGTTCAACGTAGTTTATCAACATCTCTGTTTGGTTTAAGCGGCGCAGGGCGCTTGCGCGAGTGTGCGTGTGTGTTTGAGTTTTAAAGATTAGCGATAATGATGCTGGTAATGATGATGGTGAATTGTTAAAATTATGGACGACAGTAGATTTTTCTGACAGATAAACTTTTTAATGTACAATAATTGTAATAGTTCTGAAGTGTTCAATTTTTAATGTAATATAAATTGTCATGTTTGTGTACGATAGCGCAATAAATGAATATTGTATTTTACCACATACATGATAGTACTTTTATACTGATAAATAAAGCAATTCGTGCGAAATTATTCGCTAACCATTCCAAAATATTAAACAATGCACAACGTTAATGTTCAAGTTTTCACTTCTGGCCGCACTCCCGTCAACAATACAACGTCGGGAGGCCCTCCTGATGTAAAGTGGTTACCGTAGCCTGTGAATGATTGTAACACAGGAAGTATTGCTCGCGTGTTGTCAACCCTAGTGCTAACATAGCAACTCCTTAGGAGCTTATCAGTAACCTTACTAACTCATAACATCCCTACAACAACTCCATGTTGTTATATTGCTGCGATTTTCTGTGAGGTCTGCTCTGACGTGCCCGACCTCTCCTAAAATACCCAGACCAAGACATATAGACACGTTCATGTACACAAATCGTTGTGTGAGAATCGAGCCCACAAGCTTTGTTGTTAAAGTAGCTTTCCTAACCAGTCCGCCACCGAGCTCGTCTCTTTACGATATCTCTCTTTTGCCGAAGCTAGGTTTGTTAGTTAGTACTACGTTGAAGTAAGGTTATTTTGAAAGAAATTCGTGAGTCCCTTACACCTTTAATTTATTCTTATGTTGAAATGCGTTCAATAAGTACAGTAAAATGGATTTGAACGAACTTGACAAGATCGATTTTAATTGCCCGGCCTTAAAAATAAGGCCAACCATTGTTCAAAGGTCGGTCATGGAGGTTTTTGTCAATAAGTATTTTATTACGTTATGTTTGAATGTGGTTTAATACGTCTTTCATTGCGTAGAACCGGATAATTAGACTCTATCTATCTATAACTTCACGCGAAATCCCTTGCGGGGTAGGCACAGCGTACCAATCGTCACATACAAAAAAAAATGACTCGATCCTAACACCCCTCACACACTTCAACATTCATAGCTCTTCTCATGCTCGCCGGCCATCTTCGGCTCCTACATCCTTATACTTTCTTACATTATCTTATCTTATCCTTATACTTTTTCTTTGTATCGTAAATCTAACGTCCTGCATTCTTTCTACATATACGAACCAACGGGGAATACCTTTTCTTATTTTAACACCGACACTAGCTTTCAGACCAACTCTGTTTCTATCATCAACATTTCAAACGCGGTGTACAAGCGTTACAACACAAATTTTGCAAACTCTCATTTCGACCGCTTTTATCATCATACCCCCATCTTTACCATACCCAACACTCATTTCTGGCTCAGACTTTTACTGTCATAAAGTCTTTCCAGTGCTCCATTCACAGCATTCCCGGCACTCACGTGTCTTTCCACATCAGCGGTGTACCCACCTGAAAATGCATTCAAGATATACAATCTCCTTCACTTGTTCCAATACTTCGTTATCAATAATAATATAATATTTATCAATCCTTACATTAGTTCTGGTTTCTTCTTTGTCAAATACAATTATCATTGTTTTATTCACATTAAGTGGTAAGCCCAATATTAGAATCGTTCGAGCTATTATCAAAGACATGTAGCGGTATTGAAAAATCAGCAGTTTAGCTTAGATTCGCAACGTAGAAGATGCATATTCATTAGCTGATATGAAGAATCACCCGAGATTGCAATCGTCCTAGAGTGACCGCAAAAATCCGCTTTTAAGAAATTATCCTATGACATGAACATATTGCAGTGTGAGTGATTCATGATTATTAAAGCCACAATCACTTTACCTGCACGGGTTCATTGCGTTGATTGGCATCCTTCATTCGGCGTAAATTGAAAGATCACCTCCGTCTCACAAAATGGCCATATAGCAACTTCCTGAGAGGATGTTGTGTTCCTGCTAGTGAGATTACCAATAAGCTCCTGAGGTAGCGCGTGTAGCAACGTGTAAGCGATTCTTCCTATATTGCAAACATTTATACAAGTGGGCGTATGCTTATATGCCTCCCGACGTTGTATATCTTATATACAACTAATGTAAAAACAAGAGTATGGTCTGCCTAGTAATTAGTTACAATATACTATGGGCATTTGCCAGGAGTGTGATTCATGCGTTGCCGATCCTGTAAAAATCTAAAAAGTATAAAAATGTATGCTCAACCGAGATTCTAACTAAAGTTACTTATATCGCCTACTTGCAAGGCAAGGAGTGTCACACTGCATAGATGTTCTTGATACTAACGCAGCATATTCAGAAGCTTCTCGGTGATTTCAGTCACTAGGAATGAAATAATATCGCTAGGCTATAATTTTCTTTTCTGAGAGCTTTTTTTGCTCACCGACAGGCTTTGGCGTATAGGTAATCGTGGGTCACTTACACCCCTAAGCTTATTCAACGTTAAGCGCAGGCCACACCGCTAGCTAGAGAGCGAGCTGGTGGGTGAAGCGAGGCGATGGAAACCATACAAACTAAGCGAAGCTTTGGCGAGCTGAACTATGCGAGTTCACACCAAAAACTACGGACGGGCAAGCGAGCTGGAGATGGAGGGGAGCGCTTCAAAAGATCTCAGAAGCGGGAGCGGGGGAGACGCGGGCGCGCCGAGCGAGTGCACCGCAAACTACAGAGCTAATCTACACTAACGAGGTGAACGAATAGCATCTCTGACATCGTCGGATATTTTGTTCTCAACGTTTATATAGCTCATGTAACTTATCTCTGTAGCTCACGGCGTGAACCGAAATATGAAATGAGGTGAAACGATGCTCGCCCAGCTCGCTCGCTCGCTTGCTAGCTGGCGCTGTGGCCTGCGCTCTATAACAGCATATTGCAGCCCAAAGCACAGAAGGGTGTCAGCGTTACCCTACCTCTTAAATTATGCGCATAAGTAAGAAATAGGTTAACATTTGCTGAACAAAACGATGCTGGAATACTACTTAAATATTTATAAGTAGATCTGGAAGTGGCAGTACGCCTTCATTAAGAAGGACTTTTTGATAGTGAGCAAGCAAATATAATCCATGATTAAGATCTTTTACAAATGAAATTAAGATTACGATCCGTGGTCATATTTATTAATAGAAGTATTATAAACGGGAACACTTTCTTAAGGGCATAACAGGTTTTTACGTTATGTCGGATAACTAACATTGTTCTGTATTATACATACATATACAGTAGTGTAATACAATCAATCAAATTGCCTACCTGACATGAAGTGGTTACTGTAACCTAGGAATGATTTGATTACAATTATTATTATTTGCCATTCTGCTGCTGATACTACAACTCCTGAAAAGCTTCTCGTTAACTTCACTCACTCGCAGTAATCCAATAACCCTCCATGGGGTGTTATTTTGCTGCGGTCTTTCGTTTGGGGAACACCTAATCGGGCTGCTTTGACACGTCTTACCACTGTGGCTGGTGGTAAATTGTCGAATTCCTGTAAGTGAGTTAGTGAGGGTTCACTAGCTCACTTACAGCAATTCGACAATTTAAACTTCCGGAATAAACGCGGAAGCAGTCTTACGTACTGATTGTAATGGTTCACAAAGGCAATATAAAGGCAATAAGATCAAAATTGTACCACATAAATATTAATCCCTTTATAGAGGGGGAAGTTGCAATCATCATCATCATCAAGTCGTGTTTTATCAGAAGGTGATGTCAGGAGCCTTAGGAACCGGCGAGCGTGCATGAAAAGAGCTATAAATGTGAAAGAAGCGAGTGAAGTGTGTAAGGACCGCGCCTTATGGCGCTCGGTTCTCTCTGCCTACCCCGCAAGGGACCTGACGTGAAGATATACATACATACAAGTTGCGTTCATGGACCATGATTGCAGGTTCTTTTTCTAATCCTTTTTAGGATTGGCGGAGTACGTTGTTTATACTTAAGGAATATATATATATATTTGGTGAAGATACTGATTTTAACTTAGAGCGACTGCCGGCAGCCATGTAATTCGAGAACGTGCGGTTTCTTCATGACATTTTCCTTCACAGCCGAAGAAGTGATAGTTACAAATATATACACAAATCCAAAAACACAAATTCAGTGGCACATGCCCACACCAGAATTTGAACCAGGATCACGAATTCGATTATTATATCAATAACGCTGTATACCTGTCTGCCCGGCAGTCTGTCCTTCCGCTTCTACCTTCAGCCTAACGGTTTGAGATATCATTTAAACTCGTTTTATATGTACTGGCGTACAGTCGTACTTCTATATAATGATATTTCAACTTGGAACATAGAAAAATATAAATTCGGACCAAGCGAATCAAGTTTCCACAATAAGGATTGATACGCGTTATCTCATGATTCGCTATGCCAAATTTGAAGTTAATACATTACCTACTTACATCGAGGCAAACATCTTTGATAGTTGTAAAAAAGGGACGGAAATGATACATGTATTACAAAGGTTTTGTTTTGTATTTAAGCTTTGGATCAAAATTGTACCACATATTATACAGCATAAAGTGCCAAACAGCATAGTCCTTAGTAATATGAACACGAGTTACTTTTTGAATGTAGCACATTAACATCACATGTCTATATAAAATCTAAAAAAAGCGAACAGCTCAAACAAGAAATAAGTGTTCATGAAAGATGTAGAATTTTACAATTATTTTTTTAGCTCTGTCTATGCATTCTTGTTTGCATGTGGTGCAAAACCGTTTGTTATATGTTAGTCATCAAATAATTCTTCTTCTGCTTACCCCTATCCCACTCTAAGTAGGCGGTATAACACGCTTTCTTTCTCCACTTGCTGCTGTGTCTTCCTCTACGCTTTTACACGCGTATCTTGCTTCGCGTAGTCTTTTTCCCCACCTATATATCCGTCTACATTCGTATAATATGAATTGTGTTGCTGCGCAATGTTGTAATATGCTGTATTACCTACTCCAGTGACTCTTATATCTTATACGTATTGTGCTATATCTATTTAATGAGTCCCAATAACGTTATTATTAATATTGAATCACCTACCTTATGTGTTGATTACCCTATTAAATGGATTTCAGAACGTGTGTCCTCATTTTAATAGCGTATCGCTCATCAAATTTGGCTCTAAGTTCGTTATATCCTGCCTAGCTCCGCCTGCTATACATAATAGCGGCTAGATCTAAGCTAGCTAGATAGTGTTAACTAGTGTGATTCTTCTATCTATAGATGCTAGTGGCTACCCAGTGATCGAAATTCGACACAATATTCATTTAATTTTTAAGTTTTAACGTCATTCATTCATTAATTCATGTTTTAAAGAACCTTTAATGTTTGTTTTTTTTTAAATTAAGAACTCTCATATTTTCTATAATCATTGCGTATATTTCTAATATTTTACGTAAGCTGCTATCACGTACAAATATGCTTTTCTACTCCACTGGGCAAGTCCCGACTTCATGGAAGACCGCCAATGTGCATCAGGTGCCTGGTGCCTGGTGCCTGAGTGATAGATCAGGCCCATCGAATTACAGGCCTATTGCTATAACCTCTTTTCTCTCCAAGGTGATAGAGCGCGTGATAAACACGACTCACTTTGGCATACTTAAGGGTCACGACTTGGTCAGGACCGTCAATACGGTTTCCGTCACGGTCGCTTGACTGGTGATCTTCAGATGTATCTTTACACACTGCTGGGCTTGGGCAATTGAGAGTAGAGGTGAGGCATTAGCAGTCAATCTAGATATGGCGAAGACGTCCGATCGGGTCTTCTATCGAAGTTACCATCATACAGGGCAGTCCGAGGGTTTGTGCAAAGGCGTTGCCAGCTTTTATCCGACAGACGCATAAAAGCCGAGGTTGACGGTGGATGCTCCGATAGTATGGATATCAAATCAGGGTTCTGTACTGTCTCCGACGCTGTTTCGGCTGACATTATCAATGATATGTTGTCAATTTTTGGCATTTATTGTTATGCGGATGACAGCACCGGCGATGTTTTTTTTTTTTTTTTTTATAAACTTACACCCCTGCCGTGGGCAAGGCAGTTTTTACACAATATGGTTTTATTCACATTTTGTAGTTTTTAATATAGATAAACACATTCATACATCACGCTCGCTTTCATATTCCACAAATCATTCTTACATTCATCTTTCAGTTTAATTTCCAAAAATTTTTGATTTGCCCGTTTTAGAACGCCGGTGAAATATCTTCATACGTTTCCAACTTTCCTCCCCATACTGCATCAGTCCAGCCACGGGCGTCAGCGAGCTTCACAGCTCCACCTAGCCACCGCGACCCCATCGGCTATACAGAGTATAGCAGCGGCGATACTTGTTATACAAGCCGTGCAAACTTACCTCGTTCCCTTGTGGAGGAAACCCTTGTGTCTTTAACCAAAGTATCTAACTGAAGGCGGCTTATCTTGGTCGAATTCAACCCAAGAGCAAGACACAAGTTTCCGCGTTCACCGCTAAGAAAACCCACTTTGCTGTGGTTCCTAAATTCCAGAACACACCTCTTACCGTCACCAAAAGTATTAGGATGCTTGAGGTCGAAATCTACAGTAAAGGTCAATGTCGAAGTCACCGAAGACAGGACAAGGTCAGGCTGGTGACCAAAAACTTTGGTGTGCTCAACAGAGCAAAGCAGTATTTCAGCGTGGAGTAAGGACTTATGTTATAGTATAAGTCTCCAGTGAGACCCCACTTGGAGTACTGCAGTCACCCTTGGGGACGGGAGGGTTCGATTCAGAGATAACCCAAACTAAAACATATGTCGATGTATGGAGACAACAGTTTTCCAAGTTAAATTTCTCCATCAACTCGGTTTATTTTTTCATTAGAACGACATGCGGTGTTTTCATAGTTGAACTTCAACTTCAATAATGTTGCCTACTAATTTAGGTGAACGTTGTTTAGGTAGGTACATTACCTAACTATCTACACTGTTGTTAAACATAATTATTATATACAATATAGATATACAATGCAAAAGTGGAAGGATATAGGAGCCGAGGAAGGCCAAGACTTACCTACCATGACCAAATTGGTCGTGTTCAATAAGAAGGTGATATCAAGAGTCCTACAAACCGGCGAACGTGCACAAGAAGATCAATGAATGTTAAAGAAGTGAGTGAGATATGTAAGGATCGAGTCACGTGGCGCTCGGTCCTCTCTGCCTACCCCGCAAGGGATTTGGCGTGAAGTTATAGATAGAAGTATATAGATTTACCTCTAAATGTGTAAGACGTAGATTTTTGCAACTTTTATACCAATATCGATGTAATTAACTTTAAGATTACGAAATGTTATGTATTTTCTGGTTTACTATGATTGTAGAAAAGGACACGGGCTACTTACTATCGTAATTACGGAATCACGGACATAACTAATCTTTTGAAAATATGTACATAGTCGTATCGCCGATTAGTCTAATCGGATACGCAGGTTAAACAACGCACACGCTGCCTGTCTTTTTTTTTATACTACGTCGTGAGGCATACACGCACACGGCCCAACTGATGTAAAGCGGGTACCGTAGCCTATTATTGCTTGCGATATATTAAGTATCAATCGCGTGATGCCTCCTTTGCTGCTTTCGCAGCAACTCCTTGGGAGCTTACTGGTGACCTCACTCACACGCAGGAACACAACAACCATCTAGGGAGTTGTTATTTGGCCGCGGTTTCCTGTGAGGTGGAGGTACTTCCCTAGGCGGGCTGCTTTGATACGCCCTACCTCTATTAAAACAGACCAAGACAAACAGACATGTTCATGCACACAAATGTTTGCCTTGTGTGGGAATCGAACCCACGAGCGTTGGTGTCAAAGTCGCGTCATTCACGACTGAGCCACCGAGCTCATCAAAGTCGTGTCTATTGATGGATTTGTTTATCTCCAGCTTATTCTTCCTGCTACAGAGGGCACGTTAAACAGTCGGTTCGCTGTGGTCTACGGTGGCTCAGATCAGTGGCTTGATAACACTAGGATCCGCCAATCCGCAGTTGAGCAGCATAACCGAGAATACTCTAACCTGTTCTTCGATTGAAGAGAGATCTGTATTCCAGCAGTGAGATGACTATGAGTTAGTTTGGATGCAGATTATTAATTTTACTACTGCACTTTCAATTACTCTTTTCTTCCTAGCATTATCCCGTTTCCTAAACCATTAAGATTTACGGGGTCCGCTACGTAAGCCTAAGGACTAGGCGAAGACACTGATTTTGACACAGAGCGACTGTCGTCAGATCTCTACAGCCCTTGTGGGAAAACCAAACCTTTCCTTTGGTTAGGTCACACGTATTTCGAAATATAATTTCGTAGGCTTGTGGGATTTCCTGCGGGTCACAAAGTTTTCCTTCACTGCAAGTGAAATTACATAAATCAATCAAATGTAAATCTATAAACACAAATTTAGTAATACTCGTACATTCTCAGACCTGGATTCAAAACAGAGACCAGTCAGTTATTAGGCTGGTTCATTATCCAATAGTCTATCACTGCTTCTTCTTAAAATACCTCTCATTGGAATGTAATCTCTATTCCAGGTATACAAAATTCATCATCGAGTGGCCGCCCTTCGAGTACGCGGTGCTGCTTACCATCATCGCCAACTGCGTGGTGCTGGCGCTGGAGGAGCATTTGCCCAACGGCGATAAGACCATCTTAGCACAGAATCTGGTAAATACAATTTATGTCTTTACAGTTCATTTTATCAAGCTAAAATATTAAGATATATAAGATTTATTCAGTTTATTTATTTTTTTACTACGACGGATAGCAAACAAGCATTCCGTCCACGCGATATAAAGCAGTTACCGTAGCCTATGAACGCTACCAATAAAAAGAATGTCGCTAGCGCGTTGCCACCCCCGCTTCATCTTCTGGTGACCTCACTCACTCGCAAGAACACAACAACCCCCGCGGGTGTTGATATTTGACTGCCAACTTCTATCTTTTGCCAGAGCCTCGTGTAGATAAGCAAGGCGCACCACGTGCAGATGAGATTGGCTTTGGAACTGAGTCACTTACACCATAAAGTATTATCATTTTATTTATATTTGTAATCATAGATACATACCAGAGAATTAATAATGAGTGTTTAAAGTATAAAAATGTTTTCTTAGTCCATGTCAAGTCCTTTCAATTTTTTTGTAAATACCTAATCTTTTTAGGTTCCTACATATTTATTACTATAGTCGCTATGATTCAAAAAACAAAAACTTAATTTATGTACATGATATTAATTTTTTCTCGATTGTTTGCTACAACGAATAACATTGGTACAAGGGCATTAGGTACGACTTAGTAACATAATCTTAGACGATTATAAAATTTTATATTGGTAACAATACAAATTTCTTTATTGGTAGGACCAACGTTGATTAAGATAATCATTTCTTTGTTACAGGAAAAGACCGAGGCGTACTTTTTGGGAATATTTTGTGTAGAAGCCTCGTTAAAAATTTTAGCATTAGGTTTTGTGTTACACAGGGGGTCCTATCTTAGGAATATTTGGAACATAATGGATTTTTTCGTTGTAGTAACTGGGTAAGTAATGACATATAGATTTAGTGATATGCTGAATAGTATATGTTTATGTAAAGAAAGAAATATTAACACAATAGAATTACGTTGAAACAATGATATGAATCGCAAAAAAAGCAAAACAAGAATAAATATTAATTATTATTCAATTATATAAAAATATACCTTTAAATCAGATTTTCGACACAGTTTTGTATTAATATTGATTTTCTTTACAGTAACTAATAATGTACATGATTTGTTTGCTGTACCTGTTTCTTTAAAATAATTGCATATGTTTTTAAATAAACTTGTCATTTTCTCCATCACAAGTGTACAGTAAAGTATCAAGATAGTGTAAAACTTATGCATAATTTTAAAGAACACAAAATCAGAAAGAATCCAGTTAGATCAAAATTCAAATTCATAGAAAAACGAAAAAAATTGGGTTACGTGATCAAAATTTACAATTACGATTAATCTTAAATTTGAAATGGGGAATTTGATAGGTCTTATCTTTGTAATATACAAAGTCTCTGTTGAATTTCTTATAAATAAGTAAAGGATGCATTCCTTATTGAATATTCGATAACGAAAACTAGGTCGATGACGATATTCGCCGAATACAACGTGGACGTTGACCTGCGGATGCTGCGCTCATTCAGAGTGCTCCGACCGCTGAAGCTCGTCTCGCGGATACCAAGTAATTCACAGTAATTGGCGAAAAGTTCACATAATACCTTATATGTATAGCAAGTTCTCGCTAGAAATTCCAACTCTTTGGAACGTAGTAAAGATATCGCTAGTGTTTTTTTGAGAATAGAATTTTCGATCTTAGTAAAATAAACGTAGCGTCGAATTTTGGACTTATAAAACTCTGTATACAGCTTAGAAAATGTGTGATTTTATTATGGAAAATGTTTAAATGTTATTTGAATTTCGGCTACGTGTTGCATAATAGTAAAGATATGCTATAATAATTGTGTAATGCGTAGGTATTTCAAATATAAAAGTTTAATGTAAGAATTTAGATAAAGAAATTATCTTAGGTGTGAATAAATATGGTGTATTTACGTAGATTAAACATCGTAATATTAACATGTGACTAGTTTATAATAACATGACTAATTAGATACACAATATTTAGACAGTAGAATCTAAGCTAGTGGATTCATTTTACATTTTTAATTACACAATAGGACTGTGCTAATGGTAGCCTAAAATATGGACATTTATCTCTTAGATTATTACTCTTCATCAAATACACGATACAAAAGATTTCAGGTTAGAAAATACGCATTTCAAACGTTTTAATGGGCAAAGTAATCCACATACATACAGTCATTTCATATATTCACATTTCGTAGAACATACTCCTACGAGCACAGTCCTAAGTAGCCATTTTATTACTAAACTAGCTGCTAGTTCAAGCTATAGTATCGAGTGATATGTGTTTGGCAGTATCATCACGCAACTGCCGCTCGTGGCCGTGGCCGACGTCGACTTCAGGACCTTGCGTGCCATTAGGGTGCTGAGGCCCCTTAAATTAGTTTCGGGCGTTCCTAGTGAGTTCTAGAAAATTCTTAGCTAACTGTAGTACCACTATTGACTGTTGCACAATTTATGAAGTAATAAAAAGCAGATTTAGAGTAAAAAAAGAGTTGAGCTCGTTGTAGACCTGGATGTCCGTGGTATAACTAGCATGCAAGATAAGAATCGTCGACCATAACCTGCCTATGGATAACTTCGACTACTTACGACTCCTACATTTCTTGGAGGTTAATCCATCACCTTGACTGTCCTCGATAGCGGCCAAACACTTTACGTTTATCATACAGCGTGACGCACTTAACTACTTACGACTAAGCTTTCACCACTATTGACTTAATTTAGACTAAACCTTTTAAAAATTTTTGGTAATAAATTTAATAAAAAATACATAAAGCTTATCTGCTGAACGTGTAATAAGGCGCCCACTGCGCCGCATACATATTATGTACTTAATAAGAAAAATAATCTGAGTTCTTATAATAAATTGTGCAATAGTAACTCATTTTCTTCTGCACGTATTCGTATTTATTCTGTTTTCATTGTATCATGTCCGTCATAGTATGTTTAATGGTTTTTTTTCATCTTGTCTAGTTGTAATTTTAGTTAAATAGTACAGGTATTTTGAAATCATAACAAGTGTAATGAAAAAATAATTAGTCCGTGAGGTTTGATCAAATCCTTAACAATGCTATTTTTGTGAGTATGAAACATACTTCTATTTATTTGAATGTTATTGATACAATTATTTAGGTAAGTGGTAAATCTTCAAAAAAAATTGAAATATCCATTCATTAAGAATAATATTAATTTCATGTTCGAAATTGGACAGTGACAGCTTATAATTGAAACTATCACAGATTTTTCTCATTAAAGTAATTTAGTATAAAGTCATACCTCACTACACAAGATAAACCCTTACTCACCACTGCAGGATATGGGTACTTCAACCGAAGGGGTTAAGAACATACCCCGCCACGCTACTCAACTACGAATTGGCCGAGGCCGGTGTTCTCAAGCCTTCAGAAGTCCACCGACTAAACTGAACGACTGTTATCGACAATAGCACCAGAATAAACTCTACATCTAATTTCATATGAAATAAATGATTTTGTTTCTTGTTTAGGATACGCTAAATTATATTTTCGCATATAGGTTTGCAAGTCGTGCTGAAGTCCATCATCAAGGCAATGGCCCCGTTGCTACAGATCGGCCTTTTGGTGCTTTTTGCGATCGTCATCTTCGCCATTATCGGCCTTGAGTTCTACTCAGGGGCGCTGCATAAGACTTGTTATACTTTAGAAGATATTAGTGAGTATTTGTATTACTAAATTCTGAAGTATATTTAGGTTATAAGTAAAAAAATATTCGACTGAAAATGAAATTTCTGCCCCATGCATTCAATATTTATAGTAGTGTTAGGTATATGTCGCAAAGAGAAATGAGAATACCAGGGATTTCGCTAAATCCCTAGGGATACCACGAAATCACGGTATAATAATTCTTAGGCGAATTTTTTTTTCTATTGTATCATCTAACTAAACATGTCTAGTGACAAAACACTGACATACTTTCAGTCATTTCACTAAATTGAGTCTAATAAAAAGACGACAATGAAGATATAAAATAAAACGTTGCAAATGGGCTAATGTATTTTATTAAAATGAATGATTCAAATAGATTCAATCGAGTATACAAGATCTTGTGCCGATAATTTACCCTTTTATCGTCGAAAATGCGTCCTAGAGTGTCACTTAGGTTTTTTTTTTGTATATAGTTTCCGGTTGTTCTCATCTTGCTAACTTGCTTAATCGGGTACCTAGGATTTTCTACCACTTAAATATGGTATTATGAGCTCTGAGGTACCGTACTACAAGTATTAGAGCCAGATCTTGAGAATGGTAATGTCAAGTCCTACTGGGACGCTACTCCTGTCTATGATAATAGACCGGCTATTAATAGACAGGACCATTGTGGCCTAATATTGGGGTTATAGACCGGGGACGCATCATGCAATTCTTGTAGATCACTCCCCTTTATGAGGACCTCGTGAAGGGGAGAAAGAGTAACTTTCTAAGTACTTGAACTTCGCCCACGAAGTTTCTGCCATTGTGTATGTCAACGATAATTGTTCCCATAGTCGTAAAAATGAACAGACTTATGGCGAAAAGCCTTGATCGTCACCTTGAGAGGCTACTATTTGGCAATTGGGTCAAGAATCAGTTACACAAGGCGGTTATCCTCGACACGGCCCACATTGTGAGTAGGTTTCTCTCTCTGACCCCTTACCAACGGCTTTATTTTCACCGCTATTCTACCTCTGGGTAAATGAGATTCTTATATCAATATTACCATTTTTATTTGTATTAATGCCCTTTTTTACCGAAAAGGAACATACGACTCAATATCATACTAATTTATTCGAATATTCTTCCTCTAGATGAAGTAGTAAACGATGGTGACACTCCAACACCGTGCAATGCGGATAACATAAGTCTCGCGCCATACGGAGCCAATGTGTGCGAATACGATAAAAGCACGTGCTTGGAGAAGTGGGAGGGACCCAACAAGGGCATCACGTCGTTCGATAACATCGGCTTCGCTATGCTCACCGTCTTCCAGTGCATCACCATGGAGGGCTGGACTGCCATCCTCTATTGGGTATGTTATATTAGATCCGTGCTTTGAGCTACTAAATTTACTACTTAATATACATGTTTACTTATTTAAGAGTCTCCTGTAAGTTTAATTTCTTAGTTAGTTTATATACTTCATGGGCTATTTCAAAGTATATTTTAGGTCGTCTTGACACTGGTATATGCATTTGATTAGATTGCATTAATTTATAAATTAATTGTTCATATCTGGACAATGTGGATACATTTTTTTGAAATATTTATTATCTTATTGTATCTTATTCAGTCCTGTTAAGTTACTATTTTTCTATTTTAATCTGCTAGAATTTCGGAAATAACTATTGGCGAAGAAGTAATGCCGAAAGAAACTTGCCAATGTAGGTCTCTTTTTAAATTGTTAATTAGATATTACAATAAGTTCATGTCAAAATATTGACTCAATAATTATATCAAACAGTAGAATTAAAGATATTTAAAAAATCTGTGCTGAATTATTTCCAGACATCCTTGTCAGTTACATATTCATCAATTCTATTATAAGCCTTTTTACAGAGAGTGTATTTGATGTGCTTTTTGAACACATTGTCAGGAAAGAAATTTATTTCAATTTGTTTCAGGCAATTTATTAAAGAATCGAATATAATTTACAAAAAAAAATATCAGTCCTAGCAAGCCGATGTACCGGCATACACAACTTATATTATGTTCCTACTTCTAAGTTTTCCGATGAAATTTGAAAACGACTTTATTTACATTGCATACAGAATCTAATTCAGAATTGTGATGATGTTGGCATATATGCCAATTCATTAAAATAATCGTAGATAAATATCTGACACAACATTGTTAAAAAGTCAAAAATATATTAAACTTTTGATGTCACTTTAATTTTTGACGATTTAAAGTCTTAAGAACTAGGTTTCGATCAGAAATAAGTAACACGTTTTTAAGTAAACTTTTCATACTAATACGAAATAAACTGATATTTTGATCTAAAAATCTTTGCACGCGCGCGTTGAAGGAAAACATTGTGGGTCTCCCACACGTCCAAGAAAATATAAAGATAGTTGTGGAAGTCTTGATGGCAGACGCTCCATGTAAAAATCAGTGTCTTCGCCAAATCCTTAGGCTTAGGTAACGAACCCTGCCAATCCTAATGGATTAGGAAACGGAATAACGAGAAGAAAAAGAAGAAGCTGGTTGTGGGATCAGCGAACAAATGGTTTAATACATTTTCTACCGCATTTTTAATAATCTCACCCCTTGTTTACAGTAATTTCCATAATTTTGTATTATATTTAAATATTGAATAACTTTCGGTGAACTTATGGAAAAATCCTTATTGAAAGGATGACTCTCGTCAAAAACGCATTTATGTATATAGTACGGGTAACTTCTGTATATGCCATACTAATAATGGATGTCAGCTATTTCTCGCAGAGTCGACTCGGTAAATAAGAACATTACAAAACGTCGATAACGATACAATAATTGATCAACGTAACAAAAACCAAAACAAACAAAAACAGTCAAACAAGTTCGGTAACAACGACCAGAGTATCAGAGACATTGTCCCGTTATATCCAGTTTCAAACCCTTTTCCCATAGCACCCCAACTGTAAAACTGTATAATAGTAAAAATAATGCTAACTTGAGCGATGCGCGTGGTGATACATACATTTTGGAGAAAATATTAAGAAATTTAAAGATAAGTGAAAAATTTAGGAAATAATGTGAATGTAAAGTGCACATTTATTACAAAAACCGCAGTTTAACCATGATAGTCATTTTTCAAAGCTAATTGTTATTCTACCAACGCTGTATTTGATATAAGAGAGGTAGGATTCATCAAAGCAACCCATCTGGGGAAGTACCTCCACCTCACAGAAAACAGCAGCCAAATAACAACTCCCTAGAGGGTTGTTGTATTCCTGCGTGTGAGTCAGGTCACCAGTAAGCTTATAAGGAGTTGCTGTGTTATCAGTAGAGGTGGCATCGGGCGAGTAATACTTAATGTGTTGCAAGTGTTTATAGGCGAAAGTAACCGCTTTATTTCAGGTGAGCCGTATGCTTGCATACCTCCCGACCTATCGACTACTTTAAATTAAGTCGATATTTTTGTCATCTATAAAAAATATATTATTTGTAATAATTTGCAGTTCAATTTCACGCTCTTTCGGGATTGTATTTTAACTCGGATACACTGTATCCTCGAGAATTGTTTATCCATGCTAAAAGGAAACTTACAAATGTTTCAATCAACTGGAGTCCAATAAAAAGAAAATGAGTGCACTTATAAAAAAATATTATTATTTTGTGAGAATAGAATGCTATTACTTTTTAGGTTACTGACAAAATTGTCATAGGTCGAGGTCAGAAATATTGATTATTCATTACCAACCCAACAAAAATTAATAAACAAGCTTACGCTACGCTACTTCTGTTCATTACTTTTCTTTTGCCTAAGCTACTGGTGTAGATGCGTTGTACCGGATCTGATATATGTAATAAAGAAAAGTCTTTAATCATTGTCTTTTTCTTTGTTGCAGACGAATGACGCGTTAGGTAGTGCGTTCAATTGGGTTTACTTTGTGCCTCTCATAGTATTGGGTTCATTCTTTATGCTCAACTTAGTTCTCGGTGTCCTTAGCGGGTGAGTAATTTCTCGATTTCTCGATGGTACTTTAATAATATATCGTTTGCAATAGATTCTTTTTTCATGTTTTTGTGAAGCAATACTTAAATTAAATCCAGAGAGTTCTCAAATGAGAGAGGGCGCGTTGAACGACGAGCTCAGTTCCAGAAGGAAAGAGCTCTCCAAATGTTTAACCAAGACTTCAATGGATATCTCAACTGGATCACTGAAGCAGGTCTGCGTAAAGGCCTTGTGGAAAAAATGCTTGAACTAAATGTATAAGCTAGTACATTACACTCACAACTATTGTGTGTATAATGATCTTAAAGAATTGTCTAATGTGGGTAAAATTTGTATGAGAAGCTAGCTATTAATTGAAGTATATACCATCAATTGTATTTGTTTAAGTATATACCTTTAATATATTTTAGTTCGCCTCTTTAATTTTGACTCAAAATCAAGTAATTTGTGGCATATTGATATAATATGTAGGTATGTTTAACCTCATGATCACGTCTGTATGCTAATTTCACATAATATTGAAGCTAGAATCATGCTGTAAATATTACATTTATATTTTTTGCGTATAACGCTTGATGATCTCATGGCTATGTTCACAGTGAATTCGCTAAAGAAAGAGAGAAAGTAGAAAATAGACAAGAATTTCTAAAAATAAGAAGACAACAGCAACTTGAGAGAGAACTCAATGGTTATGTTGAGTGGATATGTAAAGCTGGTAAGTCCTTACGGTAGTGAGTATAAAGCATGGCCTACTTACTTAATGCTAACTAAAAATAGGGTTGTAAGAACTAAAATAATAATACCATCATAATATTTACGTACTGAACGCGTAAACTATTATTTGAGAATGTTGTACATGCTAATGCCATAATTGATTAGGCTTATCCCACTCTGACTTTACATGTTGATCAACAAAGAATAAAAAAAATAACAATACATTTGAACTAAGACATATTTAGTGTCAACTGTTATGCGTAGCTTTTATTGCATGCTCAAATATAAGCATATCCAATGGCAATACTGTACTCTACAGGTAAGTTAGTAAATGAAAAGAAAACATGTTTGTAATTTTTAATATTGATTTACTAACTATTGTGATATAAATTTTGCAGAGGAAGTTATATTAGCGGAAGAAAGAACAACAGAAGAAGAAAAAATGCACATAATAGAAGGTACGCCAGGTACAATCATTTGTTCACCCGCATCTACCACAACACGCTCTCATCTTAGTCGGTAATGTGCAAGCCCTCATTTAGACAAAATGCTATTAATTTACAGCCAAAGTTAGATCTTGCTCCTAGATTTATCTTAGATTTTTGCAAAATGTAAATATTAGCTGAAAAATACCGAAGATTTTCATCTTTGAAATGACTTTTAATGTTTATTGTCTATAATAGAATGTAGAATAGATAGTGGATATAAATACTTTTAACATACTCTTACAAAATAAAACTATGACGACGCCTGTACGTGTAGGAAATGTTTATGGAAAATACAATTGCCGTGGATTTTATTTCCAATATGGAGGCTAATACCACGACTTTTTATATATTCTGTCTGTGCACGTATCACTTGAAACTAGTGGATGGAATTAATGAAATTTGGAATGATGATAGCCTTATACCACGCATATGTAGAATACTTTTTGTAATAATCACTTGCTCGCCGGTAAAAGAAAACATTGTGAGGAAGCCTGCACGTTCCAGAAATTATGCTGAAAGACGTGTGAACTGACCTAAAAAAGGTCTAGTTGTCCCTCTGGGTTATGGACGTATGACTGTAGCCGCTATATGAAGAAATCAGTATCTCCGCCAAATTCTTAGACTAGGTACTACGAACTCCATTAAACCTGATGGGTTAGGAAATAGGATAATTCTAGAAAGAAAAATGTATAGGATATAAGTATATATGGGATACTTTTTATTTCAAAAATTAAAATGTTTTGTCCTATGCGAAAATACAGTTAATATACTTTAGATTTCTAAATCGATTAAAATAGAAACTTTCCTATTGCATTAAGTATAATCATGAGTAGCGCAAATGAAGAATCACATTTGATATTTTTTTATCTGTTCGGGGGCTGCAATATCACAGGGTTTGTTTTTAGATTTACACTTAGAAATAGGCTTAGAGATTTAAAAATCCGGCCAGCAGCAAGTCATATTCGAGCAATCAGAATTTGTGTACTATGCGTATCATCTAAATCTATCATTATGCCAAATTTTAAATGTTTCCGTTACTTAGTTTTAGATACAACCATCTGTGACAGACGGACGAACGGACAAGGGAGTTATCACCTGGATGCTCATATAAAAATCACACCAGGGAATTTAGGTAACAGTGTCAATTTACTTGTTGTGTTTATTTTTCTCTTACGTATCACGAAAGAACTCTCTAAAACTGAATAATGTAAATTTTCAAATATTTTTTCAATCCTATATTTCGCATATAGGATTTAAATTCTTCTTCGCTAGTGTATAATAATGTGAACATAGCGCGCGAATGAAGTCGCGGGCACATCAAGAATATTTTATAATCCTCTATCGAAATTCTGAAATTTTCCATGTAAGTATCTGTACACATTAGTCATTGTATATATCTGGAAACTGAATGCAAGGATACCCTATGTTATAACAACAAACAAGTATTCCGTATATAAATTGATGAAAATCTCCGGAAATAGTCCGTTCAAAATATTTTATGAAAATAGGCTTGAAACAGATAAAAATCATATCTGAGCATACTTCAAATTGCTTTAGAATAAGTAGCATTGTTATAGTAAGGCAGGTAGGTAGATAGTTTAGGCTAGAGCTACATTAGAGCATAATAAATCATACTAATTCAAATGCTTATATTAATCATGAGCATAGAAATATAGATAGTTTATATTGACCATCCGTATAAGTTTTCATTAGAAAATAACACATATCAATAACATTCCTTTTTTATATTGCACAACATTTTTACATAAATTCCTAAAGTAAATATTCCTTTAACTGCTTTTCAATCAAAGTGACATTTATCAAATACATAAATAAGCCAATAGGGCTGATTTTAATATTTTTCGATAAGCTTACTTTTTTTATTGTCAACTTTAACTTTAATGCTTTGCCATAGGTAACTCAAAGTTGAATTGTACTAAAACCTTCATCACCTATTTTAAGTACTTAATGAAGTCGGTTATCTAACTCAGAATTTGGAAAATTCCACTACATTCTTTTATTTTAGTACTTACTGAAATCATATTTTGATTTTACCTAACTCATCCCACAGCTCGGAGAAGAGCAGCAGCCAAGAAGAAGTTAAAAAACTTAGGGAAGAGTAAAAGCACCGACACGGAAGAAGAAGAACAAGACGAGGACTGCGGGGATGACGGTCAGTACACTAACACTACACGAAATGTTTGTATATCACGTCTAGCATTATTTTACTTATCAATGAAATTGATGTTTTAAAACAAAACATTAATTTTATATTTTATTTAATCACTTTATTTGAATGCATGCCGACTTATTTTAGAAGCATGGTTTTCATTATCTGATATCAAAGTTTTGATTCAATTTAATTTCTTACACTATTTTATTTATTACAATATTTTGTACCCTTTCCTATTATTTTAGTCTATTTTATAGTAACAATTGTAAAACTTATCAAAATTCTCTAAATAAATTTTCTTAAAAACTCAGTAATTACTATATATTCAATATAGTATTCTAATTGACTTTGTTTCTCACATATAGACTCCCAAAATTATTTATGAATGTTGCATGATAAATGTTGTACTAACTCTACACTCGTTCTCATCATTCCATATTCGTACTCTATTTGTGTGTTGGTTGTTTACAGTTCCAAAGAAAAAGCAAGGTATGGGATCAAACATGATGCTGGTAGAATATTCCTTTACATCTTCTATGTAGTATAAATAGTCTAGTCATAGTTTTAGGACCAGGTAGTGATCCCACTTTCAAACCTAAACTACTATCAAAACGTCCGGTCGTTTATTTCATAATAAGAAATCATTACATTAATAACATTTTCTAACGTACAAGCAATATTAAAAATTTTAATAGATTTTCAGTGCCTTCTAATCAGTGCATTTTAATTAAACGTTCGGGCGTTACCTTCTTTAAAATCCTTGCTCTTCTTTATAATATGTGTCCCTTCTATCTGTCCCTACTCTAAGGCTTCAATAGTAAAAGCTTTGGATATAATTTAAAAGTTACCATAAAACGTGACTTTTATAATATATTTCTGAGGATGACATGAGTTATCCCAGAAGACGGTTGCTTGATTTATGCGACGTAGTATCGGGTTGCGACCCCGATCAAATTTCGATGCTAACTGGAATAAACTAGCCAATTACTGTATGTTCTTAACGTAAGTCGATCGAGGTTTGGCTTGGATTTCAATGAACAATATTAATCTCGCTAATCGAGTGCTGTAAATTTTATTCAGTAAGCTATAATTGTCATGTACGTAAATGGTAGATATAATGATTTAGCTGAATGTCGAACCCAAAATCCTTTAGCTAATTGTAAAAGAGTACTGTTGGTCTTGCAATAAGCTATATTGATGTTTGACTTGCGATATTCAATAGCTTCAATTTAATAACCGTATATTGTACGTTATGTTTGATTACAACAGGTTTTCTGAAAAGCAAGTCTCGCTCGGTCGGTAAATGCGCAGATTTCTGGCGGGCTGAGAAGAGATTTCGTTTCTGGATAAGGCACACTGTGAAAACCCAGTGGTTCTATTGGTTCGTCATTGTCTTGGTGCTCTTCAACACGATATGCGTTGCCGTGGAGCATTATAGACAGCCTAAATGGCTGACTTCATTTTTATGTAAGTGGTCAACTTAAATGTATCTCATTTTTAATATGTTATAAATTGGACGAGCCCTGTTCTGAAATGTCGACTTTAGGACCAAGACTCTTGGGTTCGATTCCCGTACAAAGCAAACATTTACGTGCATAAACATGTCATGTTTGTCTTAGTCTAGGTGTTTTCTATGTATCACAAGAGTGTATTTAAAAAAAAATGCGTATGTCTTTTAGTTGTCTAATACCCACAGTTCAAGGTTTCTTTAGTTTGAGACTACATAACGCTGTGTGATTTGTCCTAGTTATTCGATTTGCAGGGTTCTGTAGCCATTTGGTACCTACGGAACCCTATTACTAACGCTACGCTGTCTATCTGTTAAACTGTTTATAAGTCTTTCGTCACATGTAAATTTCACAAAATGAAATTACTATGAACGAAAGATTGAATTTGAGGTGGAATGTTGTTCCGGAATTTCGACGCCTGGTAGCGCAAGCAGCCGTTAAAATTTTAAGATAGGAACCGTCTTTACATGTTAAAGGCGACCTACATTTGAATTAACGCTATTTTACTTATAATTTAGAGTTATGAAAACTTCAACATATTTTTGGAAATGGCCAGCATTTGTTTTTGTTTGCATTGCTATAATTTACATAGTAAATATTAAGTAAAAATACAGTAGTATATTTAAGTGTTCAGATACTATTAAGGATTTTTTTCTATGGCAGCGATTTAATCTGAATAATAACGACTACAGCTTGTACTTTTAGGACATTTAATAATATTTTATCTACTATATTCGTCAAATAAGCAATTCTAACAAAATATTATACCGTAATTAAAATGTTGTTTGCCATTGACATACAAACATGGTATTTACATTTCCCAATGCTGAAGTGTAAAGTAAGATGCTTAACTCAGAAGATCACTTGCACTCTTGACTTATGACATTCTATGACGTGTTGCGTAAATATCTCAGGTGTAATAATTACTTTCCTTTCTATAACAAGTTTCCATTGTATTTTTTCAGACTACGCCGAATTTGTGTTCCTGGGGTTATTTATGATGGAAATGTGGGTGAAGATGTATGCGTTGGGGCCACGCATCTACTTCGAGTCCTCTTTTAATCGCTTCGACTGTGTAGTTATAACTGGCTCCATCTTCGAAGTAGTCTGGTCAGAGGTCAAAGGTGGCTCCTTTGGTCTCTCTGTCCTTAGAGCCTTGAGACTGTTGAGAATATTCAAGGTTAGTATGTCATCTACTATAACATATTATCTTTTAATTTGGGATCAGTGTAAATGTGTTATATGTGAATTTTTTTGTACTAATATTTTGATATTAATATTATTAAATGAATATCTAGGATTTATAACAGATCTAACTGAGAAGTATATATTTATGTACTTAGCTAATACTTCTTGATACGAAGGCAGTGCCTCTGACCAATTTTACAATTGTTTGTTTCCAGGTTACAAAGTACTGGTCGTCATTAAGAAATCTGGTTATATCTCTTCTAAACTCAATGAGATCTATCATTTCTTTGCTGTTCCTTCTCTTCTTGTTCATCCTCATCTTCGCTCTACTCGGCATGCAGTTGTTCGGGGGACAATTCAACTTCGAAGAAGGAACACCTCCAACTAATTTCAATACCTTTCCCATTGCGTTGCTTACTGTCTTCCAGGTTCGTAACTTTCAAACAATTATTACAACGTATTTTAAATTGTTTAGTTATATAATAGACTGACTAAGAAGATATAAGAATATAAGTGAGAACGACTTAACTGGCATATTCAAATAGACTGACAAATATGATGTTCCAATACAATAGAGCTTCTCATTGCCATGCTTGAGATATTGATCGATGGTTTAAAATTGTAAACCGTAGAACTGAGAACATATAATCTAGAAAGAAACGATTAGGCGGTAAAAGAAATGTAAGAAAGGATAGGTAGAGGAATGTCAATCATCTTAAATATGAAATCAGTACTCGGATGTATTCGCTCGTGTTAATAATATTTCCTACAATGGTTATTATATCATTTCAGATCTTAACAGGTGAAGATTGGAATGAAGTGATGTACGATGGTATCCAATCACAGGGCGGTATTCAGAAGGGGATGATCTACTCGTTATACTTCGTCATACTGGTGCTATTTGGCAATTACACCCTGCTGAACGTGTTCCTTGCTATCGCTGTCGACAATTTAGCTAACGCCCAGGTACAGTATATGACAAAAGTTACGATTATTGCTTTTATTGGTATTTGTTAGTTTAACTATATCGACAAAAGGATTATTTGGTCTACGATACGAGTCCATATCACATAAATCATAAACACACGTACTCAAGCAACATGAACCACACGAGTTCAAATGTATAAAATGTGCATGTGTTATATTCCGTGATCGGCCATCGATTCTTGTATGTGCCCGGTGTATATACCCGACCCCTTGGTATAGCCTGAATCATCCTTAAAATATCTTAATGTTCCGCCAGAGCAAGATCTCGAGCAACTATATGTGTGTACGAAACTGGTGACAATAGTCTTAATGATGTTGTGTATCATCGTCAATGCTCTCTTGTAAATCTAACGCTGCTTCTCGTGTAAATGTTGCCTTCTGTAATTTCAGGAATTAACAGCGGCAGAAGAAGAACAGGAGGAGGAAGACAAAGAAAAACAGCAACAAGTAAGTCTGCTTCCGTTCGTTTGTCACGCATTTACATTAGAATGTTACCTTTTCATCCTCTGATGCTTCCAACTTTAGCCTAGAATCACAATTTCAAATCCATAGCATGTTTACCACTCTTCCACGAGCATTTTCTTTAAACGGTTGTTGTATGGAAGATTGGACCCTGTAGATAAGTGAAGGCGAAATTTATATTTCATACGACAACCTCTGTTTCGGCTAATTAGGAATTGGAGAAAGAGATGGGTGCGTTACATGCGGTGGACGGGAGTCCACCCGGGATAGACTTAAGTCCCACTTCGCCAGCGAGTAGGAAGGTAAAGATCTAAGTTCGGCGGTGGTGCTAAGCTATGCTTAAATGCGTGCGCATTGATGTCGGCTACTTAAAATATTGTTGATTTGGTCTTATCCGTTTCCATCATCACATGGCCTGTATCACTTTAACATTTGCATGATCTGTGCACGTTGATATTGGTTAATGTATCTGCAGTCATTTGATAGCTTATATACATATTCTATATTCGTATTTTTGCATACGTCGTAATCAACAATATTTTAAGAACGGACTATCAAGACTAATCGGTGTCGCTTTTGTGAGCGGAATGTAACTATAGGTGTTATTTTGTACATCTCTCAGCATTTATCCATACCTAGATGGCTAAATTACATAGTGAATTACAATACATATATTTAATTTCTTAACATTGTTTAGGTGATCGTCAGGAACATGATTCATTTTAATGAGTATAATTTCGTGGCTTGACAGACAACATTACTAGACTGCTGGTTCAATAATATGCATCTAGTAGATTGTTTTGCACTTTTATAAATTAAAAATGTTCAGAAGTAGTTTGAATGGTAAGTGTTTGTAGTTAGAGTACTTGTAGTATCTACATTTTTGTCTAAAGTTTTTTTACTATTAAGCTGTAGCACTCTTTAAAACTTTGTCTCTAAGCTCAATTTTCATTCAAAAAATGGTGACTCTAACCTACCTACAGAATTAATAAATATTTTTTTTTACAATAATATTACGAATCCGTTTAGTTTTTTTTTAGTTTTGCTGTGGATTAACTATGAAATCATTCATTATCCAACAAGAATATTTTTTGTTTATTTGGAAAAATAATTACTTATTACTATAACATACCCTTTTGGTATTTGAATGTACGTTTAAAGGTCCTGTTAAGCGATCATTAATAAATATTGTTAATTTATGGTAATGGCTTTTACAGAACAAAAAGAAAGAAGAGGCCAAAAAAGAAGATGAAGAAGAGATACCAGATGGACCAAAACCAATGCTGCCATATTCGTCCATGTTCATTTTGTCACCTACTAATCCGTGAGTTGATGAATGTAACATATACCTAATTAAATTAACAAATATTATCACGATACGATTTACAGTTTTAATTAATTAAAAAGGTCAGTCCTTAAACTTATTCCTACAAATAATTAGAATGATTTAGTTATCCACTGAACCTGAAGAGAAGAGATGTATAACGGCGATATTTTAAACATGTGATAAGTAATTAATTGAATTAGTTTAGTTACCAACAACTAATTTGTTGCAGATACTTAGGGAGTAGTTAATTTAATGAGTTCTCATATAAATTGTTGGTTAAATGAGTTAGTAGTTATATGTATAATGGTGTAACAAATCGACTAACAACAGGCCTTCTAGCTTGTTACAAGAATCGTATTATACTATAAACACTAAAATCAATTATACAGGTAATATAAATTGTCTATCAGTTACCTAAGTTTTATATTATTATTTTATACCCTAAGTTATGAATGTAAACAAAACGAAAGCGGAAGGATGTTAGGGCCAAGGAAGGCCAAGATTCACTACCATGACCGGATTGATCTCTGTATATTAGGAGGACGGCGAGGTTTCATAAAAATAGCTATGATTCTTAAAGAAGCTAGTGAGGTGTATAACAACCTAGTTACGAGGAGCTCAGATCTCTGTCTACCCTGGGACATAGCGTGAAGATGAAGATAGATAATATGAATATCCATAGGTTTCCATCATATCGTGTCCAAATGACGAGCCAATGCTCATTTGCTCACGTCATTTGGACACGATAAAACAAACAAAATATTTTTTTCTTTCAGAATAAGGCGAGGCGCACACTGGGTTGTAAATTTAAGATATTTTGATTTTTTTATTATGTTAGTTATATGTATGAGTTCCGCGGCTTTAGCGGCCGAAGACCCCGTAGATGAAGACAGCGATAGGTAAGACTTATTCATATAATTATATTATTAGTGTAACTTTAGAGGAGCTATATAGCGTCGTTACGCTTTTCACTCTTATCGAACACGCAGGTTAAGCAATGCCGGCTCCGGCCTGTCTTTGGATGGGTTTATCTACCTCGAACTTCTCCGTGCTCATCATGTATGCAAGATTTATGTTGCATCCCACCGATTAGTAACTATATGTAGGTTGGTAATTTGAAAAGAGGCAGAAAGTGCAGCCATTATAGAAGCGTAGATTCACTTAGGATACTGACTATTCTTAAAAGTTATTTGAATGACTACAGCAATGAAAAATATATTAATCGAATTTCTTTCACGACTCGATCTGGTTTCTTACAAGGATCAAAAGTCTCTAAGGGAACAACTGACTAGAAAGATCATAAATCGCGAAAAACATTTCTCATGTATTTCGTAAGAATGTAATAAAAATCTAGTCTAATTTATTTTTATACAAGGAACTGCTCACAAAAAAATGAAATAAAACTCCATTTATCATAAGTAACCTAAGCAGATTTTTGCTGCCTCATTAAATTACCATTTTACATGTAGTATCTAACTCCGTGGTAGAGAAACTTTATCAATAAACTGTGTAACACGATTTTTCTATAATGATTTAAATTACGTGTTGCGAATTATATATTCTATAGTTAATAAATAAATAAATATTGTCGGACAAATTACACAGCGCCATCTAGCCCCAAAGTAAGCGAAGCTTGTGTTATGGGTACTAGACAACTGATAAACATACGTAAATACATTTTTTTTTTGTAACTACATACTTATCATACATAGAAAATACCCAGACCAAGACAAACAGACATGTTCATGCACACAAATGTTTGTACTGTGTGGGAATCGAACCCACGAGCGTTGGTGTCAAAGTAGTGTAACAACGCGTTACACCACTGCGCCACCGAGCTCATCTTTTTAAGTTAAAACCATTGTCCATTGCTAGGAGTACTACCACGAAACGTTCCTTATTAATAGTGTGACTACTATTTTCATGTACAATCTTTTAATAAAAAAATCGAGTAAAATAGGCAGTGCAGATTTATTTCAATACTTAGACATTTAACACTTAAACTTGGGCTATTTTGTATAATAACGTATGTGTAAATGATATATAATGTTATAATTTATGTATAAATTTAAACTTTGGCGGTTGTTTACATTACTATTGTAAGTACAGGACTTACCGCCGTTTGTTTTCATATTTTCCCGATATTTTCCCAATAGTAATTTATATTTTTGTATTCAGCAGGTCCAATTTGACAATTTCGCTATTTTACTAATGTATTCCGAAATAATAAAAAAAAAATCAGCGTTGGTAGTGCACTTATACTAGTTTCGATATGAACTATCAACATTAGCGTTAATACGTTATGATGCCCAGGACATATACATCATGCTCGGCGAAAAAACGTTCTCATCTAACACATAGAAAACAATGCGTAAACGTGATGAGTTTACGCATTAAGACAGATATATATATATATATATATACTTATACAGACAGTGACAAGTGATGATAGACACATGGAACATCATTTTTACTCTTATTACGTGAGCCATCAGAACGGCACAAAGGTCAAACAGTCTAACTAGAGGTGTCGCTGTATGTACATAAATATCAAACAGCTGTAATTTGACTACACGGTTAAATAAAGTTATATTTTTGTCAATGATACAAATAGTGTTACTTATTACCAAGTTTTATAATGATGAACAATAAAATTAAAATGAATTAGTGTTCAGTGCTCAATACTCGAGACCGCAGTACATGACTTAATACGTGTTAAAAATACTAGACTAATACGTATTCACTTAACTAACCCGTAATGATCCTACTGCAGGGATGCGGGTCTCCCTTCAACCGAAGGTATTTAGAGCGTACTCTGCCACGCTGGTCAACTGGGAATTGGCGAAGACCACTGTTTTCAAGCCACCCGAAGGCTACTGCCTTGGTTTAACGACCGTCATCTATCGACTACAACCGAAACGACGGCTTAACGGCTGCGGCTACACTTTCTACCCCTTTTGAAATTATCAACATATATATATATAGCTACCATTTGATGTCATCCAAGGCAAATCTTCCTTGTATGTTTTTTGATCTTAACGTTAGATTTTGAAACGTGACGATCCTGGTGTTCTAGCGCTAGTGTTGGTCGTTATGTTTTGTTAGAGCTGCCTCAATTATGTAATACTTTTGCAATGTTCACTGAGGCAAAAGTCAATGAATATCACGCTATAATGCGTTAAAAAGTAGCTTCACTATCATACACCATTCTGACCAGGATTGCAAGTCGGATCGTTATTATCAAAGTGAAATGAATAGGGAATATGTATGTGACTCAAAGAGAGAGGGAATACTTTGATAATGATTTTATTATTAAATATATTATATTAGGTATTATATTAATTATAATTAATTAACTATATAACCTGTTTGAAGGACCAGCCCGAAATATGGTATCATGACAGGTGTTAGTTGATTTGCAGGATGCGCATAGTTATAGCGCCTTTGCAGCTAAAATGCACGACCGCTGCAGTGCAGGAAATTTTAACAGAATACCTTTACTAGCACTTAGGAATCTAGCGATACTCCAGTTGGTATCGATATTTTTATCGCGATCTCGATACTGAGTACTCGATACCACAGCTCGGTACTTAACGGCTAGTGGGTACTTATACAAATTGCCAGTATCGATTGTCACATCACATCAACCCTTACTCATCTCACTGCAGGAATACGGGTCTCCCTTTAACCGAAGGGGTTTAGAGCATACTCCATCACGCTGCTCAAATGCGGATTGGCAGAGGCCAGTGGTTTTAAGCCACCCGAAGGCCACTGACTTAGTTTAACGACTGTCATCTGTCGAAGTCATATATCATATCTGTCATCTACCCCTATTAGGTATTCTTCAATATTTTTAATTTCTTTTAGAACAAGAAAATAATTTTTCAAAAGTGCAAAGAAACTGTGGGAAATTCAAATATGTGAAAAGGTCAGATCAGATGTGACGTAAAAATCCACGACAAGAAATGTCTATGCAAACTTGTATGTCGGTTTCTTGGATTATTCCATAGAGGGAGAAGAATGTTCCTTATGATGTCGAAAATAAAAAACACTAAATTTGCAGCAGAACACAGTACTTCGTAAACGTAATCTCTCCATTTATTTATTTGTTCTCATGAACAATGACTTTACGACAAGCGTGCCAAAATGATGGGCGTTTAAAATGCCTATATGAGCTGGCTATTTTTAACCTAAAAAATACTTGAAATTACTTTAATACTGTTGCGTAGTGATGTAGTCTTATTTTTCTTAGCGTTATCCCGTTTTTCTATTCTATTAGGATTGGTGGGGTCTGCTACTTGCTACCTAAGACTAAGGATTTGGCTAAGATACTGATTTTTACATGGAGCGACTGCCGTCTGACCTCCGCAACCTAGAGGGAAAACCAGATCATTCTTAAGTATGGTCACACGTCATGTATGGGTTTCCTCACGATGTTTTCCTTCGCCGCCGAGCAAGTGATAATTACAAATATGTACATAAATCCGAAAACACGAATTTTAGTGGTACATACGAGGATTCGAACCAGGGACCTGTTGGTCACAAGGCCGGTTTTTTAATCCACTAGGCTATCACTGCTCATATAGTGTATATCTGCTCGTGTAGTGATGTAAAGTATTGAATAAAAATAAAATAAACATACATATTTCCTATTGTAGTACAGTTTATTTAACTAATTTAGTTACTTTTACTGTTACTCACCCTCAATATATTATTATTTTACTAACGTAAAGTAAGATGTAATCTATGTTACTTCTCCATGCATGTGTGAAACGAAATAAAAGTTTATTTGTCCAAGTGTGCTAAATCTTATAATATACATATATCTTATATAGTACAGATAATTACAGCGGTGTCGACTTTTTTAGGAACAAAATCCTCAACTACTTCGACTACGCATTCACGGGTGTGTTCACCGTGGAGATGACGTTGAAGATTGTCGACTTGGGCATCCTGTTCCATCCGGGCGCGTACCTCCGCGACTTGTGGAACATCATGGATACTGCTGTCGTCATATGCGCTCTCGTCAGCTTCGGCTTCGAGATAGGGTATGTCTTTATTCTAAGATTATCCGTCCTAATTAGAAACTAAATGATTCATTGTAACCACTTGGCCTAGATTAAGTAGCGTAACTTTTGTTTTTAGAGTACAGAGTGGCCCAAGACATTTTGAGCCGAAGACCTTTTGACCTAAAGGCAAACTGTGGTGGTGCAATCTGTCGATTAATAATCGAGATTATGGCAAAATAGAGATAGGATATTATTCAATATGCAGTACTTACTTACCGCAGCAAAGTAACAACTTTGAGGATGGTTAGATTTCTGTAAATAAGTAAGAATATTATCAAGAACATCAACGGGACAAGCCCTCCACAAGTAAAGTTGCTTTTCGCCGTCTGAAAATATATAATAGAGAGAGCGTAGATCTTTTAAACTACATAACAGATTTTAATGCGATTTTCGTCAATAGACAGAGTGATTCAAGAGGAAGGCATATATATATATATATATATATATATATATATATATATATATATATATATATAATACATGCATATTATAATAGAGGAAAGCTGATAATTTAAAATACTTGTAATGTGGTGTCGTAAAAAACATTTTGTGCGCTCACATTGCAAACGCTGGCTAAACCTTACGAGATAGATCATAATAATGTACTATGGAATTATATATCTTACAAACATCTACATAAAAGTCTGCGATATATATCTATCTCCTAAGGATAAACCACAGTAACCATTTTTATCTTTTACATATTACAAAAAAAAAATATTATTATTTGCAATTGCTATTTTAATCGATACTATTTCAAACAATACGTTAGATACATAGTGCATTTAAAATCACTCCACACTGAAAACAAATTAGTTTCTACATTGGACCCGTGCGAACCCGGGCGGGTCATTAGTGTATGTATATTCTTGTTCGTAATTCTTTTTTTATACAACGTCGGGAGACACACAAGCATACGGCTTACCTGATGTAAGTATGTATCACTCGCGCGATACCACCTCTGCTGCTAACACAGCAACTCCTTATGGGCTTAGGGGTGATCTCACTCACACGCAGCAACACAACAACACTCTAGAGAGTTCTTATTTGGCTGTGGGTTTCTGTGAGGTGGGCTTTCCCAGACAGCTTTGATGCGCTACCGCTCTTTAATAATTAATCTTATCTCTTTAATAACTATAATAAAATTTAATTACAAGTGTTTGCTTGTTACAGAGGCGTGAAGTCAGGGGCCGGGCAGAACTTATCCACAATAAAATCGTTAAGAGTGTTAAGAGTGCTCAGACCATTGAAAACTATAAAACGTGTTCCAAAATTAAAAGCAGTGTTTGACTGTGTTGTGAACTCTTTGAAAAACGTCATCAACATTCTCATTGTGTACATATTGTTTCAATTCATATTCGCTGTAATCGCGGTTCAACTATTTAATGGTAAATTTTTTCACTGCTCCGATATCAGTAAGAATACTTTTGAAGACTGCCAGTGAGTATCCGATTTATTCTATACAACCTGTCGATTTAATGTGTTTCTTTTAAATTATCCAGTAACCAATCGGTTTTTACACATAAAATACGTACGGCTGAGAGCAAATCACGCTAAGAACGGTACAACGCTAAAGTGTTAAGCTTCACAGCTATACAATCATGCATTGCTTGTTATATTTTAATGGAAGTATGGCGCTAGTTATCAAACACATTAAATCGACGAACTATGAACCTATATTTTATTTTATATTGGTTAAATAGTTAATGTTATAATGATAATATTTCACTAAACTATTATTAATATTAAGAAACTATTTGTTGAGATGTTGAGAGAAGCACTTCTTAGCAAATATTTTTTTCCGAGCATAATCAATGTAATCCACATATGTTTGCAGAGGGTCGTACTTTGTTTACGAACCGAACAGCTTGCTACCGACTGTAAACCAACGGGAGTGGAAGACGCAGGCCTTCCACTACGACAACGTAGCATCGGCAATGCTGACACTGTTTGCGGTACAGACCGGAGAAGGCTGGCCACAGTAAGTACTCACAAATACTAGGTGTAAAATAATAAAGTGATTAGTGATGCGAATCTATAGCCACTGTGAATAGAACATTAAACAATACTTAACAAGCAATAAAATTTTCATGAAAACCAAATACTATTATGACGGCAATTAGCCAACTTTGATTTTATTAGGCGATAATTTTAGGCGAACAACCGCTTCTAGTTTCCTCGCGTAAAGCTTTCACCGTCTAGCATCGAATATGGCAGCGGCTAATCGCCGTTTAAATGACTTCATTCAGAATCCAGTGTTCAGAATGTCAGCGTGGTTTCTCGCTGTGCACAAAAGATATACTGCCATAAAAGCTAAGCATAATTTTCAAGGCCTTATGATATTTTAAACAACGTCAGGAGTCATATAAGTTCCCAGCGTAAAGTGGTTATCATAGCCATACGCTCGCAATACTTTGAATAAAATAAAATAAAACTTTGAATGCATATGTATAAATAGGCACAACAATAAATCTCTTTCCAAATATTCTGAATTCACATTAAAAAGTGTCTTGAACTTCAGTGAAATTCTTTTCTATAAAAGCCACAAACCACCCATCGAATCCAAAATGGATAACGTAACATGAATAATAAATATAAATAATCAAATACGTTATACCGCAAGTGGTCGCCGCCTCACATAA
Organism: Pyralis farinalis; assembly: GCA_947507595.1. Lineage (NCBI taxonomy): Eukaryota > Metazoa > Arthropoda > Insecta > Lepidoptera > Pyralidae > Pyralis > Pyralis farinalis. Next base: position 8,430,655 of record OX382261.1, on the reverse strand, counting down.
GGCATACTTTGGTTTCCGAAACTACATAAAAATAAAGAAAATTAGTAAATTCTATCTTCGAAATAATATAATAAACATTGAGTAGGTACTCGGTTGACACTATTTATATGATTTTAAATTCTAACACTTTGTTTCCTTACAGAGTATTACAAAACTCAATGGCTGCCACGTACGAAGACCGGGGACCGATACAAAATTTTCGAATAGAAATGTCCATATTTTATATTGTTTACTTTGTGGTGTTTCCGTTCTTCTTTGTTAACATATTCGTAGCTCTGATAATTATCACATTTCAAGAGCAGGGTGAAGCTGAGTTACAGGATGGTGAAATTGATAAAAACCAGGTACACGAATCGTTGAAAATATTTTCCTTACTATCATGAGATTATCGTATAATGTAAATCAATATTTACTTGTATTTACAGAAATCATGTATAGACTTCACGATAGAAGCGCGACCTCTAGAGAGGTATATGCCAAGTAAAAGGGCAAGTTTTAAGTACAAAGTGTGGAGAATAGTCGTCTCTACGCCCTTCGAGTACTTCATCATGACCCTTATCGTCCTAAACACACTGTTGCTCATGATGAAGGTATGTATTTTACGTGTGTTATCAATGTTAGAAATAATTTACCTAGATATAAGTAAAACAAAACATAACATAGTAAAAAAATAATAGAAAACAGAATATAAACACAACGCACAAAAGCGATCTCAACAAATTAAACAAACATTCAAAGCAATTAAGCACTATCTATGTGAATGTAGAAAATGACCACATATTCGAGGTAGCCGCTCAGAGAGTTTAGCCCTAATTCACAAAGCACAGATACCGATAATATAGAATAGTTAAAGTCCCGTGAACGTCACTAACGCTTGCACAAACCTCACTAGAGAGCTTCAAATATTACGACGTAATAAAACATTAACTCTATCGCTCTCTAGTTTGGCAAATCTATCAATATCTTATCGTAACCTGTCGTTTTTTCGTTTCCGTATTCGTTAGCACTTGATAGCCCCAATTAGATCAATTCATGTTAGTATGTATTGATTGTTGCAACACTTTTTCAAAGGGAAAACAGTAACAAACATGTACCGATCGTGTTCCTCGGGCTTGGCAACATGAATACTTCCCAGCATTGCAGGTCACATCACACAAAGCTACGATCAGAAACACACTTACAAACATACAAAAGTCTATCATGATCAATGTATTCGGTGTCAGTATACACTGCATCTAAATGCGCTGTATTTGAAAATATGATTGAGCCTATCCAATGAAGTATACCGCCAAATTGTTTATTTGATATAATCCTGTGTTTTGTTGAGTACTCCTTTCGTAATTCCTTGCTTGCTATTCATAAAATATGTATGTAATTTATGTATCAGTGTTATTGCACGATATACCTATCCTTCCTGCACATATACAGCACATACACCAATAATTATTCGGGTATTCGTGCTTGTGAATGCACAACATCTCTAAAGTCGGTTAGAACGTGGCATGAGCCATCAATGTTGTTCGTGTTGCATGATTTACGACCTCTTCCTAATTGTCTTTATAAGCGAACATTCTGCATGCTTGGTGGAATGGCCTAACTGCCAGGCGTCTTCGTTGGTGGCTAACTGCTGCTTTATGTTTTAATTGGAAATCTAACATCTAAAAAGCAATCCGAGAATTAAAATCAAACTAACTTTGAACCGTGACAAAATTTTTATTCCAAATTTACTGCCAAATTTCTTACCTATTTTATCGATCGACGTTACTTTTGAAACATTAGCATTTAAAAGCTTTGATATCACTGTGACCATGTGGTTTTATGTTACCATTTTTAACTTACTATTTTTTTACGATTTCGGCACATATCCCCACCGAGTCCAATATCACCGTCCTTCTCTTATACTATTCCTTTGCAATAATAATATTACCAAGAGATAGTCGAGTATTATTATTAAAGATACCCATGTTACAATCATACATCATAATCTATACAAATTCCATTCTTTACAATCACAACAATACCTTATTTCATTTCCTATACATAATATATATATGAAATAATGAATGTATTTTCATTGCCTTGGGTTTATCCAATACGCCCGGCACGTCATCACAAAATGGCAGTACTATAACCAAGACGACTACTACGCGAATTTCCTCAAGTATTCAAATATGGGGTTTACTGGAATGTTTTCTGTGGAAACGGTGTTGAAAATCGTCGCTTACGGTGTCAAAGTAAGTACACAAACACATGTTTGAACTGACACAATGTTTGAATAAAGGAGAAAAGACGAAATAGGTGCAAATGTACTCTTTCTGTTACTAATATGACTATTATTTTTATCTATTTACATGACTGTATGGGAACATTTCCAGCCGAGTAAATATCCCTTTCCAAGTATCCAATACTTTCTCTCTGATAATGTTGGGAGTAAATAATATGGATTTATTTGCAATAATTGTCGAGCATGGCTTTCTTTTCCCGCTGCATGTGGCACTGTATATTTCTATACGCCTATTGATGACTATTTACTTTCAATTTACTGTGAGGAGTCCCATCGGATTATCTCAGTGCTCTGTACATTCATAAGGTAAGTTAGATGGAGAACAGCAGCTCTAAAGGTTAGTATACATTTCATTTGTCTTCAAAAAGGTTTCCAGCTGGATGGTTAATTGTTGTAACGCATGATTGTACCTTCAAATGCATGTAAGCACGTGCACTAAATGCCACTGAACTATTAAAAATACACCAATAAATACATAAAATTAATATGGGCTCATTGCGAAACCGGAGAACAGAAACAAAACACAAACACGAACTGACACTCACAGTTACATAATATTAATAAAGTATAAGTTTGTTTTCTTATAAGTTTTTAGCAGATATTTAGGGTTTTTAGATTAATACGATCTAAACGCCGGATATTCTTAGTAATTGTTATTATCTCAGTCATTATTACTATCTTATAATAAACTTAATTTTAACAGTTCCATGCTCAGAATCCGGCTTTTAGTTCTTAAGACTGCTAATATTTTGAGCTAATATATAAAACATATTGGTATTACTTTTGTGGTAGTTTCACGAGGCTCCACCAACACTCATGGACATATTAATATTCATGAACCTCGTCTTTACGTTCTTCTTTCTTCTCGAGACCGTTTTGAAGCTGATTGCCTTCGGATGTGCGGTAAGTTTTCTTAGCAGTAAAATTAATAAGTCATGATTTTTATCTAAAAGCCATATTGGCCTTTCATTACAGGGTTAGCCTCATCTTTAACGTATTTGCCTCTCATAATAGCATTGTATGGAGAGAGCAAACATTAAAATTGTAGTAAAATTATACTTTTTTTTAATATATAATAAAATAAATTGTCTCAAGTGTAATCTTTGTCAATAACAAGTACATTCTAATAGGTGACAAATTTTAATGTTTGCCTATCATTCATACAATACACTTTCATATTTTATTGAATTATCTCTTAGATTAGTATTAATATTCAATATTGACTTGAATATAATATATAAATATAGAAATCATTTTATAGAAAAGTTTACATTAATTCGCTTGTTTTTATTAAAAATAGGTTGTCAATAGTATTCATAGTTATATTTTTTTTCTAGATTCAAGCGCAAATCTAAATATAGAAGTTAAAAGTCGAGAGAGACGTCCTTATTCCTTTCCTCAAAAACTCCTTAGTAAAAGAAGTATTATAAGATATTGAAATAGAAAGTGTACATTTGTATGCAAACATTTCTTTTAGAGCTTTTTGTAAAACTAATCTCTAATCTTACAAAAGTTAATACATTATTTACCGATTCTAAGTAATAAAATATTACAGCAGTTAATAGATATTTTTCTTACAGAATTTTTTCAAGGATCCATGGAATACGTTTGATTTCATAACGGTCATTGGAAGCATTATTGACGCCCTTATTATGGAGTTTGGCGTGAGTATTGTTTTCTAAAAGCTTATTTGTTCGCGGCTTCAACATTATTTACTTGCATTTACTTTAGCTTTTACACCTGTTCAAAGCTCCTTCTCTGCTGACGTTTTATATTGAATTTATGAAACCATAACCATAAGGATATATCCTGATTACAGACTGACCTCGCTGAAAACTGTGCTGACATATCCTGTCAGCAGGTAATAAATTAAATTCTGGATTGCTAGGATTTTAGATTTTTATTGTCTATTGGTTTAGAAGAGTGTGTATATATAATATGCCCATAATACAATAATAATCGTAACATAACTGTAAAAGTAGTGCTAGAATTTTAGTCTTAGGATGTATTGAAATTATGTAGTGATAATGTACGTACACATGTATGCTAGGGAACTATGTTCTTGAGATTGTTTAGATATTATGACGAAACCAACGTTTTATTCGTATTACTGTAATTTGCGTTTACTTTGATCGATTTTACTAGATTTTGTACGTTTTATATTCATGTTATAAAAAAGACAAATAAAGGGCAAAAGGAAATAAAATTCATAATTAGCATAGCCAACTCTGCTAGAAAATTTCTCATTAGTGTCAAGTCTAGGTATTTTTTTTATATTAGACTGCTAATTTTTTATTTTTTATTCTGTAACTTTATCATTTATTTTTATCTGTTATATTTATATATTTGTTTAAAATTATTACTAGAATAATTAAAATCGTTGTTAGCATACTTTAGTTTTTAAATTGAGCGCGTCTTGCATACAAGCTTTAAAGAATTTATCAGTAACTGGAAATGTTTTGTGCAAGAGTTTTGTAGAAATTTTAATACATTCGTACGAATTTATTGTTCGTTGATAATTTTTATTCGATGTTATTAGTTGTAACTCGGCCAAGAGTACTTGACACAATTGTTGTACTACAAATATAAAGTAATTTAACTATTATAAAGTAAGACAGACAGAATATACAAAAATCAGCGGAATAAGTGTGCTATTCCAAAAATTATTATCTTTTATTTGTTTACTTACATTCAATCATTTATCTATGTCAAGTTACTTACGTTGAGTTGTAATGTAAAGAGAGGTCATTTATTAATTTGAGGTATAATGATGTTCCAGGAGAATACTTTCAACGTCGGTTTTCTGCGCCTGTTCCGAGCCGCGCGACTGATCAAGCTGCTCAGACAGGGTTATACAATCCGGATACTGCTCTGGACATTCGTGCAGAGTTTCAAAGCCTTACCCTACGTGTGCCTTCTCATCGCGATGCTATTCTTCATCTACGCCATCATCGGGATGCAGGTCTGTTTCTATTTCATCTATTTACTATTTTATGATGTATTAGGCATATTAATGACAATTCGGAAAATGTAAAAAAAATATCCAAAATATTATTATAATTTTCATTTGCTTACATTTTTTCAGTTGCGATCTTACAACATTGAAAATATAAAAACTTTGTTCAGTATTAAAGTAAATATAAATTTGAACTTTAGTAATGGTATATAAAATATTTGTCATATATTTTTATTCTCAGTGTGAATTATTACTTTTTTGTTACAATATTTGCAGATATGGGGATACATAATTAGTTAAAAAATTGATAGATAATAGATTTTTGTAACTTTAGCTGCAATGTTTTCGAATATGTAGCTATTTTACATACTTTTTAGTCATATGTTATCAAATAATTTATAGTTTATAAAAGATACATATTTTGATCTATTTATGTTTAGTAAACATAATTTTCTAGTATATATTTTTTCGGGTGTGTTAATTTCATAGAATCTAAACATAGTATATTATATAAATTTACATAGCGTAGTTATTTTCAACGAAACCAATATCCGGATCAAGAATAATTAATTTCTTACATTGTTTATTGTAGCGAATTAGAAATAGTCTTAATAATTTATCACCCGAGTACAATACAATCACTAAACTTCAAATGCCATTCTAGATGTGGACTGCAAACGGTAATTTATGTGATGTAGGCACTGACTCATTTCTAATGGCAGGTTTTCGGAAACATCCAATACGATCCAGACAGTGCCGTGAACAGGCATAACAACTTCCAATCTTTCGTGGGGGCACTCTTACTTCTATTTCGGTGAGAGTACAGTAACGCATAGTTGTACCGACCCTATCTGTTACACTTGTCTGCCGTACCGGCGTAGTCACTAAATTTAGGAGGAGAAACGACGGGAGTAAATGGATTCTCTTAGAGAGCATGGCACATGGACGTCGGGTGTTGCATCTTGTTATTCGACTCATTCTTACGGTCACTGCCGAAAATCTGTCTTTACTATCAGTGTTACATGTGTACTTATTCATCCGTCACTATCATCGAAAATGTGGAGATCATCAGTACAATTTGTATTTATCATCCTTAACAACGTAGATTTAGTTGAACCTTAGTAATTTCAACTGTCCTCAAACTGATTGTCCTTGAATTGAAAATGCATCTTATGTTTGTACCTGTCTAGATGAGTATAACCTTTGCTTTCAAGTATCGTATACCTAGCGGTAGTAATAGACACGTTATTAGGTAGAGTCTGTTAGTATTTGCATCGGGGTTTGGAGCATAGGATGAACGGGTTACACTTACCAGTTGCACATTTGTTGACTTTCTGTGTTGTATCTGCTTGGACACAGGTGTTTGGCAATATAGAATTATCACCAGACTCAGATATGACCAGACACAACAATTTTCGAAGCTTCATTCAAGCACTCATGCTACTATTCAGGTAAGGAACAATGATTACAGTTGCGCTGATACACAAACAATCACCGTAGAAAATGTTTAAACAACACGTCCATTTAATTTGAATAGGTAAACTATTATTTATTCTTTTGTGTCAAGTTATTCTAGCTGTGACTAAAAAGAGAAGTATATAGTTTAGCAAAAGTGCTTTAAATCCCGTGTTGTGTCTTATTGAATAGTGTTCATAGAGTATTAATTTGTGTTAATAGCATGAACTCAATGCATGAAAGTACCGCCACGTTTTGTGTTCACATAAAATTTATAATAATGGAAGTAGTAATGTAACTTAAATATTGTATATGCGAGTGTAGGTTATTATGAAATGTATTGTCTTAAAATTACTTTTGCTTCCCCTAATACGTAGGGCGCACTGAAAATTTAGCGTAACTCATAAAGATGACAAGATAGTATATTTACTGCTTTTTAGAATACTCCTAAAAAGGAAATGATTAAAGACATTTTTAAACATTTCGGACGGTATGTTTTCCACGTGTTGATTGAAAGACATCACGGTCTCTTCTGACGTAATATTTTAACATATAATTTTCGAAAAATATAAAAATATAATATTCCAAATTCAATGAGTTATGAGAAGCGCAAAACTTTCAGTGCGGCATATAAAATTGTCCTAATATGAAACATTTTCTTTTAATAATAATTGATTTATTGGCATATCTTAGAAATGCAGACTACTAGGCACAAATCATACTAAGGGATTTTATCTATCAATTGCTTAATCTTATCCGTACATTTAAATGAAAAAAGATTCTGTGAGACACTATATGTTTAGATGCGCGACTGGCGAGTCCTGGCCGAACATCATGCTGGCGTGCCTTAAGCCCACCAAGTGCGACAAGGCAGCGCACAAGCCCCCGCACGAAGTGTGCGGAAGCACCCTCGCCTACGCCTACTTCGTATCATTTATATTCTTCTGTTCGTTTCTTGTAAGTGTATCTACTGTTTTTTGTTTTAATATCTAATTGTTAATTTCCTTAGAGTTGCATACACATAAGAGATTTACAGGATACACATTTGTGTATCATAGTTAAAAATAATTTAAGCCAGTAAAGCACAGAATATCTAATATCTGAAGTATTTGTAGTGTATTGTATGTTTACTTTTATTTTTATAGATGCTGAATTTGTTCGTTGCCGTCATTATGGATAATTTTGATTACCTTACGAGAGATTCGTCTATTCTCGGCGCACATCATCTTGACGAATTTGTTAGGATATGGGCAGAATATGACCCAAATGCAACGTAAGTAAATCTTTTAACATTTTATACATATATTTAAATTTTCTATTTATACACGCTGATGTTTTCAATATATAGGAAAAAATATATTGATAAGATATAATTGCTCTATCGGCTTTTTGATATAATAATTATTGTAGCGGTAATAATTAAAAACCCCCATCTGTATGATTGTAAGAGTCAATAAATAATTCAAACAATGACTAAATTTCGAGAAGTAAAGTTAATCGTCAGAACGGAAAATTCGTTCTAGCATTTTTCGATATTTACTGTATTATCCTTCCACGGTCGCTTGAAAATACACTCCGAATGATACAAAAAAGCATCATATATCAAAGGAAGCTATTACTACATACATGTAAATGTAGTATAGCTTTCTTTGATACATAAAACTATTATTAATTTTTAAATTAAGACCTATTTCTTCATTCCATAATAAATAAACAATTATTGCTTTTCATTTCAGGGGAAAGATTCATTATACAGAAATGTACGATATGTTGAAGAATATGGACCCACCGCTGGGGTTTGGTAATAAGTGTCCAAATAGACTAGCATATAAAAAATTAATTAGAATGAATATGCCGCTAGACGAAGAAGGGAAAGTTAATTTTACTACAACGTTATTTGCCTTAATACGAGAAAACCTCAATATCAAGATGAGATCAGGTAAGGTATTGATGAAAAGGAATACTGAATTGAACAATCTGAAATGCAAAAAAAATATTCACATTTAACATTTTTTGTTATTCCAGCGGAAGAAATGGACCAAGCAGACGAGGAACTTAGAGAAACAATTACTCATATATGGCCACTCCAAGCAAAGAAGATGCTAGATTTGCTGGTGCCTCGAAACGACGTACTCAACGCTGGAAAATTGACCGTAGGGAAGATTTACGCCGGACTACTGATCCTGGAGAGTTGGAGATCGACTAGGTTTGGCCAGACTGCACCTCAAGGTGTTCCTGTAAGTACTATATACGACTAATATAAATGCACCATTTTATTTAAATTAAAACAAATCTTATCGATAACGTAGACTTAAATGAAGCCAGAGTAATTCCGTGTGGCTTTTATCTCAAGTATAATATATATAAATTTTGTGTACCTTTGAGCCAAATGTAACTATTACATGGGTAGGTAATCCTACACTTTACATGTAGTGTTTGTTGATGGACCCCTATATTTCCCACATTAGATTACAATTTGGAATATTATAGTTAGTTAAATAGAGTTGGTTGTGTTGTCTACCTGTGGATGTATTGTTGTGTACATTGACGATCCATATTTCACTATTGATTGAATTTACATACGACTGCATCGTCCAAATTCTGCGATTGGCTCCCCGTGAACATTTCCAGTCACGACAAACAGTTACAACAATACAGCGTCACTTTAGTTGAAATCGACTCAAATGAGTCGACTCTACATTGGTGGTTTACTTTTCAGGCTTTCAACGAGAATAGCCCTACGGCCATTCAGCCGGTAGTATTAATAATATTTTAAGGAACGAAACTTTGAATACTTTTTTCTTGCACTGTTCTAGATATTTTTTTTATTTTCTCATAAATTTCTTCTCGCATCGTGTTTAAAGAATGATTATGTGATAAAACTATGATTAAACTTAAAAATACTTAAATATTTTGCAATGGCCGATAAAACACGATGATCAATTAAAGAATCTTTCTTAAATTGATCAATTATAATTCAAGTAGTTTAGTTCTTTGAGTTAATTAGATATAGTTGACAAAAATGCACTTGATGTATTTAGTTTAGGCAAACTTGTGTGCGTCCGCCACAATTTTGTCCAATCAAGTGTCCTTCAGGGCTTAGTAAACCACGACATAGTGACCTGTCCTATAGTTGCAAAATTAGTAGACGATTGTCTGTATTCAACAGTTGATTGGAAATTTGTCTCGTAGTGTTAGTTAAACCTACTGTAGCCATATTTGTCTTCCCGTTCTGTGTCGTCTGTCCCCTACCTCGCTATTCTCTAGAAAATATCTTTGATACTCTGCATATAGTAAACAGAGATCCGTGTATCATATTTTCCTACAATTTTTTTTTGGATTCTGCATGACGTATTTTTAAATATGTGAGAAAACTTGTTTTCTACTTTTGCTTTCTCGTTGTGAATTTTCCATGTTTGGTTTGATTACATTTTGGCTCAATTAACATACCATTTTAGTAGCCTGATAAAAAAATCAAAATAACATATGCTTACTTGCTACACTCTTATTTGCCTAATTTTTTATAGTATAATGAGGTTTGAATATAAACATTAAAATTCTCAAGTCTGCGCATGCTGGAGAATATAATAAATAATTATATTGTGTACAATTAAAAAGTGACTTTACCATCTCGCTGACAAAATCCTGCCTCTGGCTTCAGTCTTGCACACTACCTATTATATGCACATTTTAATTTATATAAATTGCTTTGTAATTTATAGCCCTACTATTACTAGATATAGGTACATTATCAAATACGATTCTACTAACATGTACCCATAGGTACTGTCCATTATCTATCACCGACATACTGATGGAACAACTAATGTAACATATTATTTTCTCAGATATATTTAGCCGCATTCATCCTCATAGACACTATAAATACATCCTCAGCGTTAGGTTGGTTATGTCCATCCGTTGGATTTCTACTTACACTTTACAAAACACACACAAATCTAATTACACAAAGGTAAAGAACTCCAGCATGGACATGATGTATGGGATGTTTGCGCAAACTCATGTAGGCTTTAGCCGTTAGCGAGCATCACGTCGAGTTCGCTTTGAACATTGTGGACATGAGCATGCGCAAGTGCGCGTTTGGGGTGGGTACGTGACGCGGGGTGCGTGGTGCAGAAGGCGTCACTCTTTAACTGCCTGATGGACGTGGCGGCGGGGCTGGGCCCCGGCTCGCGGGCTGGCTCGCTCAGCCACGAGGCGCCGGCCAGCGGCCACGACGCGCATCATGGCCACGTGGACGACCCGCACACGCTCGCCAACCTCGCCGCAGCCTCACGCCGTAGCACCAGAAAATCTCTCAAGTGAGTACCAACATAACAAAAATTTTAATAGTAACAAATAAGCTACGAACGATGATAAATTCGTATACGTTACTCTCATCCATTCAAATCAAAGATGAGATTCTCTTTAGATCTATCTAATGTACCATAATTTTCATAAATTTCATTATTTTTTCTATAGATAATTACTTAAACATTTATACCTAAAATTCTGGAGTATAATGTGAGATGTGAAAAGGTTGTTATTTACGTTATAACACTGATTTTGCAGATCCCATATCGTATACTTCAATGTTTATAAAAGCTCATCACTCGCACTTTGCAGACCAATTAGCTTTCCTTAGTTCACGGAAGAAATCGTCTCCGTAATCGCACAGTACACGACCAATAGTGCCTGTGATAATAATAAAACCTTTGAACGTCAAAAGGTGGAAATAGTTATCACAATGGTCAAATGGTTTAAGCGTAGGTACCGCAGTTATCTGACACGAGAATACAATAAATTTATTCTGTTTCTTATATTGGTACCTGTTAATGAAATATATGTGATGTACGTGCACTATTCACCAGTTTTTTCTGATTATTTATTCGAAAAATGATATTCCACAAAAAGCGAATGAAGTATTAGCTAAATTCATTATTGCCTTGCCATAATCAATATGCTCCCAGACCATGTAGAAAATATTTACGAACTAGATGACGGAGTGATTAGCAGTGCTACTTTAACACCAACGCTCGTGAGTTCGATTCCTACACAGGACTAACGTTTATGTGCATAAACATGTCTGTTTGTCTTGATCTGGATGTTTCCAAGAGAGATAGTATGTTCCAAGAGAGATAGGATGCATCAAAGCACCCCGACTGGAGAAAATACCTTCACCTCACAGAAAATCGCAGCCAAATAACAACTGGACGGTTGTTGTGTTCCTGCTCGTGTGTTAACAGCAGGGGTAGCAATGCGCGAGTGATACGTCGTATATTGTAAGATTTCATAGGCTACGATATCCTCTTTATATCAGGTATGCCTACGGGCGTTGCATAAACAAAATAAGAATTATTATATATGCGAAAAACCACTCTAATATTGTAAATAACTATTTATTGTTTATCTAATATTGTATTATGTGATTTATTTCTTTGTTACAGGAACAGCAAAAAGGTGAATACTGGTGATAGGTCGAATCCAACCATTGTTGTCGTAAAACCGCTCAGTCAAATGCTCATATAGCCATTGTCAAGTGCAGTCGATGACCCCACCAATATCACTAGCTAAACACAAAATTATTTTACATATTTTTAAACTAATAGCATTATATTGGTCACAATTATATAGTCATATGTGATGTTGTGGGTTAAGGATGTTTCCATGGCCGTTGAATTGGTGTATTTAGTACAACATCGATGCATTTCCATAATTCATAGATAGTTGATATTGTAAACTTTATGTTGACAGCTTTGTTTGGGTGTATTAATTAACAAATAGGTTATTTTTATGTAAGCTAATAAAATTAGCAGTTAACTGTTAGGTTAAACTTGTGGTAACAGTAATTGTGGCCTTAGGCCCGTTTAGTTTAACAATTAAATGTATGTGTTTTACAAATAATAATGTAAACGTTTTAAAGTTTACAGATGGTTGTGATGTTTAGGTAAATGTCTAGGTATTTTCAGTAATATAGGAGTATTTTTTATTGAATTTGTAGAATTTTCTAATTACTACCTCGAGATATAAATTTAGTGAATGTTAATAGGAATTTTTACTACCAGGGATCATCTCCTAAATTCCTTATTTCTATTATTATATTAGACATAGCACTATCACAATCAATACATAAACATAACATAACAGTCATAATATCTAACATGACACCAAAACATTTAATATACTCATTTACTAACGAGTGCATGAAAGAGAACAGTTTTGAAACAGCATGATAACTATATATATATGTAGATAGTTCAGAAGATTTCGGTAAGTATACTGATGATTCGATATAGCACAAGCACGGTTTGCTGCATGCGATGCAAATATAAACTCGCACTGACTGCGTAAATGTTTTATTTAACATGAAATTTTGTAAATATGGGACAGAAATATAGGTAACTAACTACTATAACCTTTGAAATTATTAACAATGTTGAACACCGAACAGCATCTAATCGCAGACATATTGTAGGTATTGGAACTGCAAGGATCTCAACACGCGTCTATGGAATCTCTCGACGAGGCGAGATTGCAAGCGCCTCATGCTTACCAAAACGGTCACCATGGGAGATCTTCTAGCTTAAGGTATACATTATTGTAATATTATCGTTAAATTACTTTTCATGTTTAGTTCATGTTATTTTTGTTTTTATTTTGTTTTGTAGTGTCAACGACGAAGAAATTGATCTCAAAGTAATCGTAGTGAAAAATGGTATGTTCACCGAGCACGAGACTAACCACTACTAACAATTTTTGATATAGGATTAACCTCCTCGATATCCCCTAATTTATGTGTTTATGTTGCATGACGCGTGACAGGCATGATCGAAATATGACTTTGGACGTAATATATAAAATATATCATCTTTTATTTACAGACGAACGCCGAGTCCAAGAAGACGGGGCCACTACGGAGGTTACCATCACGATATCGGTTTCTCCGACACCGTCAGCAACGTCGTAGAGATAGTGAAGCACGAACATCAGAGACACGGGCGAACGCACCGGGCGCCGCATCACTACCATCCCCATGGTAGGTGCACATCCAGTATTCAGCTGATATTGCTATACAAATATTATTTGTGATGCTATAAAAATAATGCGAGTACAAAATGTGAACATGTGATCTGCTAGTACACCTGCCCATCTAGGATATCTGTAGATATTTTTCGTTACGCATTCTTTGTTTTCACTTTAGCTCCGTGTTAGCAGATTCACATATTCACTGGCTTGATGCTAACGCTAAGAATAACTAAATTTTAATAGAAACGACTAAATTATATTATATGTATACATTTATATTATATACATTCTAGCTTCGTAACGACTTAAGCCTCGTAACTATATTTTTTTTTTTTATTCCTGTAGTATTTACTCATATTTTAACATTATAGTCGTGAACATACCTACTCAATTTTATTTAGCTTTTACCAGTCGTATCGAAACAGTTTTGCAAACATTTTTCTTCTCATGAAGGTACTCTGAAAGTTTTGTGAGAAGATGGGAAGTCTAGCTTACAAGTAGTAGTAGATATTCATGTCTCGTAGTTGTAGTTATAAGATACTCGAAAGCGATGCAGATATGCTATAAATAACTAAGATCATGATATAGCCATAGATTGTAAATCTTAGCCGTATATTGGACATGTTCACAAAGCTAGATTTGTAATTTATTCTAGTAGCCGATTAGCTATGATTTCAAACTGATCATTCACATGTTCATATTAATTGTTAGTAATATCATGAATTATTATCATCAGGCCATACTATTTTACATTTTAGATGTAAGTGTATAAAAATCCAGGCATAGAAATTCGACCAACAAATAGCCAAAAATAAGAAAATGTGAATTCAATACGAGATTGGCCTATAAATATGTAAATATTGACAAATATTGGAAACTTTTTAAAACTGGTATTAATTTGCCTGCTGCATGCTAAAACTTGGTGCCCAGTTGATTCAACAATCTGCTCTTATTTGCACATAATTTAACAGCTTCATCCATGGGATCCTCAAAACATGGAGGTGTCTAATCGCATGCACTTCAAACGATCTCACTCGAAATCATGCAGCATGCAAAAGCTTGACAATTTCATTATACTTTGATTTTGTATTTTATGCTGTAGACAGTTGTAGAAACATGGCTAAATCTTTTATCTGAAATTGTGATACAACAATTAGTAATAACCTATGTATCGAAATTATATTTCTTGAGTACCAAAAATCTATAGCCACCATTAAACATTCCTATACCGAGCGAACCACTTTGTATCTTATCAATCCAAATTGCATTCCTCATACATTCAGAATTACTTAAAACAGACACCCAAAACTTTTAGAGTCACCTTTGTGAGTAAGGAAATCAGGTCGGTAGACCGACGGGCTTAGGATAAAGCGTGGTGCAAGGTACATGAAGGTATTCCTGACAGCAGGGAAGGAGTGGAGGGCGCCGCACCCTACGACCAGCCTGAGCCAGCCCTCGCGGTCGCCCAGCCCGCCACACCACACCTACGGTGAGCCCGCCACCACTATACGCGTCGGACGCACACATCCACACATATTGCTGGCTGCTCTATGTACCAGAAATTGAAACTAAGTATAAGAGTGGGCACTGAATTCCTGTTAATAATGCTGCTACTAACTTGACGTTCAGTTCTTACTCTTCGTCTATACATACATAAGCGAGCGATACTCTTAAACATTCACTTATAAAGTAATACCTAGCATTAAGATTTAATATACTGCCTATATTGATTCTATAATAATTTATTGAGCACATTTATTGTAAAGCAAAGGGTCTAGCTCAAAATTTACTTACGTTATCTTAAATATTATTAATGAAATAATTAATCCAAAAGACCCTTTGCTGCAGTTACGATGACAATTTGTCAAATTATTAGCTAATTGTTTATGCATTATGAGTTTGGACGTACGCGGATGAATGTGAGCGAAGAATGAATGTGGCGCGTGAAGAATTTATTTATAAGAAAATTGTTTGCACATCTGTTTATTGTTAATCTGACTGTGTACATTCATTAGACCCTTGTTATTTTTATCGCTTTACTTTGATCATTCCCAATATGTATCAATCGTGCGATCATCGTTGGTATGCGGTTGGCTCGAGTTAAGAACGCCTAGATGATTCAAAGAGTAGTTTGGGCCCCGATAGGTGGTGACAGGGACCGGGAACGCGACCGCGAGTGGCGGGAGTGGCGCGACCGGTCGTGGGAACGCGAGGGCGGGCGGCGCGGCCGCGGCCGCCAGCTGCCACCCACGCCCACCAAACCGTCCACACTACAAGTCAAACACCAACCGCCATTTACCAGAATCAGCCACAGCCCCTCACACGTAAGTCTCTACTAATAAATATATTTTTCTCAAATATGTGTGGACATATTTGCATGAATTTCAAAAAGAAGGCAAGAAATTATTATTGTATATTTCCTACATTCTCCTTACTTATAACAATGAACCTCTATTAGTGTCTTAAATTGAAAATAAAGGCATTCAGCAATCCACAAGGTAACGAAGACCACGAAAAGGTTTCATTGATTTATTTTGTTGTCCAATAAACTGCGCTGTGCACTAATGGTGAACCGCGCTGTTATATTATTAGCACATTTATTTCATTTGACATGACAGTTCATGTAATCCATAAATTATCAAAGGATATTCTGTTTTCTCTGCCTACCCTGCAAGGGATTTCGCGTGAAGTTATACATACCTGAATATAAAAAAAATCTCATTATAAATTTTTGTTTTATCCTCACATTGTTTGAGACATACCTACTTGCTACGGTATGTGATTGCTGGAGTCGCAAACCGACCCATGTAGTTTACAAATGCTATTCGTCACTAAAGCAGATTGTCGTTAGAGATTTGGTTAACCCAATCAGTTACTATAGCGATTTGTCTTGTACGTTATTCTTAATTCATATACGAGTACACTGTCGGTCATAGTTGCAACTGGTCTCGTTAGGTTCATGACATACATTAGTATGTTTCCAAATTCTCTACATTCGTATTAGGGGAAATATGGGCGCGTTCAGTACACTTAAACAAAGAAGTTTTACTATGGCATACATCGCCAAATCGCGAACAAAGTCGCTGTTCCATATGTTTTAACCAGATGGTATAAAAATTATAGGCCAGCAAATTTTCTTTCGATTTAAGATGGTCATCATAAAAACACTTGTTTGTTATACATGTATTAAATTTGCCCCATAATAATAATTTGGTAGAATTATGTGTTTGTTAAAAAGTAATATTTTTTTTTAATACCGAATTTATATAATAAATTATTCTTAATAGAATCATTTATTTTATTTCTATGTGGACCCGTGATTAGGAATAGTATTTTTCAGTAACTAAAATAATGTAATTGCATTAATCTATCTCGATGTAGGAGAAGGCGACGAATCCTGTTAACGACGAAATGCGTTAGTGAGTCAGTTTATGACGAATAACGTGAGTGATGAACTACGATTGAGACAAATCCGTTATAGAATTCGGAGTTTCTATTTATACGAATACAAAATAAAAAGTGTCCATGTTGAACTTTAAAGTCATAATTTTATATAACGCAACATTTTCAGGCATACCTAAACATCATTTGCGTTTAAAACTACTTTTTTCAGTTATATAGTTGTATTTATGTCAAATATTTGTTACATATTTTTTTACCTATAACGATTACTAAACATAACATTTAATTATCAACAATCATGTATATCGGTGTCGAAAAGTCTTTTTTTATCCTTTTTTTTATCTTCCAATATTTCGCAATATTATACTTTCGTGATCTCCGAAAGTGGTGCGAACTTGCCAATGCCTGTACATCTTGAAAATGGAAGTGAACTGTAGTGGCCTGTTTCAAGAGTGGGGCATCTGCAACGCTTTTGTATCCACAATATTGTTGCGGAGTCGGTTATCTAACAAAATTTACTATTTTATTAGATAACCGACTCTTACTCTATCCCTTTTTTTCATTCATTCCGTCTCCAAAAATACGTATGAATATCCTTATAACGGAACAATGCCTTCGGACTATAAACATGTATAAAATTGACTTACCTCTACTTCGTTTACTCTTCTTATCTCCATACTAAGCATAACATCGTAGCTGTCTAATGTTACAGTCGCCTTATGGTTTAAATTTACAACGTTCTTTGTCAACACTCCTGTGTCAAATTCATGTATATACATTTCAGTTATCGTTAAGGCATACAGTACGAGAACCCGTAGAGCCTCTACACGACGAGTACGAGTATGGCAGAGAAGTTGAAAGACTGATACACCGAGATTATAGATCTAGAGAAAGGTAAGTAAAAATTGAAATGGGAAAATCGACATCATTGTAGAACTTGTTGGTAGCTCTGTAAGAGTATGCGACAGATAAGCGAGATGTCGTGAGTTCCGACTTCACTTAGGCGAAGGCCATTTAATTTATGATAACGCTTCGTAGGATTTACAAATGTATATGTTTATTTACGATAACAGATTTTATGACATAATAAATAAGTAGATTACTGCTGACCTTATACAACTGTAAACCCATACTACGCACAGCTGCACTTAGAATTACGCTCCCGTAATTCCAATCACTAATAAAGAACTCACATTTATTTGAGGATATGGGTAATTCATAAACATATGAAAAAATAATAATATTGGTGGTATTGTGACGGTTGAGTAATGGAACGCAGCACTCAATGCGTTTTCGTTGGTGTACTTCATTCAATTCAATATACCCATTTCTCGAGCTTTTTTTACTTTTCATTTTGTTTTTCAAGAGAATTAAAACTGTTTTGTCACTCCACATGGCAGACTGCCGCTAACTCTGACGTGGTTTGCGATGGATCTGCTTCCACGATCACCTTTAATTATTCGTTGTCAACTAGGAGCTCCGGCCGTTCATGGACCGAGCTTCGCTTCGGCGATGTTATAAAATAACATGCTTGCATGCTTTTTTTACTTAAACTTAAAATGTAAGTCCTACAAACAATCATAAATACAAAATATGACCATTTCGAAATAAATAAATTTAGAAATACATAAAATATACATATATATATATATATGTTATAGTCAATCCTCGAAGCTCCGGCGCTCCTAGGTTTGACTAGTCAATCCTCAGGTCTGACTTGAAGTCTTAGTCAAAGCCCAAACAAATGAAGTTTTTCGGCCTCTGATTAAAAAATTTCCTCAAACCTAGGAGAAACTAATTCGGTCAGGCAAACGTCAAAACTCAATTTAATGAAATCGGGGTTTGACCAGTCAAACTTCAATTAGGTATTAGAAAATCTTAGTTTGTTAAATTAGGTGTAATAAAATGATTTTTTTTATGTGAATGTTTATTGTTGTTATATTGTCATAGTTAAAATAAAAAAAAATAGTTTTTATTCAGACATGGTGAGGCATTATGATATTTAGAATTGCACAATACGTCGGATCTCTTACATTTACACACTTTTGAAGAGCATTTTTTGTTGCAATGACATTTTATAACGCCTTGGCCCCCAAATTTAGAATCTTTTGCACTTATTTCTCTTAGAGACAGCTTTACGTTGGGCACATTCTTGAAATTAAGAAAATTCTCATTGCATTCTTTTATTTGATTCCTCGAAAAAAGTGTGTTTATCGTTCCGTGCTTCGTCCCTACCCTGTATCATTATATATATATGTAGCCATCACCTGTTTTATCTAGTATTATACCTAAAACATTTCGAGCGTAGGTATAGTTACAGTTTTTCCAATCGCGATTGGCAGAAATTTTTGTTCAGATAATTGTTTCATAGCATTAGCCTGTGCTTCAAGACCTTCAATTGCCTTTTCTTTATTTATTTTCTATTATTATTTATTATTTATCTATTTTCTTTCTGTGCACAACGCATGCATGTTACTTTACTTCCGAAGCCTTCATAGTCTGCACCAAGTGTGCTATCAGCGCACACAACATGCACGAACTGATTACAAATTATGCACGTATGTGTGCCTGACCTCTCTTGTAGGCAAATACAACAAACCGCATCTTAAGTTACTTTTGACGACGACGGTGCAGGAATTGAAATCATATCTGAAGTCACTTTTGACGACGACGGTCCAGGTATTGAAATCACATCTGAAGTCACGTTTGACGATGACGGTTCAGGTATTGAAATCACATCTGAAGTCACTTTTAACGACGACGGTGCAGGAATTGAAATCATATCTGAAGTCACTTTTGACGACGACGGTCCAGGTATTGAAATCACATCTGAAGTCACTTTTGACGTCGACGGTCCAGATATTTCCATTTCATCTCTTTGAGCTAAATAAAACTTAATGAGATAGTTGCTACTTACGAGTATCATCAATATCAATTTGCTTCTCACCAGTTAATTTGATAGCGTTTTCTAACTCTTCCTCTGTCTGAAGAGCATTTTTTTATGGAATCTGGCAGTGTTTTAATTCCAACATGAGCTTTAAGTCCTAGATAAAAAACAATTAATTAAATTCCGGAATAAAATAGTTTATTAGAGACGTGTTCGAAATTATACGTTAAAGTATGCTTATTTAGTTATCAGCTCCCACCGAGGGGCACGAACCTACCCTAAACTAGGGTGAATAGGCCATAGTCGACCGCGCTGGCCCAGGCGTGTTCGTCAACTTCACACACAATATTTAAATTTCATCGCACGTGTGTGCAGGTTTCCTCACGATGTTTTCCTTCGCCGTAAGAGCGTCGAATATACGTACATATGTATTCGAAAATTGAAATACATTAGTACGTGGTGGGGCTCGAATCGGCGTCTTCCAGATGAGAGACAACTGACCTAGCCGTTGCGCCACCGACGTACTTGTCGACGTGCTTGTTTACTTTTACTTAAAGCTACCTATTCATACTAACAGTATTTCGCATTTATAGATAGGGAGTATTATCACCAAATATAACTTCAAACGGTGATTGTTGTATGCCATGATGGTATGCGTAATTTTTCTGCAGTTGACAGAATCGGAGTTCCTCACTCCAACGATTAGTTTTATTATCGTCCATCCAGGCGAGCAATATTTGCTGTACATGCTGATTCACACGCTCAACGCTTCCCTGACTTTGAGAATGACGCGATTTTCCATGCACTATGTGTATTCGGGCCACATAACTTTTAACTCTTCTACGACATGATTGGTAAATTCTCGTCCGTTGTCTGATTAAAGCACAGAAGGTGCACCCAAAATACAAAAAATATCAAGGAGAACGTGAGCTACTTCCTGTGCTGTTTTTGGGCGTAGGGGGCGTAAAATCAAAAATTTTGTCAAATGATCTTGATAGTTTAAAATATATTTGTAATCACGATCGGGACACGTTTGCATATCTATAAGATCCACTTGTCCCCGTGCGTGAATCTCTTTAAATAATAACGGTTTAACGACTAGCCCTGACTTCTTCCCGCGACGAGTGACATTGTTGTTATACTTGATTTTTTTTTAATTCAGTATAAAATTAGTTTTATGTGACAATTTTGATAGTATTTTGTAACATACGTGCTAGTGAAATTATAGTGCTAATGAAAAAACTCAAATTTAACATGTTTATGCACTTTTTGAAGACGTGAATAAGTTAATCAAGAAAACCTTGTAAAAATCACTATCGTTTTACGGGTGGTATTTTACCTGGGTTGATTGGGTCGAGTTTCCCTAACTTTGACACTGGCATAAAGTAGCAACACTATTGCCATATATGTATATATATATATATATATATGTATATATATATAACGACTAATCCCTTTTTAGGGTGACTCTTTTTCTTGTGGCACGTTTGGCATAAGTCCAAGTAATACTTTACGCATTCTTTTGTGGCATTTGCATACTTTTTATTCAAGGCTTTCATTGTGAGGTCTCTACCTCCATGCCCACATTCCAGATGAGCACGTTCAATCACGTCGAATAACTCGTCGTCTGTAACGTAGTATTGTATATTTTTTGTATCTGATAATAGCTTAATCAATTTTTTTTCGCCCCCAAAACGTCACAGCGTTTGAGACGGTGATACTGTAGAGACGTTCTCTTTTTATCTACTTTAGCTGATTCTACCTCAAAGATAATTTGCTCATACATCTGTTTACTTTTTTATATGAAATGAACACTTATCCTTTCAAATTATTAATTTTCTCCGTAAACTTCACTTTCAAACCTTCTTCATCCACTTTTTCAATAACACCACTATTTGATTCACTCATCTTTAATTTTACACACCCGCACCCTTAAACGTCGAAACATGAAATGATAAAATAATTTACAGAGAAAGCATAAACTTGTTTGCATGAACACCGCAAGTACAAACTTGTTTAAACGTGTTACAGTACAGTTGACATTTGACCGAGTCTGCCAGTCGGCTAGGCAAAGCCCGAAACAGATTATTTTACTTTCGACGTTTGACTGAATAGTTAGGAACTTCTAGGTTTGACTAAAATACTTTAATCAAGGCCGAAATTGGAGTATATTTCGGGGTTAGCACGAAGGTTTCCGCGGTTTCCAGTCATTCCGCGAAGAGACTGCATATCGACCTTTGACTATGACATTTATATATACTTACATACAAACATTACTCGTTTAAAGTAATAGAAAAAAATGTGTAAAAGACAGCATTTGCGATTTGGGCTCCTCTTTCGCTTACCATCAGGCAAAGAGGGGCCACTATGCTGAACTACTATAAAAAAAAAAAAAGCATTGTTAGTGGGATTCGAACCCTTTGTTACTATATAAGACATACGGCGCGACCAAATACGTAATAATTAAATTGTCGAATCGAATAGCTTTACCACGATTTCATAAATATTTATAAAGGGCGACCGAGCTCAGAACAGCGTTTATTTATTTTGTTTTGTGGAAAGATATACACTTAAAAAAACTTATCGAAATGTAAGATTTGATCTAAATTGTTAGAACTGTTTCCTATACAAAACAAATATATTTACATACATACAACATTTGATCGTTTAAAGTAATAGAATTACTTGCAATACGTTTCCCTAATAATAACTGCACAATAATGAGGCTGTTTATGCCACCCTATGTTTGAATCAAACAAGAACGCGGATTTCGGCGGTGTTTCTATATCAGACGCTCTTCCCCACAATAGTATACCATATGACATATGCTATGAAACTAACTGAAATAGACTAAGCGAGCAGTAGCCACATCCAACAATTGTCTAATTCTCCTAACGGCACACCAGATGGTGTCCAGTGCTATAAACATTCGAGACAAGTGCGTAGCTCTGCCGCGCTTATGGTAAGGATTTAGCAGAATTGAGTATTAACTCACAAGTGGGCATGTGCATAACTGCCAAATGCTCAAAATCGTGTAACATCACTAACATCTGAATTACTATATTACGTGGTGACCAATAACGTAATTGTCAATTTTCGGCAGACGAGGACGGGGCTACGAATCGGAGCGCGGCGGCAGCGGTGTGTGCGGGGGTGGAGGCGTAGGCGCGCGGTCTTACGAGGCGCCCCTGAGCTACGAGGCGGCGCTGGCGCTGGGGCGCGGCGGGGGCGGCGGCGGTACGGCGCGCGCGCCGCGATTGCCCAACGGGTACAAGCCGCGCGCGCGCCACTCCGACTCTGATGAGGACGACTGGTGCTAGCGGCGCCGGCGCGCGCGCTCGCAGCGGGACGTGCGCGCGCCGCGCCCGCCCGCGCCCGCCCGAGCCCTCGCGCACACTTTCTGACCGAACGATCTCGTTTTATGCTGGGCGCCGGCGCCGTATTGTGGTGTAAATAAGCGACTCTCAGTGCGCCCCGCCGCCAGACATCGCGAGCCGGATCCAAATTCTAGTGTTTACAAAGTTTTGGAAAATTTAATTTATAATTCGCTAAAATTTTACTCCTTGATTTATATTACGGATAAGATATCGAAGTATGAAACGGTGCCAGACGACTCGTTTGCGCTAGGATTTTTACATAAAATGAAATTATTAGTCTGTATCGTAAAAGTAACTTTCTATATCAAATTTGCACTGCGTACATAGAGACGTGTTCGTTCCATTGGCTCGTGAAACGGCCGCGGCGGCGGGCCGGCGCGGGCGCGCCCTCTCTGGCTTCGCCCTCTCTGGCCTCGCCGACGCCGTTTCATATTCAAACACTAGCGATTCATCGTCGAGACAAATTAATACTAGAATTGTGTAAAATATTTACATAGCGAATAATTTTTACTTAGTTAATATATTTAATAAATATATAATTAAACATTTTTTATTGAATTCGCTGTCCTTCCCCCAAGTGCTTTATACCTACGTTATTTAAATACTTATGGATTAAACTAAATAAATATGAATTGTATGTAAACTTTGAAAATATATTTCAGAATCAAATATCACCTAAATTGTTGAATCGTGTATTTATATTGTTTATACCGAGATTTTGTCGCCTGGTTCCTTTTGTTGTGTAAAAACGTGATTTAAATTGCTTATAGCCATTAAAATAGGAGTATCTAGTTTGTTCCTGAGTGAAAATCTCAAATCATACCTCAAATGATAACATTTAGAATGTAGAGATAAAAATTGAGGCCAAAGTTTCCCTATTGCATATTGATTATTTTATGAGATAGCCATGGAATAGATAGGTACTCTATAAAGATCATTTAATCTATTTTCACTCGGTATACAATTACTTAATTAAATTTATCACCTAATTATTTCAGTGAGGGACTAACATAATTATTTAATTATAATAAAATTGTAAAGTTACCAGGCACAAAATCAAAAGTTTTACATGTACGTACATTTACTAATAGAATTGAATTGCGACGTAAAATATTTCATAATAGCAATAACACTGAATACCAATTGAAGTTAATAATAATGTCACTAAGTTTCATATGTTCTTAAATAATTCGTAAATAGGGCAGTTGCAATCAATTCTGTACGCATTTGTACTCTAGGAAGTTCCATTTCAATAAATACCTATACCCGTTATAATTCAATATTCTTACGCCACTGTCATTATAGTCGGTTAGTTGTCACCTTAAATCGAACGTTGTACTAAACTAAGATATGTCATCAAGACGGACAATGCAAAAATACGAATTTATGTATAAATCAACTTCAAAAAATAACCGAAACAATCTAAACGTGATACGACTTTAAACAAATCTATAAAACACAGCAAAGTTTTTTTTAGACACTTTGATAACTTTCTTGAATATAGGAGGGCAATAAACTTTCGTAAAATCATTTTATACTTTGTACAATAAATGCGACTTTAGTACAACAGTCGATCAAGACGAGATCGTTCAACATCATCGGGTACATTCATCAATGTAAGACGTAGGTTACGTACGACACTTTAGTACGGCAAAATTGTAAATAGATAATTTTCTGTGATAACATTGAAAAAATGATAAAATATTATTAGAACTGTGTGATTGAAAGAGAAAGATGTTCATTTCACTAAGACGCCGTGCTTTTAGGAAGAAACTGTCCAGGGCTTTGACGAGAGCGTTTGTTGAAAACGGAACATAAATTACATTTTTAGCTTACTAAGTGCAGTTAAAAATTACGTGCTCGTGCAATGTTACTAAGAAGAAACGATGCAATATAATAAGTTCAAATTGAAAGTGCCTAGAAAGCGTTTTCTGTTCATCTTGTTTACATTTCTACGATGTGAAATGGACGAATCTTTAAAACTGTAATTGTGCTCTAGAGTCTCCGAAGTTTTTCCTAGACACGCGGCAGTCGATATAGTATGTCCCTTTAGTCGAGTCGTATATTACTCATCTGATAATATTTTGAATGTTGTTGTTTGTTGCGACGGGTGGGAGCTGATAGTATAGCTTTTATATTTTACCTCTGTTATAGTATTAGTACAAACGACTCTACGCCGCCTTCGATTCGGCTACGTGCAGATTGTTCACGAACGTTGCATTATAAATATTTGAGTCATTTCATTTTATGTCTGTGAGATCATTTGAATAATTGATATTATTAATGTTATAATTACAATGCTAATCTAGTCTTAATAAAACATTGTTTTTGTAATAAAAAAGTGTTCGCGCAGGAGTGTGTCCCACAATATAACTTGTTGCCCTTGATCATTGATCTCAGAGTGTTAGATTTCTTCTATTGTAGCTTTATTATTTATCGATATTGACTCATGAAGAATATTTATATTGTTATTGTATAGTCGTATGGATATTTTCGTTGTGTCATTTGTAATTGGGGTGTTAGTATGATACAATAAGCCGATGGACTTTCGATGAGTGAGTGAAATAGAATTCCGGAGTGCGCCCGCTTTAGTGTTTGTGAGTCCCTCGTGAAGATTTCGATGATCGACTACCATACATGTATAAGACGTGTAAATATTGTAAAATATTACGCGACCGTTGTGTAGAGGTCGCCTGTGAAAATGTCTAGTGATATGTTACTAGTTAATCTTAATGTTAGCTAGGTAATCTCGTCCCCAACTGTCCTTGATTTTAAGTTGGGTGTTTCACTGCCTTAAAGTAATGAAAATATTTGATGTAACAGTTACCTTAACTAATACAGATAAGTGGCATTTCAATTATTCTTATACGTTTTTTATTATTCGATAATCACTGCATGTTCATATTTATAATGACTAAGCGAAAAGTCACTTAAGTATTTTGTTCTGATTCGACATAATTTGTAATAGTACAATTTCCAGTGGATATAGATTAATAAATATGAACACTTTTTCACGTAATGACAGCGGCATATATTATTAAAATTGTTAAATAATTATTAATAATGTAATTGATCACTTTTTTGGCTCACTTCTTGTACTAGATTGTTTGTAAATCCGAACAATGTTTGGCTTTTTTTCTTTACTTAGAAACTGAACGAGCTGTGCAAATAGAGACCTATTTATGGACTACTAGCTAACTGCCCGTAGCTGCGCCCGTGTAAATTTTAGCTATTCAAGTTTCATATAAGGATCCTAAATAAAAACTAGCCTGAATATTTATTTTTAGGTCATTTTTTATTCAGACTAAAGTAGCTGCCTACTAAAAATCATAATTGGACCAGTAGTTCAAGATACTATAGAAATTCAAACAACAAACAATACCTCTTTATAATATTAGTATATAATGAAGTGAGACAAGAAAGCGCGAGCCCAGTTTGATCATGCCTGCCTTGTATCAGTGTATTCGCTTCAAGACATTCATATTTTATATTAATATTGTATATTTATCATAGAAAGTTCATCGGCGTCGAGAGAGCACCATAGTATGTTTTTTGGTATGTTCCAATAACTTTACAGGATAGTGCAATCCTATTGATATTGTATTAATAAAGAACCAAACTTAAAATTAGTATTTAAGTAATTTATTATCCTAAAACTAAAAACTATACGCATGTTTTCACTATACTGGTAAAATGGTTATGTACAATATGAAAGAGCTAACTGTTTTATATATGAATTCTTGCTCGCCTGTAAAATTTTGCAGAATGAAATCATATTATAAGATTGTACAATATGAATAAATGCAAAAAAGACATTTCCTCGACACAGTGTATTTAATTTTCCAATCACAATTACTACTTGAAGCGTTCAGATGTATAGTAATAACAAGCCTTTATTATTTTTCCATGCTCTCTCTCTCTACCAAACCCGGCATTCACTTTCTTACATTAGCATTGTGATCAGTACCGCGTTATGTAACGCTCCATTCACACTATTCCCTGCTTACTCGCCTCTCCACATCAAGGGTGTAGCTGCCATCCATGCTAAACGTACAAAATATACAAACTCATTCATTGTTCCAACACTACATCATTCGTTATTCTTGCGTACGTTCTGGTTTCTTTTGTTTTTTAATATTTACATTCGTATTCAGTTGTAAACCTTTCACCATACAATCCGACGACAAAAAGTCCAAATAGATGGGGAAGATGATGACAGGAGCCCTAGGAACCGGCGAGCGCGTATGATAAGACCTATGAATATTAAAGAAGCGAATAAGGTATGTGTGGACAGAGTCATGTGGCGCTCAGTTCTATCCACTTGTTCCAACACAACATCATCTTGATTTTCTTCGTATTCAGTTGTAAGCCGTTTTTCATACAAGCATATTTCATTGTTTTAACTAATGTTTGCAGTTCGGATGATGATTCTGCTATTAATACCGCATTGTCTGCATGAAGTAAACAGTTTATTACTTACTCACCCATTCGCGACCTCGTATTCATAGAGGAAAGTCAGCGGGAATCGATATGGTAACAGCTGAGATGATCAAGCTAGGTGGTGCCTACGCCTTCTGGTTTTTGAGCAAATTATGCTGGAGAACTGGAAGGGTCCCGAGCGATTGGAGACGCGCAGACATCGTGCCCTTGTATAAAGGCAAGGGCTCACGTATGTGCCAACTATAGGGCCATCAGTTTGATCAGCCTAGCAGCTAAAGAGTATGGAATAATCATTCAGAGGAGAATGAGGGTGAAATCCGATGGAACGCTTTGGGAAGCCAATGGTGGATTTCGAAGCGGCAGAGGATGTACGAATCAAGTTTTTTCACTCCGCAACATCGTAGAAAAGAATCTGGCTTTGGGCCAGAAGGTTTTCTGCCGTTTTGTGGACTTTGAGAAAGCATTTGATAGGGTCGTGCGAAAGAATCTCTAGAACATTTTGCGCAGATATGGGGTTGACGGTGGCCTACTCCATGCTGTGCAATCCACTTATAAAGATTGTACAGCATGTGTGTGGGTGGACGGCAGCTTGTCGCCCTGGTTCGATGTCAACATTGGTGTCAGACAAGGATGCGTGCTGTAGGCTATGAATAGCCATTCATCTATCATCATCCATCTACCTGGACAGTTGTCTTCACAGAATAAGAAATATGAATGTGGGAATGCGAATGGGTGACTCAGTGGTCAACTGCCTGCTTTATGCAGACGACGCGGTATTAATAGCAGAATCACTATCCGAACTGCAAACCCTAGTTACAACAATGAAAGATAATTGTATGAAGAAAGGCTTACAATTGAATGCGAAGAAAACCAAGATAATGGTATTTAAAACAGAGACTACCAGAACGAACACTAGGATTGCGGTTGATGATGTAGTGTTGGAGCAAGTGAATGAGATTGTATATTTTGGAAGCGCTTTTAACAGCAATGGAAGGTACACCGCTGATGTGGAGAGACGAGTGAGTGCAGGGAATAGGGTGAATGGAGCGTTGGATAAACTTCTAGGCAGCCAAAATCTAAGCCAGAAGGCACAGCTCGCTGTACACAACGCGATGCTAATCCCAACGCTAACTTATGGAAGTGAGAGCTGGGTATAGCAGAGAGAGCATGAAAGTAGAAAAAATGCGGTCGAGATGAGAGCATTGCGCAAAATTAGTGGCATAACGCTTGCTGACCGCGTTCGTAATGAAGACGTGAGAGAAAGAGTTAGTCTGAAAGAGAGTATCGGTGTTAAGATAAGAAAAGGCATGCTCCGTTGGTTCGGACATGTAGAAAGAATGACGAAACAGTTATACAATGCAAAAGTGGAAGGATGTAGGAGCCGAGGAAGACCGAAACTAACTACTTACTACCATGACCAAATTGGTCGTGTTTTATCAGAACGTGATGTCAGGAGCCCCAGGAACCGGCGAGCGTGCATGAAAAGAGCTATGAATGTCACAGAAGCGAGTGAAATATGTAAGGACCGCGTCTTCTGGCGCTCGGTTCTCTCTGCCTACCCCGCAAGGGCCATTCTCTGCCTTTCCGAAACTACGCTAAGCTTCCCCAAGCATGCCATCGGATTTCACCTTCATTCTCCTTTCAATAATTTGTATGTACACTTTAACTGCTAAGCTGATCAAACTGATGAATAAAATATTCACTCCACCGCTAATTCTAAGACATATTTACACTTCGGAAATTGTCTACATTACTGACACATTTTCAAAAAATATACACTCTATTATCTATTCAGCTATCTATTCAGGTACTCTGTTTATTATGGACTATAATATATTATGCAATACCTTACATCGATAAATAGTATGCTATTTTAATAAATGGGGAGGAAACCGTGAATCCGTTTCTTCGAAAAATAGAAAGATTAAATTAAACTAAGCCTCAATAAATACAATAATTTATTGGTAGAGTCAAATGTTTATCTACAAAAGGAAGCAAAGTGATCACTATAATTTGATAACATAAATAAGACGCGTCTTTCACTGGTCAGTTATCCGATGAGTCGAGTATGTCCGTGTCAAGCGAACTAACATCGGCGTCCATGTCACTAGTGGCTAGCGGCATCACGGGATTCCGGTGTCCATTGCGGCTAGTGCTCACGTCATCATTATGTTCTCCGGCTAAAATAAAATATTTATAACAGTTCTTATCTACTAATTCAACACTAGAATTCTCGCAACTACGTGATTTCAGATGATCATGGGGACTCCGTAAGTCTGACTTATATTTAAGTCAGTCGGATAATCTTCACAACAGACAGTCTATACTTTGTGTATGATTGACCGGTGACCCGACTAAAATTGAAAAACCATTGACATCAAAACTTAGCAGATAATTAGCGGTAAGTTTTCCTAATATCACTTAATCCAGTAATGATAAAGCCTGTACCACTACAAACTTTGTCAATAATAAAATTATAAAATAAAATTCACGATATTTTTTAATTTTTTATCACAGTTAATTTTCATTTGATTATAATATATACGTACTATTTTGCTCGGTAACCTATTGCCATTTTGTAAGTATAGTTTTGTAATCCCGTTGCTATAGACATTATGGGACTTCTGATCAACAAACAACAGAAGACATGCGACAAGTTCTCTTGTCGTTTACCTAGCACTTTTTTAAGAAGAAGAATTTTGTAGAGATCGTAAGATGTCAAAATCTGAGGCTGCAAGGGCAGGGCTTACTCAATATTTACTATGCGACTAAAGGTGTGTGTGGTCTGGCGTTATCATGATGATAAACCACACCATTTCTGTTCATTAATTCCGGTCATTTTTCTCTACTTCTTGCTTAAATGTCATCAGCTGTTGGCAGTAGAGATTCGAATCTATGGTTTTGTCCAGCGGGAAAAGCTCATATTTTTTTTACACTACGTCGGGAGGCATACAAGCGTACGGCCCACCTGATCTAAAGTACGAAAGTAAGTACGGTTACCGCAGCCTATTAACGTATTTGTAATATATTAAGTATCACTCGCGCCATACCTACTATCTGCTGCTTACACAGTAACTCCTTAGGAGCTCACTGGTGACATCACTCACATGCAGGAACATAACAAACCTCTAGGGAGTTGTTATTTACAGTTTTCTGTGAGATGGAAGTACTAACCCCAGATGGGCTGCTTTAACCCTTCGAAACCGGGTGGTTCGGGTGGTCATATATGACCGCGAAATGTATGGGAAAACGTATATAACGGGTTCTGACTGGTCAATACGCCCTACCTCTCTTAAAACATCCAGACCAACACAAACAGACATGTACATGGACACAAATGTTTGTCTTGTGTGGGAATCGAACCCACGGGCGTTGGTGTCAAAGTCGCGTCATTCACGACTGAGCCACCGAGCTCGTCATAATGAACGATATCCTCCCAATCAGGATCGTCTTTAACCTATTACAGGCCCTTGGCACAATATGATAATGACATGATAGAACACTATTTTATTAGGATAGACTTTTGACAACTTTTATAAACCTCATTGTGTAAAAAAAAAAGTTATATACATTATGAAACATTTCAAAATCTTTGTTGCCTCTGATACATACCCAGCAGCATAGACACCTACCAAATTTAGTGAAAGTCCCGCACTTAGTACTTAGGGGGCAAATTCACAATTCTCTTTGATTCTTTCTTGTAGACCAGTGTACTTCTCTGACATATTTAAAAAATTCAAGTACATTTGTGCTCTTTAATAGGTATAAATTTAAGAAATCTTTCAACAGTAACACGGTCTTTTACGTACTTGGGCGTATTGTCAACGCAAATGAAAAAATATTTTGCTAATTTAACTTCATTTATAATTTTTAGGACCTGTTTTCCCATTACTTCAATAAACGTATAATATTATGTTTTTCGGTAAAAAATATTATTTGTCGATTGGGTATTCCGGAAGGGACTAGGGACTTTATCGATCGCGGGGCCCTGGGCACGTGCGCGGAGTGCCCAGTGGAAAAGAGGGGCTCGCTCCTAATCCCACCATACATACAGCATCACCTTATTGCGAGTTAATCCGGGTTTCGCTATAATCTGTGAAGCTTAACTATCCTTAAACCATGATTTGATAATTAATATTTGTTTGAAAGGCAGGTGTGAATATGTATCTAATTTTATGTAATGTATCTTAAATTAAAAAAAAAGTAATGTTAAGAATTGGTATACAATGCGGATAATTTTTTATGTATTACTAAGGTCGCAAAGATGCATACAGTCTGCCTGATGGTAAGTAATTACCGTAACCTATTATTCAACACCAAGGCCAATTTGTCACAGTCAGGTGTGGTTTTAGCTGATGTTGATTTTAGTCAGCTAAAGTTTATTTTCACCCCTAACTTTAGCCATAACATATATGGTGGCCTCCATTAGTTATTTGACGTATATACATTTTATATTGTTACCCTCTACTGCGTTATAAGAAGTATATTTTGTCAAACCGATAGATGTCGATAAAGGTCGTGTGTCCGAATTTTCTATCGCCTCTCGTATCATCTCGAACTGTACAGCTAAAACGGATGAATCGATTAGTATAGCCTAAAACAATAGAAACATCGAATTTACCTGCTGTTATTATGAAAACAGTTTTCAGAAGTCAGATGAAAGAATATGGGGGGGGGGGGGGGGGGGGTCGAATGTCCCACTTTCAGCGACAAGTTTTCTCTGTCGAATGTAGGCATATTCACATGCCTAGGAATACCATAATCCAATCATAATTGAAAACATTTAAGTGCTAATTTTTCGAATCAGTTTCGAAATATGGCTTTCAGATGCAATGTGAGTACAGGGCCTGGTGTCATAGAGTTCGTATTTCGATTCGTGAAAGACTTGCGACACAGACCAATGGATGTAGAAACAGTAGCATATGTCCTTTCTATGTTATAATTTGCAAAGGTACTTATCTTAGTGAGGGAGTTTGCTTAGGGTAGAAACGCAAACAGACAGCCAGTTTTGTTTTCATCATAGTAACGCTGATAATTGGATATGTTAATAATTCGTACGTACCTATGCTACAATAAAATGGAATGATACGATGTGATTGACCGTAACCAATGTACCTTACCTCACTTTCCACGTCTGATGAGGGTTCACTGGAGCTAGTGGTGGTACCACGGCCAGAGCTGTCTTGCGAAGTGTCACTGTGCACTCCGCACCCGTCTCCTGCACCCGCACCTACTCCAACCTCCGGCAGAGCATTCCCATTGACATCGTACATATGTTCTGGGTGCGGCACCGGTATTGGAATATGCATTATGTCTTCTGATTCCTCTTCGTCAACCTATATTTATGTTAATAGGTATTTACTAAGTATGAAATATACACTTAGCGGATTTAGATGGCCAACCTTTGTGAGTTGATATACTGAGTTGAATCATTTGCAATCACCTAGTTTCTCAATATTCTTGGCGTTGGTAGAGATGCGTAGTTAGATATCTCAGAGCCCAGTTCGAGTCCAAGTAGAGTATTTTATTTTTCCATTTATGTTATATTTTCATTGGTATGAGAGCAGAATGTGCGCATTTAGAACATAAAATTAAAAGTTTGGAAACAACCAATATGTTTTATTTACTTTTCAATAGAATACACAGAAATATTACGGGGCGAATATAGGCAGCGTGGCCGTAATTGGGTTTTTAATTTTATCACTAATTTCGAATCCCCTGTTCATTTTATATCAACTTTATTTAATTTATTTAAAAGACAAGACAAATATTAACATTAACTACGGCGGCTACTGTGTTTTAAGATAATATTATGTCGCTTGTAATTTAATATTTGTAACTTCGACCTCGTATCTTTTTCTAATTATTGTTATTCGAAGTACCTAGCCGAGGGGATGGAATAAAATTGTAACTACGATTTCAAAAATGAATCCGCGAAGATAACCGCCGTTATTGCCTTAGTTTTGATTATTCTTCTATGAGTCCTGTGTGTATTATATATAATATAGACGAACATATAATAAGTATTTATTACATGTTCGTCTATATTATATATAGTGTATTATATATAATATAGACGAACATGTAATAAATACTTTTCATTAAATAAATAAATACACAAAAGTGAAATCGACTTATATGAAACCACTAAAGATTAAAACAAGTACATTTTTATACCTTAAGGTAAGATCACAATTAGAGCAATATTAAAACCATAATATTAGGTCCTTAAGTATAAAATTGTGTATAAAGAAAATGAAGGATGTATGGAATATACAAATTTATAGAACGAGACAAGATACATACATTTAGAAGATATGATTACATAACACATATACGCCACACTATTGCGATAATTGTTATAATAAAAACTGCTTTGATTACAAAATTACATGTAGCCAAATCAGCAAAATGTGCAACACATAAAAAGAAATGTTTTAGCAGTCTAGTTCTAACGTTTAAAAACAATTACATTAACGTATTTATTTATTTACCTTTTCATGTGTCTTTATATATACAATCTATATAAAAATGCAATATTTTAAATATAAATACATATGAAAAGAATAACCGCCGACATGAGAGATATATCTATGACGTCGGTGGTCAGGGCGGCAGACTAAGGAACCTCCGCATAATGCGTGCAGTTCGCAAAATTGCTACCTTCTGTATCCGGCTCTTGATCCAATGACTAAGCGAAAGTGTCTAGAGGTGTCGGTCGAGACTTTTCGCTATTAGACCATTCACCGACATGACTATCGGAACAATTTCCGTTGAATCAACATCCCACATGGCGGTAACCTCATGAGCCAAGCCAAAATATAGACTTCGGTATGGATATTTATGTATAATTTTAGGTACAAATATGTATGTGAAAAATATATCGGTAGCTTCATACTTAAACTCTTCCTATTTCTACGTTTGTTAAATTATTTGGAGCGACTATAATGTATAGTAGTTTATTCCAAGTCAGGTTTGCCATGATATATGGCATGAAAAGGTACACAACTAATAATAAATAAATTCAAATAAATACTAACAGAGTGATTGTTTTGAAACAGCCAATATGGTAGCATAGCATCCTCATCTATGAAGCAAGATTCATATGTCCCAGAAGATCTGCCTGATGTTAATAACTCTTCAGAAGTCTGCAAAATTTCATGTTATAAAAATTATAGGTGTAGTTTAATTTATCACAAAATCTTCATACTTACTTCAACCCCATACTACGCACTACTGGGATACAGGCATTCCTTCAGTCGAAGAGAATATTTTTAATTTAACAGGCGTGTACAGTAAAAGGATACGAATATTGAAAGAAGCTGGCTTATGTAAGGACCACATCATATTGCGCTCAGTTCTCTCTGCCTACCCCCCAAAATATCTGGCGTGAAGATATAGATCAAAGAGATTTAAAGCATACGGAGTATAGCTGTGAGCAGGCATTGAAATATTAACCTCTTTTCCTGAACTTACTACTAGACTACCTATAGACGAATAAATGAGCTTGTCGTGGTGGAAAAGGGAAACGGTGAAAATAGATTGGAATCAAATAGGATTTTTTTTACCATATTTCTCAGAAGGCAAATGGCATATTTTATCGTGCTCTTCTTCGTCATCATCCTCCTCTTCTAGGCAATGCTGGACACTGGCGAGCTCTTCATCAAAATCTAAACACTGTATTAATCTAGCAAGAATTAACTCTTTGAGTAGACAAACAGAGAAAAGGCGAGAATTTCAAAATTTAATAGACATTCGGATCGTCTCATCAAAATTCGTAGTTTAAAAAAAAAAAAAAACACTTTAAATTTAAACACTTTGTTCGTTCTCAAATTCTGTTAACTCGTACCCAAATTTACTTAACTGCTCCGCTGTTTTCCCCAATTTAGTTCAACCTACCGAAAATTTTTTGAAATTACTAATTGAATCCATTAATATTCGTCTCAGCGAGCAGGCATGGACCCAAGCCTTTTTACCAATAAGGTATGGAGGCTTGCGTACTCGAAAAATTTCAAGTACCTATAGCTCTATGCCTGCTTAGCTGGTCCAATAATTTTGCGAGTAATAAAGCAAATGAACAGAAACAAAATCGTAAGTGCAAAATGTTTATTTTTTATTATTATTATTGGATAAAAAGTGACACTGTCCTGGTTGGCGCGACGGGATGCTAGCGGGGCGCTAGCGCAGCGTGGTGTGTTGCCTGCACTGTGACTATCGCGCCGCGCTTACGACCCGGTAGCCTCGCGTCGCGCCAGCGCCTCGCTACCGCCGAGCTTGCTGTTTGACAAAGCCTTACATGATCTTTAATTGATGTCTTGAAACAGTCACATGGAATGACCACTACTACTACTCAAGTTCACGCCAAATCCTTTGCAGGGTAAGCAGAGAGAACCGAACGTCACATGACTCGCTCCTTGCATACCTCACTCCCTTCTTTTGACAGTTACATGCAATGATAATATGCAAAAAACTTTAATAGACATTCCCCGGTGATTATCTGAGTTTTTAATGTTCAACTATTTAAATTATTAATAATCTTAATTGGTGCCACATTTACATACATTTTCTTTTATTAACTCAGCAGCACTATCTGGAGATGAATTAAGGGAGTTAGTGGTAAGGTAAGGGATATTGATGAAGTAGTCTTGAAATAGATCTGCTACTGGTTTAACGTCTGTAATACTTCGATTGTCATATTTTATAGAACATTCATTATCCCGTGGCTTATATTTACCTGTTTCTTTACTAACAATATCCTATACAGCCTTAATTTTATTTGATGATTGCTTAATTTTGTTTTTAATATATATATATATATATATATATATATATATATATATATATATATATATATATATATATATATATATATATATATATATATATAGGCTTTGCTTTTCTGCAAATATTTTTGGAATAGTTCTTGACATAACTGATAAAAACTGGGTCAAATCTGTAACACTTTTCTGCGTCCAAATCGAACATTTTGTTTCTACTTAGCAGAATGCCTGTAGTTGGCCAATCAATAAACTTAAATTTATTTGTAATGTCATTTTTTCGTTTAAATATTTTTTGATATTCACTGGATACAGCATTAAACAGAATAGGTATAAAGAATCCAACAATTGCAACCTGCCCTCCAATACATTACTGTATGTAATACGTCTGTTTCTGATCATTGGCCTGACAATTTGACAAGGGATGATTTCTTAAATCTGTATTATATGAACCTTGAGAAACTGCCAACCAAGCCAATGATCTGAGGGCAAGTTTCCAATTATTGTTTTATTTATATAGTCACAATTACCTACGCGTATAACGGCCATATCAGGATTTAAATAAATTTCAAAATCTAAAACTTGTGTTTCTACTAATATATCAACGTTGAAATCACTGCAGACGATTACGTCTTTTCTGGAACTCTGTTCTTATATGAATTCTATATGTTTGTTGTCTTGAATTTTAAGATTCGGATTCAGCATAAAAAAGTAGAATAGGAATGTTCAAGAACACCGTTCCTATCTCTTAAGAAACTTGGTCAAAATGGCCGACAAATTAAAAAAAAACATTGAATTGTTAAATAATTGACGAGCCAGGTGTTCCTCTGGCAATGCACGCTTGCGCATTCTCAACTGGTTGCTTCTGAATTTTTTTCTTAAAATATCCTCCATTACTTGCTCAAATAGCAAATAATCGTTACTAGGAGGTCTACTATACAAAAATAATTTTGTAATTTAGCACATGACACCTTTATAGTGGACTCAATAGATAGCCTAATAATATCAAAACGTTCTTTGGCTTTATGGTAATTTTTTAACACAATCAATGCCCCACCTTTTGTTGAAGACTCTCTATTAAAGCAACTGATTATTTTATAATTACTAATACTTAATGGCATATATACCAATTGCTCAGTCAAACATAAAATATCAATGTTGTATTTTTCCATAAACAATTGTATTACATTTTCACAGCCAGGAAAACCTTGAATATTTTGATCTACAAGAGTTAAGTTTTGCTTTTCTTTTGTCTCATTGAGGAGTTTAAATCTCTTCTCCACGCCTTTTCTTCGCCGTGTCCTTCTCATCTATAGACTTCGTCTTCTTTTCGACACTATCTTGCAAAGACGCAGAGGTCAGACAATGAGGTTCCTAGAGCTGCGCTGCGCATCATTGCCAGTATTGCCTTTAACGCACATTCACCTCGACGAAGATAAATACATGAGAACTACCTTATAGTTAAAGTAAACCTGCCTACGATTCCGATTTTTTTTTTGTAATCAATATTTTTGTATGTACATTTTATTTCTTTTTTGCCTATCAAACTCTGTATGTTCAAGTAGCGCAACGGCCACTGACTTGGCGTAACGACAGTCCTCTAACAAAAACAGCTGGAACCCGCGCTTAAGCGACCCCTCGAAGAACGGCCGTATTTGTTTTACATACGTGTTCGATTAGATTAACACGATATCATTGCACTCCTTGAGTATAGCTAACTGGCATAAAATACAGCATACATACAATGTATAATTCTAAACTCACACTCACGGATTGTCTAGCCATTTCCAAAGCCATACTGCCAGTTTCAGAGTCTATCAAGCTGACCGGATCAAGTCTGTCGCCACCCACTGGCTCTAAGTTCATAGAGAATCCACTAAAAGCTTGCATCGCCAAACTTCCCGCAGTGCCCTGCAAACACATCTATAATTTTTAACGTAAATTCGCAATTTTGACTAACAACTGTCATATTTTGAAATCGTACCGGTATTGGAATTTCTTCCTTTTTTTCAAATACATCCCGTACAGAACTCTCGCTTCGAACATATGCTTCGATATTATTTAGTTCAGTATCAGCTAAAAAATACTCCGACATCCGGGACACGGGCGTCGTAATAGATGTAAAAGAAAGTAAATCCTTATCAGTACTATTAACATCTGTACTATTAACAACCATATCTGACACATCAACTAACATTGATTCCGACGTACGATTCATAACAATTTCGATGTCATCTCTGCGTGAACTATTAAAATCTTCATTCGTATTTACAGTTTTAAAACTTACTGACGAGGAACTCTCAAATACACTCGTATTTCGTAAATCGTCTCTACTTATAATTTCTATTTCAGAATCTATAGGCGTATCCAATATATTGTCAATGAATGTCAATCTTTCTTCAATCATATGTTTAAAATCAGTAAAAATGTTGTTAGAAGACTTATTCTGTGTATTCACATACTGACCGAAGATTTTATTTTCTAAATCTTGTTCGGATTCCAACATATATACTCCGTCCGCATTTTTGTGAATGTCTTGAACACTGACTGCCTTAGACCTCAAAGCAAATGTTTTATTTGAACTTGTTTTACGAACAGATAATAGGGGTGATATTGAAGTCCTTGACTGTGACAATGTACCATTTACTGACCTTTTGTCGTCTGTCGTAAACTTCATATTGGACTTTATTGGCGAGTGTGATATCTGCATCGATACGCTATTTAGTGCATCTTGCAACAGTTCACTTTCAGTTGTCGTTTGCGCTCTATACACTATATTATTACCCCCAACTAATGATGCTATTTTATCACATTTCTCATTAATGTTACATTTTGTTGAGGATTCGGGAATATTTTCTTTATTATCAAAATTTGCATCATCTGTCTTTTTGCAGAGCTTAATTTTCTTAGATTTTTTATTGCTGGGAAATGTAATGGTTTCGGAATCAATGTTTACTACATTTGGTGACGTTGAATGTTTTCTTGTAGATATCATCTTAGGTCGTACAACTCGAACAGTGGCGACACTATTAGGTGATGAACAGGATGAACTATTTTGTGACCGTGGGCTATAAGTTCGTTTAACTGAACTATCTCTCTTCTTGGTATTTCCTTCAGAACTTTCAAGCAACTCAACGTCATTTATATTACTACTCGTATCGTTACGGTATACAAAGAAATGAATATTGTCACGTGGTTCAACTGGTAACTTCAGCAATTGTTTTCTGACATCTGCCGTTTTCGATACAAGTAACGGCGCCTGTTCTCCATATTTATTTTTATGCGCATTTGTCTCTGTTTTAAAAGATGCCATATTCTTTTTTACTACACGTTTGTTAGTTACTAATTTTGATTTATTTCTATTCCAATGAATTGGTATGTATTTTTTATTAATTTGATTCTCTAAATCTGAAACCTTCTTTGCTCCAACAGACACTATCGCTACTGATTTTTTTGGATCTAAACCGTATTTGACTTTGTTGCACGTATCTGAACTATGGACAACGAAATAATTAGTTCTTGTTAATAATAACTGTATTGATTTTAATAAAAATGTTACTTAAAAATCTGTATGTTAGATTCTCTATTTTCTTAGCGTAGGATTGACGAGATCCACTACTCTAAGCTTAAGGCCCAAAGCCTTATGCTTAGAGTAGCGGAAGATACAGATTTTTCTATGGAACGACTGTCGCCTGACCTCCACAAACCGGAGGGTAAACCAAACCTTTCCTAGGTTAGGTCTCACGTCTTTCGAAAAATAATTTATTGGGCGTACGGATTTCCTAACTATATTTTCCTTCACCACCGAGCAAGAGATAATTACAAATATGTAAATAAATTCGTAAACACGAATTTAGTGGTACATTCGAACCACTGGGCTATCACTGCTCCTGCTGCATATTACTATTTAAAATTGCTTCGACTAAAACCTAAAGATAAACTTGTGAGTACAAAATTTTATCGAACATTTACCTTATTGCCGATTTTGATGCAACCTGTAACATTAGGTCAATATTATGTAAGGCATACTAAATAGCAGTCGGCACAATATAAATATTTATTACCTTGGTAGAATTTCTGCTGAATTTAGTAGATTTTATTAAATTGTTACTGTTTGTTTTTTTACCGATTGTACCTGCTTTCTTTTTATCCATTGCTGCAGTGTGTGTCCGTATACGAACCAGTTTTTGAGTTGATTTTTTTCGCTCCATTTTATCTTCATACTTTGTTAGTTTATTTTCTCGTGTTTTTTCTTTACAATTTACTGTTTTCTTGGGCATATCCGTTACCTTCTTTATTATCCCCGAATTATACACAATTC
Source organism: Pyralis farinalis (assembly GCA_947507595.1). Lineage (NCBI taxonomy): Eukaryota > Metazoa > Arthropoda > Insecta > Lepidoptera > Pyralidae > Pyralis > Pyralis farinalis. The sequence continues at coordinate 8,389,730 of OX382261.1, read as the reverse complement.
TTTTCTTTGATAGTGGTTTTAGCTTATCTCTTTGCCATTGACCTTGAAATATTACATCTGACGATTCTAGTTGTTCTTTATAACTGTGTACATGGACTCCACCACGGCAAAGTTTTGGACAAATGTACTTTGTGAATAAATATTTTCCTTTGTCTCTTATTTCCTCGTTTACAAGAGATTTCAAATGAACATCAATGGTATTTTTCGAAGAGCTTGCAAATTGGGACGAACTTTTCCGATGGATTTCACCACATTCGTAAAGCTCTAAACAAGAGTCTTTGGTACAAACTACGTTATCTATAATACTATCCTGACAACAAGTAATAGTAGAACACTCTGTTTTCTCGCAAATTACAGGATCAGAATCTTTAATTTTAATGCTAACTGACCGTATTCTAGGCGATATAATTTTCCAGTCTGCATTACACCCATCGGTACATGTACTAGTACCAAAATCTGTACTTTTTTGCGTTTTTATGTTTCCGGATAGATCATCACCATTTATGCCAGTTGAAAAACAATTGGTAAATGATGACAGCACCGGGAAGCTACTTGTTGTAGCGTCTGGTCCACACTGTACGTCCATACTTATATGACGAAGGCCTTTAGATGAACATGGTTCATTAATATCTGTAATAACATCAATGTCTATAGATGAAATAATTTTAATTATTACCGACTTATTACTTTATTTAAAATAAACCTACCATACAAAAATATAGTTTGAGACTGAACATTACCAGTAGTCCTTTCATGCGTATTACAAAAACTATCTTCTCTCATAACGATATTTACACTACCAAAATTTATTTCTTGTTTAGATTCAGCAGTATTTTTAATAGCATCTGTTCCTATTGTTCGACGTAAAGCTACGGTTTCCTGCGCTCCATCCATAACTATATCTATAAGTAGGCTTTCTTCAGTAGCAGCGATGTTTGTTTGTTGTTCGTTTTCTATTATAAGATCAGGGCTATCTTTTCTTTTTAGTTCAGTAACGGAACATGGTATTTGTTCAACGTTGTTTTTAATTTTTATTTCTGGACTACAAAGCGTTATCAAACTTTCGGGAATCTATGACATAAAATATTATTAAATTAATAAAAAATGTTAAAGGATATTTTAAATATATAAAAGTACGTACAGGTTTCGAAATGTTGGATTGTAGCTTCTGCTGATTTTTATCCTCGTATTTTACTTTATTGCGGATCATATAATTTCCATGATTTATTGAAGAAGCTTTAGTCTTGTATGTTTTGATCAAAATACTGTAACTAGATTTCTTTTTAGACATTTTCTTCGAGGATTTAATATTTTTTGAATCTATTTTATTGTCGTATTTTATCTTGCGGTATTTATCATTTTTTCTTCGAACAGCTATGTCTTTTAAAGCAACAGATGCATTCTTTTTTCTGGTAGATTTTTTAAATCTTTGGTGACCAACGGTTGAATGGCTGTTATCCGTGTCTCCAGAATTAATGTCACAAATATCATGATTCGGATATGGCACTACTTCGATATCATCGTCAACCCAAGCCTGTACTCTTTGAAGCTTTGTTTCGTCTCCATTGTATAAACTTGTGTAATTGAATCCACTTTCTATTACTGTATCGACAATATTTAAACGATCGTCATTAATGAATTGGGAATCTAAAAAATGCTACAAATATTAAACTTGAAACTGCAACTCACATAATTCAGGAAACAACCATCTTTAACGAATTTATCCCTAATATTACACAAGTCAAGCTTATAATAAAGTAGGCCAAAACAATATTGATTTGCAACCGTTTTCGTTTCTTCCGTTTATATTTATCTATCTAGACCCCAAGGGACTTAATGTGAAGATATAGATAGTGACGATATAAAACATTATAAAACAATAACAACAGTTATATATAAAAAATAACACTTACCATACGATTGAACTATATAGCGATACTTATCTACAAGTTTGTTCCTGTAATTTTAAATTACAATGTAATAAATAACCCGCTTCTTGGTAATGAAAGGAAGCACAAAATTCACTAATTTTTATTTCATAATAATCTTACGTATTAATGTGCACAAGAAGCACATCGAAACGTAGCGTACCCAGGTTAAATAAATCTATAACTTTTTTATATTAACTCTCAAATGTATGTACCTACTGTCATAGTGCATAAGTACATTTGAAAATGAAATTCATAGTGGAATGTATAAGTTAGCATAAAATACGCTTCACTTTGATGCGCTTTGACTCTGTCTGCTATTGGCGTGACCACCAATGGAATATAAAACTATGCAAATCAAGATGACGCAGATGTTACAGCGTAAACGGAGTCCACACTGAAAAAGATCGACTGTCCTAAAGGAGGATATATATACGAGATTCAGTTTCTTGTCCGAGTATACATGTATATGCATGTTTGTAAGTTTTCTTTTATTACACTATGATTACAAAACACCTTAAGCTACTTTGATGTCTTAACCCTACTTAGAAGTATTTTCATAAGTCCTACGTTATGCCGTGTAAGTTAGATTATGTGACGTCATAATAAAATCAACACTGCAGTGTTCCGATACATGGTATGGTGTACTCCATATTGTGCAGACTAACATTTTGCGAACAGTTGCGAAATAGGAGTTAAAACCGTAGCAACTGGTTGCTAACTTATTTATTGTCAATTTTTTGTTGTAAAACTCAGTTCCCAAAACGGCCAGAGAGAATTTAATATTTTAGAGAGTGATATAGACAGACAACTATCCTGGCTCACTTAAATATAAAACAAATATTTGAGACCATACGAATATTTGTAATTGATTTCAGTAGACGATGTGATTTAAGGGGCCAATTTAAAGGCACCCGGAACTGACTAATATACAAGAAGAGTTTGATGAATGTTAGAATACATATATATGTATATAATAGAAAATGAAGTATGCTCGATACGGCTGCGCAGCACGGATTATTATAGCATCTCAAAACTCTGGGAATCAATGTTTGTGAGTTGTTACTTAGACACGCCGATTGCACTATTATATATCAGATAAATGATTCTGCATTATATATCCGTGCGGTGACGGAGAAAGAATACTAAACATCACCGCCCCCTCTCTTCCCGTGGGTGTCGTAAGAGACGACTAAGAGATTTCTTGAGATTCCAGCATCTCAGCCGGTGGTAGGGTAAATACCCGTCTGGTGGGCTACCACCGTACATGCGGCGAAACACCCGTGAAGTGGCGTACCAATGAGTACGTCGCGTTTCGGAATCAGCTGGTGTATAACCAGTGCTCGGGGATTATTGATGCGATATTGCGAGACAGTGGTGGATTCTGTCTACCCATTGTCAGGAGGACTGAGTTGATCCGTCGACTAGGGAGACCCGTTGAAATGGTTGTTCCACTGGCCGCCCACGGTATAGTACAGGGGCCCAATCAAGTCTCACCAAATCGTTCCGTTTGGTTACCGGATAGTGGGGATCCGGCGACTACCTTCGGGGGGGTTCGTGGGCCCCTTCCGTGCGACGAATCAGTACAGCTACTCTGTCGACAAACTAATGGAGAAACAGTCAACAGCGCTTCTTCTCCAATGTCGTGGCAATTCTCTCCCGCTCCACGCTTTCGTTCTGTCTTCTCATGACAGCGCAAATACGAATAGATGGTCTTACAGCGGTGCACTCCCCCACCACCATGCTCAAGGTTGAGTTCGCTAACATCCACGGACTTCACTCAAACCTTAATGCCGTCCACCAACAGGTAAGAAGTCTCTGTCAAGTGTGTCTCCGTCAGAGACGGCACGGCCCGCCATGCTCTTCCTGACGGAGACAGAAATCCAGCGTCCAGCGGACACCTCCAGTACTACGGTAACGTGCTTGAGGACAATTTCCTCCAGAAAGCCGGGGTCTGTCTGTTTATCTGCTCGAATGTATGTTGTCGCCGTCTGCGCTGCCTAGAGAATTCCTCTTTTCCCGTCGTCTGGGTGCATGTAAACTTGGGCCTTCAGAGCCGTATTTACGTGTCCCATACTAGGGACACGGAGACGACTCGGCTCTTAGAGTACATGAGCCGGGCGGTAGATGAAGAGCAGGAGCGGTACCCTACTGCTGAGATGATATATTTGGAGGACTTTAACTCTTTTGGAATATGCGCGTAGCGATATTCCAAAACAGGTTGCGATTTTCTCGTTGTAAATATTCATTTTGCAAATGTGTTGTTATCAAAGTGATTTTTTAAATGTTTTGACGCAGTGTTATGATTATGGCCTTTTTTGACTGTTTGCAAATTGAAAATTTTGGAAAGTAATACGTTTCGACACAATCAGCACAAGATTGTTTAGGGACATACTTATAAACAAATTTGACGTCTTATTGACGTCTTATAGAACGCACTGCATCAATGTAATCTACTAATTCGTCGGGAGGCATTCCAGTATACTAACCACCAGGTGTGAAATGTTAACCGTAGTCTATGAATAATATGTTAATATACACGAGACCTCTTTATTAACTATGTCTTTAATTTTAGACAGAAACTAGAACGCGAACGGACGTAAACGGGCTAGGCTCGCCCATCTGTATAGGTGGCATGTGATGCTCTACATGACCGAATAGAATTCTCAGAGAATATAACATGCTAGGTGACAGATTACTCGCCGCTTAAACCCAAAGGCGGGGAGCGTAGTGTCAGTACGCCACGGTGCTCAAAAGGTGACGTATTAGTATTGATCTCTCCGGACTATCTAAATTATTCGCCATTTTATACCTGCTTAACTACTCTTGCTAGATAGAATATGTTTTACTGGCACTGAAAACTTGCGGATACTACCTATTTACAATTTACCAACATGTTTACACATATGTCACTTCACTTAGCATACAAGCTGCCGCTGAGTAATATAATATGCTGCTGATTGAGCTGAGCAGCTCAAGAACTATACGAGAGCAGCGGTACGTCTTAAGGATAAGAGTACATCAGTTGTATAGCTATTATAGAGCTACTGAGCTGTGGAAAGCCATGTAGAACATATACATAAGTCATTGTGTATATGTTATGATCTTAATAGCTTTTTCTAATTAATTCGAAAACACGTTTATTCTCCATGCTTATCACATGAACCCATACTTATTCCACTGCTGGGACGCCGATCTGTTTTTAGTTATGCAGTTTAGGATAGGCTTCGCCACGCTGCTGTACTGTGAGTTGCTAAAGGCTACTGTAATAAATTGCAATCATTCTTACACAGAATCCTCCTTAATGTTAGCAATTGCTAATAAATCTTTAGATCTCTGCCCTTGGTCATCTGGAAGAGATAAAAAATGGCTACCCTTAATTATCTCAAAAGTCTACGATTTTTGGTGATACGTCGCGTGATATGTGGGTATTATCATAGTTTATCGACATTCACCATATCTACAACGGGAATCGCTCTGGCGCTGCCACCTACACACTCACACAGAAACTTCTTACGACGACAAATAAGCAGGGAACGACTTCACGTGCCCTCAAAAGTAAGAAACAGGTAGCGATAACCTATTCATAAACAGAATACCGTTGACGTTGCTTATTTAACTAATTAGAATATTATATTTATGTTCAAATTAGAATAACGCACGCAACGTCCTCGTGCCTCCACAAATCACGATTATAGCTAGAAACAGACGTTATTAAGGCCAAGAAAATGCGGTATCTGATAAGGGGCGGATCGAATTTTGAATATGCTTTTGCATTTTAAGTTTAACTATTATAGGTATAGGTATTTCCTGAAAAAATGCGATTTTATACAAAAAGCTCTAATACCAGCTATACATTATCATTATTGCGTATTTGATCCTGCCGTAACGTACGGTCTATCTTATATAGTCGGCACATACGTCCCCAGTTTGAACCCCAATAACAGCACTCTATTTAAACCAGGAGTTGCCAACCAGGGGGGCACGCCCGTCTAGGGAAGCGTAGGGAGGTATCAAGAGAGACGAAATGTCTTTCTCGACTATTCGAAAAAAATAAAATTAACAATCTGGGCGAAGATTTGAAAGATGACATAAAAACTCATTTGCAATCGCTGGAAGGCGAATTTTGCCGATACTATCAAGACATTAATTCAAAAGTCACATAATCAGAAACCCATTTTTTGTCAATGTCTTACTATTACCAGAAGAAATTCAAGATATTTTTTGTTATAAAAACATTAGAGGGTGGGCATGAAAATATTATTTGTAATCCAGGGAGGCTCAATAAAAGAAAGGATTTAAACGAACCATTTTTATATTAATAAAAAAACGCCGGGCGAGGTCGCCCTTACTACTTTAGACACTTACTACTTTAAATTAGCAGTTTATATATATATATATAATTCGTGTGTCTCGGGCATAGCTCTAAAGATTTGGGTGAAATTTTGTATTTAGATAAGGTTTTCCTTTTTAAGTTTATCTATAAATGTATCTGAAAGAAACGCGATTTTACACGATAAATAACGCCAAGCGAAACTCGGTGATATAGACACAATTAAGCCCCCTAAACTAAATTTCTAGCATAGGAAGACCAGTAGGATAGAATGACAAATGTATGAAATGACATACATTTAACATATTGCTTGACATTTCGTTAGCTTATAATTATAATTACATGAGGAGCTGGCTTTTTTCAATTCATTTTTTTCTTATCCTTTTAAAATCTTATTACGCTTGGATACATTTATTTAAAACATTTATAAGAGAGCAAAATTTGAATTCATCGTCGCCGCAGAGTTCTATTAGTGGTTGACGGGCACAAGATATACTTAGCGTTCAAAACATTTTCTATATCTGTATCCGTTTCAGAAATACAAAGTTTTATTTAGTTAATTGCAAATTTGACGAAAAACAATTGTATGCAACACGTGTTAAGATTATTACATTCATAGTGTAAAAGGTTTGACTATACTGTATGGTCGCAGGCCCATAGCCTTGTTCATGGAAAACAAATAGCTGCTGTATACTCTGTTTGTCTAGTCTATAAGAAAAAATATAATAAAGGAGTGAGCATTAAATGGTGGACGGTTTTAAATTCCTGTATTTTAGTCTCCATCGTACCCAGTGTCTAAACCTCGGCTCCGGACGAACCTAAAGTATTAGCGGCCAGCAGGCCCACTAAAACACGAGCGATACAGAAATTACAAACTACAGTGATTATAGCCTTTGGCCACATGCCGTTAATTAATTGAGCATATCGTTTGTAATTCGCACTTTATCGCCCTTGACACATAATTTACTATTACTTACCCTGCTGAAGAGACTGTAAAGAATAATTATCAATAAAACGCTTCTTTCTTCTTTCAATAGATTTTTCTGTTAGTGAGAGCAGATCAAATAGTTTGCACTGCATCCATCTACTAGGCGGAGGATCCTGGCTCCCTTTACTGGTCTTCAGAGCTAACTTCATGAGTCTACAGACCACTTTATCCAATTCGGTTGAAATATCTTCGTCAGCGGTGAGCATACTTCGCAATTTACGTAGTTTGACATCAAGAGCGCGCATAAGGCATCGATCTACGAAATGATTCTAGTCATAATAAATAAATATTTGGCTCGTCTACACTAACATTACTATTATTATAAATATCAGTTTATTTATATTATAAGATAAAATATTTTTTAACTACTAAATCGATTCTGACTAATATTTTCTAATAAATGTATTAGATAATATTTGCCAGAATTGATTCAGTAGTTCAATAATATGTCATATTACAATATAAATAACTGCTACACAATCATATACTGATTTTTAGTACATAATTGTGTATTACAAATGTTAAATTAGTGTAAAGGGCAAGTATACCTAGTCCGGCCATAAGTTCTGTTACAAATGAACATGCAATTTATTTTTTTATGAAGTAATGTAATCTTAATAAAACTTAAATGTACTGTTATCGAAGCCTTAGCAAAAAATAAAATAAAATATTCTACTCGAAATGAGCACATTTGGCTTTAATACAGGCTTTTAATCTGTCTAGCCATGGATTTACGCACTGTTTCCATGGGGAATTTACCCACTGCTTGCTCCGACATTGTGTCTCTTAAGAAATCTCTCTTAAGAGACACAATGTCAGCGTGTCATTTCGAGCGGCCGTGTCCTCTAAAACGGACCATATTTTTGGTTCAGATCTGCCATGCAATTCTCTAAGCGACTCGTAATGGCTGTGTGCGTCGCTGTGATCACAGATGTCACAGCTTTGACATCGTCTACTGCGATCACGGCTAAATTATTTGATATTCTATAAGGCTGTAAGCGTACGCGAGGCTGTTTGCCTTGTAGAATTCCAATTCCAAACGCAGCCTTGCGGCGCTAGTGTCGCACAACCATGAAAAGCGACACCAAAGAATTGCAATTTTGTGTTCAAGGCTGTAACAGCCGATGTTTCCGAGGATGTAAGGACGTTTGCTCTTACAGAATTGCATGGCTGAGCAAGACGAGGGCCAGTCTTCAGCCCTTATAAGTCCAGAAAATTGGTTTCGAGCCAGGCTAGGGTAGTTCGTGCCTAGTGACCAGGAGTCCTGCAGAAAAGTTCACGGTACATTTTTAAACAGTGTTGCTTAGAGGTTTCACAACACGATGCAAGACAGTCTCTTGATACACTTTGGCTGAAGTATTCTCTCCTTTTTCGCAAAAATAAAGCTTTGTGACTCCTTGATGAGCCACCAAACTATTACACACGCAGGATGATGACCACGTTATACCTTTCCGACCACTTGGGCGGCTTCTTTAGAACTGTGTGCGTACACTTTGTCATTTTGCTTGTTGAAGTGCTCTTTAATCGTGCAATTTTCTTCATCAGTAATGAGGATATTTCTGTGCCGTTCACCTGCGTATTTCACCAGAACAGAAGGCGTTTTGATCGATTCTTCTACTCTTCAACTGTAGGGATTGATTTAGGACATGTCCTGCATATCGACGATAAGCGTCGAGCTTCAGATCTCGTTTTATTATACCCGACCGAGTCCTAGCGGGAATCTTCATTTCTCGCGAAAAAAAATCTAATCCCATTAGGGGTTTCGGCGAATTCTGGCTTTACAAAGGCTGTTAATACTGTTAACAGCATTAACAGCCTTTGTAGTCCTAACTGCACCCGGTCGCCCCGATCTTTTAAGGTCTTCAACAGAGGATGTGAAGTATCTGTCGATAGTACGATATACGAACATACGACTGATACAAAGCTTTTGAAGTGTTTTTTTATACTACGTCGGGAGGCTTACAAGCATACGGCCCACCTGATGTAAACGGGGTACCGTAACCTATTAACGCTAGCGACATATAAGTATCACTCGCGCGATGCCTTCTCTGCTGCTAACACGGCACTCCTTAGGAGCTTACTGATGACCTCACTCACACGCAGGAACATAACAACCCTCTAGGGAGTTGTAGCCTGCGGTTTTCTGTGAGGTGGAGTTACTTCCCCAGACGGGCTGCTTAATGCGCCCTACCTCTATTAAAATATCCAGACCAATGGAATCGAACCCATGAGCGTTGGTATCAAAGTCGCGTCATTCACGACTGCGCCACCGAGCTCGTCAAACTAGTTATAGTTTTTATGGGTAAGTCACTTTCAGTCAAACGTCAAAGCATTTGGAGCAAAAACAAAAATCGTATAACGAGATGTTAACTAACGCGACGCTTAGTGTATACTCTGTTGTACTACCATAAAAGAGATAAAGAACCGGCCTATTCACCAACTAGTCCCCGGTTCGAATCCTGACATGTTTTAGTTAGTACATTCGTGTTTTCGGATTTATATATTTGTAAATATCATTTGCTCGGCGGAGAAGGAAAACATCGTAATTTATACTATATCTCGAATACGTGCGACCTTACCTAAGAAAAGTCTGGTTTTCCCACTGGATTGTAAAGGTTTGACGGCATGTAAAAAGAAGTCGTTCCATGTAAAAAGAAGTATTTACGCGAAATCCTTAATCTTAGGTAGCAGACCCTGCCAATCCAAATGGATTAGGGAACAGGATAACGCTAAGAAGAAAGGTATATTGGGAGTACCTAACACGGTCACTCGTCATCAGACAATTAACCTTTCTTCCAAAATTAACGAAAAACAACATTTTTGTCGCAATGATCGACTACAATTTGTATATTCATAATCAAAGTAAATATTATTTTTCAGTTACTTGAAAAGAGCTGCCGCTCAATTCAAGAAGTTGAACCTATCTGTGTAATTGATGAGCTCAATTTGTATGAAAACATTTTTTTAGTACCTATTGACTTGACAGTTTCCATTTCAGTAATTGGGCAAGGCAGGCTAATTATTCCATGAAAGAGGACGTCCTCTTTTATGGAACAATTAGCCTGCGAGATTTGTACTCATTTCATAAATTTTACTTTGTAACTGACATTATGATGCGAAAGCAAAATAAGTCTGAAGTGGTAGAGCCAAGCTATTGTCAATTAGTGGCCACTGCATGGCTTCGGGTAGGTCTTGGCCTGGTCTTTGAATGACAATAGCTCGTAATTGGGCCGACTCGACCGGAGTAGTACCACTCTCTCACACTAAACCGGCGTGAAGTAGTGGCATGCTGATATTTCAGATACAGCATGCTACTGCGTTTCGTGAGTAAGAGATCTGGAGCCCATCCCCTCAATATGGCAGCGATATTAGAAAAGATAATACCCAGGAGAGTACTAACGGTGACGCGTTAGTGAAGGATAATCCGTCCCTACGCTACGCCGCTCTGTATTTTTTTTGCCAGGGGCAAATGGAATAAGACGATAATGGCACCGCCGCCTGTGCTCTCCGTTGAACTATTTAACATCAGGGGGGTTCACTCTCACCTCAATGATGTCCATCAGCACCTAGCGACAGCTAAGCCAGCCTTGTTCTTTTTGACGGAGACACAGATATCCTCTCCTAATGACGTCTCGTACCTGCGATACCCACGCTACGCAGTGGAACACAATTTTGTGCCACGAGCCGGTGTCTGCGCTTATGTTCTCGAGGATATCTGTTACCGACGCCTTGGCAGACTTGAAGACAGGGGCCTGTCTATTATAAAGCAGCGCGCAGATTTCAGGGATCATATCCATATCAATGCGTGCCTCTACTGGTCCCATAACGCCGAAACGGAGCGTCTTGTGGAGCACATTCAAACTGCGACTGATATTATACTCTAACAGATCCCTTCCGCTAAAATTATGGTTCTTGGCGATTTTAATGCCCACCACGTGAAATGGCTCAGGTCACGTTCTACTGACTAAGCGGAAAGATCTGTCTATAACTTTGCCTTAGCATATGGTCTGATCAACTGGTTTATTCGCCTACGCTGGTGCCAGATTTAAAGGATCATGCGCTTTAAGATCTTCTGCTGACCTCTCACACTGAAAACTACTATCAGGTTGGCGCGGTTGCATAGGTATTAAAAATCAAAACTTCATCGAGCAAATTTGAAAAGAACAACGAACAAATCAACAAATTTTAAAATAACAATGGTATGTATGTATATCTTCACGCCAGGTCCCTTGCGGGGTAGGCAGAGAGAGCCGAGCGCCATAAGACGCGGCCCTTACATACTTCACTCGCTTCTGTGACATTCATAGCTCTTTTCATGAACGCTCGCCGGTTCCTGGTGCTCCTGACATCACCTTCTGATAAAAACACGACATATTTGGTCACGGTAGGTTAGTCTCGGTCTTCCTCGGCTCCTATATCCTTTCACTTTTGCATTGTATATCTGTTTCGTCATTCTTTCGTCCTGCAATCTTTCTACATAACAAAGGTCATTTGATAAAACCCTACCCTCCGCGGCAAAATTGTTTTTGTCTTTGTTATTTTCCCTAAACTTTGAGTTCGCTCGCTCGCTCGTGTTTTGGTCGCAAGGTAACCTAACGAATGAGGAAAGTAAACAAAACAATGAAGAAGAAATCATTTGCGATTATGAAATTTGACTAGGAATGATTTGGCACTTTAAATTTACATGTAGCAACTTTTCAGTCAGTCAGGTCAGTCGTCCATTTGATGACACATATATTTGCATTATAAAATTTTGCTAAATAAAACATTTGGTCTTTAAAATTTTGTTATTTCATTTGTAGTTCTTTTGAAATTTGCTCAATGAAGTTTTGATTTTCTAATATGCAACTATTGGCACCCCCATCGGGTCCTATGATCATTGCCTGATAAGTAGTGAGGTGCCACTTGCATTGGGAATGCAAGTGGCACCGACCGTGTACAGCAGACTGCCGTTGTGTGTGGCACTTTAGGGAAGGGCTGCGCATTTTCTTCTCCTCCTACCGCTGGGGGCAGGTTTGCTTCTCGCTGAACAATCCCAGCGCCTGTGTCGACGCTGTCGCCGATGTGATTCTGCAGGATATGGAACTTTTTATTCATCGCTCTTCTGTGCCCTTAGGTGGCAAGTCCCGCCCATGGTGATCGATCTTGTATGGCATTCATACTAATAATAAATAGCCTCGACGTAAACAGGATTCGTATTGAGCCTGGTCCAATGGTCAGGCGGCTGATGATTTAAACACCGGTTCACTAAAAAAGCTACAATGCTGCCGCCAGGTTTTTCAAGGGTTGCATCGCGAAGGAAAAGTCAGAATTTGTTACCAAAATTGGCGAGACTCTTACGCTTGCACTCCGGGACTCGTGCGTTCTGGTTTCTCGCCAAAGCTGTTCAGGGTAATTTCTGTTAGTCGTCGTTCCCTCCGTTACGGAAAGAGGACAAATCGCTGGCCCATACTGCAAAGGAGAAAGCCGATCTCCTGGGCTCTCTTTTTGCATCCAACTCTACTCTTGATGACCGGGGAGGAACACCGCCGACCATCCCGCGGTGTGAGAACTCAGTGCCAGAAATTCATTTCTCGCAAAAAGCTGTCCGTAGAGCTTTTATCTCCCTGGACATTCATAAGTCGAGCGGACCGGATGGTATTCCACCCATTGTGTTGAAGACGTGTGCTCTGGAGGTAGTTCCGATTGTAACGCGCCTCTTTCGGTTCTCCTATTCGCTAGGCGTGGTTCGCGGTGGTAGCTCATGGAAGGAGACCTTGGTACACCCGATCCCTAAAAAGGTGCTTGCTCGGATCCGTCCAACTATAGGTCTATAGCAATCTATCTATAACTTCACGCCAAATCCCTTACGGCAATAACTCCCATATTTTAAAATCATGGAAAATATCATCAACCAGCACCTCTTAGCTTTTAGTCTGGACATAGCAAAAGCCTTCAATCGGGTGTGACCCAAAGCACATCTCTCGAAGCTTCCTTTTTTTGGGCTACCCGAAAAATTTTGTGCATGAGTTGCCAATTTCTCATTGGGCGGAGCATCAAGGTCGTAGTTGACGATGCGTGCTAGGATCCACTGCCCCTGAAAGCTGGCGTCCTACAAGGCTGTGTGTTGTCTCCCACTCTGTTCCTTCTGCATATCAATGACTTGTTGCACGTGCGTAACATGAAGGGAGAAAATTGCTAAATCAACAGAAGTTTGCTATGCGGATGACAGTACAGTGGACGCAAGATACACTGGTCAAGCCAATATGTCTCGGGATTGCGTCAAAGAGTCCCGATCACAGCTTGCGTCTGAAATTAAGGCATCACTAGAATAGGTCTCGGATTGGGGTAGATTGAATTTAGTTCAACTTAATCCTCTAAAGACACAAGTGTGCGCATTTATCGCGAAAAACTCTAGCATCAGTATCCTGGATGTCGACATATCGAGCGATGTACCGTTTCGCGGCCATCCGGAGGGCAAGGCTAAGTTGGCGCCCAAGAAGATGGGTGTTATCAATAGAGCTAAATAATACTTTACACCTCAACATCGCCTTCAACTTTATAAGGCCTAAATCCGGCCTCACATGGATTACTGTTCACATTTTTGGGCCGGCGCGCCGCAATATTTGCTTACTCCATTTGATCGCATACAACGTAGAGCAGTTCGAAACGTCCGCAACCCAGTGATCTTCGTTCGGCTGAACTCGCTTTGTACACGAAGAGACGTTGCTTCTGTCTGTACTGTATAATTTATATCACGGTGAGTGTTCGAAGCTGTTCAACTTAATACCAGCCGCTGAGTTCCACTATCGTATTACTCGCCATAAACTTAAATTTCACTCTCACCATGTTGATGAGGGGCAATCCACTACAGTACGCTTTTTAAAGCATTTTCTATCACGTACGCTGAAATTGTGGAATAATTTCACCGTACGTGGTAGAAAATGCCTCCAATACCCTCAGCGGTGTTCTCAAACAAATACGATATGGGTGCCGTCAAGAAAAGAACCTATGTTTCCCTAAAAAGGCTGGCAACGGATCAGTGACCCTTTGCGGTTGCTGATGTCTATAGGTGGTGCAGACCACTTACCATCAGGTGACTCGTTTCTTACAGGAGAACCGCCAAACTGATTTTGATGCAATTTGGGTTTTACGATACACTTTGCGCGCGAACAGAACTGTGAGCGAAGGCTAGTATCTAATCTACAAATTAGGACAAAAACAATATTGGCATGCAAACCATAATAGTCCAGAACGATACTTGCTTCGGAAGCTGTGGTCGAATGTATGTCGGTAGTATCGAACTGAAAAAGGAATGGTATTGAACTTCAATGAGAGTGAACTGAAAGTCCAACTTTTAATGTAAAGTAATAAATGTTTAAAAACTTTATTTCTTTTATCTTCGAAGTCGAAAGTTATACAAGCACACAGCCCACTTGATATAAAGCGGTTACCGTAGCCTATGAACGCTTGCAACACATTAAGAATCAGTCACGCGATGCCATCTCTACTGCGAATACAGGCTACTCCTTAAGAAAGCTTACTGGTGACCTCGCTTACTCGCAGGAACAGAACAACCCTCCATAGAGCTGTAATTTAGCTGCGGTTGTCTGTGAGGTGGAGGTACTTCCGCAGTCAGGCTGCTTTGAGTTTGTGCAGTTTGTCCTGTGTGAAAATCGTACCCACGATTATATATAAATAAATAATAATTATAATGCGCCAATAATAAACATACTTGCAATAAATGAGGACAGGAATTTTGGATCAAAACAATAAGTACTAATTAATTTTTTTATTAAAAAAAACAATACTTAATTAATTTTATGTAAATAAAGTGTGCACTTAGTTAATTTCTATTTGGTATTCATATACCAAACAGAATCTAAATAAGTGCACACTTTATTTAAATTCTCCCGATATTTAAAACGAAAGCTGATATTTTTTTAATTGTAGGAAAAATATCGTACACAAATCTCAACATTTTAGTAATTCCAATATATTTATCTTTTTAAAACAATGAAAAGTTAATGAAAATATACTTATTCAAAACTACTTTTGCAATCGAAATTGAAAAATATCTTTTAATTCAAATTATTTTGGTAACCCTAACCTTGCAAGGTCGTAAAAATATAAGATGATATAATATAGGTCTTTTTTTTATTAAACGTCGGGAGAATTCAAGCACTTGATGTAAAGTGGCAACCGTAGCCTATTAACGCCGGTAATACATTAAATACACTCGGTCGATGCAACCTCCGTTGCTAATACAGCAACTCGTCAGGAGCTTACTGTTGACCTCACGTACACGCAGGAACACAGCAACCCTCCAGGGAATTGTTATTTGGCTGCGGTTTTCTGTGAAGTGGTACTTCCCCAGATGGGCTGCTTTGATGCGCCCTACCTCTCTTAAAAACACCCAGACCAAGACAAACACAAATGTTTGTCCTGTGTGGGAATCGAACCCACGAGCGTTGGTGTCAAAGTCGCATTATTAACCGCGTCGCCACCGAGCTCATCAAAAACAGGTCAGTGTTAAAAATATTTGTAACGAAAAGAGCGTAGCTCTTAAGTACTTGATACTAGGTAGGTACGGTCGCCTAGACGCAGGCCAGACGCACAGGCCTGGTGGGTGGCCAGCCACCGGACACGTCGTGGCGTATTGAAAGAATACGACGATCGTCAAAACGAAAACTCATCGTATCCTGAAACAATTACTACCCCGTTTGACCCACATTTTTACTAGAACTAGACTAGAAATTTCTCTTTGGAATAATAAGTAATAGCGACTCAACAACGCGACAATATAACGCTGTAGGTAGGTATTATAAAAGTAAACTATGTGAAAGGGACGCTATGACTAAAGGGACGACTATATGGCTGGGGACATACTCGTAGCCTGGTGTTGGACACAATGTTTTTTTTATATAAGTTGTCAATGATGACATATTCCGTGATTGTCCCCCGTGCTCAGGACATGCCAATCCACCCGCGCTCAAAGCATAGAGTAGAAAATATTTCAATAATCCCAATAATTCTATCAGTCTTAACGCATGTTAAATAATTAGTCTTTTGTCTTTACATCAGAAACGACGTCATCCGGCCAGTTGTTGTCCTGCGAAACTGAAACGTTGTCCATTATCAAACGCGAATGTATTACCATGTCGTCAACTATCTCGTACCCGTTCCATTCCAATAGGTCTCTGAAATATAACAATTAACTGTGTGTGAAATTAGATAAAACGTCGGTTATTTGGTACGAGACATACGACCGACGTGCAAGATGGCGTCGTTCTGAGCGTCATAAATCAAACACAATTAACCAATGTCGAGCGCAACCTCCCTATTCAGATATTAGCAGATGCAATTTGATATGCAAGCGTTTAAATAGGCAAATAGCCAGACATGTAACTTCCAAAATTCTAAAGTCAGATTTAGGAGTAAATATAGTAATGGCTATAAAGTGGTAAAGTTTGTTTGTTTAAATATGGAAGGTAATCCCTAAAACCACTGATCCCTCTTTTTCCTAGCGTTACGTTTCCTAATCCATTAGGATTAGCGGAGTGCGCTATCTAAGTCTAAACATTGGGCGAGGATGCTGATTTTTACATGAAGCGACTGCCACTAGACCTTTACAGACCACAGAGAAACCAGACCTTTCTTTAGTTAGATAATTAGGTTAGATAAGTATACCATATTCACTTACGCTTGAGACAAAATGTAAATTGTGATGTACAATTGTACATCACAATTTCTTGTTAATAAATGCGGTATTCTGTGAGGTGGAGGCACTTCGCCGGACAGGCCGCGCATTAAAGCCTGGCAGGATGCACTTTATAAGTCATTTGTACAACAAAACTTCAAGCTAAATCGTAGTAATTAATACTTACTTGACTCTGTCGACATCATCAGTGATGTGTTGGACCACATCCATGAGACGATCTACTGGTATCTCCATCTTATTCACCTCCACTGCCAAGTAATCGTCATACTGCATATCAATCAATCTATTTATCTCGTCCGATATCAGGTCTAAGATGCGACTCTCTTCAGTCTTAGTCTAAAAATAAATAAAAAATATTTAAACAAAGTACATTTCTAAACTATTTGTAAAATTAGCTGATATAGAAACATCCAATGGGAATAGTATAAATGAAGTAATGGGAAAACTTCTAAACAGTACAAGCTTGATCCAGACGGCACAGCACGCTCTACACAACGCTAACTTGAACGATAAAATAAAAACAACGCATTACCAGTAAAGTTCAATAATTTGCTACTGTAAAACTATTCCACGGTCTTTCCACCCGAGCGAACTATTTTTACGTTATTTAAGGTTTGTATGTGGCTTTATTTCCTCAAACATGGCGTACTGGCGAGTGGCTAAATCTCTTCGTTCCGACCAAATCACCCAATGTCCTCCCCTGACCTGACTAGATGGAACGACAGCGTTCGATGATGAAAAATTTGAATGCTTTGTAGACAGCCTGGAGACCCAATGCTCTACTAGCCTAGAACCCACTGACGACGGTCACGTGCAGATGGTTGACACCGACGTGGAGCGAATCCTCGCGACCCCTCCCACGTCGCCCCTCGAGCCTGCAAAGGTTGAAGAGGTCAAAACGATCACCAAGGACCTTCGGAGCCAGAAAGCTCCCGGAGCTGACGGCATCACAAATACGGCCCTTAAATATCTCCCAGGCCCCCTGATAGTCCTTCTCGTGGCGATATTCAACGCTGCTCTCGAGAACTGCAGAGTTCCAGACTCTTGTAAAAGATGCAGGCGTAGTTATCATCCCCAAATCAGTCATATGCCTGAAGAACCCGGCCTCTTATAGGTCCATTAGTCTCCTCAAATGCCTGGGGAAAATCTATGAGCGCATCATAGCCTCAAAAAGTTCATCTTAACTAAGAGGTATCCTCATCGTGTTTGGGTTCCGTCCCATAACCTTGGCAGTCCATCAAGTGCACCGCATCACGGAGCACGTCCTCTCAAACTTTCAAACAGGACGTACCGACGCCCTGTTCTTCAACGTTGCGAAAGAGTTCCACGAAGTCTGGCATAATGACTTTATTGATAAGCTACACCATATGGAAGTGCCACAAGTGTCTCGTACACATTACGAGACTACTTGTCGAACCGCTCCTCCCGCGTCAGAATGCTCTTTCAAGGCCGCATCCTCCAGGGCTCGATGCTTGGCCCAATCCTATCCGTGTTATACCTGTAGCGCCTCACGCCCGCCTCTCCCGTCCGGCGACGTAGTAACGGCCCGCAGAGGTCAACTACATAGTAAGTGTCAAAAAAAAACCTTATTGCCTATTGTGTCAACCAGTTGTAGCCAAAAGCAGGCGAAATATCAGCCGTTAACGCTTATTAAAAAACATTTATTATTATTTTTTACCACTAAGGTGACAAATAAGCATATGGTGACAAATAAGCAACTGCTTGATGTTAAGCAGTTACTGTGGGTATGGAAAGTTGCAACACCGGAGTGTGATTCGTGGGCTGCCGTAAAAACCTCTTCATGCCTTTTTTGAAAAACTTCGTGATATCCCTAGGCAAAACCTCGACTGGGAGTTCATTTCACAATTTAAAGTTCTCGGTAGAAAACTTATTTGGACAACCCATTGTACAATCAATAGAACACACACACACATTAATAGTAGATAATAAAAACTACGTACCTCAAAAGGATAACTATATTCCTTTATAATTTTATAATACTGATTCCAATAGGGAGCGTCTTCTCCCCAGTTTATGTTACACCAGTGACCCTTATTTGTCCCTCTGTCAACGGTATCTTTCCTGAAGTTCAACATCTTTGTAAGATGGCGAATTTTGTCCACTACCTCTCGAGTGTGGGTCAGTGAATCTATTTTATTTTTGGCCATCAAATTCTGTGTGGTCTTTGAGAACTTTTTCACTTGTAATGAGGTGCAGTTTAATCTAAAAACATAAGTATTATCAGAATCGACTGAAATTAAGAGTAAAGTTTGACCAAAAGCCCTGCTTGCCTTAGGAATACGCAGCGAGACAAGGGAATGGACAAATAATATAATAAAGTATGCGTATTGATGGAGCGTGGGGGGCTAAAGCACGGTACAGCGTTGGTTAAACTATGTGTAATTTTCGGGTGGGCAACAGAATAATATAATTACAATAAAAGTCTAAACGGCTAACATAGTTTATCAACAAAAGTTAAAAGGTTTGGTTTAGTAAAAGTGATGGTCTGAATTTATTTCTTTTTACAGCTTCCAATCGACAGGAATGAAGCCTGTATTAAAATTTTCCATCCCTCGTTTTACGGCCAAAGGGCGATCGTAGCGTAGAAGTTCGTACCGCGTACAACGGCCGCACTGTGTCCACAGCAACGCAGTACGGCTACTTTCAGATATAGACTCTGTTTTTGATTGGTTTTGTATAAGAATTACTAACCAACGAAAACTATCCCTTCGAAAACCGAAATAGTAATTTCGAAATTACTATTTCGGTTTTTAACCCAAACGCAAAATTTACGGTAATATACAGTGAAATTTGAAGCAAGCCGTTAACCCTCGGCGGCTATATATGTGATGCGCAGAAGTAGGCATATAATGTTTTATCATATATTGTATAAAAAATATTAGCAAATCTAATGAAAACGACAATGTATTTCTAATGTTTGTTTTTGTTGAAGAATAAAATTTAATAGAAAAAACTTTTGATGACGTAATATTTTACTACGTTTAAAATATTTGTTGTCATGTTTTCGAATTGTTATAAAAATTAGATATTTTCTAGGAAATTTATTCCGAAATCCATTACATTATAGTCTTGCTTAAAATAATTAATATGACAAAACGTGGATTATTGTGGAAATTGGCACGCCATAGTCACGTCTGCAATGTAGCCCAAATATAGGGAAAATACAAAAACAAAGCGCGGTCCTATATTCGCAATAATATGTCAGCCGTGAAAGTTTAAAATTATACATGAAATACATTTCGTTCTACTACTTATTTTTTCTATTTCCGTAATTTTCAGTTTGAACCTCGCACTCTCACATTTGGTATGTAATAATTAGTGAAAATCTATCTACCGATATATACTTAAGCAAGGTATCAAGGCGCTACGTAAATTTAAATGCGACCTGCTTGAGATATCTTCAATTTCATATACTCTGTTCTTAATTGTTCTCCGAGGCACGACCACGTGGTAACACAAGTCATCCTCAAACATGAGGAAATTCCGACCAATCTCTGTGTCCAAGTTACACTGGGAGATGTTATCCCGGTACTCCAAACTTCCGACAGATAAGGCGGGCGTAAGCATTACGCTCACTGATGAACACTTATCAGAGAACAATACGTCGGTATAGGATTCGACTCTGGAAAGGACAGAAATGGGATAGGTTTTGGGAATGGTAAATTCAGATCTACATGTTTGTAAGTCAGATGGATAATATTCAAAATTAATTCAGTTAATTAAATAGCAATACTACGTGTTATGAGATGTCCCAGCAATAACTGGCATGTGTAGAAAGTCATTTTCGTTAATGTTTCATTGTGACGCTACAAGCTTATTATCGTCAATTCATTAAATTACATCGACTTATTGAGTACTTAGTTTCATTACTCACTCGTTTGACGGGCAAATATTAGTTTCTAGGCAGTCAGGAACATCCAAGTTTCCAATTACTTCAGTGAAGTCGTTAGGCTGCCTAGCATCTGCAAAAACACTTCATTATTCGGAATTTCTCCGTTCATCGAGGGCCTCCCTACTAGACCGCCGAAAGTAATAATTTCATAATAACACAATTTTGTGAATGTATCTATATACCCAGTTTTCACTTCCACAAGTTAGCGTTGCGAATAGCACCCCATATTGCTTAGTGATCTGTGCTACAAGGTTTCGGCTGTCTAGTAATTAAATTAAATGCTACACATACTTTTTGCAACAATTGCCAAGCTATTCAGGTCCAAGTCTTGTTGCTTATGATAATCTTTGGCGATGAAGAGTGCTAGCTGACTACAGCATCCGAGGTGTATTGTGCCAGGCGGTCCGGGACCTATACCTTGGCAGTTCACGGTATATTCAGGATATCTAGTGACTATGTTGCTGCACCTATGAATGTAAAGAAGCGTAAACTCTTTCACTGGTTCTATCATATTAATAGTAGTACAGTATATTTAAAATACAGGTGGAATAGGAGATTATATTTTAGGCCCACTGACGTATTTAGGAGTAAATAGGTTTTACACTGAACGCACCACAGACACAAACGTTAAATATAGAGCTAAAAAATGAGCCTGCAGCAGAGACAGCCCAGGTGAAACAAAACTGTAAAAGTGTGAGCGAGGTGTGTAGAAGTTGAGGGAGGCACTACAGCACTTCAACTTAGCACCATCTACGTTACATACTATTTGATCCTTAAATGTTTGGGGATTTTCCTGAACATGTAAGGTAAATATTTTAACCCCCATTAACAAAAATAACAATATGCCAGCCAGTTTGCAACTAAATTGTATCTTTTTAATACATACAACGTCGCGAGGCATACAAGGCTTCAGTTTTTACCTATGAATGCTTGCAATACGTTAAGTGTCGCTCGCGCAATGTCTCATCTGTTATTAACACAGCAACTCCTCAGGAGCGTACTGCTAATCTCACTCACTCACAGGAACACACCAACCCTCCAGAGAGTTGTTATTTGACTGCAGTTTTCTCTGAGGTGGAGGTAATACCCCAGACGGATTGCTTTGATGAACCCTACCTCTTTTAATTATCTTAATCCCTCAAGTATGTTTTGGTATATATTTTTTTATTAGCACGTAAGTATATACAAATATGATTTACCAATCATGGAACTGCTCTCTGGACCACTCAAAGAAATGGTCCAATCTCCTCAAGCCATTACTCTCCAACGCCTTAAAGAGCACATTGAAATCAGAATTAGGTGTGGTAAACACAGCAATCCGTGGCTTTATGAACCCAAACACTGTGTGCACAAGCCTTTCCAAGTCTTGTGGCAACATGTGCTCAATCATCTCTATGGCAACCACAGCATCGCAACCGATTAGTCTGTAGTCTGGAGAAGCAGCGTTGCCTTGGTATAGCTGAAAATATATTGAAGCATGTTATTAAATGAAATCCTACATCTTAGTGTTCCATGACACAAAAGGTAAAAGGAATCGTTATTGTCTGTATATAACAAAACACAAAACAATACCTACAGTATCTTGCACTTGTCCTAGGATTATGAAATATAGCATGGTGCTTTCACACAAGTACAGATAAAAAACGAAAATCGCCATTTTAGTTATAGCTGTCAATTTGTATGTAATTTTTGTATGTATTGCTTGTCAGCGATATCTTTCGATTGGATGCTGATTTCGACGTTTTGTATATCAGAAACAAATCATAAAATTTTTAAATTATCTGAACCCTCACCAAGCGAGTCCTGAATGCAATTGACTGGTTATTATTATTAGACACTTTAAGCACACTTTAAGCAGAAATAAATTATGTTGTTTGTGCATTTGCAAGCAATGGGTAGCATTGCTAAACAACATAATTTATTTCTGAACAACTTACCAAAAATGCAATAAAGAATGTTATTGTTTATAGTGGTGTGACCCGACCCATTCATCAGTCTGTTTATTACAGTTCTATTTATTTAATTAATTACTAAATAAAGGTAAGAAAGTTGGACAATAAAAGCATTATCTAACTTTGGGAAAAGCAAAAAGGAACTTCACATTAATAAAGTATTAAGCAGCCTCAAAAATTAAAATTCTATTAAGTGTAGATTGAAGTTTTAGATCATCATCATTCTCCGGTAATTAATCCCTGTCGCAATCTACTACTAATCTACGCTTTGGCTTCGGAACCCAGGGTCATGACAAGTGAATGCTTGGAATCTGTCCGCGCCCGCCAGCATACATAAGCAACCACGGAGGCTTATGTGTATCTCTGACACTGTCTGAGACTACTTCTAATATAACGGTGAACAAAAACGGACTAAGGGCTGTGTATCGCCAATGGCAGTCCTAACTATGAAATAGGAATCGAGATATCATGTCCATGTCCCGGCAAATATCAATATATGCTTCAGACACCCTTTGGACCCCAGTGTCCACCAGATCATCGCACAAGGAACACATTCGGCCTTCTCCATGTCTGTAAACAGAAACTGCAGAGGCGTGTTGTTCGTCCTGTATTTCTCCATGATGATTAGAACAGAAACGGCTCAATGGTCCATGACCGGGCCAGAAGCCATACTATGATACAATGCACTCCTGCCAGATGCGAGAGTCAATTATCTGCCCGGACAGCTTCATAGTGTGAGACATGATTTTCAAACCGTGGAAACTATCGCACTCCTACACTAATCTCCTTCCTTTAAAGACAGGAGTAATGACATTCATGCAGGCAGCAGGACGGTAGCCGGAGCGGGTGGAGCCCCATTCGCCCCCAGTCACCCCCATCAGAGCCTATGGAGTCCGTCGAAGCCTGGAAGGCGACGGGCCCTCGTGGTGTGTGCGTATTGACCGACTTACGCCTTCCTATCCTTCAAGCAACGAAAAGCCCATTGGTCTTCTTCAGTTAGTCTCGTCCACTTATCACAGGGGTAGGACGTGGCTCCTGCTTTTCGCTTTAAATTATGGCTTTTACGGAAGCTTTTAGAGGCATTTAGATATTTTTATAAAAAAAATATAACGATCGTCAAATGGAAAAACTTACAGTCACTGTTAGTGGATTCTCTCTTTTTGGAGAATACTCATCACCCCCAAGAAGATCTGAGGAGCAACGCAGTGGTATATTATCAATATCTACCCCCAGTATACACTTTACTCCTGGGACTTCTTTCAAGTATTTTATAAAACTCATATCATGGAATCCTAGGTCCACAACCTGTCAACAAAATGAATCAGAATTAGTTTTAAAAGAAACATAGCCTACGACACGGTACCTTGTAAATACCACATAGATTTCAAGAGTAGATAAGTGCAAAAATAATGAAGAAAATGCACACAGGTTTATACATGCCTTGTGATGTTTTTCTCGCTATATGGAATTTCCAAGAAGGTTCTGAACTGAAGACTTGGCTGTATGGGCTAGGACCCTTTGCCTTTCCTCTTGGGAATTTGAAAAATTCGATTCTCACTTCCGTCCTGACATTTGTCACGTCGACATGACGAGTAAAATTATTTTCATTTAATTTGTGGTTTTAAAGGTCTGAGATGACCTAATTTATTTCAGGCTGCCTAGCCAAAGGATTATGTAATTGTGATGTAAATTGCATAATTTTGGAAAAAATGGTAAGTGGTCTTAGACCAAGCACGTACGGTAATTTCTCGCGTAAAGCGCGATTATACTATACTATATACTAGCTGTGCCCGCGACTTCGTCCGCGTGGAATATTATTTATTTATGTTAATAATAAAAATACATAAAATTTCTAAAATAAAAGTAGCCTAAATTACTCCTTATTACATCAGCTATCTACCAGTGAAAGTCCCGTCAAAATCGGTCCAGCCGTTTCAGAGATTAGCCGCAACAAAGACAGACAGACATACAAAAATTGTAAAAATATTCATTTTGGTATATGTACCATTTATACATCCATATGCATTTAGTAAAAAACGGTTATTTTAATATTACTCCAATTTTATTTATCTGGAAAGATAAAAATCTTGTGCCAGGGTGTTTGTGGTCGCACTCCTCCGCAACGGCTTTTGTGAATATTTTTATGTACCTATATCGGATAGGTATGAGAATAGGTCGTAAAGTATATTACATAAAAAAAAATTGAAAAAAATTAATAAGTAATAATTTATATGGCAGAACAACATTTGACGGGTCAGCTAGTAACTATAAGCCCCGCGCGTTGATATTGCGATTGGCGGCCATCTTGGTGACGTAGTCGAAGTCGCACCGTCAGTACCGTTCGCAGCCCATGCTTACGTGCTTACGCGCATCGAGTACTTGTTAACTATAGCTTTTTGTTTTTGTTATCCTGTTTTACTGTTGAGTTTTGTTACCTGTTACCCGTTAAAATGAGTAAGAAATTAATTAACAGTCGTGCTCGTGAAATGATTATTAAATTGGACAATTATTTTGTAAAAGAGAGAGAGGACTCTAAGTTAGTTATTCAAAATATAAACCGTGCCTTAAAAAGTGCTTCGGACACTACCGAGGACATTTTAATGTCCTAAAAAGGCAAAGGTAATTATTATGTAGGTATTTATAGCATTTACTTTTTATGAAATTTTTTTTTGCTATCTGTATTTTTTTGCTATGGATGACGTCACGCAGCTGTTATTGTGACAAGGTTCCATCGCAATATCAACGCGCGGGGCTTATACATAAAAAACATTTAAAGATATAAGCAACAGGTACCTTCTCTAATTTCCCGCGCCAACGCTCATCCATAAGACAGTCACAGACAGCAGCATATCTTTGTGAATATACAGGTGGGTAGAATACCACGCCCTTCACATCATGAAATTCCGCAAAGACCTGATCTTCAGAGTCCTCATCATCGCTAGCATTCCCGTTTTGGTTGAAAGTGAGAAACTGTGGGTAATAAGGCCGCAGTAGTCGATCCAAAGCGGTTAGCAATGACTGGCGAAAGAATATTACAGTCTGAAGTGTAATAATCATGACTCACAACTGGAGATTTAACAGCAAATTATATTTATCAGAATATGAAACTTACACACACAATGATCGTCACATGTTTATATTTTTGTTTGTTTCTTTTTTTTTTTGGTTCTTTTTACCCCCGAGGGGACAGGCAAAGGGATATAGCCCATACATCCAGGTCTTTAGTTCTCAACCAAGTTTAGAACCATTTCAAGATCTTAATTCTAGATTTTCCAGCTTCAGGAGTTGTGCCGAAAAAATTCGTACATAGACCCAATACTGTAGTTTAAATACCACCCGTAAAACGATAGTGAATTTTACAAGGTTTCTTCACTGACTTAAATGACGTCTTTCAATAAGGTGCATATACGTATTATATTAAATTTGAGATTTCTTATTACTGTATAACTTCACTAGCATTGATGTTACAAAAGCAAAATGGGAGTACAGAAATCGTTGTCGTAAAACTCACATTAGTAAACCGATTATCCTATATTGCACTACAAATAAACAATAGCTATGATTGATCGGTTTTTGTTTTAGTCAAAAGTAGCTGAAATCAACAAATGCTACATTTGAAAATATATCTTCACGTTGTAAAATAGAGTATATTTTGCTAGAATGCAGAATGTATTTACGATGCAATCTCAAGTCAGGGTTTGATTATCGAGCAAATACTGTTACTCGACGATAGATGGCGGTGTTATCCATGGAATAAATTATAAACTTAATTCATATTAGTCATAAGTTTAACATTTGCGTCTTATGCCTCATTTCTATTGCTACTCGACCAGTGCAGCTTCAGTATTGTACATCGAATTACATTATCGATATCGATAGATACCTTAGTACTTATTCAACAAATTAAGACATTGGGAGTTCAGTAAAAGCAAATCTGTATAAAGAATGCCATGATATTCTACGATTTTGACAAGCTCTGTGGTTCAGTCGTGAATGACGCGACTTTGACACCAACACTCGTGTTTTCGATTCCCACACAAGACAAACATTTTGTATGCATGAACATGTCTGTTTGTCTTGGTCTGGATGTTTTAAGAGAGGTAGGGCGTATCAAAGCAGGCCGTCTGGGGAAGTACCTCCACCTCACAGAAAATCGTAGCAAAATAATAACTCCCTAGAGGGTTGTTGTGTTCCTGCGTGAGAGTGAGGTCACCAGTAAGTTCCCAAGGAGTGGCTGTGGAAGCAGCAGAGGAGGCATTTACAAATACAACAATATTTTTTTTCCATATATTATTTATCGATAAATTTGCATTCAAATCAACGCAACACTAGCTTTGCTACTCAGGCTGAGTAGCGAAGAACTTTCGAGAAGGAAAACGAGTACACTCAATTCAAAATAGACTTTATTTCAGTGTGATATTGTTGATATTACGCCACGCCTACTTAGCACTTCCGTGTATCGTGGCGTGGCGCGCCTGCCACACTTAAGCGTTGTTACGCAAAACTACGCTTATTTGATTCCAGTCATACAAACCTTAATAATGGAGGTGTTTCGTACCATCGGTAAGTACGATTTTATTTGTTTGTTGTTATTCATTTAATTTTACTAATAATTAAAAAAAAAACGTCTAATTAATATGAACAATATCACACTGAAATAAAGTCTATTTTGAATTAAGTGTACTTGTTTTTCTTCATGAAAGTTCTTAGCTACTCTGTCTGAGTAGCGAAGCTAGTGTTGGTTGCGTCGATTCGAATACAAATTTATCGATAAATAATATATGAAAAAAAAAGAATAATTTGTTGTATTTGTAAATGCCTCCTCTGCTGCTTCCACAGCCACTCCTTGGGAGCTTACTGGTGACCTCACTCTCACGCAGGAACACAACAACCCTCTAGCTAGTTGTTATTTTGCTGCGATTTTCTGTGAGGTGGAGGTACTTCCCCAGACGGGCTACTTTGATGCGCCCTACCTCTTAAAACATCCAGACCAAGACAAACAGACATGTTCATGCATACAAAATGTTTGCCTTATGTGGGAATCGAACACACGAGTGTTGGTGTCAAAGTCGCGTCATTCACGACTGAACCACCGAGCTCGTCAAAATCGTAGAATATCATGGCATTCTTTATACAGATTTGCTTTTACTGAACTCCCAATGATTATGCTGTGAATATTTAAAGTATCTATTTATTATGGGTCCAAAGGTATAATCCTGTAACAAGCGGACGGACAGACAGCGGAGCATTAGTAATAGGGTTCCTTTAGCATCCTATGGGTACAAAACATCAAAACATCTTTTGCACCGTTTTACAACTCAATGAATATTGCACATTGAGTTATTCCAATTCAAGTACTTCTAACTGACACAATTTTTGGAAGCACCGCGTTAAACGAAAACAAAGTCAGTAGGGTAAGTCCTATTTTCGATCGATCGTCTGATGTACTGCGTTGTTTTATCTAGTCAAGTCAATATGTATCAATAATTTTATTTGAACTTAAAATTTTATAAATGCATACATTTCTATAAATGGACCAGAACCAAACAAATAGTTCTGTGAAAATAACAATACCAGTCAGTAAGCTCTTGAAAAGTTACAGTGTAACCCATGAGTGAGCCACAATTCTTTAATTATCCTTATCAACTGGTATCAATAGAATTATTAATATATTGGTGTTACCTATATCAATTGGTGGATCGTATGCATACATGCTCCACGAGATTGTAAAAATACTTTCTGCAATGCTAACTGAACCCGGTTGTCGTTCCTACATGTACCATAACGTTTGTTCATAATCATACCTCTTTGCCTTTTTGGTGTACTTTGACAGCCGTGACAGATAACCTATCTTGGCTTTTCGCTTCGGGAAAATAAATTAATATTCATAAAAATCTGCTTAGCGCTACAATTTAACTGTTTGTTTGTTTACCATACATCCCTTAAAAATTATTGATGTAAACATTTTCTTTTAATACCACAGTGCTGTACAGTTGTGATTACCTTAATTTGGTAAGTCACGAGCTCGCCTGCACGTCTAGTATTTTTGTCATTCTGCTGTAATCGTTTTAATTTGACATTCTAAGCTATTTTATCCTATAAATTTCTCCTAAAATCATATATACACAACTATTTATAATCGACTGCAGTGAAATTCATTTTGTCAAAAGTATGTCGTGAGTGAAATGAAAACGAAAGATTAAGTCAGTCATATAGTTTATGCTCATTATAATCTTTTACAGATGAAGGACGCTGATTAGCCATGAGTGGTGCTTTTAAACTCTCAGACAGTGCTAGAACGCGGCCAAACTCCAAGCAGTTGGTCGAGAAACCGTCAACTGAAATCCTGCAAGCTAATAATGAATTTCATAGTGAGTTTAAAATATCTCCAATACTAGTGCAATCAATGCCCAACGTGCAAGATATTGTACAAGGATATTGGACCAATGACTGTTTTGTTGAAGTTCTTAAAAGGTAAAAAAAATCTATTTTATTAATAGTTTAATAATTTTTGTATATGTACTGGTCTGGTACTCAGTATTTTTAGTTACGCAGTATGCTCTCTCATAATGCTGTTAAGAGAGGTGGGGTGCAGAGCAGCTCAGCCTGTCTGGGAAAGCTAAATAACTCCTTGGTGGGGTGTTGTGTTCCTGCGAGTGAGTGACATTGTTACTAAACTCCGATAGTGAAGTTGTGCTAACAGCAGAGGTGTCATCTAATGACTACTTAATGTATTGCAAGAGTTCATAGGGCACAGTAAATGTTTTACGTCAGGTACTCCCGACATTGTATAAAAAAATACAATCAAAACCACATACAGTAGAAAGTCGATTATCTGGCCCTCAGTTATACAGATTCGTGATTATCCGGACTACCAACCGCGACCAATTTATATGTACCTTCAAGTTAAATTTATGCAAGCATGAACGTGTCGACCAGCCCGCACCCCGTGTGATCGCTGCCCCATGCGTTTCGTTATTGTTTTAGTTAATTTGCAATTGTGACTCCGCTCTGATGTGCGTGTCACGTCTACGATTAACTATAACATATTATAATTAAAGTACCTCACCACAACCTGTTTGTGGTGCATTGGCAAAAGATATGTAGTGTTTGTGAAAGTCCAATTGGTGAAGCACCTCTATGTTACAGACAGCTGTTACATAGAGGTGCTTCACCAATTAGGCTAAGGCTAAATACCAACTCCTTAGAGGGTTGCTGTGTTTCTATGTGTGAGGCAGGTTACTAGTAAGATCCTATGGAGTTAGTAGTGTGGTGGCTTGCAAAATGACTTGTAATATGATGAGTTATCATATTGCAAGTGTTCATATACATTATCATATATATATATTGTAAGTTACAGTAACCACTACATCGAGACCATATGAAAAATGCCATTCTTGCTTGAATAAATTTAAATTGTTATGGTAAACAAACAATTTATTTATCATTTCAATGATTCATTGTTTTGTAACGTGGTAAATATTTCATCAAACTCTCTACTCATATCCTAATATAAAAAGTCTTTTTTTTTTCTTAAACTATGTGGGACACTCAGAAAGTTTTACGAAAATAAAAAAAATGTGTGTAAATATTTTTATATTAATTCTCTTCAAAGTACTCTCCAGGCTGGTGGAGAGTACTTTGAAGAGATTATACAAAGTTTCATGCGTCTGAACCAGTTTTCGAAACACTTTTTCCAGTCCGCCGCAGACACCTCATTTACAGCCTGCTCGAACGCTGACAGCGCATCGTCCGACGACGAAAATTGTATCCATTAGAGCAGATTTTTTATTTTCGGGAATATAAAGAAGTCGCATGGTGCTAGGTCTTGGTTGTAAGGAGGGTGAGCCAGGAGTTTGACCGGCGTGCTATCCAGGAGGTCTCTCGTTTTGAGCGCGGTGTGCGCTAGAGCGTTATCGTGGTGGAGCAGTAGCCCGCAGTGACCTGTTTGTCGCTTGTTGTTCACAACAGATCAAACTTCTGTCAAGCATTTGGTAGTATACCATTCGGCGTTGATGCTTTTTTGGTTCTGTAAAGGAATTGACACCAGGTAGCCAATCAAATTGAAAAAGCTCGCGAACAAAATCTTCCCTCGCTTCTAGATCGTTTCAATTTGGTAGGCGTTGATTCGTTTTGAAACACTCAAACCGTCGACTGGGGCTTCGTTACTGGATCGTATCGATAAATTCAGGACTCATCACTGTAGTGATGTCGTAAATGCGCCGAGACGAGCCTGCTTTAAATTTGTATATCATATCACGGAACCATTCCCCCGGGCCTGCTTCTGAGTAACGGTGAGGTTGTGCGGGGCACCCAACGTGAAAGTATCCTCCTCGCGCGATAATACAAGTGTGTAGAATCTCGTGAAGGCTTCCCGATCCAGTCTGCAGTATGTGTTGAATTTCCTGATATGTAACTCGCCTCTTGTCGTGGATGAAATTTTTCACTGCTAGCACGTTTTCTTCCGTAACACCCGTCAAAGGGCGACCACTTCTTTCTTCATCCCCCAAAGTTAGTCGACCGGGCTTGAATTCGTTATACCAACGAGACACGGTTGCCTTGGAAGGGCCTTCTATCTATGAATGCCATTAGAAGTCTAACGAATGATTCGCTCGGTTTCTGGCGACACTAAATCGTAATAAATCACGGCGCGAAAATGTTCCCGGCGCAGGTCCATTTTTCAATGAGACACGATAATTTAAATTAGCTCGCAAAAAATGTGGAAGGAAATTTTGAAAATGGAACGTACCTATTTTTACTTATAAATAATCATATTTTCAAAATAGATTATACTGGCCAGTGTCTCATGTATAAAAACTTTTTCGCTATACTTTCTGAGTGGCCTGGTATTTGCCTTACTGGAGCTGCTTTGAAAAAGACAAATCAAAAGAGAGTTCATATGCAATTATGTTTTTAGTATCAATGCTTTATATTCAACAAATTTGCATTTGCAATTTTTTGTTTAATTTCAGTAATGATGAAAATGGAGGTGAAAATTCTGAGACGAATTCAGCAACAAATTGTTCCATTATTAATGGTGAGTTTAATATAACTACATAGTTTATGGTTTCTCATTTTTTACAGCATTAGGTAAAATAGATCACTTACAGTTGCTATATGCCCACACTTTAATGATATGGTTGGAATGTAGGTGTTGTGGGTAGTAGTAGTATTATTATTCATGTACTCTTCATGCACGTTAATAAAAGTTAGCTGTCATCTGATACTCATGTTTTATTGGCACAACATGGTCACACGCGTAAACTGTGCATGGGACCCCACCAACATATACGGGGTTCAAGTCTACCTCACCACCTGCAAGTTGGTGCACCTGCTGATCGACTGACGAGGCTCTGGCGCGGGATCTCCCTTTGAGGTTGGGAGGTCGGGCGGAAGTCGCTTCCATAAATGCCAAAATTCAAGCCAAATTTATTATGGAAAGAACGAAAATATCTTGTGCCACGGATAGGGCGCCACCGTAAAACGGCGCGCAGGAACCTCGCCATACTCCTGTGATAAGTGCACAAGGACTATTGAGCCAAACGGAAAATCCGTTTCGCGAACATTGGCACGCTGATTGGACGCGCGAGGGAGCTGGCCGATGTGCTCTCCAGGCGAAAAGTGACCGTGGCGTTTCTGCAGCAGACTCGGTGGAAAGGCAGCAGAACCCGGCTTATTGGGAATGGTTATAAGCTGATGTACAACGGTGCGACTGGTGGGGAGAACGGGGTAGCCACAGCGCTCTCTGAGGAGTTTCGGGACGATATCTTGGAGGTGAACCGCTCCAGTGACCGTCTTATGACTGTAAACATGCTTATCGATGGACCAATTTGGTAAGTGTTTACGTGCCTCAGTCCGGTTATAGCGAAGCTGATAGGATAGCGTTCTGAAATCGACTCGGTACAGTGCTTTGTGGTATCCTATTGTCACAGGGGATCATTTTGGGTAGTGACCTTAACAGTCAGGTGGGTGAGGCGTGTGAGGAATTTGAGCGTGTTCAGGGTGGCTTTGGACGTAACGGTAGTCGTATAGCCACATGTAAGGTAATACCCGGCGAGCGAGGCCGCGAAACATGTCACTAAATGAGCTGTAGCGAGGGCCAGACGAGACTTGGCACGCACACAAAGCGGCACAGGATATATCCAAGTGCCGCTGTGTAAGAGACCTTTGCGGTAGCTTATTGTGCGAGGACCTCATGGTGAAGGAGAAATGGCGCTCATATTTCCATCAGCTGCTGAACAAGCAGCATAAAGAGGTGCAGCCACCGGCGCTCACTTCTAATCTGGGACTAGTGCTACTTATTACGCCTAAAGAAGTCCAATGGGTCCTTCGTCGCATGAATAATGGGAAGGCAGTCAGAGCCGATGGAGTCCCTATCGAAGCCTGGAAGGCGATGGGGTCTCGTGGTGTGAGTACACTAGTAAAAAAAATATGTTAGATACAGGAGATGATGTTATTTCGTATGCAAAGTTTGTTAAATTTGGTTTCAACAGGAACATGATAAACAGTAAGCACAATATTTAGTTGCAGACTTATAGTGGTAATACATTTGAAATGGTGGTATAAAATTGAAGTTAGCGGTTGCCGATATGAGCTTTCAAAGCGTACTGGGACGTCGTGTTTGGAGTTAGATTGCATAATGCGTATTCACGATATTAATATCAAGTCATATGATGATTTGTTTCACGGACTAGGCTGTCTCCCCGGTACATATCATATAGTTATCGATCGTTCTATAGAACTTGTTATCAGTGCTCTGCGAAACGTACCGCTGGGTTTACGTGATAAGCTGCGACATGAATTAAATAGAATGATTGAACTGGGATTGATACGGAAGATATCAAACCCGACGGCTTGGGTGAACGCATTAGTATTTTATTAAACGCGCGCATTTTCAGTTGCCCATATTGACCGAATAAATAAAAATAGCAGCTAAGATTTATGGTACACAATATTTTTCAATTCTAGATGCAAACTCTGGATTTTGGGGTGTGTATGTATACAGCTTCCTCATCGACGAAAGAGAAATTCTAAGCTTGCCATATTTTAAAGCATATTTGGAGCAATCAAACATAACATAACTTTAGCAGCAACCACAACTTCGTAACTATGTGTTGTTATTTGTGTGTTAGCTGGAGAAACGTGTCTTCTGCTGTCTAAAGCAAACCATTGAGGTTAGGGTTTTAGGCTATGGTCAGAAATTTAACTCGCAATTGCAGCCACGAGAGCCTAAAAAACTGGCTATCGCACTCAAATACTGTTGACACTACGATCATAAAACTACGTGCGAACTGGAGTACCTACCGTGTCTCTGGCTTGCACAGCTATATCTCCGTAATTATTTGTGGTACGACTATGTATTATCCCTCAAAATTCCTAGTCGAATTGCTGCATTAGACTTCAAATTTATCAAAACGCTAGTTAGAATCGCTTGATTGCTCATAATATGCTTTATAATATGACATGCTTAGGATTTCTCTTTTGAAACAATTGAAAACAAAACAGTATTATAATTTACACTGTAAACAATTACCGGAATTGAGCATTGGTGGCCCAGTTATATTATGTTTGATCATACTAGCAGAACGTGAGGAGAGATGGTAGCGGCGTGCTCTACACCGCTTTCATATATAATACGCAACAAAAGAGGCATTCAACATCGCCGCAATCGTAGACATTAAATTAAATGTGAATCTCAACTTAATGATAATGCCAATTTGCCACTTTAACATCTCCACTGATAAAAAAGATGATAATTTATAATACGAAAATCATGAATACGACCCTGACACGGACGTCTACGATCATTCCGAAGAGGAAGATGTCTCACGGGATACCGGCGGTGTTCCGTGGGAGGCCGCTGCCTCCTCTCACTCATCACTCATGCAAAAGCTAAATGACTATATGTTAATAGAAACGATTTATTTTAAATTAAGTTGTAGTCAAAACAATAATAATATTTTATTGTTTTTAAGTTCTATCATAAACTAGGTGGAGGGATATGATAGGTAGTGAACGCTAATAAGTTATGTGATATAGCTAAACTGTTCCTTATTACCTATGTAATTATATCAATTCTTTCTTTTTATGGGGAAGGTGTTGTGCGTAGTTGTAGTATATAAAATATTCTATTGCCCTTCATGCGCGTTAATAGAAGGTAATTGTCATCTGATACTCATGTTTCATCGTCACAACAGTAGGCAATCCCTAAAGCTATTATTAGAATTTGTGTAATAATCTAAGTCCCATATATATATATATATAGGGGGTTTTTTTAAATATATATATTTAAAAAAAAACCCTATTTTGTTTTTTCCGTAACATATGTGAGCTCAAATTCTTAAGAAAATGATTTTGTTTGACATTAAGCCGGCTTAATGTTGTTAAGACTACAGGGTGTCCACCCTTTCGGTTTAATATATACGTTATAAATCTGTCTCCATAACTGTTTAATTTATGAATTAATCTACCTTCTTTCAGTTGATCCCAATATCACATTGTGCAATGAACATGCAGACTTATATTTACACACTGATGAAACTTTGCTACAACCTGGTGACAAGTTCGACTCCCATGAAAGTTTCCGTATGTACATTGACCGCAATGCAGAACGCTGGCTCCATTACTATTCGTGTTCTGACTCTTCACATCAGGGTAGATACAAGATGGAACAATATACATATACATGTGTGTATGGTAGTCCCCGTGAAAAAGATCAGCGTTACCAGACAAAGGGCATAAGAAAGAGGTAAATACTTTACATAAAGGTAACTATAGTTATATGGTTAGCTATCGGAATGAAATAATTGTAGGCTTCTGGTGTTGCTGATGTGTATGGCCTGCAGTGATCAAATACCATCTGGCGATCCACATACTCATTTGCTCGTGCATATACGAGTTTATATATCAAGGACTGTATAATCTCCAACTTTTAAAGTTAGTTAAAAAGTTTTAACTATTTCCTCTGTTGGTTTAGAGGTTTCTTAGTTTCGGTACATTTATCTGCTATAATTAAATCGCGCTTAATCTGCAGGCAACTGTATATTATTATTGTTTTTAATTTCAATTTTATTTTGTTGTTATATTCTAGGGCACAGACTTTAAAGACGAATTGTCCTTGCAAGATTGTTCTTAAACGTCTGCCTTACAACAACAACCTTTTAACAGTGATATTTGTCTGCCACCATCATAATCACGAGTTATCAAAAGAGGCATTTATGAAATTACAACATGGAAGGAGACTGCCCCCTGAAATAAAGGAAGAGGTAAAGTGCTTAGCTTCATAAAAAAATCATAAAATCAGACTTCTAGAATACTATGGAACATTCCCATTCGTCCAACGTCCTTCGACTGAAATGATGATGATAATACAATGATATTTTTAAGGGTATGTTGTTAAGACTACAGGGTTAAGTACCTGTCACGTTTTAGGAGACTATCTGGATTTTTTCAAACCATTCAAATTGCATTTTTTATTTACGTATTTTATACATTTGAAATATGGCGGGTACTTTTTATTACGTATGTTATTGTACTAGAAATATGTTTTAAGGTTCTGCTTTCAAGTCATTTGTTTGACTGATGGTCTTCTAGTTTATATTCTACTTATTGGGCTTTGGCAAATAAGAGTCAAGGTGAGGCATTGTCTGTCAGCCTTGATATGTGGAAGGCATTAGGTCAGATCGGAATGGGGGTGTTATATTGAAGTTATAGTTTTATGTGCAGCCTAAGAATTTGTGGAAATCAGTTGACAGCTTCTTAACCAGTAGATGTATAAATCATCAAATCAGTAAAAACATCTATACTAGTGTCCCGCTATGCTGTGCGCTGCCTACAATATTATTTTCCTGCATATTAATGATATGTTGTTAATTCATGGCACTCATTGCTACGCAGACGACTAACGAAGTAAAAACTGGTACTTAACCATTTATGACAATTTTAATTATAAATACAGTAAATAAATACTTATCAAGATTAAAGGAGATATAAGAATTCAGGAATAAAGAATCACGAAACAAGTATACAACGCGAACGTGGAAGGCTGTAGGAGCCGAGAAAGGCCAAGACTTACCTACCATGACCAAATTGATCGTGTTTTATCAGAAGGTGATGATATCAAGAGCGTTAGAAACCGGTGAGCGTGCAAAGGAAGAACTATGAATGTTAAAGAAGCGAGTGAGGTGTGTAAGGACCGAATCATGTGGCGCTCGGTTCTTCCTGTTTAACCTGCAAGGTTTTTGACGTGAAGATATAGATAGAAAGGAAATATATGGTGTATATATTAATACCCTCAACGTCAATGTTACAGATGCTGGATCTTTTGTATCTGGAGGTGGAACCTTCAATAGTACGTGATTACATTCATTCGCTAACCAAATTAAACTTGAACTACAGTTTTTTCGTAAACAATGCTAGAGCAATGAAGAAGAAAAATATGGAGCGACAATTCACCAGCGAAAAGTTAGCAATGCTGACTCAAAAAATTGAAGGTATGTATAATTATGTAAAAAATGATTGCCTAGTTGAAGTTATCACCAAAGGATTCAACTTTTTAGATACTTTTTGAGGTACTGTTTTTCATCCGATGTGTTTTTAAGAGAGGTAGGGCGCATCAAAGCAGCCCGTCTAGGGAAGTACCTCCACCTCACAGAAAACCGCGCCAAATAACAACTACCTAGAGGGTTGTTGTGTTCCTGCGTGTGAGTGAGGTCACCAGTAAGCTCTCAAGGAGTTGTTGCGTAAGCAGCAGAGGAGACATCGCGCGAGTGATACTTAATATATATCGCAAGCGTTAATAGGCTACAGTACCCGCTTTATATCAAATGGGCCGTATGCTTGTATGCCTCCCGACGTAGTATAAAAAAAAATCATACCAAATTTTTCAACGACAATAAATAGCGTGTCAGTGACTCACGGTGACGCAAACTGCTGTGTGCTAAACGAAGCCCTGGCGAATTACCTCCATGTCAACAGTTCCTAAAAGATTCTCCTTCCTAGTGATGTCCTGTTTCTTAATTCATTAGGATTGGCTGGGTCCGCTACCTCAGCCCAAGGATTTGGTGAAGATACTGATTTTGACATCCACTGCCGTGAGACCTCCCAGAAGGAATACTAGACCTCGGTATTGACTAGCTCGGTGGCTCAGTCGTGAATGACGCGACTTTGACACCAACGCTCGTGGGTTCGATTCCCACACAGGGCAAACATTCGTGTGCATGAACATGTCTGTTTCATGTTGTTGTTGTCTTGATCTGGATGATTTAAGAGAGGTAGGGCGCATCAAGGCGGGGAAGTACCTCCACCTCACAGAAAACCGCAGCCAAATAACAACTCCCTAGAGGGTTGTTGTGTTCCTGGGTGTGAGTGAAGCAGCAGAAGAGGCATCGCGCGAGTGATACTTAATATATCACTAGCGTTAATAGGCTACGCTACCCGCTTTACATCAGAAGGGCCGTATGGCTTGTATGCCTCCCGACGTAGTATAAAAAAAAACCCTTTCATACGTTGGGTCACGCACCTTCCGAACAGTAATTATACCTACACGTGCTTGGGCTTCTTCACTATAATTACAAATATGTACATAAGCCCGAAAATACGAACTTAGCGGTGCATGCCCACCCGAGAATTCGAACCGGGGACTTAGGTTCTAAGGATTATTGTGATAAAAAATGTGTATACGACTGTAAGGTTACGTACTCCACGCACTTCGCGTATGCATAGCATCTGATGTGTCACGGGCCTTATTTCCTCTTAGTTGTAAAATCTATAGATATGTATAGTAAAAAGATATAAATCGTATGCTAACAATCTTTTTCGATGCAAGTTGGTCGCAGT
Source organism: Pyralis farinalis (assembly GCA_947507595.1). Lineage (NCBI taxonomy): Eukaryota > Metazoa > Arthropoda > Insecta > Lepidoptera > Pyralidae > Pyralis > Pyralis farinalis. Next base: position 8,351,079 of record OX382261.1, on the reverse strand, counting down.
TTCGATACTAATTGTGGCCAAGGGCATTTCTGAATACGAATGAGTACTTTTTTCTTTTTTTTATATAAGTTCAGCATAGTGGCTCCGCTTTGCCTGATAGTAAGCGGAAGAGGAGCCCAAATCGCAACTGCAACTGACTACACAGTACTTCTGCGAGACATTGAGCTTATATTATGTATTATTTTTATTCAATTATATTAAGCATTTGTTTGTAATCTATCGTTGTCCATTAGTGTGTATGTATGTATCTGTGCCCGTGTGTATGTACATTTGAGTGTGTATATGCATAGTACATAAATGTATATACTTGAAATTCCGTTGTTCATTTTTTTTTTAATATGTTGACATCAATGTAGTTGATGTGCTAAACTTAAATACATTTTTTTATCTACCAGCGCCATACATTGTTCCACTCAGGAACTCAAAAGCAATAGTTGGCTGGAAGAAATTGCTCGAAGGAATAAGCCCGCCTTTGCAAATGAAATTCTTATATTTTACGAATGTAAACATTTATGCAATAACAGTCAGTTGACGCCGCCATACTGACCCGCAAAATGTTTCTCACGCTTCGTTTGAAGGATCCCATATTGTAGGAAGGAGGGAACACATGTGCTGGCACGTGAAGGTGTTAGTACTCGTAGACTTGACCGCACTCTCGTACACTCCGACTCACATCGCCGGGCGGCGATGCGGCTGTGCGATGTCTAGCCTGTCGCCGCTCCTAGACTAGGTGGCCTTCTGGCAGGCTAATTAATAACGTCAATACGCATTGAAAGGGATTGGGTGCAAGTGGCGCCATTAGACTCATTTCCAATACACCGATGCCTTTGAACACGGGATTAGTTAACACACCGTCACCTGGGTTAGGTCATAGAATTGTCTCTATTGTAGGAATTCGAGGGAAGTGATTTTATAAATCCTGACCAATGTTTTAAAATGTATTTAATTATTGTTTCCTTTTATATATACCTAGATTTAAAAAAAACATTCGGACGTGGCAAACATTCCGAGAAACAAGATTCGAAGCAACGGAAATCCAGAAAAAAACGTGAGTATGTCGATATAGATTCACTCTTCTACTTGCATGCTCTTTACCTATTTTTACATCGCAGATTCTCATATAAACTTTTTGTTTTGCTGTTATTTTTTATTAACCGCAAACACTGGCGAAGTTTATCTACTCTTCTGTATACTACTATCTATACCTACGAGTATAAAGCTACCGTGATTGACTTATTTTCTGACAATGCACATAGTCTAAACAAGTTGATATTGAAATGCTAACAGAAATTTCATGGCTTATTTGATGGATAGATGTAGATAAGTGGATGACATATATACATACATATCATTACGCCTGTCTCCCATTGCGGTAGGCAGAGGCTATGGAACGCAAGGGTTCCGACCGGTCCAAATACCCCTCTCTCGCTTCTTCCACGCTCAGCAATCGATAAGTGGATGATGCTTCAACAATTTGGGCTATGATAATATAATAATAATAAGCCCGCAGGGCAGCTTGTGGCGAGCTGTTGGTGCGTAACGACACCACGGGTACCCGAGTGCTCCAGAGAGTCGATCAGGGCCTTCGTCTCCGGCGTGTCTTCGTCGGTCGGAGTGGAAAGTCAAGAAGGCCCGCAGGACTCTCAGCTCTGGCTTGCCTTCATTGGCCGTCCAGAGAGGAGTCGATAGAGCATATTGCTTTATCAGGTGATATGCTCCAGGGGTGGAAGTGTTAAAGGGCATAACGCCGCGAGTAACTTCGGAGAAAGCGCAGCACACCTCTCGACACCCCTGAGTCACTCACACCGGTGTTGCCCCCGGCCGAATTTCTCTGGCATTTCGGGGGTCCATCCAGTGAGTGGCAAGCCACCGCCTGCCGGAAGTAACATCAGATATGATAGTTGTGGCAGGCGTCCGTCCCTCTTCTGTAATAGCCCAGTACTAATAATCCCTCCAGATATCATTTTAATAGCCCAATATTTTCCAACACATTTGCAATAGTCCCAATATCTGCCGTGACCTGATTCATGGGTATATTGTTACATTGATATCCCCTGGAGAAGGTCACGGCAGCTATACAACATTACATCAAACTTCTCAAAGGGGCCTCTACGCGTTGGATCCAAATCCCCGCGCACGCCTATCAAATAACCGGGATATACCCGTGATATAGGATCGATAATAATAATATTTTATTGACAGAATTTTTTACATAAAATATGAAATTGATTTAGTTCCCACACTAGGCTAAGCCTGTCCTGTGGGCAACTTTAGGGGCAACGCAAACAGAAGGCGATAAGGTGAAGGTACGGTACAGATACGGCACGGATACGGCGCAGGCGCGATATCTGCGCAAACAGAGCCGGCGACGGTACGGCACAGAGTATTATTATACAAGGTGCTATTTATTGGAAATAACACTTATTGCACATCCTTTCGGATTTTTTTCGAATTAACATTTTCCTCCTTTTGTATCATATAATTCCAATCAATTTCTAAAAGTGGCAGATGGACCATTAGTTTGTGATGCTGTCGCTCTAGCTACTTACTCCTTTTTATAGAATATGATCGTGAGTACATGTGTGACGATGATGAGTGAATGTTTAATACTTGAATTGGTCCGTAGAGTAAGTGAGACGGAAGCAGGACGGGCAGGGTTCTCGCTTGTTCGCTCTCTCGTTCTTTCGCTGGCAAGATCACTATTTACATATGCAACATGCATAGGTACCTATGTTTGCGTTATGATTAGGGATGTAAGTGGTTAATCAACATCTTTGAATCAAAGTCAACTGCTGACTGACAAACAAAGCTATGGCGAAAAGAGAGGTAGGGAGCGTAATTGTAAGCTGCCCAACAGGGGAAGCACCTCTACCTCACAGAATACCGCAGCCAAATAACAATTTCCTTGAGGGTTCTTGTGTTCCTGCGAGTGAGTGAGGTCACTAGAAAGGAAGGAGATGCTGCGTTGGCAGCGGGGGCGGCGGCATTTTAAGGGCGATATTTTAAGTTGCGAGCGTTAATATGGCTAGGGTAGTCGCTTCACATCAGGTGGGCCGTATGCTTGTCTCCCACCCGATGTAGAGTAAAAAAAAAAATATGTAACCACAATGTTTGCCTTTAAGTGCTTTAAAATATTAAAAACAAAAGAAATTCAATTACATAGGATTTTCATTAAAACCATGGATCGACCCATATGGACGAAAATTTTAAGTTTAAAATATATCGCTTCGTATCTTTGTTCATACTGTATACAACGCGAGACGCCGCTTGCGCCTTCCCGGTGTCGCATCTGCTGGCGACGTGGCGGGGGGCGAGGGACGGCGTACCTGCGCCGTCCGCTTGCCGCCTTCAGTCACGATTGTCACGAACAGATAAGTTGAGCAAAATGCACGTCGATTCGTATACAGGATGCGTGACGACATTGAGTTTAATATTATGTTTTGCGAATTTATTGAGCAATACCCAAATATCTACGACTCTCAGAGGAAAGATACCTATACTTAATAACCTATATAAAGGTATATACTTTCTCTGAGCTACGACTACACTACGACAGGGTACAGTTTATAAATTAACATTTTATAAATTGTGCGAAAACGATCAGGATATTTATATAAAGTTTCCATTATCGTATGAAACCTGTGTTCTTCTGATTCTCTCCACACTGGATGTATCCAATACCTTCTTGGTCTTTGCTGTAAATTAATAATCTGTAGCAAAGCCACTGCATCTTCATCTTCGTCGGAAGAGGAATACATGTTACCTCGTCAATATCACGCTTTATAATGACATAACTTGCCGTACCGTCGCCTCGTCTATGTGCGCAGATGTCGCGCCTGCACCGTATCCGTGCCGTATCTGTACCGTACCTTCACCTTATCGCCTTCTGTTTGCGTTGCCCCTTACAGCTTGATTTGTCGTGAAATAAGGTACTAAAAGTTAAGGCGCTTAAACTACATAATAAAAATTTGTTAATTGTCACTATTATATCCGTATTCTAGTTAGGAGTGTAATAAGCAAACACTAGTGCTACTCAATACAGTTCAATAGCTCTTCTGAATCACTGTACGTCCAGCACAATAATTTAGTTTCCAACGTATTCTTAAACTCTCGAGAACCAAAGAAATGGAGATTATATTTCCTGTTGATTTTATTGTAAATAAAAGGCTTTCTGAAAGAGAGGAATCTTTTGGCAAACGTTGAATTTACTTTGGGGAGCGGAAGCCTGAAAGTACGTTTTTTAAGTAAATTGGTGTAGTTTGCAGACAATAACACTTCTTTATGGGTAGAAAGAGCAACAGCAAGGAGGTATAGTCTTCGAACGCTAAGGATATGACAGACAATATGATCCTGAATGACTCTGACAATCAAAAAACATAAATATGGTTCTTCAGTGCCCTATAGAGCGTTTTTTTTTTGGAATTAGTCTTAAATACAGCGTTATTATTAAAAACAAAATGAGGGCGCCACTTAGCTTTGTGCACCCTCTTAATAATGTCAATAAATATATGAAATTTCTAGTTGGCGGTCAATTCACTAGTAAAATATTAGTCACTATTTCTTGATCTTATTTGACGAGAAATATTAATACACTTAGCACTTGCTAGTGCACTTATTACTCAGGATGCTATTATTTATTATTGATATATTTTCTTATAGAAAATAAAGATCCCAACGATGTTGAATCCCAAGACAGTGAAGTTGTTGACTCTTACGACAGTTCTACAGAGGGAAGAGGGAAAAGGAGTAAGTGTTTTTGATATGCATGTATTATTAATGAGGTATATAGACCTATATTATACAGTGAACGGTTGACTTCTTTACACTTCCCCGGGAGTCAAGAAGTTTACCTGTCTAATGTGAAGTAGCCAAATCACCATGTGTTTTCTTAAAGAAAAAAATAAAAATAAAGACATTTTGGCTTAATTGGGACTTGAACTCTCTCTGTTAGCGGCTCTTCCATCTTAGTTACCACGAGGGCTTGTACTGGTGTTTTTTTTTTATCTTTTTATATTATTCATTCTCATTTAGCCGAAGGAGGTATTTTTTTCATATCAGTATTACGAAGAATTATAGGTTTGATATAATAATAAGAGCAGACCTTACCGAAAAAAAATCAGCGTAGACTAACTTTATTATATTTGATAGTATTGTCATGCTACCATTTATTACTGCTGCATTATTTTAATTATATTTCTAGAATTGTGATAAATAAAACGGTAAAAGAATGTAAAAAACGTAAAAATGCAAAGAAAAAGAATTCAATTTTCTAAAAAAAATTATGACAGTCACGTCCACAAGGCAAATTCAGAGTATGTTTTTGCTTTATGAAGTATTTACTCTCCGTAGTCTAAGGACGCTTGCTACACCATAGGTATTCGCGCGTCGCGATATAAATTATTATACCTATGAATATTTGCAGACATAACAGGAATTAAATATCAGTGTTGTTATTGAAGAATCTAATTTTATTTGATAGGTTCAGACGTTACAGAAGATTTCAGTGAGAACAAAAAAAGTAGATTGGAGACATGTCTTCAAATGCTATCATGCGATGAGGAAACTTTACAATCTGTAAAGAGATTGCAAAATTCTGTGCAAGTTGAAACTACTGTTTGCGACAGCGATGCGATGGTCCCAACGCCCAGTGGGTATGTATATTATTAATTATCTAATGAGAGCCTTTGCTTCCCTTTTTTGTGTTCTCCCAATTACATAGGATACCTCATTGCAAATCATAGTATACTTGCATACTCATAACACATCTATAGTATACCCTAACATACCACAAATTCCCCCATGACCGTTTGTGTATCCGTCAGTCACGGTAATTATATTCAGTGACTTTTTAGACTAAAGAAAAGTGCATGTAGAACTCGGGCGCGCGCACGTTACTACTGCAAAGTAATTTGGTACGTATAAATAATATATATTACAAACATATACGTTGAAAATAAAGTAAATTTGATCTACCTTCATGCAATATATTTATACGTGGGACACTCAGAAAGTTTTGCGAAATTAAAAAAAAAAGTGTTCTATGGGTAAATATTATTTCATTAATTGTTTTCAAAATACTCTCCACCAGCCTCTATACAAAGTTTCATGCGTCTGAACAAGTTTTCGAAATACTTTTTCCAGTCCGTATTATTTAATGCTATACAGATTTAAGCCTTTTGACTCAAGCTATTGGAGAGTAATCGCGAAAGTTTGTACCTTAGATTATATGATATATCTTGAAAAGGCATTGTTCAAGCGCATAAATGATTTTTTAATAAAATACGCCGTGCTAATTACGAATCAATTCGGTTTTCGTAGAGGCAGTTCTACAGCACTAGCTTGTTTCAACTTGATACGAAATGTAACTGAAAGTATAAATGACAAACTTTTGACTACAGCTGTCTTATTAGATATGAGTAAGGCCTTTGATTTTGTTAATCATGTAAAATTACTACATAAGTTGGAACACTATGGTATAAGGGGTAAAGCTAATGACTGGATTCGTAGTTTTTTATAAAATAGACAACAGTGTACGGAAATATCGAAAATATGTAAAGGTAACAAAGGTTACACAAAAAAGATTTTCCGTTCCCATTTTTTAAATAATAATATCGGTGTTCCCCAGGGAAGTATACTGGGTCCTTTATTGTTTTTGTTATACATTAACGACTTACCTAAGGCTACTACGGAGGACTGTATATTGTTTGCAGATGATACAACACTTATAATTAAACGCGATAATATGCTCCTGCAAGAGATTGCTGTTCAAAATTCTCTTAATGATGTAATTGCATGGATGGAACAAAATAACTTACACATAAACATAAATAAAACTAAATTAATACAATTTCAATCGTACAACTCTAGAATTCCACTTTTAAATATACGTCGCGATAATTTGTGTATAGAACAGGTTAACTGTGTAAAATTCTTAGGTTTAAATATTGACAAACACCTTAATTGGAAAACTCACGTAGACTTAACTTGTAAAAAACTAGGACGTTTTGTATACGCATTAAAGAGACTAAGACAATCTGTATCGACCGACGCTGCGTTAACAGCTTATCATGGGTTTGTGAGTTCTGTGTTAAGTTACGGACTCTTACTGTGGGGAAACTCGGTATACATGGAAAAAGCATTCAAATTGCAAAAAAAGTGTGTACGCGTAATGGATAGAGCATGGTTTCGCGACAGCTGCAGGCCTCTTTTCAAACAATTTCAAATATTACCGTTACCCTGCATGTACATTAGAGAAGTTTGCTTATTTGTCAACTCTCACTTGCATTTTTTTAAACGACGCGGCGAAAACAGCTTAAGGCCAGTTAGAACTAAACAAATGAACCTATTGCATCGACCACTTTGTACTACTGACATATACAAACGAAATGTTTTCAACATGTGCACTTTAATTTATAATAAACTACCAGTAGATATTAAAAAATTAGACTCAAAAAATTTCAAATGCACATTGAGTTCATGGCTTATGGAAAATTGTTTTTATACGGTGCATGAGTATTTAAATAAAAAGTAGGACATTGATATTTTTCATGATAGACATCACTTGACTTAATGCTTGACTATTTTATTGATAATTTATTAATTATTGTGAAATTAAATATGAAATATTTGCACACCTGCGCGCAGGTTGAATACGGCATGCATGAAGGAATTTTCATAATTGTATGACAATTAACACGAATGTAATCTTGTATTCTTGCAAATAAATTGTTTGATTTGATTTGATTTGATAAATTATTGTTGTAATAGTTACGAAATCTTATACTATGCATGGACCGACATTTCGTCCCTAATAAAGATAAGCCATTCAACTCCATTTTTTGTTTTTCAAACAATCTGACAAAGAGTTTATATAAAAATAAATACCGAGCAAAGGTTTTTTCTTGTTTACGCCCAATGTAGATACGACCTACAGAAAGGCTCAGTTACTGAAATGGTATCTTAGTCATTCTTCTGAGGTGGCACCCTCCGGTCGCCGAGTGGGAGGACAGCGGTGAATTGTTATGACCCATACTGCCGTCCGCAGGGTAGTAAGGGTTTACTACCCTGCGGACGGCAGTATGGGTTATGTCAAACTCTTACTGACTAAATTAAAAATAAAAAGACTAACTCCACCTAGGGGGTGCGTTTAGCTGGGAAGATTTTAAAGGTTTCGTCCGTAGCGATCACCCCAGGAGATGCGGGCCGACATACTGTACTTACACTTGTATACTAGGTTACAGTAACTGGCGTGCCTTACTTCAGTATGATATACATTTTTGTGGTGATAAATAAAGGAGGTTAATAAAGGAGACAACGAATACAATTTATTTCTATCAATATCAGGGAGGCATACAAGCATACGGCCCTCCTGATTTAAACTGGTTACCGTAGCCAATGAACGCCTGCAATATATTAAGTAGCACTCGTGCGATGCCACCGTTGCTGCTAACACAGCAACTCCTAATGAGCTTACTGGTGTGTACATATTCACTTAAAGGAGTACAATAACCCTCCAGAAAGTTGTTATTTAGGTGCGGTTTTCTGTGAGGTGGAGGTACTCGTACTTCCCCAGACGGGTTGCTTTGTTTCGCCCTACCTCGCTTATAAACTTCGAGTTTGGTTCCATTTCAATTTGAAAAATAAGAGCTAATGTGATGCAACCTTTAGCCAACTATTAGAACAGGACCCATCGGCTACGGTCGACTCACACTACGAATTCTATGATTCGTCTAATCTAATCTTAGCCGTGTACGTGATCTTGGTTAAGTCTTACAAGTAGTAGTTTTGAATGATCGTCTAGTTTAATTTATTTATTTTGAACTGAAAGTATTAACGCGTCATTTTGCAGCACTAAGATTGGTCTAGGGCATTTTATAATTAGAGCGACCTGCGATACCATGTTGCAGCATCAGATGGTACTGAGATAGATTATTTCAGTGTATGAGCTTCAGAATTCTTACTGACCACACTCATCGAGGTTAGGACCTTTGATTGTGTCAATTTGGCGCAATATTCATTTATACCATGGCCATGTATTTCAATATTCCTTTTTTTTATTCTCCTTTCGTAAGTACTTTGATAATTACGCGATTGAGCAGTCAGAACCCGTTATATACGTTTTCCCATACATTTCGCGGTCGTATACGACCACCCGGGTTTCAAAGTCAAAGTCAAAGTCAAAATCTTTTTATTCCGTAAAAATGGCTACATTTGTTTGGAATCGTCACAATTTTTTTCCCTACCGTGGTTTCGAAGGGTTAATATACTAACTGCTGTTAATATACAAATCTCGGGATAGAGCAAGGAGTTTTGTATGCATATATTTGTGTACACTTTGTGCGCTGATTACATTTCCAATGTATAATGGAATGGTTATAATGTGAGGTTATTCCACATATATTCTTATTTTGGTGAAAGTAAATAATTCTGTAACTTTAGTCGACTATTGCTATTCTTGGCTTGGACGGGCTGTCGAGCGTATTTCCTCTCAGGTCAGTGAGCGCGGGCTCCTCTTTACTCCATTCTATATGCATAGGCTACCTGCGTCCCGAAATTACTTATGCATAAAATTAAGTATCAAATCAAATCAAATGGCAAAGTCACCACCGCTAAATGAATATTGATAGATCAACTGAAGTAATTCGTTATTTTACTTTAAGATTCACTTACAAAAGAATGAGGTATCAAAAATCTAAACAACCCGTAGGTCCTCAATTAACCGACCCTCGCGACCGACCGCTTCCAAACGAATATCTGTCAATTTCCCGTTTTCCAGGGTCCATCTCCTTCCCCTACACGGACACGCGACCACGCCCTAACCCCATCACTCCTCATTCATTGGTCCAGCCAACTCCCGCGCAGCGTCAATTCGCCATCATATGGTCTCGCGCGCTTTCTATATACACACACAAAAAAAAAAACCATTCTCACGACATTCTGACATGTGCAAGCTATATTTCAATACGAGTATAATATACCCTTGTTCTGTAACTCGATACACAATAACCGGTTCGCTACCATTGTTTTAGAGATCTTAGAATCTCTCTCATCAATTGTAGAGATCTATTGACTGACATTTATTGCTTGCAATCGCGCGCACCCTACGCTTATTTATTTTGAAAGAAGCTCACCGTCCCTTCGCAACAGGACATTCATTTTTAAATTTCATCTTGTACGGTACCAATTTCGAACATGCAATAAATTAAGAAATAAGATTAACTTAATTAATTATTTAACCCTTAAGAAATCTTAAACAATATCTACCATCAGCTTTCACCAATTAAGCTTTAACATACAACTTATTTCATTTTCACATACCCCATCCAATACAAGCCTACATTCAAAACGTGCTATGCTTTCATGCTAATTTCTGACCGCAAACTACCAATCTATTGAATTAAACAATTTTTAACGTAAATATCGCGTATTTTATTTATTTTGTTGAACCTGACGTTTTGACGACGACTTGACGTTGACGTTTTGCAGCGTTCGTGGTCGCAGGAAGACTAAGGTGACATTTGTCGAACCGAACCGAACGTTTTTTAGTAGCGGACACCGTGAGCGATTTTTGTGTGAATCGGAACATATATAATTAATTCGTCCATGTCGGTAGATATAATAATTGAATAACCAATGTAAGACAAATGATGTATTTGTATTTCCATCATAAAAAAAAATACTTTTGCGACAATAATTTGCGAAAATATTTTTTTACGGAATCCTCAGATCGCGAGTCGGACTTGTACTTGACGGCTTTTTATAGAACCTCACGCTCTTGATAACCTCACTGGGAGTTGATACTACAACCTAGATAACAAGATGTTGATTTTACATAATATCCATCAAGATTTTTACTTTTTTTCTGTGTTGCTGGATAGGCCTGTATCTAACACTGTCTTCTACCAAACTTTCTGAATTTCTTTGCATTTTAGGGTTCCATACCCAGTCAGTTTCAACGGAACCCTAATACTAAGGCACTCCTATTAACGCCGACTATTTGTCTGCCCGTCCGTCTTTCACAAGCCGTATCTTTCGAACTGTATTAGATATATACTGTTAAATAGATTTTTACAGGGTGTATACTACTATGCTACTATAACAACAAATAAAAAAATAATATTAAAGATATTCCCATACAAGAGAAGTGTTTCTTTCGACGTTTATTTTATTCAGTGACCGGTTGACTGGTTTTTTATTTTGCAAAAGACAGTAATGTTTCGCTCTATATATATGAACAGGACACACTCTGACTTCTAATTAACATGCTTTAAGACAAGATAACTGTTATTGTCAATATTGTTGTCAAAAACTTGTGTTCTTCGTAGCCTGTTAAGTCTTATCTCATACCTTTTATCTCATGTCTATTTTACATTGTGTTCTAGGGAATCCATCTTAAGTCAGTCCATTGAAGCATATCCAAGCGAGATTCAAGAAGATACAATTGAGACAACCGTTGTCGATGACTCGTCTCAAATCGAACAAACTGATGGCATGATAGAATTGCATGAAGTAACTGACGATGTAACTCAAATGCCTGAAACATATGTTATAGAGAATGGGGCTATTGAAACCTTTTTTATCGATGGCCAAGAGTATGCCGCGTGTCAAGTTGTATATGAAAATGACGGCACGGAACTCAATCATGAGCAAGAAGTTTATTCTAATGAACATTACCAAGAGTCTAACGATACAAACAACAGACAAGGGCAAGAAATAACTAACACTGTAAATGAAAATGATAGTAATATGTCAGCAAATGATCATGATAGTACGCACGCAAATAACCATGATATTACACATGCAAATAACCATGATAGTACACATATAAGTGACCATGATTCTACACAAATTAGTGGTCATGATACTACACACGTAAATAATTATTATACACATCCGGCACCCGAATATGATTATATTCACCGTTACAATATTGATCAGTATATGATACAGGGGTGGTTCCCGAAATACATAGAAAAAATTGCTGAAAGCACTCGCGTCAGCATTATTGATATGTTGACAAATATATATTTAGGAAAAGCTATGTTCAGGTTGATTGCGACAAACAAAATGGAAGTGAAAACAATCCGAATCAAGTACCTAGTTGAAAATGTTCCTACTTTGGACACTACAGACGACACAGAAAACATCATTCGAGAACGTAAAGCAAACGCTATCAGGTACTGCAAAAAATACATGGCACTGAAAAGAAAGGCTGCTGAGAATTCTAAATATATTCGCTGTTTACATGAAGCCGTATCAATTTTAACAAAAGAAAACGATGACCTAAAATATAGAAATTATTCGCAAATAAAAAAGAAGAAATCTGAAGTTCAAAGTGACGAAGAGTTAAAGAAGTTACGTGCAACTAAAGAGTCATTAAAGTCAGTAATTTCAGACGCACAACATGAAATTCGACAGCTAAAAAAAATGAAAAATGATTTAAAAAAGGGGATTTGTAGATTTATATCTAAATCCATATTGTTAAAACAAGTATCTGGGGAAGAAAGTGACAGTGTTAATGAAGTTAAAAGAACGCTTAATAATGCAATAAACAGAAGTAGAGGTAGGTCGACGAAAAATTCTTCTGCAGATGCCACTGAAAATAGTTGTTATATTATCAAAGATGAAGAAAATTTATAAAATAATTAAAATAGATATTGCTAGATAAATTGGCCATAGATAATAATGCATAGTAAGTGGGGCGGGTACCCTACGAACTATGTCATAAGAAAACTTATCCCACTTGGAAATGAATGATAAGTAATGATTTATGATTTACTGATTTAACTACTCCAGTAGTCGAGTGGCTAGGAAATCGTAGTTTTGATACCACACGTCATTGGGTTATTTCTTTGCCCTACGCATATTCATTTTTATATTTTGGTGGGCAGTATTTTATTGTCATCGTTAAGGAAAAGAACCTTTTTGAGGTCAATGTATTATTGATTGTTATCAGTGTATTCTACAATTTCTTGTTTTAAGATTCTATAAGATCCGTATTGCTAACGTAAAGGAGCTTGCAAAAATGTAATTACCTGTTTAAAGATAATACATCTGAAAATGTCTGCCACAATACCAAACCATTTCACGTTCCCCGAATCGGTTTTGCTATTTTTTTTTCATAATATTTGTCTTCTATTACAGAGTGAGTATTTCATCATTATAGTACATTTTGATGATATTATATATTTTTTTTTGTGTGTTTAGGCAAAATCTAGGGTTATAAAATTATTATTATTGCGATGTAGACATACGAGTTTTGTAAATGAAATTAAATAATAATAATAAATAAATAATCGAGGCTCTGAATCGCTCATACCGGTATTGCCCCCGGCCGACTTTTTTTGGCTTTTTGAATGGCGAGCCACCGCCTGCCGGAAGTAGCGATCAGAAGTGATACTTACGGCAGGCGTTTGTTCCGCTGTTGTACCAATAACGTAGAATCTCCTATCAATCCTAATTTAATTTCCGACACATTTCGTGATAGCTCCAAAAGTACAAGAAGGTTTTAGAGGAAGTTTTTTTTTCATATTTCTGCCAACGTTTAGCACGTTAGGGGCACATGTAATTTTAGAAAAATATAAATAAAGGGCAACATAGTACCGCACGTAGTATCCGAAAAAGCGCAGTACATCTTTTGACGCCCGTGAATCACTCGCACAGGTGTTGCTCCTGGCCGACTCTTCCTGTCACTTCAGGAGCACATTGAGTACAGAGTCACTGCCTGCCTGCCTTAAGTAGCAGTGGCAGTCAGAAACGAATATCTATCATTTCTGACTGCTGCATCAGACAGGCAGTAACTCACCGGCGTCCGTCCCACTTTTGGAATAATCCAATAACTAAAATTCCTCTATAATCTCGTATCCAAATCCAATTTAATATATACTATGATACTTCTGGAAGGAGTGTAACGTGTTGCATCCGTATCAACTCGTGTATAGGACAGAAATATTATTAAGAATATTTTTTATTGGAAAAGCTTTTCGGCAAGCTGGTAAAGTCCTAAGTTTGTGTAGCAAATGGCTCGCAGCGATCAGCGCCCATTTACTATACAATAAGCATTGTTAGCGCGTTGCTACCTTTCCTCTACTGTTGCAACAAGTATGAAAATTCCTGGTGACGTTACTGGCAGCTGCACAATCCTCCAAAGAATTAAAAGAAGAAAAGGTATTTGTCTGCGATCTTCTGTGAAGTGCCACATCATGCACCTCATTGGCTTTAACACTTACACTTTATATTGACCAAAATCTAAAAGTCTAGTGGGAGGGCGATAGGAAAAAGAAAAAATGTTGCACCTATCCTACCCAGGATGTGATAAGGACAGGAATTAGATTCTATAATGATTCATCCAGTAATTCGTGGTGACGTATGATGAATATGACGCGCAGAATTTTTTTCGCGCCATATAACAGCTGACGCAGGTACGTCACATCGTTTCTATGTATGAAGTTATTATATTTTATGTTATTATGTCATAACTTTGTGTTTAATAATGGTAACTATTGTAGTGCCGTTATAATATACCCCCTCATAAAATTATAATGAACACGTGCTGTTATAATGTCATTCTTCTATGAAAAACGTCATTTTATCAGATTTCATCGTCCGTCATTTGTTTCTACTTGTGAAGGGGTAAACAAATAAGATTATAATTATGTTGTAAGGCTTAGTTTGTAATACTATTGTATAATATATTTTTTCATATTCAGATCCTTGTTGTTATTTCTATTTATGACTCACATATAATGCAAGACCATCAAACTTTCCTTTTGGTAGCACTAGCCGTGTGAGAGGCGGATTTTTTTAGAAATATTTTTAAGGAGATAGATAAAGATCTTTATTTCTATCTCCATTACACGCAATACATTGTGACGATTAGCAAGTATACTCATTAATATAAGCTATTCAAAGAAACATGTACACCATAGGAAACAAAATCATATGTATGACTGGCTATAGCTTAGCAACTTGTTTTGATCTGATGAACAAAACGCTGATTATTCTGCTACAACTATAGACCAGTCCGTAACATTACACAACCGTGACGTTGACAGGTTCGATTCCCACACAAGACAAACATTTGTGTGTATGAATATGTCTGTTTATCTTGGTCTGGATGTTTAAAGAGAGGTAAGGCGCATCAAAGCAGCCCGTCTGGGGAAGTACCTCCACCTCACAGAAATCCACAGCCAAATAACAACTCCCTAGAGGGTTGTTGTGTTCCTGTGTGTGAGTGAGGTCACCAGTAAGCTCCTAAGGAGTTGCTGTGTAAGCAGCAGAGGAGGCTTCGCGCGAGTGATACATATATATTACAAGTGTTCATATGCTGCGGTAACTGTTTTACATCAGGTGGGCCGTATGTTTGAATGCCTTTCGACGTTGTATAAAAGAAAAGGCATCCTTCGTTGCTTCGGACATGTAGAAAGAATGCAGGATGAAAGAATGACGGTACAGATGTACAATGCAGAAGTGGAAGGATGTAGGCACCGAGGAAGACCAAGACTAGCTTACCATTACCAAATTGATGGATTTTAACAGAAGGTGATGTCAAGAGTTCTAGAAACCGGCGAGAGTGCTTGAAAAGTTATGAATGTTAATGAAGCAATTGAAGTGTGTAAAAACCTACCCAGCAAGGGATTTGGCGTGCAGTTATAGAATTTTGGCAAATTAGATTTTCGCAAAATAACACCTGAATCTATTATGTAATACCTATTTAATATTTTAAGCATGCATTTACTTATTACATGAGTAAATGAGATACTGATAATGAGATCATTTGAAGGCGTTACGAGAGATAACTTAGAATTTTTTTCTACAGTAAAGAAGTAATTTTAACATATTTTGGAAATTTAAAATACGAGTATCTTTTAATTATTCCCTTTGTTAATTAATTTTTTAATGACGGAATGGTGTTTCATTGAATAGGAAGAGCTTTTTTATACCACTAAGTTTAACAAGCGTTCGACCTGCCTTCACGCCTTTTTTGAAGTACCTACCTTATGATGAAGTCGCTTGGATAACCCTCGGCAGGGTGATCATTCTACAACCTAATGGTACGTTGAAGAAATCTTTATCGAAAAAGCACAACACGACCATTGTGGTTCCAGTCTATGAACATGAATTTCCTGCCGAACGTTGAACGTTGGTACGTTTGCGAAAGAAGAATATGACCTATTGTACAATCGGTAGTGGATGAATGGATGTGACTCAGGATTGAGTCGAGAGGCTCTCCAGAGGGAAGGTCTATGTCCAGCTGTGGACGAATACGGTCTAAAATGATGATGACACTTGATTAAACACGCAATTAGGGTCAATCTATAATAGCCTCAATACTGCGTATACATTTAGGATCCTTCACAATTCCTATAGGTCTAAATCAAATCATAACGCCCATCAAAGTTAATCCAATGACTCCCGCTCAAAGGTGGATTACAGTACTCCATGTACGATAGCACCGATCTGAACCACTGTTTTCCTATGTTAAGCACGCTGGGTTTTTTGTAGACCAATTTGACCTCTAGGTGACTTCGGAACTGAGCTTAGCAAAGCAGTTTGACTGGGGAAAGTACCTTCGCCTCACAGAAGACTACAACCAAATAACAAGTCCCTGGAGGTTTGTTGCGTTCTGCACCTGAGTAAGTTATTGTTATGGTAGCAACGAGAGTTGCATCGCGCAATTAATAGTCCTTATATTGCGACCGTTCATTGGCTACTGCAACCGCTTAAGTTCAGGACCGTATGCTTGTTTCCTTAGACCGTATGCTTGTTTCCTTATTACTATATGAAAACAATATGCAGTATAAATAACTTCACTCGTATATACTCCACCTATATCCACACACATGGATACTCTAGCGTCGGTGCCATATTATGCGCAGCAGCTGTTATCATTATCGAATTTTATACATTAGCGAGACAAGAAGCTGGCAAGTTATTTTCACACACCCTCGGGCAGCCCGCAAGATTGATACTTCGATGCTTTGAGCCAATGCCTTACCATGATTCTAAATAGCCAAAGTGCAAGATACACTAGAAGATCGCCAATAGAACGACCGTGGGAAAGTTTGACAACCGCTTTTTCTTACTCTGCTTTTAAGGGCCGCGTCGTGATGTTGAATAGTCCAAAACATTGCTCAAGAATTAGGCTCAATTAAAATCAATCAAATGCAAAAAGATTTTTTACAAATCCAACTGGTACTTGCAGAGATTATGGTGTTTAAAGTCTTCCACTTTGTTATGTTAGTATAGATAGAAGTCTGTTTGCCGGCGCTAAGTGGTTACGTTTCGTATTTGACGCCATGAAAACTGGTTGTCGCGGCAAGAGGTAGTTTGGGGTCAAGAGAACGACATAGGCTAGTTATCGCTATGACGGAATCCACACGGGCGAGTTTACGGGCAGAAGGTTCTATTATCTATGTATATCTTCACGCCATGTCCTTTGCGGGGTAGATAGGGAGAACCGACCGCCATAAGATGCGGTTACACAGCTCTCTTGCTCCTTTAACATTCATAGCTCTGCATGCACGCTCACCGGTTTCTAGGGCTCCTGACATCACCTTCTGATAAAACACGACAAATTTGGACATGGTATGTGAGTCTTGGTCTTCCTCTGCTCCTTTATCTTTCCACTTTTGCATTGTAGGTATATCTGTTTCCTCGTTCTTTCATCTTGCATTCTGTCTACATATTCGAACCAACCGAGCATGCCTTTTCTTATTTATAGCACTAGGTGAGCGTGCATGAGAAGAGCTATGAATATTAAAGAAGCGAGCGAGGTGTGTAAGGACCGCGTCTTCTAGCGATCGGATCTATCTGCCTACCCCGCAAGGTACCTGGCGTGAAGATATACATACATACAATAGCTTAAAGGTCTAACGGCAGTCGTCCCAAGTCAACATCAGTATCTTCGGCAAATCCTTAGGCTTAGGTAGCGGACCTCGGCAATCCTAATGGATAAGGAAACGAGATAACGCCAAGAAGAAGACATACAATAGCTTGTGGCCAGCGAATTCCTATATCTACTGTATCATATTCCTACGCCTGTATCATGCACATCACTACACTACTTAGGTATGTACATTATGGCATTATTACCAGCAGATACGTCACGAGTCGACGAAAGTGAAAGTGAGGTATTGTCTGTCGGCACTCCGTCAGCGATCTATCTTCCGATCCGGCGACCAGTTTATGTTAATAAATTCGCAGCCTATGGCGAAACGTATCTGTACTGCCTGTGCGTAATTTAAAGTGTACGGTCTTGTTAAATATATGCTTCGCATAATCTTAGGTACGTAAGCACCTACTCGTTCCTGCAATTTGTGTCGCAAGAGCCCAGTTCGGAGTCTCTAAAGATAAAAAGATAAAAATTCTTTATATGCCGTTGGGCCCTCGCGGGCTCTTAGACACGTCTTACATTTTTTTTAAATATAATCTTATTGTATCTTGTTTAATTCTCTTATTTTCCTTTTTTTAATCTACTAGCATTTCGGAAATGACCATTGGCGAAGAAGAAATCCCGAAAGAAACTCGCCAATATAGGTCTCTTTTAAAATTGTCAAATGGTAAAATTAAAGATTATTAAGGACAGATAGTCTGTGCTAAATTATTTCCAGACATCTTTGTCATTTAAATATTCATCAATTCTATAATAAGCCCTTCTACAGATAGTATTTTTAATGTGTTTTTTGAATACATTGTCAGGAAAGGACAGAACTGTTTCAGGCAATTTATTATAAAATCGAATTCAATTTACAAGAAAAGATCTACCAGTCGTACCAAACCGATGTACCGGCATACACAACTTATTTCTACGTCTAAATTTTTCACTGAAAATTCTCTGCTGTTTTTATCTGAGTTATAGTTAACTACTCGTTTATGGTAACCAGAAACCAATTGACAGCGCATGAAGCTATCCCGCGCTCACTAAAAACTTGTGTTCTGTAGTATTGTGTAGTAATTTCACTCTTTGCAATTCTATTCCAAATCCTTTTCGTTAATAACTCTTTCCTCCATTACATTTCTGAGCAATGCACACAACTATTCCTATTTTTCTATTTAATCGTTCCCTTACTCTATTACCTATTTTTTTAAAGTAATATTTAAACGTAAGTAGTTACTATGGATGATTACGTCAACTATTTGTAATTAAATGCATTCTTAAAATTTTACATAGTAATGACTCACCTACGAATCTAATGAACTATTAGATTCTTAGGTAATTACTAATTATTATATACTAACTGGCTACCTAAAACTAAATATGTAGTAACTTAGATTCATGGGGTGGTGAGAATATCTAATATATTTGAGTTGATTGGAAAACGAATGAAATTATGTATGGCTTGTGCGATTGTAAATGGATGCCCTATCGAATAAATAAGATCCTAAATGCCAACATGATATGACATAACAAAGTCTAGCACACTTATTATTAAGTATTCTGTGGTTTAGGTCAGGTTTGTGCCCGGTTGACATTTAGGTTTTGCGGAATATTCGCACTCTTGAGCTTAGCACCAACTTTTTTTTTTTCGGACAATTTACGCAACGCCATTAAGCCCCAAAGTAAGCGAAGCTTATTGTATGGGTCCTAGGTTATTGATAAACTTACGTACATATATATGTTTATTGTAAATACACTTACGTATGATTTATACAAATCACCCAGAACAAAACAGACACAGACATGTTCATTCCCACAAATGTTTGTCGTGTGTGGGAATTGAACCTATGAGCGTTGGGGCGAAAGTAGCGTCACTAACCACTGCACCACCGAGCGAATCGAACTTTGTTTGTCATCGAAATCCGAAAATCGACAGGATATCTGGCTGGATAGACAGCATTTATTTACTTATTTTAGACATTCGAACAGAAATAACTGCAACTGCAAAAATAGGTACACCGATCTAGATGTTAAAATTCAAGAATATTAGTATCTATACCGATATTAAATATATATGATGTATCTACTAGGTACACTATCCATTATTGTGTATTTAGGTCAATCTAGGTCCATTGGACTTCAAAAAAAAATATTTAATTAGTACCCTTGCTATTATTGTACCCTTGTTATATCTGGTACCTGGGCGACCGACCTCTCGGCATTTTAAAAGAAATCTTGTTTAAACTGTTAAAGAAAACCTTTACCAGAGGGAGACTGTGAAAAAGTCGTCTCTGTCTCACCTATTTCTACCGCCAAGCAGCTATATTTATATAGCTGTGTTCCGGTTTGAAGGGTGAGAATGGTAGAGAAATAAATGGTATGGTAGAGAATAAATGTAACGAAACCTCAGATGACAAGATTGACAGCGCGCGAGCATTTCGTCTACTTTGCTATCTAAACTTACGTAACCAAGAGAAGATTTTTTTTTCGCTGTGAGAGAAGAATTATTTTTCCACTTTCGTAGATCAATTTTTGTAATCCGAAATATTAGTTTTTATAAAAAGAAAATAACTTTTTGAGTAGGTACTATTATCGGGAGTCTGAAAATATTTCTCATGCCATTTAAAAATAGATACGACGACGAGCGAGGCGAGGAGTGTTAGGTAGAACTGCGACCCTACAGCGCGCGAGCCGAGCGAGCGAAGCGAGCGTGCTGCGGCGGCGGCCGATGAAGGGCCAGAACCGAACATTTTCAAGGAAAGTGTTCTGAAAAACAGCATTATGAGTTGAAGTATGTTCTTCATAATGTCATTTTTAATAAAAAAATATGATCACTAACTGTCATAAAGACAGTTTTCTTTATAACCGTTAGTGATCATATTTTCTGGAAAAAAAATGAGTTCAAAGTATGTGACTCATCCACGTTCATAACTATCAAAAAGCTAAGAAAAATCTTCTCTTGTAACTGGTTACGTAAGTTTAGTTACCAAAGTGGACGAAGCCCGAGTGAGTAACATCCCCGTGGTGTTGCCAGCGTCAATAGGCGCAGTGACCGCTTACCATCTAATGCGGGCCGCAGACTTGTTTGCCAATCTAGTTGTATAAAAAATACAAAAAATGATATAATCGTTACAGCCATTTTCGAGATACACGAAATATATTTTATTATAATTGACAATAGACTTAGCCTAGCCTAGCTTGCGTTTGGTTACACTATTGCGGGGATTGATTTTTTAAGCAACGTATTGTACCGTTATTCAATTTATTCTCTGTGTGTATTTGACTAGAACGAAGCACAAACGATGCAATATATTTTCATTACATAATTAGAATGTGACATATATATCTACCTAAAATCTTCGCTTTTCACTTAACACAGTATAGATGAATATTTTTATTGGGTAAATATCTCTATATCACTATAAATCGAATCGAATCTCGGCTGCATATGTACTTGTTGATTAATATATATATATATATTCTCTATTTCTGTGAATGAACACACATAATCTAGTGAGTAGCTGCTGACGTAGCAGTGTTGTGGCTCTTTTTTTATGCAACGACGGAAGGCATTAAGTATCACTCGCGCTATGCATACTCTGCTGCTAACACTGCAACTCCTTAGGAGCTTACTGGTGACCTCACTCACACGCAGGAATACAACAACCCTCTAGGTAGTTGTTATTTGTGAGGTTTTTGTGTTAGGTGGAGGTACTTCCCCAGACAGGCTGCTTTGATACGTATCTCTTAAAACAGCCACACCAAGACAAACACACATTTTAGCTCCGAGAGATTTTGCCTCCCTTTGCGTGTTCTACCGGTTGTATAATGGGTTGTGTTCTGAGGAGTTGTTCGACATCATGCCAACAGCCTCGTTTTACAATCGCACAGCTCGCCGACGGCTGGGAGTTCATCCTCATACACTGGAACCGCAATGGTCGCGCACTGTGCGGTTCACAAGAAGTTTTATACCGAGAACTATTCAGTTGTGGAATGAGCTCCCTGCGGAGGTTTTCCCAAGGGACTACAGTATGGGGTTCTTCAAGAAAGGCGTGAAGAGGTTCTTACAGGGTCGGCAACGCAAGAGTGACACCCCTGGTGTTGCAAATGCCCATAGGCTACGGTAACTGCTTACCATCAGGCAGACCGTACGCTTGTTTGCCACCTTAGTGGTATAAAAAAAAAACATGTTCATGCACACAAACGTTTGTCTTGTGCGGAAATCGAACCCACGAGCGCCATTCACGACTGAGCCACCGAGCTCGTCAAAATCTTCGCTTTTGCACGTCGCGTCAAAAGTCGGAGGTGCTAGCATCCATAGGATATGATAACTGATCACAGCAAGTGAGTCATATGTTTGTACAACGTATGCTAACTTACAAAGTATGAAAATGTACCACAAAAACTCTTAAATGTCAATATCAATTTACATAGTGTTTACCGGAGATATCCTTTAGTACCTTAAGATTAGTGTCATTAGAATATCCTTAGCCATAACTATATAATAATTAGCATCTTATGGATATCATTAGAATATTTTCGTCACCATTCAACTCGGAACCGGCGAACGTACATGGAAAAGAGCTGCGAAAAGAAGCGAGAGAGGTATATAATACCTCGTCTTATAACGATCGGTTCTCTCTGCCTACCCCGCAGGGGACCATAGATGCCTTAAGATTATCACTTGAACATCTGTAAACAATGAGGTTATTGCTTGCACTTTCAATGTAACTATGGATACCCTATCTTAACCGATGAGGTGACATAAATAGATTTTAAATGTCAACATTAGCTTTATATTTGTTGACTACGAGTTGTTATTAAAACTGGCAAGGACTGTAACACACTCGTCCCTTGTGCAATGAATATTTGATCAAAAAGAAATTTGTTCAAACATTGTATAAGTGGCATATCAACGTTAAGCACTTTCTTGGTCGTATACCTACTTGCAGCTAATATTATAACATCTATTGCGTTCGGCATAAGAACGGTACAAAGGTCAAAGTATCAAGCTTGATGTGCTCTTAGCTGTACACGATATGTTTCGACAAAAGAGTACGTAATCTGGCGAGAGGTCACGTTACGATACGGTGGTTACCATCTAAGGATGGTGAAGATGAGTCAAAATTTCTAGCCTTTTCGTGCGTTGACCTCAGCTTCACTTTCTGTATACATTGAGGCTAGATAACTGGTAGATACTGATCTAGAATCGAAGCAACTAGAATCTCTTCACAAAGTGCTTAGTGAGTTAATTAAAACCGCAGCGGACTCAGACTTTATAGGGTCCATCAATACAGGAGGAGCTGCGTACCTTGATTGATCATGAACTGTGGTACACTACTCTATACATGAACTAAGAAAGGAGCATGTACAATTCTAAAACCTTTTTTCGCTATTAAAGAGTCACCATGTCATAGCCTTCTTGTAGTCAATTTAAACAGGGGAGAGTTTTTTTTATTTCGACTGTCTTATTACTATTCAATCATGTCAAAGATAAAAAGGTCTAGTAAAATCAAATAAGTAGGCCGACTCGACCCCTGAGCGAAGGATAATAGCCTAAACACGTAGGGATGTCGCTTATAGTTTATACAATCGTCAAAAATGCATAGTCTATCTATATACAAAACAATTTTCCCCTGTAGGTGAATCATCAGGGATCTATAATACAAAGTTTTTCTTAATTATTATTTGTATATAGACCAGGAGCTGACTATTGTATTGATGTTATATACTCCTTTAGGCGCGTTATGAAAAAATGATGAGTGAAATTTTAAGATACTGTAACACAAAAGTAACAGAATGAAGCTGCCCGCTAAACCGCTCCTTAAATCACGAAAAATATGCTCAAAACTGCAGCCAAATAACAATTCCCAGGAGGGTTATTGCGTTCATGCAAGTGAGTGACGTTATTACCTCACGGAAAACTGCAGCCATATAACGTCATGTAACGTCACTCACTCGCCTGAACACAACAACCGTCCAGGGAATTGTTATTTGGCTGCAGATTTCTGTGAGGTGTTAACGTCACTTACTCGCATGAACGTAACATCTGCCCAGCGAATTGTTATTTGACTGCAGATTTCTGTGCGATGGTAACGTCACTCACTCGCATGAACAAGCAAGCATACGATCCACCCAATTTAAAGCGGTCACTGTAGCTGTTTACGCTTGCAATACATTAAGTATGCCTTGCGTATTGCCACCTCTGCCGCTAATACGGCAACTCCTTAGGAGCTTACTCGTGACGTCACTCAGATGAACACAACATCCCTCCAGGGAATTGTTATAAGACTGCAGTTTTCCGTGAGGTAATAACGGCACTCACTTGCATGAACACATCAACACTCCAGGGAATTGTTATTTGGCTGCAGTTGCCTGCGAGGTGGTAACATCAGTCACTCGCATGAACACAACAGGGATCCCTCCAGGGATTTGTTATTTAATGATTCCAGAGAAGTATAACTTCTCACGCGCGTACATAAGTACACGCACACATTTTTTTTTTACATTAAACTATTTTTTTAATTTCAAATTATAATCTGAATATTGAGGTGAGGAAATTTAATAATTTTACAGTAGCCTAAAATAATAGGCATTAAAAGTACTTTTTTCTGTAGGAAATTTGTGATTTTATAACAAAATTACACATTTGATAAAAAAAAAACTTTTTACTTTTTAGCCATCTTTACGAATTTGTAGTTAAAGTAGATAGGTACACGTACAAATTACTACGAGCGGGAGCGCAGCTGTGGTGCGTGCGTGGGGCCGGTCGATATTAGGCACGGCGTAGCCACGACTGGCAGCCTGGCGCCGAGTACCTTCAGCAGCCGATAAATTTTGTCAGTGTATGCGTGCGTGCGACGACGCATATGTACGGGCGCGCCGAAACCGAACGCGGTGCGTATCTATGAAGATAACCTACTTATTTGATTTTACTATGGTACTACGAATAGTAGATACTTTAGGAACTTATATATTGTTGGCAAGCGTGGCAACCGTGATACTACCACTGTTCTTATAGTGTATGAAATACAAGTTGACAAGACAGCATGCGAGTAAAAAAACAATTTAAGCCATAAGTTGTGCGTATCGTTCGGCCCTGAAGCGTTCCATTAATTGGCAAGGTGGAATACACAGGTAACGTTCTTGGAGCTAATACATTTAGAATTCATGATTCAGTTTGTTTCACCGTCTTCTCCATAACTTTAACCCATAATTATGATATATTTGCGCTACAGAGTGAGCAAATGGACTGTATTTATAAAGAGGGTCGAAACATGATAAAGCAAGACACGTTCTTTGAGGTAAAAGGGTATAATAATCAAATATAGAAAAATACAAGCAATCCGTACGCGAACATAAAAGCGAATCCCACCACTGACACCAAAACGTCACCAACGTTCAAATTAAAAAGAAAGATGTAAAATAACTAAAAAAGGTTGCATTCAGCAACAATATATATATTCACAAGATGAGCACAACAACCAATTATAGCAGTAGAGGGATTTTTCAAAAGTGTGGAATAAAGCTATGACTCTTGTAAATATAAAAACTGCATTTGAAGTCACAATTATTTACCCATTCAACCCAAACAGGAGCGCAGAAGATACATGCTTTCTAAGTATACGGCCTTTCAATCCCATAATACCTGATCTTTCTTTTATAGGGAACGATGATGTGATGAAGTGACGATACTAATGCCAGCGATATGGTTCTTCTTTATAAATATACAAAAAGATGTTTATTTGCCATTGGGCCCTCGCGGGCACTTAGACACTTCTTACATTTTTTGAAATATAATCTTATTGTATCTTGTTAAATTCTCTTATTTTACTTTTTTATTTTTTTATCTGCTAGCATTTCGGAAATGACCATTGACGAAGAAGAAATGCCGAAAGAAACTTGCCAATATAGTCAATCAAACGTCAATTGCCTAATTCTCCTAACTGCATATGCAGCGCTGAGCTTATCGGCATGTTTATTTTTGTGGGGGGCCTATTGCAATGTGGAGTCTACTGTAATTCTAAGAAACACAGTGACAGAAGTCACGTTTGGAAGACTAAATTTGATGCATTTGGTTTTAGCTGAGTTTAGCAAAAGATTATTTATTACATGTTAATTTAAAATAGCAAATCTTGTCAATATTTTCACATCGGCAGGCCACATTAAAAATTAGAATACTTCCCTTCACATATAACATCAAAATACTACTGTACCCTGTTCAAAATAACGTCGATAATTCCCATCTTTCCGAATCCTCAAGGGATAAAATAGAAAATAACTAGCTACTCAAGATACGTATTTTCTCGAGAAACAATCAGTGCTTGTCCATTAAAAATTGAGTTGATGATGTTTTATTAGCTGAATAAAACTAATGAAATAATACCGAATTCGGATCTTATACAAAACAAAGATGTCAAGAAAGTCAGTTATTGTATGTTTTTTTTTATATATTTTTAATTAACCATGAAGGTTTTTCCAAATTTATAATGTAACTAAATTTGGATTAACAATGGATGAGCGTTATCGAGATACCGGTGAACATAATTAAAAATATATATTGCTGGTAGTGGTTGAAAACACACGACGCAACATTTATTAGTGTAGAATTTATACGTCTTTCTTCCGGTTTATATTTTGCAAAGGTCAATTTAGCAATTGTGGCCTGCATAAAGATTAACTTTTTAAAATAAAACAGTCAAATCTTAAGTATTTAAAAGCGAACCACATAAGCGTTACAGAGCGCAGTAGAAACACATGCATTGCTTATGCAGATTTTTTAAGCAAACTCCTACAAGTCAAGCGAGAGATAGCCAGTACTGTTTCTGTTGCATAGCTATGTATGCTGTATGTGTATATCTCGTTTCAAATTATGAACATTGTTAGCGTATGAGATTGTAACCTGGTGAAATTTGACATGAACATTGGATTTACAATAAAATATCGATAGTTTATAATATCAGCGTCAGGAACAATTCGGTGCATGTAATGTTGCATGTAATAATAACAATCAGTAAATGAGTAACTACTAAACATTAACAGTGTGAACTCTATGAGCTCAGACGCACAGTTTAATGCGCGATATTGTCACTATTAAGTAATATGTAGATAACAGTACAATTGATACAGTATGAGGTCTTGGTGGTTAGCTGCGGAAGCACAAAAAGTTATTTTCATTACCTGTAAAATTGACATCCGCAAAATAACGCCTGTTAATTATACACGTCCGCGTCTTGTCATTGATATGTACGGTGTATTAGACAGTGTCTTTCGATGTGGTAGTATAAGCATACGGCCCACTTTATGATAAGCGATTACCGTAGTCTATGAACGCATGCAAAATCTTTTGCCACACAGCGACACCTATGAAGCTTACTGGTACCTCACTCATTCTCAGGAACACAACCCACCCCCCCCCCTAGCCTAGCTGTAGGTGTTGTGGTTATTGGTTCAGTGGTTTAGTGGTAATAGCATTCTAGGTTTTCATTTGCGTTTTCCGTCAGATGAGATAAATATATTTTGGTGGGCTATAATAAAAAAAATTGTTTTTAGAACTCTATAAACAATTTAGTAGCACATTTTTACATACCATAGATTACGAAGAAAAGTACGACATGGGTCTAACTTGTACTTGACCTTGATTTGGATCAATTTAGTTTTGGTTAGATTTAGGCTAGTTTTAAGTAAAGAGGAAGAAAAATACGCATTTATAGTCGAACATCCAGTAGCTACTTCCAGTTTAGAATGTGTCGTATAAATATCGTCTATTATTATATAAACAGAGGTCATTGATATTGGATAGGTCCGTCATCAGCTGCTGGGTGATATTGGGGTTGGCATTGGAATCGCAGACACGCGTGAAAGGTGGGCACCGAATGCCAAACGTTCACCTGAACGTCGATATTCGAAAATATTTCTGCCTATTTCCTAGTGGGAAACCTTTTAGTTTTTTTGCACCAATACTGACGTCACTTTCGTGTGTATTCCTGGGTTTGATGGAGTAACAAAATGATACTCTGTGGGCTGTGGATAAACAAGTAGGCGATCGTTGTATTTCATACGAAATATCCTGATGGGGACAGTATTTTACAGTAGTATTATTTATTTATAAAGCATGGAGACCCCGTGAATGTTAGTAATACTGAAACTATCGTTCGAGTATTGCCACCTTTGCTGCTAACACAGCATTTCTTATGGAGCTTACTAGTGATCTCACTTATTCGCAGGTTAAACCATTCAGGGAGTTATTCAACAAGCCTAGCAGGCGTATGTCTTCTCTACCTAAAATGTTTCAATAGACTTTTTTCATAGACGTTAAAAAGTTATGTAGGTATATGGTAGTTATGTAGGTAGGAAATGGGAGTGTTGTTTAGTATGCACGTGATAATGTATGTTCTCAATTATCAAAAGTTTACAGTTAATTAAATTGAACCACGACTGTACCCACGGCTTCATTCGCGCGACGTATTTGGATTTATGAACGGTTTTTCCTCTTTTCCTCATACAAAGGAGAATGCGCCTATAAGATATAATAATGTTTTATATCTTAATAGTATAGTTTATTATACAATAATCTAAGATCTTGAAAACCGACTTCAATGAAGTTATAATTTGACAAATAGCATAGTGGACGAAAGTTAAGAATTCCCTGCGTTAAAACTATACTATATACCAAACAAGTTCATAGCTACACCTAAGCTGGATTTAAGACGAATCGGAGCTAGATTGAAATCAACCACAACTGAACCAGATCTTGAACCAATTTTTATCCAACCTAAGCCCGACTTCAGTCCAATCTAAACGGGACCTAAGACGAACCTAAAGTGAATATGTAATGTAAACCTGTGTAAACGTGACCTGTCTAAATCTGACCCAGAACTTCAATTATCTAAACCTAACCCTTTAAATAATGCCTAATGGACTATACAATATTTCATTAGATGTAAAATAATATGAAACGTAACCGGAAATTAGTTTTACCACTTTGGAAATAAAAGATCGCATACTTTGCGTTTCCCGAGAGGTATCCTTTTCTAAGTTGTGGAATTAAATGACTCCTTGCCTAGGTTTTTCTAAGAGATTCCAGTATGGTCTTCTCCTTTGAGATAGTGAGCAACTGTTTGTTTCGGCTAAGGTAATCGTTTGTTATCAGGCATGTCGTAGGCTTGCTTGCTCGGTAGAAAAATATAGAATACCTAAGCCTGGCTCGAAACCAACGTTCCGGACTTTATAAGGGCTGAAGATTGGCCCTAGCCTAGATCTGAACCCCTTAGACTACAAATTATGATCAGTTTTAGAGGATATGGCCTGCTCGAAACGACACGCTGACATTGTGTCTCTTAAGAAATCTCTGGAGCAAGCAGTGGCTAAAGTTCCTATGGAAACAGTAAATCCATAGATTCGTGGCCAGACAGCCAAAGGTGGCCATTTCGAATTGAATATTTTTTTTTAATTTTTTATTCAGCCGTCCATAAATATGTGCATATAAGTTTTATTAAGATTACATTACTTCATAGAAAAATAATTCTATATTAATTTGTAACAGAACTTATGGCCGGATTACGAACTAAGTTACATGATATGGATGTCTTTTTTACTATTTCGGTACGGATATTTCTGTAATATTTAGGTCACAATTATTAATTTTGTAAAGTTGATTTGATCAATATCAAATTACATAATCTTTATTCCTAAAAATTTTATATAAAATAGTTATCCTTTCGTTTATGGAGTAACAAAAGGCCACCTGAAGTTGAGACCCACGAGACCACCAGAGCACACTAAAATTCCTTAGTTAACGACATCATCAGCTGATTCGAGGGCCGTGTAACCACCAGTAAAATTAGTATTGTTGCACTAATGGAGGAATTTGTTAAATCACGCCTAAGTCTTCGTACCGGTTTTAGGTGCACGTACGCAGGTCGCCGAAGAAAAGGCGCGCGCCATCGCCCCGGCCATCAGTCGTTCCAGGGCCGCCGCAGGGGTCGGACCGAAATCTAGTCATTAAACTTATTTTTTTATAATAATTTCGTAATCGAAAGGTCATCATGAAAGTGTTCATCGCTTTGACTGCAATCACAGCGCTTGCAAGTAAGTATCGAATTTATTTATTATCAAGAACAAAGTTTGTTTTATCATCTCATATAATATTCAGCATGTTACTTACAGCATGTTACTTGCAGTAAGTAATATACATTATCTTAATATGGAGTCATATTTATTCTGTATACAAATTTAAAGAGACGATAGTACCCGTCTTTACCAAGAACTTGTACGTAAAAAATGGGGTTGTGAACCAAGAACTGTTCGATCAGCTGATTACATCTTGTACGGAAGGCCTAAAATAGATTTGAAAGATTTTGGCATATGAAAGCTATTTACGATAATGGGTACTGTGGTCCCTTAAAATTCGAATATTGACTGAAACTGACCCTACTCACATTTGCATAAACTGGCAAATAATATGTTAGTTATTTAAAATTATTTTTTCGTTACACAAAAGACATCAACGCGCGGTACCAATCACTTACAAAACTTCGAAAAGTAATTTAAAGTTAACCAATAAATTGAATTACAATGAATGTTTTTATGTTCATATTATTATGAGATTTTAATTGTGTAATAGTTTGAGCAACTGCCACCGAGCCTGTCACCGCTCCCTTTTACACTTTCTTAGCACAATGAGCGTATTTTAAATTACGTAACACTTCAGTTTGTATTAGCATACGATTTAACATGCACCTTTACACGACAAAAGTTTCGAAAAAAATAGTATTTTTATATTAGATATGAGCTAAGAACTTTTACCATAATTGTATATACGTCGTTTTTTAAGTTTATAGTTGAAATATTTTAATAACGTCTGCCTTACAAACGTATGTAACATTAGGTTATCAAATGAAATCCTATTTATTGTATTTCATTTAATGCGCATAGTTTTCCAGAATTAGAAACGAAAAGTTACTGTTAGCCTTCAGCGACACAATTATGTAAACGTTAGACCTACTAATAACCAAATAGTAAATCATTACGAAACTATATTCATCATTGTAACTGGTTTTACGATAGTTACAAAATATTTTGGTATTTTCTCATTAACCTAATAATGTAGTAATTTAACTTGTTTCATTGCTAATTATTTTATTTTTGACCTTTATTTCCTGTTTATTAGTCGCAAACAAAAGTATCTGAATTAGTTGAATACTATCTTCGGATTACGAACAATTAGATTATTTCTTTATTTTTACACCATTCCACTAGGTAGAGAAAATTGAGCGCTACATGAAGTTCTTAACCTCCAGTTGCTGTGTTAGCGAGGCAACGAGAGAAGCGATACTTCTTGTATTGCAACCGTTCATAGGCTACAGTAACGACTTTGCATCAGGTAGGCTGTATGCTTATACGCCTTCTAAAATTGTATACAAAAGCAACATGGTTCAATACTTACAAACTACGAGTATACTAGCATATTATTTATAACCTTTAGTATATATAACCTAACATATAATATAGGTTTATTTTCATTTAAAATGATGAAAAGAATGTACTATGCACAGTAGGAAAGTTATATTTTTTCTGTTGTGCATGTTATACTGCCATAAGTTTATCTTTTGATTAATGTTCATACTCGTATGACACAAAGTTATACGAAAAATTGTAGCTTGTTTTCAAGTAAAAGCCCCATTACATTATGCAATTTTCGCAATACATAATATGAAGGTAAGAAATACCTTTTTTGCATCGATCTCATGCAGCATGCGATGAATTGCATAACCTAATGTATGGTTTAATTTATGACAATCGACATTGATATAAGTACACATAGTATTTAGATTACAGTGTTGCTTTTAATTGTCGTTCACACCCTGTATTAGGCCATGTAATCAGTTAATAAAGCAGGCAAAGAATGCGTGGAGAGTTTTATATTTATTAAATAATATAATTATAATTTATAAATGTAACATTACAGAAGTTCGCAGCCAAATAACAACTCCTGGGATGTTTATTGTACTGCTGTTCGAGAGTGAGCTTACCAGTGAGGTCTTTAGCAATTACTGGGCAGCAATAATAAAATTATTATAATTAGTGAATATTCTCCACGATTTTGAATAATTTGGATTTCCAATTATTTTCTTATTGCTCGTTAACAAAATTAACTATTACAATTTTCCTGTATGCTTCTATATATTTATCTACGTCGAAACGTCGAGTAACGCTGGCATAGTGCCACTTCCGTTGCAAATAAAGCAATTCCCTAAGAGCTTACTGATAACCGTAGTGGTTTGATATTGTTTGGTTGCAGTTTTCTATTTAATGGGTGTAAATTTCCAATTTGACAGATTATTAAAATATCACTGCATTAAACGTCTTTTGGCAGAGCCTTGAGAGTTTGGAATTGGTACACGCTACCTACTAGCTAACGAGGCTCTAGTAAAATATCACCATTGACTTTAATTCCAAAGACGATGTTAAGCTTATATATCTCATATGACAATTATAAGATTTTAAAGGTAATTCGAATCTATTTCTGTTTCTTGGAGATATATTATTCAATTCCCAATTATGGCTAAACTGGTGATGTTGCCATCATTCACATGACCCTATTCCTATTTGAGGTCGCAGTTTCTCTTCTTTCATTCTTTCCCATTAGTCATGTTAATAACTACTTCTTTTACATACATGCCCTTTTTTCGTACAATCATCCATTTTTTCCATTTACCTCTCTATTGTATATGTCCACATCCATAATTAGAACGTTTCTTTAGACATTATGAGTTATTTCTTTCTATTACATACCATTTCATGCTCAGCGGTTCCCTCTTAAGTTTTCTGTATCCGATGCTACTTTCTTACTTCATGCTATATGTTAATTCTTAATTTCAGCTTAGCGACATATAATCGTCTTCCACCCCTTCCGTTCACAGTCTAACATTTTGATCCATACAATATATGCTGGTGACATATTTAAGTGACAAGTTGATTTACTGACCTTCCAGTTGATGGTAGAGAAGTCGTATATGGGATAATTTAACTAATAGACTTGATGAAGACTGGTAGAGATCCCTCCTTTTCCAATTTTAGCTTCCTTTAACGAGACATCTGGTATTTATTCTTGGGTTAAAGAAAAGGGTACAATTTTATTTTACGTTATGCGACGAATTGCAAATATGTATGTACCATTAGTATTACTTACAAGTTCACCTTACAATATTAGGCGTCTTGTAAGTGAGAATATATTTATATTTTAATTAAAACTTTTATATTCATGAAGCAATATACCCAAATACCCGTATTTCTTTTTCATTAGAACAGGTCCCTTACATGCATGTAATATTAAGTAGATAGGGTGCACTTTCAATGTTAACTACAACCAAAACTATTTATGTATTCAAAAACTAAATAACATTAGTTTTAATTTTGTACAATTTTGATTACCTTATCTGCATTTTCTTACATTTCTAATTTCTATTTAGTGTTCTGGTTTATTTTCTTGACAGGTAATTAAAGTTATAACTCACAATTTACATATTTCTTGTGCAAATTTAATTGCAGAGTATGTCAGTATTTTTTTAATGGATAACATTTTGTCTTCAGTAATTTATGACACGAATATAACGAACTTGACGTTTTTAGGGTTCCGTACCCAAAGGGTAAAATGGAACCCTGTTACTGAGACTCCGCTGTCCGTCCGTCCGTCCGTCCGTCTGTCACCAGGCTGCAGTCTCATGAACCGTGATAGTTAGACAGTTGAAATTTTCACAGATGATGTATTTCTGTTGCCGCTATAACAACAAATACTAAAAAATAGAATTAAATAAATATTTAAGGGGGCTCCCATACAACAAATGTGATTTTTTTGCTCGTTTTTGCTTGATATTGATAACGGCAACAGGTAAACGCTTGAAATATTCACAGAATATTTTGTTATATATTCGCTTTAAAAATAAATAATTAAATTAAAATAAAACAAATATTTAAGGGGGGCTCCCATACAACAAACGTAGTTTTTCTTGCTGTTTTTATAGATAATGGTACGGACCCTTCGTGCGCGAGTCCGACTCGCACTTGGCCGATTTTCATTGAATCTCGTCTGTATAAGAAACATGCTCACGAGATTTACATGAAATATTATGAGAAACGCATAGGAACCATATTAATTATTTTTTATGCAACTGTATATATACTATCACAGGAAAATACTCGTACTCACGGGGAGATGTAATCATTTGACTTCAATATTCAAGTCTAGAAACCGTAACGCTTTGGAGAAAGTAGGTTTTTACAAGTTTAGGAAACCAAGCGTATAGTAAGACAAAAATACGTAAAATAAATGATCAACATTTTCATCAGGGACTGTTGCGTGTCTCGATTAACATCGCTAGGCGATTAACCGTGTGATTATTTTACATTTTATTGATACATTTTGTCAGAGTCAATATACTTGATCACGCCATATTTCACGTTACCAATCGAGATGTCGACACAATTGTCTTAAGGTCTACTTGTCTATATCAGATTCTTCTAGAACACGAAAGTAGTATAACGGTGGGTTTACAAGTATTTTCCGTAAGTGGTATGTAAAGTTTTTTTTGAGATTATTTGACAAATCTACGTCAGTGTCAAACATTTCTATTGTATTCTCTAGAATTCTACAATCATTGTTGTTAACTTCCGTATAAAATTGCTGTTTAAGAAGTGGAATAAAGTAGTATTATATGATCCACTCTACTAGATTATGGCCCACCACACCATGCGGTGACATTGGCATTATTGCATTTGTAATTTAGCGTCAACAATCTCATAAAATTTCTATGCTTTTGTTGCAACTGTGTTGACACATCGATATTATTTGCGTAAATATTGAAATAATGTTTCGTAATGAAACCGCACGAGAGAAAATGTACTGAAAGTAATTCTGGGACTAGTTTGTTGGAATAATGCGTAAATCCGGCAATCAATTGACATAAATGAGAATAAAGTTGGTGCAATATTTTTTCGCTGGTTATGAATGCGAAGCTACGTAATAAAAGTTATTTAAAATCTGTGAACAATATGCATTTTAACAATATTTTAATTAGATCCAGCTATGGGACCGAAATACTACCACATCAAGTAAATCATCTTCAAATTATCAATCTTGGTATGGTGTGCTATATATCAGCTAGCATGATAATGGAAATCGGAGGTGACCACATGGTCTTAATAGGGTCTTCTCAGTGACTATCTAGTTAAGTAAAGCCCATCAAGTTTGAGCTTGTTCGATTTAGTGAGCTCATTGTCAGCATAACGTGTTTTTGTTTTATTAATAACTCAGTTATTCAGGAAATCACATATGCTTAATTATTTAACTAAACTTAATTTATTGAATACAATAGCACAATTGTGTGAACTCATTCTTTATTTCCAACCATTATAATTGACTTAAACCATCGCAAATAAGTTATCTAAAGCGCACAAATGTAGACTAACTTGTTTAGGCCATAGATTTAGCAATAGATTAGTTTCGGCATGTAGATTAATGTAATCAATTATGGAGTTAATTAATTAATTATTATTTTATTGAAATGCGCATGGCATGCTTTTTTTCATTGAATACAGTACCATATCTTACCATATCTTAGCACCATATTTAAGCTCATATGAGAGTGATACTTTTGATATTGATACAAAGTTAGGCTTTTTGTAGAGTAAGTGTTTAGAAGATTATATCTATATTATTTTTATAATGCCCGCGTAACCAAGTGAGAGAAATAACCTTTTTTTTAAAAATAAAGCAACCGTTTAATCGCTCGATGAAATTTGAAAGAATGTGTTTATTAAATTGAATCGTCAATATCAAAGAATATATATAGGTTAATAGGCAGGTTAGACAAATGAGAAAGTAAGCTTGAAAATATATACCACAATATTTCAATCTCAGGCTGTTACATCTCATGAGATAGGAAAATAATACTAAAACGTACATAAGCTAACTTGAATTGATAAGAGAATGTGCACTTAAGTGAATTTATACAACTGGTTTGGTAGGAAATACTTGACAAGTTTGTCATTCTGCTATTTTAGTATGCCTGTCACTGGTACCTGGGACCGAAGTTTCGGTTCGTTAAAATGTCATTGTGTACCTATAAGAAAACATGAAATGTTTGAGTTTAAAATGACGTACCCTGTTGTGAATTTTACATATTTAGTTATAATGTAGAAGGACAGGCAATAAGTGATTATTTATTTTCTGGATTATGATACTTTTGTATATTCACGTTTACTTTTTACAAGTACTTTAAAAACTTTTCATAGTAGCTCTTTTAGAATTCCAATATTTTAATTACATAATAATATCAGCATGCAGCATATATCAGCATGTTACATATGTAGATATACAAATACGAAATCAGTCAGGGTCAGTAATTACCTAACATTGGCAGATAATCAAGTGATTACTTGTATCTACTATAATGATGTCATTTCTCTCCCAGTTTGCGTACAACAGCCAAATTCTACTAAAATTAAAATTAATTTGTATTTTATTATATATGGAAATTATGCAATATACAAATCATATAGCATATCATAGCTTTTCTATATCTATTTCTTTATACTGTTTGTAAAGTTTCTATACAAATTTTAAAACTCTATCATTCGCTTTACACACGACTCCTGAGCCAGTTCTCATATATGCAGACATATCATAACGTGAATTTATGTAAAAATTAACATCAAATGTACACTGCAATCAAAATTGACGACTACAAAGTATTTATTCTAATTCTAAAACTGCGTGATCTAAGTGTTATCAAATCTCAGCATACGACCCTTGATGCATCAGCGCGATGCACCATGTCGCAAGTCACCTCACTTTCACTTCTTGCGCAAGATGGCCGCCTGTTGCGTTACCCGCCTCCGATAATCATGTATTACAGACGTTATTGATCCCACCTACATGGTAACAATTGATTACAATTAAAATAAACTGGGTCGGACCGGTATCTCCTCATTAGGTTTTTTAACGATTCGCAACTCTAGGATCGATAAAAAAGTAGATGACATCATCAGTTGGTGGTTCGTGTTAAAGACGTAATGTACATAATAGTTCGAAATTGTATTTTTAGAGAGGGTTATCAAATGAAGGCTATTATCTCTGCTATTTATCAACTATGCACAAAGGTTGGAAATCATTAATAAAATGGAGATCATTACAGAATACAAATTATTGGCCAGATCGTTCGGTTTCGATTAAATTTAAAAACTAACTAACTTTAGCAGCATGTTGCTAAAGTTAAATCGTTTTTTTTTAATTGCAGTCTGAATACGAGGTACAAAATATACCTAAATATATATAAGACCTGTAACGTTAATATTGTAGTTATTCTTTGAATAAATTATTGTTACATCACTTTCAACTTAATATTTTGTTATTTCTATTATTTTATTTTCTATTATATTTATATTATTTTTAAATGTCTATTAGTGATTAAATGGAAACAAAAACTATCAATGCACCATATAATTGGCAATTAGTAGAATTTTACATGCAAAACTGGTTAATTTCAGCTTAATAACCATGTAACATGACTTGACTAACTACAGGTTATATCAGTTTGTTTAAACTGTTGTTAAAGTAGTATCGTCTACGTTTGGAAAAGCTCGTAAGTACATAACTCGCATGGATACGTAATGAACACGGCCTTGACAGTTCAGACTGATTTGAATTGCAAAAATAACCGCTAGAGATTCAAATGTCATATATGGTCAGAATAATAAAATTAATTAACATTTCGTGTCATCTACGCTATTCAAAGGCCATTCATTAATAGATATATAGAACTATTCATTATCATTTTGTCATGGGTGCATATGCTGGTTAATATAAGATAGATGCAATTAAAAGAATTTCGGACAGTTTCGGCATACAACTTATGTAATTGTTGATATATATATATATATCTCGTAACTTGCTGGCAATATAAATCTGTATATATATTGCATGGTGCCAATAGGTTGGCCGAATTAGACTTCACCAAGCTGCACAAAATACACGCCAAAATCGTGTGATGTAGGCCAATACTATTATGTAATGTACATGACTACGTAATATAAACTCGATTTAGGAGTTCATCACGAAAAGACTGTTGGCGGAAAAGAGCTAGTTTAGAACTGATTACACCAAATATTTAATAAATTTATAGTGACGAATATTTTCTTTTTAAGAAAAGCCAGAATGATGTTGATATATACAGTGGTATGTGATTTTCTTCAAGGCGAGGAAATTATGACTCTTTTGCAGACTTTAAATGCTATGCATTTTATAATTATCATGAAATTGTCGTAGTCCAACTGTGATTACTGTAATTATAGTAATTTGTATAGAGATCATTTAAAAAAATACTAATAATTTATTTCCTGTGACTACAGAATCATTGTTACTTATCTTTAACACAATATATGTTGTAATTTAATTTATAATGTTACAAATCAAATTAAAATTAAACTTTTTTCCTCAGGTGCACAATTTAAATGCCCTGCCAAAGATGGCCAGTATGAAGACGACAGACAATGCGACAAGTTCTTCGAATGCGTTGACGGCCAGGCCACCACAAAACTGTGCCCCGATGGTCTTGTGTTTGATCCCACCATCAGGAAGATCAACAAATGTGACCAACCCTTCAATGTAGACTGTGGAGACAGGACTGAGCTGCGTACGTATTTATTATACTTTATTTGAATATCGGAGTGTAGATTTTATTCACTGTTGCTTCTAAGACTCTATCAAATTAATAGAGTACGAATTGGAATTGGATCATGCTGTTACTAAGCATGGATTGACTTATACACTTTATAACATACTTAGTTGCGTAAAATAGCCTCAAAATAAAGCGCGATTCTATGTCGCGCGAAATAGATATCGCTAGGTTACATATTACTCCTGCTCTCTTCTTAAAAAGTTAATAGTTAAAAAATTGTGACTAAAAGAGTTCTCCCTTATAATGATGGAAATATAAAATTTAATTTGCAAATATAAATATAATCTTATTATATACTGTATCGGATACGCCTTCATCAGTACTGACCTTTGTTTAATCATGTCAACCTTATGTGTCACAGATTGCTGTATATTGTGATTTAAATTCAGGTCTATTTCTATGAACACATATGATACGTATTGAATGTAAATAATCAGTTATAACTTATAATTAAAAAAGTATCATCGTAATCTAAAATGTAGCTGATTACATACACCATCATTTAATGTCTTAGTTTGCTACTTGATGCTTGGTATCTATAACAACAATATTTATACTTGATGTTGCTTTCGAATTCATTCACTTACTGTTCTTTCCCACGCAGTGATCCAAATTTGTGCTTCTAGCTTCATTAGTTCAGACTTTGCGTATGTTTTCCTGCTTTTGTAACTTTGTACAACCAAGGGTCAACTATCATCGAGACTATTGGTTTCTTAAACTCAGCTGCACGGTATAATAATCTTGTGGTTAGATTAAACTACGTTCAGGGTTTTAAGCCTCAGGCAAGTCATTCTTCAGATGATCTCTGGCTATATATAGTGTATACATTTCTTTCAACGTCTGCTCATATTCTTGTCCCCAATATCCCCCCCCCCTCCCCCTCCCCTATGAAGATTAATTTCTTATTTATTTCACATTCCCATACTAACAGGAATACTTCTACAAAAGTTTAAAATTAGCAGTTCACATACAAGTTTATCCGCCAATCATTCAAGATATTTCTTTTTAAACACTTTTAACTTCACCTGTTTTGTTTGAATGTTTCGGTGGATTGTTCAACCTGCACACTTTAACTAGTAAATCCCTCGGGTTTGCACTCTTTGGTTATTCATTTGTCATTTGAGTATTTAGCGCAATAAAGGCATGTTTTTAAATTTTTTTAAGACGATATATTATTTTTTATTAGTACATGCAGAAGTATTATTTATTTTCCGTATGTTGAGTCAAAGTATGACAGCGGAGGTCGCTCATTTATCTGCTATAAGTGAAGGTATACCTTTGACCACCTAGGTCAATCCGTGCCACTGACTTTCTAGGCCGTCTGGCCACATATCTAACTAAGATCTACGTCAATCTGCCTAGTGTTTGTCGCACAATGCGGTACAGCATTCACTTCATGTTTTTAAATAGGTCGAATATGTTTATACTTGTACAGTTTTAGTGTATTGGAATCACTTTGGAATGCATGTATGGAATGCATTGGTTGAGAATGTGTTCGTGACTAGGGTTCAGATATATTTGTTATTAGTTTCATGTATGTTGAGTAAAATATACTTTTCATACTAATGTGTTCTGTTGTTGTCTGTCAGTGTTGGGCTGTAAGTGGTTCATCGACACCTTTAAAGCCAAAGCCGTATATTTTAATCGTCTATTACTTGACTTTCACATCCTATAAAATGACTAAGATTGTTAACAAAGCGTTGGATAGATTTATATATTGTCTTGCTGTTTACGCGTTTCTTTTGCCTATGTGTGTTGCAGGGTAGTTAAAAAATTATGTTCCCACATTAAACTTTCGAAGACGAAGTAACTCGAGACGGATAATAGACCCATTTAAAACCGCCAGGGGTCATGAAATCATACTATGACAAGAGTACGAAATGGAGTAGAGTATGAATATCAATGACAAGACGAGAGTAATACAAAATAAAAGAGGAAATGATTGCATGAATAAAAATTTAGATAAATAGGTAGTAAATGTTCGAGACAGGGAAGGAGCGGCAAATAATACTGCATCGATGTTAGATAATGGGATTTGATATACATGATACTGTTGGTGATATACATGATATACCGGAAAATGTATTTCTGACAAGTCCCTCCGCCTTGAAAACATAAAAATTAACATATTGTCAATTTGTTAAGGTATTAAAAATGGCACATTCATTTAGTGTTGATGATGGAATGTTATTATATACATAAACCTCAATGATTACCGAGTTGTATCCAAAATAATATAGTTTTAAGAAATGTTAATGTACGAATCTCAAAGATTGTACATCGTCATTATCCTCAAGGTTGGATGGCCGTAAAAAATTACTGACTTCCAGTAATTCTTGTCGTAAAGTGAAAGACGACCAGCTTGAATTAACTTCCTACTCAGTTCTGTGAATAAGTATAAATTTCCTAGAATATAACGACCTCAGAATGTGATAGTGAAGGTCGCGTGGGTAAATATTTTATGTTGTCTATTTATTATCAGCGTAGGTACTTTTATTCTTAGCTGGAAGTGACATTCGTATGTCACTTTAATGTCTTTTCGGCGCATGTAAAATAATAAAATGAGACAAGATATTTGCCCAATAAGCAGCGATAACCTCTCGCATTATATCCGGGATCAGGACACCAATGTACAGTGTTATTTCGATTTCTAGATTTTCGTATTACTACTTTAAATTTGCTACAATATCGTGTATATGTAATTCTGAATTCTACTCATATGATTTGTGTAACATGAACTGTGTATTACGACAAATGGCACTCCATTTCTACTCTTGGTCACTCTAATCGGACAAACATGTTAAGCAGCACCGACTGAAGCCTGTCTGCGGCTGAGTTTAATTGAATCGAGTTGCTCTGGCCTCGAAGGGCACGTCAAGCCCGATCCCGGCTGTCTTCAATAGATGACATTCATTCGGTTATTCTAAATGAGGTAGCGTTAATTAAAGTAGCCCGAAGTGGGACGTATTCAATAAAAGTACGATCACGCATTTTCAGTTTATTATCATCCTGTAAGATCTTGTATGAGATACAGTTTGGATTGCTTGCCAATGTTTTACTATTATTAGGAAGTATTGTGCCAAGTTGACGTATCAGTCGTTTTTTTTTTGCATAAGTGTCATCATTGTGATGTCATTAGGCAATTACGAGCGTATTAATTTTCATTAACAGTTTTGGCTTCTTAAGTAGAATTATCGAGAACTTTTGTCACTCTAGAATATTTATTAAAATCTTGATCACCTTGAACTCGAACAACTTTGTAGATGTCAACATTACTGTAAGCTAATTTTAATCCAGTATCTGTCTTTCTGATGTCATTTTTATTCGCCGCATAATTAATATTTCCAATAATAATGAGGATATGAGTGTATTACAAAAAAATCAAGGTATGAATTTATGACGACTTTGGATGCTAACGGAGCTAGGAACTGAGGTTGAGGAGGAAAACGGAGGTTGCAACTTGTACTTAAATGGTTAAGAAACCAAGTTTGATTCGTGTAGCGGAATGCATAGTGACAGTAAAATATTTATTCTAAATTTAATGTGTGGTATATAAGCTATCACTATTGTTTTCGCAAGATGTTTAGAATTGAAAGTTGACATAATTATAATGTTTGACATTAATATAATGTTTGACCGTACGTCTTAGAAATTTCAGGAGGGAAATTACGATCTGTAGTAGACATATTTCGTTTCAAACGAACGAATTTATGATTTTTCAAATCGTATTTATAATATACATCATATTTTTAACAGAGCCCCCCAAGCCCACTGGCCAATGTCCACGTCGCAACGGTTTCTTCGCTCACCCTGACCCATCTGTCTGCAATATATTCTTCAACTGCATCGAAGGAGATCACATCGAGGTCAAGTGTACAGCTGGTCTGCACTTCGACGAATATTCCGGGACCTGCGTGTGGCCTGATTCTGCTGGAAGACAAGGCTGCAATGCCCAAGAGAGTAAGTACATTTTTCGTATTTCTATAATATAACTCAACGGTTTTTAATTCAACTTAACTCTTCAAGAAATAATGTAGTTTTCAACAACATTAGTATGTTTGCGCCAAATCTTACAATTTTTGAAAGGTTATCTTTAGTTAGAAATCATTTCTCCATCCGCTCGCCATCAACAGAGAAATCATTCTCACACATTGTACGCGAAATAATTATGGCTACTGTGCGGTTTCAGAGGAGGGTTTCTCTCGAAACTAATTAAGCTGCCGAGGTTTTTAGGTTTTCGCAAGAGACAGCATGTCAAAAATAGCGTGAAGAGGTTTCTACCGGGTGGCATGCGGGTTGTTCCTTATTTAAAAGACAAGTGCCGGTAAATGCTTACCACCAGGCAGACTGTATGGTTGTTTGTTACTATACTGATATAATCAATAAAGTATTCCTATACATAATTTTACAGATTTTCTTTTTATTTGTACCATGATTATATATCATGGTATCTTAAAACTGATTTAATGATAGATGATCTCGTAATGGAGTCAGAAGATGGTGGAGTTAGGGTATAAAATAAAATAAAAATATTGTATTTGGGCTTATTCTACTTTTCGTCATGAGGGTTAAAACTATATTTAAATTAATTTTAATAAATATAACTCTTTGTAGTCGAAATGTCACCTTTAAATTTTTTATTTATACTCGTAATCTTTAAATTACAAAATTATACATTTCTTGCTTTCAGAGAAAACCAAGGATGGCTTTGAATGCCCCAAGGAGCCGCAAGTGGACCACCAAGGTCTGACTGTGGCTCACCCGAAATATGCTCACCCTACTGACTGTCAACGGTTCTACGTATGCTTGAATGGAGTGGAGCCTCGGGACCTTGGATGCCAGGTCGGAGAGGTCTATAACGAGGAGTCACAGAAATGTGATGCGCCTGAGAATGTGCGCGGATGGTCAGTATTTAAGTTAACTTTGTAACAGAAGGTTTGATAATAAGTAGCATTCATGAAAGTCAGAGTGAAGTACCTAGTGGATATTGATTCGCTTGTGAATGTACATGCAACCGCATATCAATTATAATAGTTACAATAATGCAAATATCGTTACTCTCACTACGATATAGGGACAATATCAAAAGCAATATATTGTAAATGAATCCAAGAACCCAGACACGCCTATCTACCTCCATTTCTATTTTCCACGTTTACCATTACTATGGATTACAGAGACTTCATAAGGCGGGTCATGTGCTTGCTTACCAAGAATAAATACATACTTCAAGATAACAACGAAGTAATGTAACTACCATAATTCTTTATAAGTTGTTACTTAGAGACAAGTTAAGCAAAGAATCGTGTCATAAGTTGTAAAGAAAGATTACAACACGAAGAAACAAATATCGGGACCGTTAGTGTGTGCATGTTTAAAAAAAAAATCTATGTGAGTTAATTATCATAAGCTAGTTTTTTCGTGTTCTACGTAACGGCCTAGAATACAGTATTTTGGGTCTTTAATCACCTATAAATAGTACACAATGAACGCCCTCGCAACTGTTACGAAAAAAGTGTTATTATTATGCTGATAAGGAAAATATTTCGCGCTCCGTTTCACCCGCTGTGAAATAACTATTGTTACAAACTCGTTCAATGACTTTTTAACTTATTCGATCTCAGGAATTTTTAATTTTTATATCACGACGGGTGGCAAAGAAGCATACAATCTTCCAAATTTAAAGCGTTTACTAAATAGTCTATTGATAATTAGAAAAAAATATACTACACAGGTGACAAACATGCTTGTAACCGGGCATAGGGGAAACAGTTACAGTAGCATATATATTTTTTTTTTCGCCGTAGTCTTTTGATGGTGAACGAACAAGTCGGGTTGCCCCTGCTGGAATATCACTGTGTTCTATTTCTCTTTTGCTAGAGCTTTTGTCTTATTTGTCTGTCTATAGGCGCGATGCAGTACCGATAGGCAAAAGAGGCAGGAGCGAGCGACGAGCAAATTGTATATGGCTATAGTATCAAATCTAAACCTAATAACTACAAGTCAGATAAACCCAAACTAATATACTTTACATTAACAAAATTATTATTACTTTCTCTTGATTTAGAACAATAGCCGAAACGGTATTTTAAA
Source organism: Pyralis farinalis (assembly GCA_947507595.1). Classification (NCBI taxonomy): domain Eukaryota; kingdom Metazoa; phylum Arthropoda; class Insecta; order Lepidoptera; family Pyralidae; genus Pyralis; species Pyralis farinalis. The sequence continues at coordinate 8,306,370 of OX382261.1, read as the reverse complement.
AATTAAAATCATTTATCATTGACTAGTTCCAACTTCATTATCAGAAAGTATGTTTCAAATTTATTTCAAAGGTAACATTTTTACATAAGAAAAAAACTAAAATAAATTACGATGAAGAAGTAATATAAGAAGAAAAAACGGTTGTATCAGTTTTGTTGTGTTTTCAGCTCACCGATATGTTAATGATATTTTTATTGTATAAAGTAATTGTTTATTAATATGTTCTTTTCCATTTGCAGCGAGGACTGGTACAAGGATGCTGATGAAGCGCCAGCGCCCAAGGCGAGGAATTAAGCCTCTCTAGTGATATGATATTGTAGCGTATACCTTTAAGACTTAATAAGTTAATAATTAAGTTAAACAAATAAATTTTGTGTTTTTATTCCTAACCCCGCTAAGAGAAATTATGGCATACTCAAGCTGTTTACTCATACGACGATGAAGATATAAATACAAGATCATAAATTTCTCTTAAAACTGATAGGTAGAAATGTGGGCGAAGAACTACATCTATCAAATAATTTGTCCAAACTATAAACTTATTGTTAGGTTTAATAATACTGCAAGTACATAATCAGCAAATGAAATAATCACTATAAAGTCATTCTGAATTTTGAGCAAAATGGTTTATTGTTTATACAAAAATATTCACTAGGCGGCATCGTATTACAACTTAGCAAGAAAGCAAAACTCAAAAAGGTAGAAAATATTTTTGACATTTGCTAAGGCTTTTTGCGCCTTCATTTACTTGGAAAAGGCTTATGTATGGCAAAGTGGCAAGCGACGAACTTTGTACGCTCTCCATGTACGAGGTGTATGGTATTTTGATACGGGCACTCGTGTCCTTGTATAAGGATTCGAGTGCCTGTGTCAGGGTAAATAGGATCTGTACAGATTGGTTCAGCATCGAATGTGGTAGTAGGCAGGGCTGTGTAGCATCCACTTGGCCGTTAAACTTATTTGTTTGACAGTTGTTTGACAGACATGAAAGAGAATGAATGAGTATGTGTAATAAAAATGAATGAGTCAGAATTTAAAACCCTGTTGTACGCCGATGATCAGGTTCTCCTTGCATCTTCGGCGGAAGAACTACAACAAATGGTTACTGTAATGAATGAGACCTTTAAAAGGAAAGGTATGGAAATAAATGTAATGAAGACGAAAGCGATGGTGTTTGTAAGGAATGAAAGTGTTACAGATTGTCAGATAATGATCGGAGATGAAAAAGTGGAACAAGCGAATGAATTTGTTTATCTAAGTTCTATGTTTACGAGAGATGCAAAATGTGAGGGCGATATTGAAAGAAGAGTGAAAGCAGAAAACCGTATCAATGGTGCGTTTTACTCTGCCGAAACAAGCGATAACATATCTAGCAAAGCTCGCTAATACCTATAACTTCACGCCAAATCCCTTGCGGGGTAGGCAGAGAGAACCGAGCGCCACGTGACTCGATCCTTACATATCTCACTCGCTTCTTTAACATTCATTGCTCTTCTCATGCACGCACGCCGGTTTCTAGGGCTCCTGACATCACCTTCTGATAGAACATGACCAATTTGGTCATGGTAGGTAAGTCTTGGCCTTCCCCGGCTCCTACATCCTTCCACTTTTGCATTGTATATCTGCTTCGTCATTCTTTCATCTTGCATTCTTTCTACATGCCCGAACCATCGGAGCATGCCTCTTCTTATTTTAACACCGACGCTCTCTTTCAGACCAACTCTATTTCTAACATCATCATTGCGAATACGGTCTACGAGCCTTACGCCACAAATTTTGCGCAGCGCTCGCATTTCAACCGCGTTTATTCTACTTTCATGCTCTTTCTGCCATACCCAACTCTCGCTTCCATAAGTTAGCGTTGGGACCAACACTGCATTGTGTATAGCGAGTTGTGCCTTCTGGCTCAGGATTTTACTGCCAAGAAGTTTTCCCAACGCTCCATTCACACTATTCCCAGCACTCACTCGTCTTTCCACATCTGCGGTGTACCTTCCATCCCTGCTGAAAGCGCATCCAAGATATACAAACTCATCCAATCATATCATATCAAGCTCGCTAATACTTGCTAATATTCAGGGTGTATTAACGCCAACATTGAAGTACGGCAGTGAAACATGGGTATGGCAGAAGAAGCATGAAAGTAAGGTGAACGCCGTAGAAATGAGAGCGCTGAGAATGATTGATAAAGTAAAAAATAGTACGATATGGGAACTTTGTGGAATGAAAGATGATATTAGTGATAAAAATCGGCCAAGTGCGAGTCGGACTCGCGCACGAAGGGTTCCGTACCATTATCTATAAAGACGGCAAAAAAAATCACGTTTGTTGTATGGGAGCCCCCCTTAAATATTTGTTTTATTTTATTTTAATAATTTATTCTTAAAGTGAATATATAACTAAATATTCTGTGAATATTTCAAGCATCTACCTGTTGCCGTTATCAATATCGAGCAAAAACCAGCAAAAAAATCACGTTTGTTGTATGGGAGCCCCTTTAAATATTTACTTTATCCTATTTTTTAGTATTTGTTGTTATAGCGGCAATAGAAATACATCATCTGTGAAAATTTCAACTGTCTAACTATCACGGTTCATGAGATACAGCCTGGTGACAGACGGACGGACGGACAGCGGAGCCTCAGTAATAGGGTTCCGTTTTACCCTTTGGGCACGGAACCCTAAAAATTGAAAAGGGTATGCTGAGATTGTTTGGTAATTTAGAAATAATGAAAGACAAAAGAGTTACGAAAGAAGTGTATCAGGCAAGGGTTAATGGAGATTTCGGGAGGTGCCGCCCTATACTCACACATGTAGTTCAAATTGGTGATATGCTGAAAAAGGGCCTAATCAATAGCACCCAAAACAGAAGAGCAATCATAAAGAGGTTGATGAGTGTGGAAGAAGCGAGAGGGGTATGTTTGGATCGGTGCACCTGGCGTTCCATAGTCTCTGCCTACTCTAATGGTAGCCATGCGTGATATATGTGTATGTATTAAATAAAACTCAATCTGTATTTTACAGTGGTATTCGAAAATAGTACATACTATTATATAAACAGTTCTTACAAATTGTTATTTTTGTTTCCAACATATAGCATTTAGATAAAATTTTCAGCCCTACCGACTAACATATTTAACAAAAAATATATGTCATACATCAAACTCGGCAAATATGACGCATATTTGATATGACGGTGTTTAACCTCAGCGTATAGCCGTATCAGTATTAATTAAAAAAACACACCTAAATAGGGAATATTAAAGCAAAAATATATGGGTTTGATTATATAAAGGCATATGGGAATAGCTAAGGAATAGATAAATTGATCGAAGAGTTTTAAACGATAGTGAGCTGTGCTCACATTCCATTGCAAATTATTGAATTTCATCTTTTTATTCGGAAATTCTACTTGTCAGGTATATTGGTCAACAACTTTATGAAAACGGCCTCCGGCATGAAGTATGTATTAATTAAAAAAAGGTTGGTTATTCTTGTCGGCCAATGAATATCGAAGTTTGGCTGTATAATTTTCACTACACTGTAGTGAATATTTTATTTCACTATTAACAATCTCAACAAGTAATCGTTGTATGCTGTGTTACACTAATTGTGTAAGTTTTTTTGGTTTGTTGGTTAGTTGAACAAAAAAATATATGTTCGTGATGAGTCGCTCTAGAGTATGAGTTTATTTAAAGCGCTTAACATGAATATTAGTCATAATGTTAGATTAGAAATATATTACTATTGCAGTGCTGTTTCTAAGACCTTGGAGTATAACCAATGAAAAGAAATCTGTGTTTGATGAGTGCTTAAATATATGTGTATATATATATATATATATATATTTGACGAACTCGGTGGAGCAGTGGTCCAACGCGTTGTTACGCTACTTTGACATCTACGCTCGTGGGTTCGATTCCCACACAGTACAAATATTTGCATGAACATGTCTGTTTGTCTTGGTCTGGGTATTCTCTATGTATAATAAGTATGTATTTACAAAAAAAAATGCATTTACGTATGTTTATGAGTTGTCTAGTACCCATAACACAAGCTTCGCTTACTTTGTCCGACAATATTTATTATTATTATTTATTATATCAGTATATCAGTTTTACCTTTTGAGGAACGGAACGCTAAAAATAACAGATCAATTTATGATCAAAACGAGTTGTCGTGATAAAGGTATGTCGTGACAAGATTTATTTACTGGATTGCCAAGGTTAAACAAGAGAATCGAGCAGTGGCGGTTAAAACCCAAAACTTGTATAAAACAAGGTAACACAAGGAAAAACAAAGTGAAAAAATGTGAGTCATAGTGCTTATAATTACAATGGCTTAAACTGCATGCGGCTTATTCAATGCATTTTTATGGTAAGCATGACCTGAATTGACATTCAGGCTTGCCTCAATGGAACTCTTCAACGGTCAAAAGCGCAGAAGTTTTGGTACTTATTTAATTGTGATAGCCAGTTTTTAAATTTATTATAACATGTTTGCTGAACTCGTGGTTGGGTCGTGACTAGAGAAATCCACGATGGTGAGCAGTATAGAGATGAAATATTGTACACTCCTTCAATTATGATAAACTGCACTCAAAGTTAGCTTCAAACGTGGGTTTACGGCACAGACACAAAATGTAACATACATTCATATCATCACGCCTGTCTCCCATTGGGGTAGGCAGAGACTATGGAACCAGGTGCACCGATCCAAACATTCTCCTCTAGCTTCTTCCACACTCATCAACTTCTTCATTCATGCTCTTCGGTTTTGGGTGCTATTGATTTGGCCCTTTTTCAATACATCACTAATTTGATCTATATGTGTGCGTCTAGGGCGGCCCCTACCGAAATCTCCATTCATTCTTGCCTGATACACTTCATTCGTAACTCTTTTGCCATTCATCCTTTCTAAATGACCAAACCATCTCAACATATCTACCCTTTTCAATTTTTGTCACTACATCATCTTTTGAAATGTTGTAAATCTTCCATACGAAATATTGTATACGCATTTAATTGTAAAAGCGCTTTCTAATTTTCTTTCACCATGATATGGCTACTGCTCTCAGGGTTAGATTCCGAATGATGAAGGAATCTTTCAATAATCAACAGCACCGGCATTTCATATATATGCATTTAATAATGATAGCCGGTTCTATATTCTATATGCTGTCATATCGGGTAGTGCGTCTTGGTTAGTTTCATGCTATGACGTGTAATTGGGCGAGATTAGCAACGATTTGCAATATATCCCGAAAAAGGAAAACTCCGAAATCAAAGCCGGAAATATGTGTCGTTAGGCACAAGTAAGTTGAATGTACCACCTCAGAGTACCGGGGTGAACCCTGTTGTATATTAGCTCTTACCCTTCTAGTGGGAACAATGTGAAATATAAACAAACTAAAACACAGACGTATGAAACTGACGTACCATCCATTCGTGCAGTTTTTGGTAAAGATGGTGTTCAACTTATTCAACCCAAATCTGTCCTATTTCTGATAAACTATAGTCATAGTATGCCGAAAGAAAGATGTTGCCAATTATATTAAGCTGATCGTGTACAAGACACAAAATGCAGATTAGTACTGTCGACCATGCCGTTGTACATATAAATCAAAGTTCTTTGCTGCTGGCCAAGCATACGTGACTTTAGGTAGAGTCAAATCGCTAGCAGGTTTCCTTAAGTACTAGACTACCATGCAACAATGAAATGAACAGACTTAGAAACATATGTAGCGAAAACAAACAATAAATTAACAGCAAAAAACATTTTTAAGAACAAACTTTACCGGTTTTATCACTGGTTTAAAAGTTAAACTTAAAGATTGTTGATAATAAATAATACAAGACAGAAGTTTACATTAATTTAATTACTTACTTTCATTAATTAATTACTTGCGATATATTTCTATAATCTATAATATATTTCTAAACACCTACTTGGCACGGCAGATATCGATATTAAAGTTCAGTAAATTTATGCGCTTAATAACATATGTATTGCAATGTAGTTTTCTAACAATATAGTTAAATTATAACAAAAACCTTCTTGGACGACGTTATGTATGTTGCGTATCTCTAGCGGTAGTGTTAAGGCAGTATTAGCACAAAAATTTTAATAACGAATTAAGTTGTTTCTTGTTATAGCCTGAAGAGAGAGAAGAGAGCAGTTTTATGATCAATATGTATGTATGTATATATATTTTCACGCCAGGTCCCTTGCGGGGACAGACAGAGAGAACCGAGCGCCATAAGACGCGAACGTTATTATTATAAACCAATTCGCAGAACCATTAATTAACCCTAAAAATGGTTACTATAAGTCTTGACGCTAATTCGTTGCGGTACCCTAAAAAGAATGGAGTTTACAGTTAATGAATCGATATGCAACAAACCGTTTGATTGATGTTCACGTTTCTAATACAAATGATAGAGCAAGTCGTGATATTATTACAAATGCTTTGTTTAGAAAATTAGAAAGGTTGTTTACTCCATTGTTTAAAAAATACATGATGTTAAGGGTTTTTAGATTAATAAGCAGTCGGCGCATTAATCTAAAAATTTTATGCTATAGATTTTTGATAACTTCTATTTTACTGTATAATTAACGTTGTATTATGCGAGAAATGCTAGTTTAGACTGGACTGTAGCTAGTCTATATATATATGGTCAGGTGTTTACTAGTTCTGTACACACTTACTCGTACTTATGCTTTTTTTTAAAGAATTTCGTGCCTTAGTCTCTGGCAAAACGAGCTCGGTAATTTATACCACAACTAGACTTCATGGAAAAATGCTCTCCAAAATTGCAGATGGCACGGTGGATGAGATCTAGTATATACATTTGAATTCCCTGGCGATGGCGAGCGGTGTAATTGTGGAATGAGGCAGTAGACGTATAACATTGAACAATTATCTGGATACAACTCAATGCATAATATCTCCCGTAATTCTAAAGACCATTACAGTTTCTTTTTGATAATTTTAATTAGATAATTTGCAATCTTGTAGTATACGGTTCAACCTACAGTTTATCGCAAACTCTAGGCTGTGAAACTATGCTCTAATGTAATAGCATAACGAAATAACATATCTATTATGATCATTGTGGGTAAACAAGCACATTTAGCCCAGAGATGGAGATCATGACTAGCTGGTTTCTTTGCTTAGCTCGTGGGTATACCTAAGCAATAGCATTAAGGGTTTGTTATCGACAAACTTGTTACTAAATAATTTACATTCAAAGTAACACTGGGATTACTGTAGTTGATTACAAGCATACAATTACAACATTTAGTATTAGTCACAGTTAGTGTTGAGTTGTAAGAGCTTTTGTATAGGACTGCTTAGCATGTAACTGTGTCAAACACAATAAACTTTCAAAAACACATACCCGCACAGAGGATCGAGCTTTGTCTGACATTTAACATGACCTTTAGGTGACAGTGCGTTCTAACGCAGTCTTGGATGTATCTCAAAGCGTGAGGTGATATTTAAAATGAAAGTTTATTTAAAAATAATAAGAAGCGCAATGTTAATTTGATGTGAGATTTTGACATTGCCTTTACGGTAAAACTGGTCTGAAAGAATAGATTTAATTATAAGTTATATATATTGAATTAAACAATTTTTAACGGAAGTATCGCGTGTTTTATTTATTTTGTTGAACCTGACGTTTCGAACGTCTTCCTGCGACCACGGACGCTGCCAAGCGTTCGAAACGTCAGGTTCAACAAAATAAATAAAACACGCGATACTTCCGTTAAAAATTGTTTAATTCAATGTGTAACAATCGCGAAAACCTAAGACAATACTAAGTTATATATAGTTATATTATTAAAAAAAGAAAAAAAAATTCACCGAGTGCTAAAAAGTATGTCAAATTACACAATGATTGATTTTTACTAAACTGAAACTATGAACTAAAAATGTTTATATATAATTTAAGGCTAAATCCCTTGCGGGGTAAGCAGGGAGAACCGAGCGCCATATGACTCGGTCGTTACACACTTCTCTCGCTTTTTTAACAATAAACACCTTTATAATTGTAAATATTTATGTTTATTTTATTGTAACAATGATAAAATGACCATTTCTATTTAAAATAAGTAAAAATAATTACAAACAAACAAGAATATATATATATACATATATATTCTGGATTATTTTATATTCATATTCACATATATATATATATATATATATATGTATCATCATCTCAGCCCGTATTAGTCCACTGCTGAATATAGGCCTACCCTCTAGAGTGACATTCGCTCGATCGTGTGCCTCTTCTAACTTCCTATAAACCTCTTGAGGTCGTCGCTCCATCTAGTGGTGGATCGGCCCACACTACGTGCACCAGTACGGGGACGCCATTCGAGAACCTTTCTTATCCAGCAGTTATTAGTTCTACGAACTATATGGCTGGCCCTTCAACTTACTTATGCTTTGGGCTATGTCGGTTACTTTAGTTCTACTGTGGATATCCTCATTTCTGATTCCATCACGCAGAGAAACCCCGAGCATAGCTCTTTCTATAGCACGCTGTGCGACTTTGAGCTTCCCCATACGGCGCGTAGTGAATAGCCATGTCTCAGTTCCATATGTTATCACTGGCAACACATACTGTTCGAAGACCGTACTTGAAAATAATAATAGTAAAAAGAGTTGGAGATATCCACTCACTCCAACTCTTTTTCTGTTATTATTTTAATGATCCACATACTCCAATTCTTTTTACTGTATTTTTTTTTTTAATTTACAACTAAATCAAAATATGTATTAGCCAATCATGTTGCTTATAAATAGGATTACTCTACGAATGCAGATTGATTCATTTCTAAGTAGCTGTAATTTATTTAAGATCACTTCATAAGTTGTAATGAATGTAACTGTTGCTCTACAAACGATAATTTATGTTGGACCAAAAGAGAAAGGAAGTAATTGATTGTAATTAAGATAGCTTGTTATATTTTACAACCAAACAATAGTGATAGTTTGTAAAACATTATATTTCTTTTTAATGAGGTAATTTTAATATTTCTCTACGTCACAGAAAGAGCTTGAGTCCTCTTTAAAATATTTTATTTACAAAGAAATAAACATTTTATTTATATATAATTGAACTTTACTTTGAACAGAACTTTTTTTGTTCAAAAAAACATCAAGCCAATAGTTATCCATGGCTTCATCCAATGGCAAATAACTAGGGAAATATCTAAGGAAAATACCTAAACTAAAACCTTCATGATATTAGACTCATTAATATTTTTTAGAGTTTCTTCGATGCCTGTGAATGTACTGAAAAGGGGCTCTTGGCGTAAGTTTAAATTTTATTGCCATTTTGTTACCCATTATCATTTATCTTCTAGGCTGCGTTCGATAATAGAGAAGTCATTTTCACCATAATCAATATTCTTTATTGCACATTAACACACAGAATATTGTTATATAATGTGTACAAAGGTGAGCTTATCTCTACAAGAGATCTCTAGAGATCTCTTCCAGCCAAGCATAGGTGGTAAAAGGTATCTTCATTGGTTGGGTGACAAAGAAAAAACAACAGGTGCAAAACAGTACTCAGTATCAGCAAAGTAATAAAAATAATAAATTTAATATTTACAAAATGTCTTCATCAATAGACAAATATATACACTTAAATATATATATATATTTAAGTGTATATATATATATATATATATATATATATATATATACACACCCTACATATGTATTATTAACACATTCATAACATAAATACACATGTACCACTTACTGCTGGATTCCTACTGCAACATACTGCCCACGTGATTTAAAGAGGTACTAATAAGAGAGGCAGGGCGCATCAACGCACAACTGGAGAAGTACATTCACCTTATAGAAAATCCTTGTCAAATGACAACTCCCTGGAGAGATATTGTGATCCTGCGAGTTACTGACGTCACCAGTAAGTTCCTGGTGATCCTAATATTGCAAACATTTATAGGTTGTTTATATCTGGTAAGTAGAACCAGTTTGCCTCCCGACCTGGTACTGGAAAAAAATACAGTACAGTCAAGCTGAGAGTGTGCCGTTAAGTTTAATTGATTGTATTCTTTTTCATCAACACGTTTGTATCGAATGTAATAGTACATTCTTAAAATGAACCTGTTTGCTTAAAAATACAGGTTATAATTTGTCACACTTACTGTATTTTTAATCTCGAAATTGCAATCCATTCACTTCTACTGCCATTGAAATTCTTTCCTGTAAGACCGGTAACATACCGGCAGTTCCTTTAAGGAAGATATCTATGGTAGACGGTAGTCACCAACAGACACCCGTATACTCATTTACCTGTAATCGATATCCTAATTAAGTTTCTATTTGAGTATACTCTGCAGACAAACTCTTAGCTCATGTAAGATTTAGTCAAAAAGTCGTATTATTCGTTTACGGTACAGAATTAAACTCACTGTATCAAAGATGAAATAAGAGAGCCCTAGGAAGCCGTGATCGTGCATAAAAAGGGCTATGTATGTTAAAAAAGCGAGCGAGGTGTCTAAGAACCACGTCTTGTGGCACTCGGCTTTCTGCCTAAACCCGCAGAGGAGCTCTCGTATTTAGATCATAGGTAAGTTTGGTCTAATACCGAACGACCGTATGGAGTTTTATACCTTTAGGGCAACAATCAAGCGTTCGTCTGCCTGATGATGAACGGTTGCCGCCTGTATGAAATGCCCATCATGTCTTTCTTCAAAAACTCTGTTGAACCACTGATGCCATACTGAACCACAATTTTCCGATGTGCGATCAAGTCAGCGAGAAAACAACCCAAAATCGTAAAATGACAAGTGAGGACAGACGACTATCCTACTTTTTTCGTACAAAACATCTTTTTTAATTAGATGTATTATTTGTATTGTATTTAGTTGCTATAATGGCGCTAAAGTTCATTATTTTCCTAAACACTATTTTTATTGACTATTTTATTAAGTCAACTTTCCTCCTAGTGAGCAGGCCTAACCACTGTTGAGTTATTTTTCAAAACGGCGTGGATAATTAAAAGGTCACCAGGAAAACATGATCCTTATTTTCCTGACGGGCCAAATTAATATTAAAGTTTTTTAACCAGGTAGACTTCAAGTTCGTTGGCCTCGAATATCGCTATCCAATCTGAATTATTTTAATTTTGTCGGCCTCCAAACGCGAACTTGGCATTTGGAGGACCTGTTATGTTCGATTGTTTTTTTTTAGTCCGAGAAAGGAAACGTCTGGACGTGCTTCGAAATGATAATGTTACAAAAATTTGGTTTTAACTAGTCCTACAGTATTCTCGAATCGAGAAAAGATCATCAAGAAAATACTGTTTATTTATTTTTTTATTTGAGAACGTAATGTAAATATATTGAGAAGCGTCAATAAAATCCTAAACAAACTGTCTGTGTCATTCCATTGTAAATAATTCCAGTTAAATAAATGATTTTATTAAATTAGTTTCTATTACCAAATATGGAAAATATTTTTTATCAAAAACGGTAAGTGGCGTACTTTTGCATATTTTCCTAAATAAATAACTTTTTATATTATGAGTTTATCGGTAGGTTTGGTAATAAAGAAATTACAATACAAGATACTACTTGAAATAGGTAGGAGATGATGTCCCTGTCTACCTTGCAAAGAATTTGGCGTGAAGTTATAGATTGATGATAGATAAATGGATTATGTCTCTCAACAATCATGGCTATTAATACCGGTGATTTTACAAACCATAGATACAACTTCTAGAGGCCATTTTGAGAAGAATAATGTAATGTACGTAGTACACTCGTCGCGATACGTTCCTGGGAATATTAATGGAACAATACAGTGACGAGCAGATCACAGTAGGTATTGAAACTATTGTGAAATGTGCTGGAAATTAAGCGAGCTACAGACATGAAGTGAGATAGACAAGAAATTTGATAATTTTATTAATCTTTCAATTTCTATAATCCAAAATATTAATATTTCAATTTGAATTTAGTTATTGTAATTCCCGAAAAAGCCTGTCGGGGCCGATGTGAGCGAAGTTTGTTCTTTGCATCTTCTACCGATTGTACAATGGTCTGTGTTCGGAAGCTTTGTTTAGTAAGGTACGCAAAGAATCCTGTTACAATTGCAACGTTCGTCGTTGACAGGGAATTCATCTTCACAAATTCGAACTATAATAAATTCATGGAAGTTTTTATTTCAAAACAATTTTTACGTAGAATGAACCCTTGTCGGAAATTTTCTAACAGATAACAGCATGGTGTTCTTTAAGAAGAACGCAAGGAGGGTACATACTACTCTGTGTAAAAAGTATCGGGAATATGTCAATAAAAAGACCCGCGTAAAAGAGGTCGTTCTAATTTTTTTACTGCATGTTGGTAGCACTGTACTGATTTAGCGCGCAAAATTTGAGCGGGATCTGTCATTTAATTTGTTTTAAACTACACTTTTTGTTGGTCATAGTTTTGAGTCCTCGGCGATTTTTACAATGGAAAATATTGTTGAACAAAGAGTGTGCCTTAAATTTTGTGTTTCAAATGATATTTCATGTGGTGAATCACTAAAAATGTTGCGAAATACCTACGGCGAATCGTGTATATCGAAAACAAGGGCTTATGAATGGTATAAGGCTTTTAAAGAAGGCCGAGAAGTAGTAGTAGACTTGCCTCGTTCTGGTAGACCTTCAACCGCTACGACCAGAGAAAACATCGACAGAATCAAGAAGCTAGTGCTCGAAAATCGACGTATGAGTCTGAGAGAGTTGGCTAGTGAGGTGAACATATCTTTTAAGTCCGTCCACAACATTCTCATTGACATTTTAGGCATGAAACGCGTCGCCGCTCGACTAGTTCCAAAAGAGCTCAATTTTGTTCAAAAAGCGCAGCGAAAGCATGTCGCTGAAGACATGGTTTCCCGAGCTTCTACGGATCCGACCTTTATGAAACGTATAATAACTGGCGACGAGACATGGGTTTATGAGTACGACATGCAAACAAGCCAACAGTCTTCAGAATGGCGTCTCGAAAACGAGCCGAAACCCAAAAAACCGCGGCAAAGTCGCTCCAAAATCAAGGTGATGCTGACAGTTTTTTTTGACTACCGTGGTGTGGTTCACTCCGAATTCCTTCCAGAGGGAGAAACAGTGAATAAAGAATATTATTTAGGCGTCATGAAGCGTTTGCGTGAGAGTATCCGCCGAAAACGTCCAGATTTGTGGCAACACAACTCATGGATGCTGCACCATGATAATGCACCATCACACACAGCCATTATAGTGAAAGAGTTTTTAGCGAAAAATTCAACAAAAGTTCTCGACCAAGCACCGTATTCACCTGATATGGCTCCGTCTGACTTTTTTTTATTTCCCAAGTTAAAATTACCACTTCGAGGAAAACGTTTTGAGTCGATAGAAGCCATAAAAGAAAATTCGCTGAATGAGCTAAAGGCCATACCGCAAATAGCCTATGAAAAATGTATGGAAGACTGGGTGAAGCGGTGGAGATGTTGTATTGCAAGCGATGGGGCCTACTTTGAAGGCGATAAAATAAATTTAGATGAATAATTTGTATTTTTTGTTTTATTGACAAATTCCCGATACTTAGTACACAGAATGTATATACAGATACAGGGTCGGCAATGGAATTATGCTGCTTATGATCTTTAGTGTTGCAAGCCTCCAAAGAGTACTACGGCTTACCATTATATCGTATCGTAAGTTGATTACCACCATCGCAGTAAAAACTTGTAATTCGATCGTGGACCACCAATCCAGTAGGTCACAATGTGCGACAGTGATGCATCGCACGTATCTTTATCATAATTACGTCCGTAAACAGCTTTAAAATAAGTCCGATGGTGAGCAGTTACCACAGCCTATGGGCGCTAGGAATACTAAGGATTTTAAGGTAAACTAATAATACTCTGTATGCAATTCGATCCAACCTGCTTTGTGTGGTTCCGCCACCAATTAGTTCATGCGGCCTAGCACCGGCCGGCACTCACCCACTACTGTTAGTGCGTGCTACATGCCGACGCTGCCATGGCTGCTCCGGTAGTCTCTGCCTCGGCTGCTGCGGTCATCCGCCAGTGGGGGCATGCGGATTCTGTTCCAGACGGATGGATGCATGTAAATTTGACTTTCGCAAAATAACGCCTGAATCTATTAACTATTTAATAATACTCTGCAAAAACCTGTGCATGTCCTTATTAAAGAGTCTAATGCTGTCTTCTGAGATGATGATGAGAGATGGAGCAAAGAGAAAAGTAATATCGTAGGAGTTTCTTGCCTTGTCTGTTTTTGTGCTAATCACTTTCATGTAGCGTCCTACTCACTGTTCATACCTACTTGTGATTTTATAAGTTAAAATTTTTTTATTAAAAAACCCCCAACGCAACAATAACCTATATGATTTACACAAAAACACTCTCGTTTAAGTCCCCTTTTAAACAAAAAAAGCAAAATCAAAATCGGTTCATCCATTTCGAAGCTACGATGCCACAGACAGATACACAGATACACACGTCAAACTTATAACACCCCTCTTTTGCGTCGGGGATTAAAAATGTACAATAGTCACTCACGTATTGGGGATATAGGAGTGTTGGTCATGTAAGTTCTAAAATAGTTCATTAGTTATCCATTAATTCACAAAATAAATGACTGAAACCAGCGGGAATCTTTTTATGCCGGAATTGAATCATTGAGTAGCTATTTTTAACCATGTAGAATCATCTTTATGTTTATTGTACTTAAAAAGTATTGAAATTGGTCGTGTAATCGAGGAATTTTATGCTTCATATTTATATATGAGGCGTGCATCAAAACAGCAATAAATATAATTAAATGGCTGACAGTAATTTCAATGGGAGTATTATAAAAGTTCAATAACATTGTTTCGACAGATCGTACTTAGTGAAAGGATGTCTGGGAACGAATAGCTTAATGGTTGCTTAAGTTAGTTCATTATAACTACGAATTTAATCCTCATTTATTTTTGTATACTAGGTACAACGTACTCCATTCATAT
Source organism: Pyralis farinalis (assembly GCA_947507595.1). NCBI lineage: Eukaryota > Metazoa > Arthropoda > Insecta > Lepidoptera > Pyralidae > Pyralis > Pyralis farinalis. The sequence continues at coordinate 8,291,325 of OX382261.1, read as the reverse complement.
CAATTGTTGGGTCTTTTTAATTTACCACATTTAATTTTAAAAACGTCGGCAGGCAAAGCTCCCGCCACATTTAATATAAAGTGCTTACCAATAAACGCACATATACACTCAAATGTATGCATGTACGTCGGTGATGCGTCATGTCATGTCATTTCGTTGCAGTCGAGATGTGAGGATTGCGCAAAATTTGTGACGTCAAGCTTGCTTACCACATTCGCAATGATGATGTAAGAGAGTTGGCCTGAAAAAGAGTATCGGTGTTAAGATCAGAAAAGGTATGCTCCGTTGGTTCGAACATGTGGAAAAAATACAGGATTAAAAAATGACGAAACAGATATACATACAATTCGAAAGTGGAAGGATATAAGAGCAGAGCTTCTAATAAAATGTGGCCAATTTGGTCATGTTAAGTGAATCTTGGTCTTCAAGATTCTTTTTTTTTTATACCACTAAGGTGGCAATCAAGCATACGGCCTGCCTGATGGTAAACAGTCACCGTATTCTATGGATATTTGCAATACCAGAGGTGTCACCCATGCGTTGCCGACCCTAAATCACTTAACTCACTTAACATGACCAAATTGGCCACGTTTTATTAGAAGCTGATGTCAGAAGCCCTAGGAACCGCACATCGTGTATGAGAAGAGATATGAACGTTAAAGTTGCGAGTGAGACGTGTTACGCCTGCGTACATTTAACGAATTACCATCATGGCGCTCGATCTTCTTCAAGGGACTCGGCGTGAAGTGATACATACTTATATAAATGCGTTGTTTGGGAATGGAACTCTTGGAACGTAGCTATTTTAACTCCTAATAAAAAATAATAATGCACAATTTGAAAATGGATGTTTTTTTATACAACGTCGAGAGGCATACAAGTATACGGCCCACTTGATGCTGTGTTGCAACACCCTCAACCTCAAGGGACATTCAAGGGACTCAAGGGACAACGCTCTAGAGAATTGTTGTTTGGCTGTGGTTTTCTGTGTGGTGGACGTACTTCCCCAGACGGGGGGCTGCTTTGATGCGCCCTACCTCTCTTAAAAAATAGCTGTTTAAATGGCTCACTATATTCTTCAGAATCAAAGTCCGGTCTACGAGAGATGTATGCTGTTAATTAGCGAACGAGGCTATGGCGATGACACGACATCATATTACAGCCGATGAACAATTACCTGGAAGTTTTCTGTGAGTAACTGGGAGAATGGGGAGAATTTGCTGAGTTAACAACGTAGGTAAAATCTCGCCCGTGATGCATATTGTGTTATAAGCGTATATGTGAGAGGCTAGTGCAATCGGTCGCCCTTAGTTTTTTTTTATACAACTATATTGCAAACAAACATGCGGCCCGTATTAGATAGTTAGCGGTCTCCGCAGCCTATTGACACTCGCAACACCACAGGAAGGTTAATCGCGCGCTGCCAATCTTGTGACCTAAGGCTGTTTCGTCACAGTAGCCAGTGATTTCTCTGCCATATCTCACCCTTCAAACCAGAACACAGTTATATAAACATAGCTGCTTGGTGGTAGAAATAGGTGAGACAGAGGTATCCACGCAGACGAGTTTTGTACAAACTCTCCCTCCGGTCAAAGAGTTAGTGTTATGGTTTATTAAATTAAGCAACTAGCGTCACAAACTGAATAATTATTAATAAATGTTATACCGCGATCACTTTTATAATAGTATAGCTGCAAACATACATTTGGAATAGACGCAACACTAACTTATCGTTTCAAAAACACCTAAAAAGTAATACTAGTTACCATATTTATACATCAAGGACACAGAAAAGTGGATCCAATGTTTATAATTATCCATTAAATAATTGTTTTCAATAATAGTATGGCAATGTTGCCTCTTCGTAATTTAAAACCATGTTAATTATATATCTCTATATTCTACAGATATGGTTTCGCGTACCACACATCAAAAACTCGAAATGCACCATTCTGAATCACTAATCTTTTACTTTGTCTTACTTATAGTTTACACTCATAGAGAAATAATCTTCCCGCACTTCCATCATTAGGTACTTACAATTGTCACAACACTAGATGCAACCTTGATTTATTTTAACATGTTTTTATTTTACACCTTGGTCGATTTCACGAGTCATAAAACGATTACGCACGAAGACCTTTAAGATTTTGTAGGTACATTCCTGATTATTGCAACATGGCATAATTGTTATTATAGGTCGTTATGCAGAATAGGCCGAATTCCTTTGTTTAATGTCCTTAGGTCTGGATTAAAAAAAAATCAGTTATGCAACTTTAGTATTTACGTAACAAATACAATTATCGATAAGTTTTGCTAAGGGAATGTACTTACAGAATTAATATCATCGGTTATGATTTCTAGGCTGATTTCATGTGTGCGATTTCCAAACTATCAAGTGACTTATTCGGGTACAATTATTGTTTAAAGATTTCGTAATTCTCAGTAGAGATTGGATGCATAAAATTAAAAATTAACTTTATTACTCCTCCATTCGGATGCCTGTTTCAATGTTCCATTTAAAAAATTCGTAAATCTGGTATTTTAGAGCTAGCATAGCTAGTATAAATATGTAGGTTGAGTAATTATCTACTACTTTATACCAACTACCAACTACTTCTTATGTCAAGACCTTTTTCTCAGAGTCGGGTGGAGCTATCAAGCTGAAATTAATATCAAATACCTAGGTCAACAATCATTCAAGCAGTGAAAAATATCAAACGTCTAAGTCTAAGTCAACGCAATCAAAAGATACGGCTGTTTATGCTACATTTATGCGCATATTTTGACACTTGCGAGGGAATCAAAACTATTTCCCGTTGACCTAGAATCATGAAATTTGACAAGAAGTAAGAAAATAATTTGCGAAAATATTTTTTAAGGAACCCTCGGTGCGCGAGTCTGTCTCGCACTTGACGGCTTTTTTAATTTTTTAATCAATAACAAAAATAATCTAAAAAATAAAGATAGAAGATAAATTACGATTATGACTATAATGATAGGACGCCATCAACATTTTTAGAAGAAAAGCCAATCTAACCTGCACGTCGTACACCCTGAAAACTACTACACGAGGCTCTGGCATAATTGTGGCAGAGCACGGCTGTATTAAGATCGACCCGACTGGAGAAGTACCTCAAACTCACTAAATACCACTGGCAAATAACAACGCTTTGAGGAGATGTTATGTTCCTGTGAGTGAATGAGGTTACCAGTAAACTTCTAAAGAGTTGTAATGTAAGTGCGTGTGTGTGTGTGGAACTGATGCGTTGCGAGCGTTCATTAGATATGGTAACCATTGCACATCAGGTGAGCCATATGCTTGTTTATATGAATAGTATCAATTAAAGAACTCGGTGGCGAGGAGGTAAAACGCGCTGTTAAGGTACTTTGTAATCGACGCCCGATGGGTTCGATTCCCACACAGGCCAAATAAATGTATGCATGAACATGTATGTTTGTCTTGGTCTGAGTGTTTTTAAGAGAGGTAGGGCGCATCAATACAACCAGTTTGGGGAAGTACCTCCTCTTCACAAAAAAACGCAATCAAATAATAACACCCTAGAGAGTTTTTGTGTTCCTACGTGTGAGTGAAGTCACCAGTAAGCTCCTAAGGAGTTGCTGTGTTAGCAGCAGAGGTGGCATCGCGCAAGTGATACTTAACTACCCACTACCACCGCAGTGGCTGCTGCGGTCGTTTCTGATTCGGCTGCTGCAGTCGTCTTTTCGAATATCCGTTATCTGGAACATGATTCGCATGCACCCTCCACCGTTGCAGCCCTAGTTGCTCCGGTCGTCTCTGCGAAAGGTGTTTCGACACTTCACAAGGCATCCTCGGGCGCTGTAGATGTTAGTCGTTAGAATAATAATTTATTATATTGAATTAAACAATTTTTGCGTCCGTGGTCGCAGGAAGTCTTCCTGCAAAGCATTCGAAACGTCAGGTTCAACAAAATAAATAAAACACGCGATACTTCCGTTAATTTTTTTTAAATTTAATGTATAGCAATCGCGAAAACCTAAGACAATACTAATTTATTACATATTAAACAAATTTATGAGACACACTTGTTGCAAGAGCCCATACTAGCACTTAACACTTTTTTTATTCAACTTTGATTTTTCTTGCATCTCGTCACAGAACAAAGTTTTATTATAGTAAAACGATTCAATAATATAGTCAACAAATTAATTTTTAGTTGAGTTGATTAGCAAGAGAGCTCGATGGCGTCGTTGTGTGTGTCATTCTAAACGAATACGCAGGTTAAGCAACGTCTACTGCAGCCTGTCTATAGATGGGTTTACCTATCTTGAGTTTCTCCGTGCTTAGGAGGGCACGTTAAGCCGTAGGTCCCGGCTATTCTCGATAGACGACAGTCGTTAAGCTAAGTTAGGCCCTCGGTAGGCTTGAAAACACTGGCCTCCGCCAATCCGCATTTGAGCAGCGTGAGCAACTGGTAAACCCCTTCGGTTGAAGGGAGACCCGTATCCCTGCAGTAGGGTGACTAAGGGTTGATGTGATGATTAACAAAACACTCTCTCTTTTAAGATTCAAATCTGACTATTCCAGAACCATGTGTTATCAATATCAATAAATGATGTCCACGAAGTCATTCCTCTAAGATATTAAATTATAATGAAGAAGTGGTAAGTCCAGATCGTGAACACACGCAATGCCGGGTCCTGCGCTTAGTTCATAACAAAGACCAGTTAGTAGGCATTTCGTTACTCAACCTTTAACTGTCTAATGTTGCCTAAGCCATATCAGCGACTCTCAATCTGGTACGCTATTTTTTGCCCGCGTATTTTTATACATCGGATTTTCGAGTATCGATATCTTTAAGACAATAGTCTACCTTACCTGCTTTAGATGAAATTATGTGTTAATGATATTTCTCACTCATTTTGGAGCAGCGCGACTGAGTATATATGAATTAATGCAAATTACTATCATATTGCTGCACCAAAATAGTAAATGTTAAGGAACTCGTGACTTTCGTTGTATTCCTACATAGAAAAAGAAGTCACATGAAAGCGACGCTTTTGCAGCAGGAACGGCAAAGAGATTTTGATACTCTTGTTGTAAGTTTCTTGCATTTAGACAGGTTGAAAACTCCCAAGATAGCGAAACCTAATTTAGCTCACACCAAATACCATATATCTATACAGTATACTGTGTGAACACGCCAGGCGAGGTTTTATCTCTACAGGTCAACAAAATTAAGAAAACCTTCTTATATACTAAACACAAAATCTAAAAAACATATCGTACGAGATTTAAATTCCACTTCACAATTTTATTTATTTATTATTTTTACCGACCGGTTTCGCTTTTACGGCATTCTCAAGGTATTTTATACAACATTCTGTTGTATAAAATACCAACATAATGTACATAAATCCCGAAACCACGAATTTAGTAATAATTGCTAGGATTCGAACAGGAGAAATGTTGTTCACTAGGCTGTTTCTCTATCCACTATCAGTGCTCATAATGTAGAATCTAGTAAGTATTTGTCAATAAATTGTACCCACAACTGTGAGTATCGTCAACAGCGCAAAGTTTGCAAAGCTCTGCGCGCGTGTCACATAGACAGTTATGCTTAGATACTAGTCCTATTGTAATAATTTAAAATGTCTGAAATATAAAGACATTGTTGAAAGTATTAACAGCTAAGTCGTGACTTCATTCATATGCAATTAATAAAAAGCTGCTATTTTGTCATTACAAACGGACAATTCAATTTTATTTATTTGCATATCATTTAAAGAGAAATTTACATGTACACAATCATCTTTAGTTGGATAAGGAATAATATCATGATGTGAATGTCAATTTTACGTGTATTTTGAACTAATTTGAATAAGAAACGGTTATAGTGACTTAATTATAATCGACGTGTACTCTCGCTTTTTTGTAAATAATGATGAGTACTATAAAGATTTAGTACATTATTTTTTGTATGATCAATAGCTTCCGTCCGACGGATTAGTACAGTTCCTTAGTCGACAAACTAACCGAAACAGTCCACCGCGCTTCTTCTTCAATTTCGTGGCAATTTTCTCCCGCGTTACGCGTCCCTTCTCTACTCTCCTAATGACAGCGCAAATAGGAATACACATCACACATCTATCTCACTTTCTGTGAGGTAGATGTGTGATGTGTATTCCTATTTGCGCTGCACTGCACTGCAGCCATATAACAACTCTCTAGAGGGTTGTTGTGTTCCTGCGTGTGAGTGAGGTCTTCAATAAGCTCCTAGCAGAGGTGGCATCGCGCGAGTAATACTTAATGTATTGCAAGCGTTCATATGCTTCAGTAACCGCTTTACATCAGGCTGCCTTTCATGCCTGTATGCTTCCCGATGTTGTATAAAAAAACTGACCAGATAAACGGCTCTACTTGCCTTATCTTCATATCTGGCGACACTATTAGCTATTTGAAAAGAAACCTATACAGATAAGCTTCATTAGACATTTCTTCTTTGCCAGTAGTTATTTCAGTAATGCTAGTATATTAAAAACAAAAAATAATAACTAGGAGAATTTAATAAGATACAATAAGACTATATTTCAAAAATATAAGACTCGCGAGAGCCCAGTGGCAAATAAAGATTTTTATCTTTATATACTTTTACTTCCCAAACGTATGTATGATATGTTCAGTTAGTTCCCTTACGGGGTAAACAGAGAAATCCAAGCGCCATAAGATGCGGCCCCTACACGCCTCACTCGCCTCTTTAACATTTATAACTCTTTTCATGCACGCTCGCTGACTTCTAGGGCTCCTGACATCGCTTTCTGATAAAACATGACCAATTTGGTCATGGTAGTTTAGTCTTGGCTCCTACATCCTTCCACTTTTGCATTGTATACCTGTTTCGTCATTATTTCATCCTGTATTAATTCTACATGTTCGAACTAACGGAGCATGTGTTTTCCTATCATAACACCGATACTCTCTTTCTTATATCATCGCCCCAAACGTAAGGTTTAAGAAAGAGTTGCCTAGAGTTTCTCTTCCTATATTGGAATCGGATAAAAATATATCGAGCAACTTTTATCGCCATGAAATTGACCATGTCAATTTAGAGGTCGCTTTAAGAACTCGTATATTTATATGTCATAGGACTGCATATTAGATCATGATTAGTCGCATTGCTCGTTGGCTTCATAACCTGTTCGCTAGCATAGCGTGTCACGAATGATTGACAGACAGTAATAAGATTAGATTTGAGAAATGGTGTAGTTAGCTCACTGAGCTGCGAAACCCTATACTTAAATAGTGTTTAATTGTATGTTAATTAAATTCATAGTACGAGTCCGAATTCCCACAGCCTGTTTTTTTGATATGTATTGTATTGACTAGAAATCAAGCGTAGACAGGCTGCACCGAGTGTGGTGCTGTGTCTTTGGTTCTAAAGATAAGAATCTTACACCCCAAGAGTGTTACGCGTCAAATGTTTCAAAAGTGACGTAAATAAAAAAAATCTCATTAAAATTAATCGGCTTCACTGAAACTGACGCCTATTTTTAAGCACATTTAATAATACGTCCAGATTAACACTTTGAATTATATCACATATGGAAAACATTATCAAACCGTACGTCAAGTTGATGCCTTTATTTAGATCTGTTTTCGCATAGAAATTTTAAACAATCATGTACCCCACACATGATACGGCTATAATAAAATTAATTATAACATTTTAATACAACTAATTTAGTACTATAAATGTATAAAACTTGTTATAGAACGTCATATTTACCCATTAGCGCCACTTGCATCGTTACGCATTCACACTGGAAGTGGTAATAACGGGTAAATTTAAGTGATTTCTATAATTATAACTGCGCACCTACTTCATTCGTACGTCCTTTAGTAAGCTGTTGAGTGAACAATAAGCGGTATACGGGCAATACCGATCTACCTTTGAAAGGAAACAGACGCGTGCCCGCAAACAAAGCAGACTTTTATATATATTATATTTTTAACAAAATAGTTATACAAAATGAAGAATTTACTCTACGTCGCGGGATTAGCATTATGTGCTTTGGGTGAGTACCATTTTTTTCTAACATTGCATTAGATTTTTAAATACTATATGTTTGTATTGACATAATTTATTATTAATTTTGTTATATCATTTCAAAGTAAGGAATACGCTCAGTATTTACTAATGTTATAACCTGAATAAGTGTTACCTGCCTGTTATGAAATATCCATCCAATTTATTTATATTTAAATCTACATTATTATTTTCTAGTTGGAAAACTGACTGTGTTAAAAATTGACATTCAAATGCAATTTTGACATTAAGACGTTATATTGAATTAGCGGTAGAGTTTCGACTAAAACTACAGTGCAAGCTTTCTGTCTAAATCTAGTGTATTTAGATCTAGGTTATAACCCTATTCAGTGAGAATAGACACATGAAAAGACAATAAATGTTATAATTAGTCAAATATTTTTAGTAAGTATTTTTAGTGATAGTTATAAAATTCTTATTTCTTTTTTAAATATGAGTACATATCGTGTTATGAATCAAAATTCCTGAAGATTTCGCTTTTAAACGGTCATATATAGTTTATGCAGTTATTATAACTTATCGTAGTCTAACTCGTGGTCACTGAGACGCTTGCAAGCATTGCTCTTGAATTTCCACATCCGCTATTAATGCAGTCACTCTTCAGAAACTTCCTGGGGATCTTACTTATCGACAAGAATACAACAACCCTCAACCGAATAGTTATTTGGCTGCTTATGATCTGTTATGTATAATATTAACCTTCAATAGATACTATCTAATATATTATTTCTGCATTATACTTGTGATAGTGATGTTATGTTTGATGTTGACAGTAATTATTTGAATTTAAAGATTCTTCAAATCACAGAAAAGAATAAGACAAAGATAATGCGTATGCTATAGTTAAAACGTATTATATTTCACTTATTGTGCCCAGTGTCTATACATTATTTGTAAATTGTGACTTAATTTGTATATATTTATTTGGTAATAACATTTACAACAATTGAGTAATAACATTTATTTCAAGATATGTAACACTCATTTCTTAAATAATCATGATCAGATCATCATCATCAGATTATCAATAAAAAAAGAGAATCGATTTATAATACTTTTCTACAACATATATAATTGTTAAGTTAAAACGTATGAAATTCAATTTTACTTAAAAATATCAACTGAAGTTTGAAAAATAAGCCTACGGTTCATCTAATGTTAAGTTACCACCCCGTTTAGTCGGTTTCTCATTGGCAAAAGTAATATGTTACAAAACTCATAAATATACTATTTACTGACAGGTTATATATATTCGTACATTAAATATGAACTATGAACTAATATAAAAAAATAACTTACATTTTGATTCAATTAGCGCAATAGTTCAATAGACCGCATCTATTTTGTGTAAGAAAATTCTTTTAACGTTATAAATTTTAATTATGTCATAGAATTCATGTAATGTTCATAATTAGATTAATTACGGGCCCATTCATAATTAATTAATCATTACGTAACACAACACTAATTCGCTTTCGTTAGTCATAACTTAAGCAAAATTAACATCCGTTGAAACAACTTAGAATGTGAAATTAGGGGAAATACGAAGCTATTACAATAGAATTACGCTAGGGACACAGAAAACCACCGGTACATATTCTATGTTAGTCACTTATTTAATATACAGTAAGACGAGTCTTATATGAAATTATTCCGGACTTCAAAGTATAAAATACACATATATATATTTATAATATATTGTACTTTGAAGTGCGGAATAAATTCTTATTCCGAATTTCAAAGTATAAAAGATATAGCCTTTAGAGGTAGAACAGAGGGATGAATAGCTTATTTTTAGTAATAGATAGCAGTAAAAAAGCAAAGAGATATGTACCATAAAATAAACATTGTCGAAACTCATCTTCATGTATAGATTTATTTATACCACTAAAGTAGTAAAGAATCGTACGGCCTATGTGACGTAAGCACTTACGGAAGTCCGTGAAAATTTGCAATACCAGGGCAATCACTCGGGAAGATATAGAAAAAGTGCTTTAAAGAAAAAGTACTTATTTCATCAATATATAATACATAGGTCTTTTAAACATTAATTTGTCCAAAAATGCTGTTACGTCTCAACATTTGTAAACTATCTACCACGACCTCCAACTTCCGTGACACGTAGTAAAGTTAAAAATGTATCAATTGAATTACTCAGAGAATGAAAGTAATATAGATAGGTATTGGCAGGCGGTTGGGCGGTTGTCGCCGGTAGGTAACCGCGAGGTCGCGGATCTGAACCCTGTATCGAGGTAAACCACTTCCACAAATGCAGCTGCTGTAATTATTAATCTGATTTTATTAAGGATTGTTATTCATTATTTAGAAAGTGTAGTATTTTAAATGTTCACATTATGATGCTGAAATGCATGAAATGTAATAACGACATGTACGAGTCAGGCTCAAACACTTCGATTCGGTTCATGCACTACAAAAATATAATTTAAGCAAAAAGTAATATTTTTTACCTCTAATTTCTAAATTGTAAATGATATTTATGCTGCAATGATATGCCTAGTCCCGGTCATAAGTTCTATTACAAATGACTCCACGTTTATTTTTTTATGAAGTACCTAATGTAAACTTAATAAAACTTATATGTACATATTTATGGAAGCAAAAAAGTAGCCAAAATGAGACACAACGTCGGTGTGTCGTTTCGAGCAGGCCATGTTTTCTAAAACTGACCATAATTTTTAGTCTAAGGGATTCAGATCTCGGCTAGACGAGGGCCATCTTCAGCTCTTATAAAGTCCGGAACGTTGGTTTCGAGCCAGGCTTGGGAAGTTCGTGCATTGTGACTAAGTGCAGAGCTGCTGGAAAGTCCACGGTTCATTTTTTTAAAGTGTATTGCTGAGAGGTTTCACAACGTCCAAGACAGTCTCTAGATATACTTTGGCTGAAGTCTTTACTCCTTTTTCACAAAAATGTAACTTTACGACTCCTTGATAAGACACCCTCCACCAAACTATTACAGGCACAGGATGATGACGACATTGTAGCTTTCCGACCACTTGGGTGGCTTCTTTAGACCTGTGTGCGTACACCTTGTCATTTTATGGGACAAAAAGCGTTTTGACCGATCCACTCTTCTCAACTGTAGGGATTGATTTAGTGCATGACGTGTATATCGACCATAAGCGCCGAAATTCACGTCTTGTGAATATTATTATACGCGACAGAGTCCTAGTGGGAATATTCATTTCTCACGAGAAGATTTTTTGTTTCCTGAAGGGGTTTCGACGAATTCTTTAACAGCATTGACAGTCTTTCTAGTTCTAACAGCATGCGGTCGCCCCGAACGTTTATAGTTTTCAACAGAGGAAGTATTGGTATATCTGTCGATAGTATGATATGCGGACATACTGCTGAAACCAAGCTTTTGAAGTCCTAAAATACGCTCCTATGCAATCCTATTTTCTTTAACATCTCATTCCATATCATATCATTTGATAATAAAGACATAAAAGAAATATGTTAAACGGCGCTAAATCGAATGAAGTTTTTAACATATTAAACGCTTCCAAATGCAAAATAATTAAAGAGTTGAAAAAAATAAAACATTCTATATAACAGTATTTATTGCCAGACTAGTTATATATAAACTATTGATACACATTTATATTATTTCCGTTACTTATTCCTGTTCTAGTAATTAATTACCGGTAATTCCTAAAATTTTATATACTACATGTCAGCTAATACTGACAACCCTACAGATCGGCACTGTAAAATACAGGCAGTCTTGTCTTTCACAGTACATAATTACGCGTGTTTTTAAACTGTAGTACTACAAATACTAACTACCATGAGTGGCTGTCCGTTGTCAATGTTTTCAACTAAAGAAATCATCGAATCGTGATGAAATTCTGCAGGTTTTTATTGAGATATAGAATAGTATCTCTGAAGATTTATCCAATTCAATATTATGGGCTACAATCAAAATTGAAACATTTTTTCCCAAAAATGCTTAATCTGGTAATTATATTATACATATCAATATTTAAAAAAAAAATATTTTCATGTATCTTGATCGTAGTTTTATGCCATGCAAAGTTATGCCTCCGTTATAACTTTATAACATAACAACATTAAATTATTAACAGCGTGTCCTTACTGGGCGTTCCATGACCAAATTGGTTGTATTTTATCACCCGTTCTCTCTGCCTACCACGCAAGGTACCTGACGTGAAAATATATATTCATACATACCAATATACATTATTTAAAAATATTTAAATAACCTTTCTTTATACTAACCTAGTTTTTATTTTTATATGCATGACCATAACGAGTTTCTATTTTTATTTCAATTCATATTAGTTTCTTTGTTTCTTTCTACTTGACTGCTTGTATCGTCGTGTGGTTTAGACCTACCTATCACATAAAGCTGACGATCAAAAACATCTAAATTACATCGCCGTTCAAAATCTGTATTGTTTTTGTGCTATTTTATTTTGTGACTGCGATCATTTGTTTTACGACCAGTTCGACTAATGTCGATACTTCGTCCTCCTTTCACTCACTCATGCGTCCTAACAAATGTTCAGTGCGCCAGTAAATTTACTTAATGCATGTGTTGCAAGGCCAATTTGGCTATTGTGCATTGTCACGGAAACTCGACGGATTTTCGAAACAAGCCGGTCACGTCAGCGGCACGGGCCACGGCAGCTAGTGAGTTAAATGGGCCGTGTGTTAAAATGTCGTAAAATAACAAATTCAGCAATATCTTGAGTAATTTGATTACGCGTTTAGAGGTAGGCCTGATTTTCTCACGCTTTATTTCTTGCTAAAACGAAAGTTCAGTCTCACTTCAGATATACTTTAGTAATTGGTTAATGCATGCAAAGTGCTGATGCAAATTTTTCTACCGAGTAATCCCCTGGTATCATTAAATCATTTTTACATATTGAAACCGAAATAGTCACGTACTAATTTTCTTTTATATCGTGTGTGAAGAAGTATTACATCGCGATGTGCAAGTGATGCCTGGTGTAAGCGTTTCGTTTTGTTGGTAAAGCATAAGCTCTGTCAAAAACCACACAATGCGCTAAGTCAAATTAAACTCAAATATCAAATATCGCCGGTGACCTTTATGTACGTGCCAGTAATGTGAACAGAGTAAATGTCAATGTGCACAAATTATTCGTTGCATATGAGCACTTAAATATAATCCAATCTGAATTTATGATTTATGAAGTGACATCTTCAGTTAAACAACAGTTTCTTGCATAATGATATTTTGGTCGTACTTTCAGAAGCAAATGGGAATTACTTAGTGGCATAAAATGTACCAAATGGTCATAGTTCTAGAACCACAGTTCATGATTCATATTCTTCCACAACACGGAATCCTACATAATTCGGGGATCATAATATCTGATCTTTGAGTATGACGTTGCAGGAGATCACCTAGTGGCTGTGACGGTGAAAAAAAAACTGCACTTGATTTAGTGCAACTAATTACTCGATGTTGTAATAATTATAATGTAAACAAAATGTTTATGAATATTATTTTCTTTTCTGTACATTTTAAAAAATTACGGTAGTCTATGATGGGAATAGTCATTTATTGTTTACGTCTAAGACACAAGATGGCGCGAGTCAATTTGCAATCAATAAGTGTATCCCGGTTCGTTACTCACGATCGCGGGTCGTGATCATTACAAACTCATGATCTGACTGATGCAGAATGTTCTAAATTAACAAGTAGAAGCGCCGCTCTCTTCCATCTAAAGTGAATCACTTAACATACAACACAACTTACAAGCTCTTGATAGATTTTTTTATATACCTTCTTCGGCTGTAGTGGAGCAGTGATAATCTAATATGTAAAGAACTGGCCTTAACCGGTCGATGCCCGGTTCGATCCCTGTTGTGGACATATGCCACTAAAGTCATGTTTTTGGGTCTTTGTACATATTTTTAGTTATCGCTCGGTGTGAAGGAATACATCGTGAGGAAACCCAAGTCCAAGAAATTATATTTCGAAAGAGAAAGAGGTCTGATCGCTCTATATAAAAATCATTATCTTCGCTAAATCCTTAGGCACAGATAGCGGTCCCCGGCAATGTTAATAGATTATGAAATGAGATTACGCAAGGAAGGAGAAGAAGATAAAGTAACCAGGCATGTGGCATTTTGCCTATTGGCAAGTTGCAAAGTTTTTTCATTGTAATTTGTGAAGAATACTCATCTTGTTTAAAATTTTGACAAGCTCGGTGGCTCAGTCGTGAATGAAGCGACTTTGATACTAACGCTCGTGCAACCAACATGTCTGTTTATCTTGGTCTGTATGTTTTAAGAGAGGCAGGGCGTATCAAAGCAGCCCGTCTGGGGAAGTACCTCAACCTCACAGAAAACCGCAGCCAAATAACAACTCCCTAGAGGGTTGTTGTGTTCCTGCGTGTGAGGTCACTAGTAAGCTCCCAAGGAGTTGCTCTGTAAGCAGCGGAGGAAGCATCGCGCGAGTGATACTTAATATATCGCAAGCGTTAATAGGCTACGGTACCCGCTTTACATCAGGTGGGACGCATGTATGCCTCCCAAAAAAAAAAAATTACCAGTTCTTTGCCCGATTGTGCTATAAATCTAATTAGGCCTAATTTAAGTCAAGATACATCCACTAACAGACTATCAACACAATTGCTACAGTAATTTGCGAGGTAAATGGCGCGATAACTTTTATTTACGTACTCATGGGCACACTTACACACACAAAATGGTCTAGAATCTTCAGAAATAATTGAAATTGTAGTATATACTACAATTTCATTTGTGTTTCGTATTTTTCTCCCAATATGTTCACCACAAATGTAGCAGAATGTATTTGAAAAGTTATAATACTGCCTACGGGTGCTAGACATTATGATAAAATAAATAACAATATATTAAAAAAATATAAAGCACTCAATTGTTATTATATTTCACATATTTAAGGTTAGAGCAAACAAATGAGAGCTGTTCTAAATTAGAGCTGATGCGGACACAATAATAATATTTTCGTAATCTGTGACCTTTACAGAACTAACTAATACCAGCCTAAAACATTAATGCACAAACAATAATAATTTTGTTGTAGGCCTGTGAATCTTGGTCAAACGTATTTTGATAAATCTTGGGTACCTACCATAAGAATATTATTAGTCCTTTCTTTGTTACGAAGTGATTAAAGCTCCAAATTAGGTCTCATTACTCTACAATTCCATTCATATTCAATTTTACTTTTTCCACAGTTGCAGGCCAAGAGTACGATTGCCCGGAAAAGAGCGGCTATTACCCAGATCCATACCAGTGTGACCTCTATTACAAATGCAGCAAAGGTCAGTATACATGTCAGAGTTCACCCAACGTAACAACACTGGGGTACATTTGCAATGCAATTGCACATGATAACGTGATATTTTTACCTCTATTGATGATATTTTATAAATGTAAACGAACTGATATTTTTCTGTAAAAGACGTCTATTGAAATATAATCAAACTAAATTAATATAATTTAAGTAATTTGTTACATTGTGTGCTATGCTATATCCTGCTGATTAGCTAACTAGACTCTGATGAAATACATGTAAGACTCAATGGCAATTCCCTAGAAGGGAAGTGCCACTGTTCACAAAAAAACAACATTTCTCTGGACGGTTATTGTGTATCTGAAAGTAAGTGAGGAAGCTCTTGAAGGACAGCTGTAATAGAAGCGGAGGTGACAACGCGTGAGCGATACCCTATTAAAAGTATGCATGTACTATCCGTATAGGTACTTGTGGCCTGACGTTTCATAAAAAAAAAAAACAAATTGGTTATGATGTTTTTCTACTTAATACCTTGTCAGGTGATTATGATCACTAAAGTTAACGCAATTTCGTGGTATCGGTACTGTCGTAATACAATTTCTTCGATTTTTTTCTAAGCCCATTAGGCGCTATTGTTACTACCGTAAATAGACTGTGAAAATTCCAAGCTTTCCACATTGTTTCTGCGATGCACGAAATATTTTTATAATAGGTACGCTAATAAGGATGTGACATGATATGAATGTCGATACAATGCTAGCTACTGAAGAGCTATGCTCGTAGTTTCTTTAAGGGATAGAATCCAAAAGGAACGGAATACCAATATTGCTGACATAATTATTTGAGTAAGCAAATCGAAGTACTAAATTAGTAATGACAGATGATGAAGAAAAGTCTTAGAATGGAGATTACGTATGGGATGACAAATTATCGTTTCAATATGAGATAGTTCCGTTTCCGATTGAATACATATTTTTTATATTACAACGCATTATTTAAAAAACCCCTTCCCTTTAATCGATACTAGAATCACGACAGGAGCGCCAGACTAAATTGACTATGATAGTCGTTTGTTTAGTTTGATACTAGTAATGATATTCAGTCACATGTCGACCTAATTATTGCCGAGATTACGAAATATTACCCAAAACTTGGACATTGTAATTGGATTATCATTGAAATTAATGCCGTCCTTATCTGTAAGGTACTTCTCCCGGTGACTGTTTTTTTAATGGAGCTACATATACTCTTAAATAGTGAAAATTATTAGAGAAGCACTATATGCATCAGTGTAGATAGAGACAGATGGTGATGATGATAATAAATTATACGAGGCATGAAGGCGCAATTAATAATTTTCAAATATTTAATGCAGTTCTGGAGGTTTAGTCCCAATTGCAACCTTGTATCATAGCATATATATATAAATATATTAGGGACAAAGACATTGTCCTGCAAAAAAATACAACGCTCCTTATGTTCTTATGTGCAGCGTTTACCATAGTCTACTAAACACATGTGAACCACCATCTTGAGTACATCTATTATAGTACAAGCCAGTTTGAAGTCAGTTAAAAAGTAACCTTTTTTTGTTCAAAACAATTGTATCTAGTTACATGAACTTTTACGAGTACATGAATTATGTAGAAAATTTGTTTATTAACATAACTTTTAGGTGATTACGACACTCACTGAAATGTGGCCTTGTACACTGTAATTAATTGTACATAATATTGGCGTTAGAACATAACACTGTAATTTCACTATATGTAAATATTTTCATTACCTGTGGTGGGAAATGGTGAAACTTAATTACACCAATTCTTTTATGTATGTATATATGCTACAGCGGAAGTAAACATCATATGGTTTCCGTTCTTTTGGTATTTTCCATGTATTAGGCGCAATAGAAAATTACGTAAATTAGAAAAACGTTTTAATAAGTTAATAGACACATATATGAATGTTAAAGTAGCTAGCGAGGTGTGGAAGAACCGCCTCTTGAGGCGCTCGGTTTTGTCTGCGTACCCCGCAAGTGATCTATCATGATATAGGTCTAGCGATGCGATAAATGCACCCACTCTAGGCAAGAAATACACCCATCGCTATCTAGTTTCGAAATAAGTATAGTACGCACTATAAGTACCAGTTGATTGATAAGGTATACGTATGTATACGAAACATACGTGAATTTGGTGAGTATATTCTTATTAAACAAATAATGAGGCATGTATTTAATGCACACAAAATGATTGTCTTGCGTGAGAATCGAAACCGCGAATATAAGCCTTGAAGTATCCATTACTATTACTAGTCACCAAACCAGCGATAAAAAGTTGGCCAACAGTCAAGGAATCTCTATCGCGATCTCGAAGTCTTTCATTAGTATACTACGGGATATTATAATATCAACCAGCGCCATAACTTTTTACCTTTACGTAAAAAACGCTGGAAATATATTCTTGTACAAAAAGGTTAGGTAAACTGCGTGTTTGTTAAACTTTTTCTTATATTCAGTAATTAAGTCAAACCAATTGCACAATCTAAACTGGTTTCTGGCAAAGTACATATTTGCTAGCCTTTTTGTTAAAAAACGTCCATTAAATTCAAATGCGGACCTCGAAATACTGCATCACTGAGAACAGTTATCAATTTTAGTGAGTCAAAATATACAATCAAGAGGTATTTGTACCATAGCTGCAATATATAGGTTGATTTTATACGATGTCTTCTTAATAACATACAAGCCAATTTTATACCATTTTAGATCAGAGGGAATCATACCTGACATAAAGTTGATACTGCAACCAAGAGAGTTCTAGCAAAGTAAAACACAGAATTTTCTTAAATTGTAACGGAAATAATTTAGATGTAGTCTTATTTTTTTGTCGGGAGGCATTCAAGCATACGGTCCACCTGATGTAGAGTGGTTACTGTAGCCTATGAAAGCTGGTAATTAAGTATCACTCGCGCGATGCCACCTATACTGCTAACACAGCAATTTCTTAGAAGCTTACTGGTGACCTCGCTCACACGCAGGAACACAACAACCCTCCAGGGATTTATTACTTGGCTGCGGTTTTCTATGAGGTGGAGGTACTTCTCCAAACAGGCTGCTTTGATGCGCCCTACCACTCTTAAAAACACCCAGACTAATATAAACAGACATGTTCATGCACACAAAATGATCGATCGAACCCACGAGCGTTGGTATTAAAGTCGCTAAAGTTCACAAGCAAATGAGTCTGGACTAGATGTCTCTTTCTATCATCAATATCAAAGAGTTCTGTCGAATAAAAAAAATCTGAAGTCTGAAGGATTGACGTATTCCTGCAAACAAATTCATATGTGGAAGCTCTTGGCGGAGTGCTGCATTTTTGTGGGACATTTATCTTCCACCTGGGACAAGATTATATATGCCCAATAGGAATTTCAGATTGTTACCCTCTGCCTTCTGTAATTACTGTGCAAACATAAAGTTTTTTTTTTAATTTAACGCGATATCGTCAGCCAGTTCTGTATTTTAAATATTTAGATATGTAGAACACCCTGTACAGTATACACTTAACTGTAGAATATTTATATAGTAAACCAAAGAGTCCGCGGTCATTAGCTCGCAAGCGAAATGGTTGCAATATTGGTAAGGAGCACCTTCCAATAACTAGTTTGGTCAGTGAACTTAGAATTAGTCGTTAGGAGTTTCATGTGATGAGCTGAAAATAACATGTCACTAGTGCTGCTATCGCAAGTAATTCCACACTTTTACTTATTATAATTGACTTAACGAGCTCGGTGGCTCAGTCGTGAATGACACGACTTTGATACCAACGCTCGTGGGTTCGATTCCCACACAAGGCAAACATTTGTGTGCATTAACATGTCTGCTCGTCTTGGCCTAGATGTTTTAAGAGAGGTAGAGCGCATCAAAGTAGCCCTTTGGGGAAGTACCTCCACCTCACAGAACACAGCCTCCCGACGTAGTATAAAAAAAAGGCACATATAATATAACGGCTTTCGAAATTACTGTAGAGAACGCATTTGAAATTCATGTATATTTTCAGCAAATATACATGAATTCAAATGAGAAAGCATTTGAATTCATGTATAGAAAAAAAAACTGTATTATACGACTACATACAGGGATTTTTGCTATATAATAAATAAACAAAAATAATGAACCGAGCGCATGTAAATTTCACAATTCGTACATGTTCACTTTCATACCTAGTTTACAGCCGGATTTCCTAAAACAGTGTTGATAGCGAAATTTTAGTGATTGTCAATATTCGAGAGAATCACGCGGCACCTGTGAAGATTAACACTGGGTTTGGAGTCAAGTTGATATAAACGAAATACTCACAATGTAATTTACATAATGTAATTTCGCTTAGGCGAAGAGGAGCCATTTTTTATATATGCTGAGCATATATAAAAAAAAAAAAAACAATGAAGTTTTCTATTTTAGAGAGTGAGCGGAGTATTACCTATCTGTATCTTCTAGTCTAGTCCGGGTAGGTAGAGTGTACCGAGCGTCACATGACTTGGTCCTGTGACGCTACACACAAGGTTCGCTTTTTTAACATTTATCGTTCGTTTCATGCACTCTCACCTATTCCTAGGGCTCCTGACATCGCTTTCTATCGACTATGGATATATTTTTATAAACAGTTACCTCTTCTTCGTGCTAAGTTTCTTGCGGGATAGGCAGAGAGAACCGAGCGCCACAAGACGAGTTGTTAACAAAAGTTACTCTCACTTTTAGCTATCATGGCTCTTTTCATGCGCGCTTGCATTTTTAGGGCTGTTGACAAGATCTTTGAATAAAATACGACCAACTTGGTTCATTTTCAACTTTATCAGCTACGATAACTTTGTCAGGAAGAACTTACTCTACTATAAGACCGACTGTTGTACTGTATTGTAATAATTTTATATAATTGCAAGAAAGTGTATTATAAAATTTGATATAATTTTTACAAGTATATTATAAAGTAGTAGCGTTTAATTTTATACGTCTGAATCAATTTCAGCACTAGGTATCAGCACTAGGTAATAAAGTACAAAATTGTAAAGCTAACGTAATCATGAACTTAACAATATTTTAGGGCAAACAATTGCATACTAGTGTCGATTTTATTAACCAAGAAAATATCTTTGACTCTAGATATTGAGTGCGCTTCGTTTAGAACCTTATTAATTGTTATGATCTTTGTCATATATACTTAATAATATATCAAGCAGAACTTTATACAAATCAAACCCAATAAAGTCATTATGTTTACCATTATTATTAAGTTTATTATGTTTATTAACAGGTAAAGCAGAAGAAAGACTGTGCCCCGACGGGTTGGTGTTTTCTGATGAGAATCCCAGCAAGGAACGCTGTGATATTCCTTCCAACGTTGATTGCGGCGACAGAAAGGAATTACGTATGTACTGAATATTACTAATCCACACGATCTAAGCAGTATAATAACGTTGCATGAACTACAGTTGAGTGGAATATTTTCAGTGTTCTAAACCGCCAATCTAGTGACAACATATTATACTTACTCCTTTTTCTAAAAAAACCCCTAAGAGGTATATTCTGCTGTAAGTATGTCATTATACTCTATGTTTTATATTATATTATTATAGTTATATAACTATTTACTACTATTTATCTTCTAATCTCCGAAAATATATGTGTAGTTTCAGTAAATATTCCTTTTTGAAATAATGACTTCAGTAATGTATATTATTTCTTTTTTCACCGTCGCACTCCACAAACTTCTTCACTAATTATTTTTTTGCCTGTGACACGCCTTTCCTTTTACAATCAGACAATCTGAAACATGTAGCAACTTCAAACAGCCTGTGCTAAGCTTTCTATTTAACCTTTTATTTTATAACTAGTCTCGCCATAAATACTGTTACATAGATTTTTTTCTTTTTTTTCAACTCTTTAATTATTTTGAATTTGGAACGCGTTTATTATATTAATAACTTCTTTCGATTTCTCGCCGTTTTACATATTTTATCGTGTTAATTATCAAATTACAATATGGATGAGGTGTTAAAGAAAATAGGATTGCAGTGATTGCCTTGCACCAAGTGGGTATGGAACCGTCGGTCATATTCAAGATACTTCAAAAACTTGGTATTCACAGCTATACTAATTTCTGTTGAAGACCAGGAAAGATCGGGGCGACCGCGTGGTGTTAGAACTACTCGTACAAAGGCTGTTCATGCTCTTAATGCTAGAATTTGGCGAAAGTCCACTAGGAAACAAAAAAATCTTATCTAATATATTATATGATGCATAACAACTTACACAGCGTTGAAATTGTCGTTAAACCTTCAAATGACTGACAAGCCGATATCTAATATTGCAAAACACTCAGCAAGAACCAAAGTTTCGGTAACAAGTAAAATCATCATCAGGGATAAATGCACCATAGCACATAAACACATGAAAGCTCTCATTTATCGATATGGGCAATGACTTGAGTTGTTTGGAGACGCAATGATTCTACTGCCTGACGATTTCCGTCAAATACTACCAGCCATTTCAAGATCGACCGCTGCCGTTGAAATAAACGCTTGCCTCAAATGATTGACTCTGTGGCGCTATGAGATGAAACTTCAGCTGACGGCAAACATGCGATTTGCATTGCATCTGCCACAGGTTTC
The DNA here is from genome assembly GCA_947507595.1 of Pyralis farinalis. NCBI lineage: Eukaryota > Metazoa > Arthropoda > Insecta > Lepidoptera > Pyralidae > Pyralis > Pyralis farinalis. The sequence continues at coordinate 8,269,269 of OX382261.1, read as the reverse complement.
TCCAACCAATTATCGACTATTGGTAATGGTCGTATTTCTGTCGAAGAATCTAACGATTGATTTCGTTTCCGTCGAATTTTGCAATTTCTTCTAAATGAAGTACGAGCTCATCGACAAAGTATTCGCGAGCATCTTTGATGACCACGAAAATCACAATTGATTGAGTGAACGAGTAATTCCTGCGGCAAAGGGCAAAAATGTAGACTCTTTAAACTTCACAAATCAATATTAAATCGTTAGTCTACTACAAACCTTCAAATCTACCGACTATGTTACAAACCAAGACGAAGCGACCACCTAAACTAAATGTATAAACTCATTGGATCAGCCTGACTTACCCCCGGACAATTTACAACTGAAGGTTAGCTCGGCAGTCAATTAAACAAAGGGAATCGACTCAAATGCAACCCAAAGCAAATAAGCTTAAGATAAAGTAGCATAACAATGGTACGGAAATCATTTCGTTTACTTCTATAAGGCTTTGCTGCCGTGTGAATTATGTTAGTTTTAATATAATTACTATACATACTTCTCATTTCTATCTTTGAACATTTACTATACTTAATTCATTTTGTCTTAATAAAAATCTGTATTTATTTCACCTAATAAGTTAACACACCATTTATTGATTCGGAGGCGGTATGAAATTCGCCAGGTCAGCTAGTAACTTCAAAAAAAAATGCATGTACATTTGTATTTGTAAATAAATATTGTCAGACAAATTATATAGCGCCATCTAGCCCCAAAGTAAGCGAAGATTGTGTTATGGGTAATAGACAACTGATAATCATACGTACTTTCATTTTTTATAAATACATATTTATTATATATATAAAATACCCAGGCCAAGACAAACAGACATGTTCATGCACACAAATGTTTGTCCTGTGTGGGAACTCACGAGCGTTGGTGTCAAAGTAGCGTAACAGCGCGTTTCACCACTGCACTACCGAGCTCGTCATTTACATGTAGTGTAGTTTGGGTAAATGTATAAACTATTTTTTATGTTATCATGCGCTACATTCTTATTTCTGTTTTCCATTATGTTACAAGTTGCATTAACGATAAGGTCGCCAATTATAAGTTTTGAGTACGGCTTTTACGTTTTGTTAGTGCAATGAAGAGTTTATTTTATTGTATCTTTTTTTATAAGTTTTTCAAGCGATCTAAAATAGGCAGCTTATATTTATAAGTTTAGATCGCTTGAAAAACTTATGAAAAATGTTACATGTAACATTACGCTTTACATGGTATACAATGTCAATAATTGAGTCATTTTTATCATTTTCAGAGGAACCAAAACCATCCAAGGGTTGCCCTCGTGCGAACGGCTACTTCAGGCACCCAGATCCCCAGGTAATATATGAGTTTAAATCCCACACTAAAAAAACCTATTATTTGTAAGTTCTTGGAAATGTCATACAATTGATTTTACGTATCCAGATGGTTTAAAAAATGTTTTAAATTTATTTTAGTAATCTGAATGAGACATAGGTTATGTACCTACGTCCCTTAAGATATTACCGATCAATTGCGAATCGCACTTGCATACAATGGGTTTCGCACTATCGTATAATATTGAACACTATATATTTTTGACAATTGTTTAGTAAAATATGTTTCTTGTACATATTTTCATTTTATTTTAATTTATTTTTTATTATTTGTTGTAATGAGGGCCGAAGTAATACACGTGCAAAACACGTGTGAATTTAAAAGCTCTATTTATTACGTAAGAAATGTAGATGGACAGATGGATAAACCGACCGGCAGCGGAGCCTAAGTGATAGGGGCCCGTTGGCACTCTTTGAGTACATAAGTCTTAAAATGAACATGCGGTATTTAGTATTTTTTTAATCACGAAACTTCATTCGTGACGATCATTCATCACTTAGTCTTTGTCATTGGTATCACCACATTATCAATGCTGTCATAAGCGACGCTGTGGTTTACACTAATATTAGTATTAGCTATACAGGAGGCATGACGGTAGGAACGCTTGATGAGCTTGCCTCGTGTAAAGCATAAAGTAACAGAATATAGCATTCTCGATAAAATTATGTCTCGTATCACACTAAAGGATAAGTAAGCTGAAACGGCAATGGGCCGGCCACATTGCTAGTTAACTGACAACCGCTAGGGTAAAAATGTTCTCGAATGGTGTCCCCATACTTGTACACGTAGTATTGGCCGAATAGTTGGATGTAGGTGGGTCCGGGTCGAGACGAGTGGCTCTCTAGAGAGAAGGCTCATGTCTAGCAGTGATGGATGTATGTATGCATATCTTTACGCCAGGTCCCATGCGGGGTAGGCAGAGGGAACCGAACGTCAATATGTATATGGGTTAAAATTATGACGATGATAACCTTCAATCTTACTGCCATCTCGATGCTGATCTGCCCAATGCGATTGCTGAAGTAAATTCAGACCTCATACGCATATCTGAATTGAGTAAGTCAAACAGCCTTATGGTCAATTCTATAAAGTCACAAGCTATTATTATAGGCAGTTCCCGCCTATCTCTTTAATCGATTAGGAAACTATTCCACCAATAACATTCAATAATGTTCATATAATATATAACGAGAGTGTCAAAAACCTGTGTATTTATTTCGAAGAACCTTTTCCTAGACGGTGCAGATAGCCAACGTAAGCAGGAAGGTGTTTGCTGCAATTGGCTCTCGTCTTCGTTTGCGTAATTTTCTTCCTATTGGCACCAAAAGTTTCGCTCGTACAGTCCTTGCTCCTTCCCACCCTTGACTATGCTGACTCTTGTTACCTTAGCCTCACTGAAACCAATTAAATAAGCTTGAGCGCCTTCAAAATCTCTGTATACGGTATATATTTGGGCTTTGCAAATATGATCATGTTTCCGAGATTCGCTCTAAGCTCAAGTGGCTCCCTATAAAGTTATGTCGTAATTGGCACATTATCTCTCTTCTTTATTCTATTCTCTTCAATCCTACTTCTCCTAGCTACTTGAAGGAACGTTTTATTTATCACAGTGAGGTACGGGATCGTCGCGATCGCGGTACATGTAGTACTCTTTCCCTTCGTCTAACGCCATATCACATCTCTTCGTAATATTACGCTAAGTCGTACTCGGTACGTGCTATGCAATTATTGAATACTTTGCCTATTTCTATCCGCTATGCGCAATCTTTAGACTACTTTAAAAATCTTTTTGTCTCTTTAAATTTTCTCTCCATCTAGCTATTATATGTTTAGTTATATTTATGATACTAAATATATGTATATTTATCATTATTTTATGTTGATAGGTATTGCTACCAGTTGCTGACCATTGTAACAATGGTATTTCTCATCAAAGTCATTTAAATAATTTATTCGAGTATAAATGTAATTTGTCAGAATGTATGTTCTATGTGTGTATATGTGCAAATATGTATAAATATGTTTATTATCATAAATGCGCCACCTACCTACTTGTTTTTAACATTTTTTTCTCTTCCTTGTATGGTTGTCTGGAAGAGATCGCTTTAGCGGTAAGATCGCCTATTGTACTCTTCTTATGTCGTGTCGGTCAAATGCATTTATTTTGGGGCGATAAAGTGTAAAAATAAATAAACAATCCCAGCTACGGAATGAAAATGCGTTGATAATAATTGAATGTATTTTTACAGGCTTGCGACAAATTTTACTACTGTTCAGATGGTGTTCCTAATGAGCTACCCTGCCCACCCGGTCTATACTTCGATGAGGAAACTTCCAACTGCGACTGGAAAGAGTCTGTGAACCGCCAATGTGAAAAAATCACTAAAGGTACGAATAAAATTTTGGCTATTAGTAATAGGCATAAATTTACCGTTGCGTAATGCAGCCTGACTCCGAATTGACTGACAAACTGAGGGCTGACGAATGCCATTTAAATTCAAATTCCTCTGACTTGACTTACCAATTATCATCCCACAACAGCAAAGAATCTGATCGACTTGAAATTTTAATAAACTCACGTCACATAAATCGATCCATACATCATAGGCTACTGATTTACTCATTGACCCTGCATAGGTAGCTTCTCTTCTTTTCTAACCAGTAAAAGTTTTATCCTAATCATGAAGCAACATTACACGTATACTGTCAATAAAGAAAAAATATCATTTGTCACAGCTCATGTGTTTTAACTGAATTAATACATTTCTTTTGTAGATGTCCTCGACGATGGTTTCTCATGCCCCGATGGTGAAGTAATGGGACCCAATGGCCGTGCTCTCCCACACCCCACTTTCCCCCACCCTGAGGACTGCCAGAAGTTCTACATTTGCCGTAATGGTGTCCAGCCCCAGAAAGGTAGCTGTCCTTCTGGCAAGGTCTACAACGAAGATACTTTTATGTGTGACGAACCGGAGAAGGTCCCTGGATGGTAAGAATAATAATAATTATTATTTAAAAAAAAATGTTTTTTGCTGCCTTCATTGACTTAATGTTATACATGTATGATCACCAAATTTTGCCAGTAAATTAGAGCTGTACTCCTCTCCTACTCTCTTAATTTGAAACATTCTAGTTTGCCAATCTAACCACTTCACCCTCGTAGGTGTGAAATTTCCAAAATTCCTTTCTAAGTGCTCATTGATATATCAAGAACCAAACATATTTATTTGTATATTTCCCCGTAGTAAATTGCATCCCTATTTCACCCCGAAATGAAGCGAAAGGTAGCCTATTTCCGCCTCGAATGTCTAATCTATTTCTATGCTAAAATTTATCAAAATCGGTTAAGCCGTTTATGAAAACAGAACATACAAACATACACATTTTTGCATTTATTATATTAGTAAACATTATCACTTGCTCGGCAGTGAAGGAAAATGTCATGAGGAAATCCATACGTCCTAGAAATTAAATTTCGAAAGACGCGTGACTTTACCTAAGAAAGATTTCATTTGGACGGTCTGACGGCAGTCGTTTAATGTAAAAATTATATTATTACACATTTGCATATAAAAATCAGTATCTTCACCAAATCCTTAGGATTGGGTAGTGGATCCCGCCAATCCTAATGGATTAGGAAACGAGATAACGCTAAAAAGAAGACTTAAAACAACCCCGAATTCCGGATTTGAATTAGGGCAACTTAAGTTTAACACCATAGACTTATGATTTATTTGGAAATACTCATAAAATACTACACGTTTTGGGTTATGATGACTTTAATACGAAAGCTATATTAAAGAATAATGTTATTAAAGTTTAATGAAAGTTAATTAACATTGACTTCTATTTTAATTACAAGGTTACAATATTATAATATATATTTTTTTCTGTTTCAGCGAAAACTACTATGAGGGCCAACCGCTAGACAAGAACAAATTACCTAAGAAGGCGTGAAGCGTGTCATATTATGTAGAATAGGATGTAATTAGTATTATAATAACGAATAAATAATTAACTACATATATGTTCAGAAACTTTAATTTCGTACCAAAGTTCAAACTATCTTTAGATATTGGACCTTTGCCTTGTCAGTGGCCGTCAATTAGACGAAAAATTTGAGACATTACATGCAATGACTCGATAAGAAACGAGATGTATTGTCATCCAGAGGATTGTAGCCAGCGAACTTAAAATTGTAGCATGATGTTAACACATTTCAGTAAGTGCCTCAAAATTTTAGTTCAAAATTGGTTCGGTCTCGAATTATTTCCAACAAGGTTACAATTTGACAGTGACATTTTAATTTTACACAACTCCACACTACCAGTATTTGAAGGCTATAGATATTTGATATTTGATAAAAAAATAATTACATTACAAAAATAAAGATGTATTGTATGTATAAAAATATATTTTTGTACAACTGTGTGTGAGACAATATGTACCGCGGCGAACTAATTTGTCATCAAAATAAAAAACGGCGCGGCCATTGTTGCTGGCTATCGATCACCATCATATAGGAGTATAGATAATTTCCTCGATTACTTAAATAAAATTTTGTCTCCACCTAGATACTTATGCAACGTTTTTTTTATACAACGTTGGGAGGTATACGAGTAAGGTAAAGTGGTTGCCGTTGCCTATGAACGCTGGTAATACATTAAGTATCACTCGCGCGATGCCAATTTTGCTGCTAATACAGCATACACATATACACATAGCACACAGCTTATTTCCTCTAATTACGATCGCACACATTGAAATCAAAATAATTGTTGATTGTGCGATTCAAGAAGGATTTTTATAAACATTAGGATTGTAGAATATACTACCTGTCAATATTTATACAAGAGACCGCAACTTAGAAAGGTATGAACAGGTCTATGTATGTATTATGAGGTCGGAAACACGAAAGCGATGATGTTTGCATTCAAAAGCTATCATATACCTTGAAACCAGGTAAGTTGTATGCTTATTTGCCACGTTCTTAAGTGTTATAAGAAAACAATGTATTTGTTCACTTATAATAAAGAGAAAACAGCAACAAATTGTTTATGTTTTTATAACACAGGTGTCAGTAAGTAGGCACTGACGGTAAGCAGTTCCCAGAAGCTTGAACGCCAGCCAGGGCATCATTCGTTCGTTGATATAGAAAACGTGAAGTTTACATAACATGTAATACTAATAATTTTTTGAACGCCAAGACCTTAGATAATCGGAAGATATGTAACCTCTGGGAATATTTCCTGTAAGCGGAAATCCATAAGGATGTGGTTTAAATGGATCGTGGACCCCTTTGTCTTTGGCTAAGGAGAACTGGCATAAACCTGCAATATTAAATGATTAATAGATTCAGGCGTTACTTTGCGAAAGTCAAATTTACAGGCAATTTGATCTAAACTACTTTGTGTGCCTCCGCTCCCGATTAGTTCATGCGAACTACTGCCGGCCGGCACCCACGCACTACCGTTAGTAGATGCATGCCGCAGCTGCCATGGCTGCTACGGTCGTCTCTGCGAGTGTTCGCCATCTGAAATGTGAACCGCATGCACCCGCCACCGTTGTTGCCCTGGCTGCTCCGGTCATCACTGCGAGACGTGTTTCGCCTCTCCACGAGTCATCCTCAGGCGCTGTAGATGTTAGTCGTTAGAATAACATGCTACGAATGAGACGTCCATCTTTTTTTTTTGTTTTTGTTTTTCGCCCAAGAAATTTGAAGACCCACACAAGAAGGACTAACTCACACCCGGGTGTACGTTAGTCATTCTCCCGTGAGGGACACCCTCCGGAAAAAGGGAGTGAAGGGAGGAGGTGAAATCTTTTAAAGATACCATTTCGTGCGAACGAACTGATTATGTCAGATTTCCACTGACTAAAACACCCCCTGGGACTGCCTTTAGCTGGGAAGGCTATAAAGGCTTCATCGGAAGCGATCACCCAGGGGAACGGGGTGACGCAAAGTCATCCATCGCATTGCCGTCCTTTAGTAGAAGAGTGAAGGGGGAGGAGGGGGTAGAAGGAGTGGAAGGGGTAAGCGAAAAGATATTTAATAGAGGGGAGCTGTTTACGTCAGTCTGTTTGTACATAAGAGGGATATTAGAATTTTTATGCTTAACTATTTCCAACTGTTTTCTAATATTCATTTTTAGTCCTTTATCTATTGTATGTAATAAACATATTTTATTACATACAATAGATAAAGGACTAAAATTAAATTAAAATATTGTTAAAATTTAACAATATTTTAAATGTGTTAGTAGTGGATAAATTATGTCCTTTGTCTACAAGATGTTCGGCAAAGTGTGACCTTTCTGGGCGATTGTTTTTATATGCAGATATGTGTACCTGAAATCGTTTTTGAAAATTACGACCAGTTTGACCGATATAAACATGATCACATTCATCACAAAATAACTTGTAGACGCGCCGGATTTTTTATTCGGCGGAATTTTGTCTTTACTGTTACAAAGCGATTTGAGAGTGTTATGTGTTTTGAGTGCAACGTTTATGTTATTTTTTCTAAATATGTTAACTATTTTGTCAGTATTTTTTCCTAGGTATGACAAACTCGCAGTGTATTTTGTTGTTGGAACATTGGAAACTGCGTATAGTAGTTTATTGACGATATTATTCGTCTTTTTTCGCAACAGTTTGTCTATGGTGGATTTGGTGTAACCGTTTGATTTCGCGATCTGGTATACCTATTACATCAAGTTCCTTGACGTAATTATCCTTACTTAATGGGACGCTCATCAAATGGTGTATCATAGATTTATACGCTGCGAGTTTGTGTTGCCAAGGATGGCTTGATGACGCAGGGATCGTAGTATCGGTATGAGTGGGTTTGCGAAATATAGAAAATTGATGGGTGGATTGATTTCTAGATATAGTTAAATCCAAAAAGATAAGTGAATTATTTTGTTCTATTTCTATAGTAAATTTCATTTTTGGGTGGATTTTATTTAATTTCGAAACAAAGAGCTCAATTGACGCTTGGTACCTCGGTACCTGTCCAACATATAAAAATGTCGTCGACATATCTATAGTAATAGAATATGTGTGGTTTACCGATTATATTTTCGCGTTCGTAATTATCCAGAAATAAGTCAAGTATGGACTAAGAGGGGACCCCATAGCCAATCCCTCTTTTTGGATATAATATTTATTATCAAATTGAAAGTAATTTTGAGACATGCAAAGTTTTGTCAGTCGTAATATGTCATCTGTCTCGCCAGGATGGATGGATTTATTTTCTAGGGAGGACTTGAGGATTTCTAGGCAATCCTCATAAGGGACGTTAGTGAACAAACTTTCAACATCAAGAGAAATTATATTGGAATAAGGAGGTAGTTTTAAGTTTTTTATGTTGTCTACTAATTGCAAACTATTTTCAGGCTGTATTTTGGTTCAAAAGATAACTTTTCCCTGATATGAATATTAAGAATCTTTGCCAACTCATATTTGAGGGCTCCAATATAGACGCTAGACATCTGTCGAGCGTGTCATCTTCCCCGGGAATTACTCAGGCATGTTGTTTCGGGTTGTTTTCATCTTACTAATGGCGAGTACTTACACAGACACAACCAAGTAGCCAGGATTATAGTAGCTATCAGCAACTTGCTTTGAGATATAGTCTTGTGGTTAGTGAGGTGCCATGTTACAGGCCTGAAGCAGTTCTTTAAAATGACAATGCCACATTATACTGGGATCGATCTATTATCTCTGAGACAGGACTATTGTAGCCAATAAACCTGATATTGTATTAATAGAACGATTAACGCGCCAAGCAATCATTGTTGATACCGCTATTCTACATGACCTTAATCTTGTGAAAGCTGAAAAAAATAAACAAATAAATTTCTTGATTTAGCTCACGAGATTACCGACATGTGGGATGTCGATTCAACAACCATTGTTCCGATTGTTGTGTCGGTCATTGGCTTAATAGCCAAGAGCCTCAACCAACATCTGAAGAGGCTCCGTTGGGAAGCTGGATTAAGAGCCAAATACAGAAAGCAGTCCTCCTTAGCACGGTACGTATTGTGAGGAGGTTTCTATCTCTCTGACCTTGATCATCGATAGCTTGGACCTTGTTCCCACTGTCGGAGGGATACTATTTTATATTTTTAAATGTATTTTTATACAATTATATATTTAAAAATGTAATTAATAAGAAAATAATGAAATAAATTAATAATAATAATAACTTTATTGAGCAATAAATTTTTATACATCCTTATAATATATTGCATCTGTGCCTGAACTAGGTAAGATACCTGTATCTCAGGCAACAGTGCTCCTCGTCCAAAGTGTTACGTAATACATAATACTCATAAAGTATTACTTTACATTTATATGACTAAGGATCCATTAATAATCTAATAGGTCAACAATACTGTAGGTGTACCTATGCTAAAATTTTACATAGTTAAGCCAAATAAGAATGCGCAAGCTTGCATTGCCAGTGGAACACCTAGCTCGTCAATTATATAACAATTCAATTTTTTTTTTATTTGTCGGCCATTTTGACCATGTTCCTCAAGAGAGAGGAACGGTGTTCCTGAACATTCCTATTCTTTTTTATGCTGAATCCCAATCTGAAGTCATAATTCGAATATTCGAAAAAAACGCACAGACAAACATATAGATTTAATATAGGAACGGTGTTCCTGAATATATTAAAATAATCATACAAGTTTCAGCATTATTATAATATAATGGTAATATTTTAACATCTTTATTAATAATGTTTGAACACCTGATCAAATAGTAATAGCACTGTAACTATGTATTTCGTATTTGCGGATTGTTTACAAGTTTTAACGACTACAACTTGCGATCCTGTGTGTTAAGTCTACCACTACTTGGGATAAAAATAACATCAAATTTCAAATTTCATCATAATCTATATTAGTTGTAAAATGAATTTTTATTTCTAAACATAAAATTGTGTTAGTTTCTCTTTTAAAACATTATGGGGACACCGTTTGTTAAATTTAGATTTTTTTTTAAAGTCAGCGTGATGACTATTGTATTTAGTATCGGATTTAGTGAAGATGCCGATTTTAACATGAAGCGCAGCATGTTAAAATCAGCATCTTTGCTAACCAAAACTCCCCCAAAAAATACCTCCAGGACCAAAAGCGAAAGCCAATTCTTTATTAGGTTAGACAACACGCTTTTCAAAATATAATTTCTGAGAGGTCCGGGTTTCCGCACGATGATTTCCTTGACCACGAGCACGACCACTTGAGTAATAATTACAAATAAAATATATACATAAATCCGAAAACATTAATTTAGTGGCATACGGCCACACCAGGATTCGAACCAGCGACCAGTCGCTTAATAGACTGGTTATTTATCCACTGATTTAGAATTTCTCTTTTCGGCTTTGTCGCAGGAACGCATAAATATTGACTATGAACACGAGTTACGAGTATTATCGTGTAAAATTTCGTCAAAATTCGATCTATTTCGAAGATTCGAAGTACCTTTTACGAGCTCAGACGTGAATGAGGCGACTTTGACACCAACGCTCATGGGTTACATTCCCACAAGGCAAACTTTTGTGTGCGTGAATATGTATGTTTGTCTTAGTTTGGATGTTTTAAGAGAGGTAGGGCGCATCAAAGCACCCAGTCTGGGGAAGTACCTCCGCCTCACAGAAAAGCCAAATAACAACTCCCTAGAAGGTTGTTGTGTTCCTGCGTGTGAGTGAGGTCGCCTGTAAGCTCCCAAGGAGTTGCTGTATAAGCAGCAGTGGATGCATCGCGCGAGTGATAATATATTACAAGCGTTAATAGGCTACGGTAACTGTTTTACATCAGTTGGGCCGTACGCCTCCCAACGTCGTATATAAAATAAAATAACGTACAGATAAACAGAAAGACAAAATGTTAAAATAGTCTATTAACAATTTCAAAGGTTGTGGAATAAACTTCCTGCTGAGGTTTTATTAAAAAACAAGTCTGGAGTTCAGTTAAGAGTGGTAGCCAAGTGTCTAACTGAATGATTGCACCTTGAACTGCACGGCATGAACCGGTGAAGTGCCGTAGAAATTTAAAATTCTCCACTGAGAATCCATAGAGGTTAAAGGAATTCATTAAGGAACTTCTTGTTTGAATAGATGTAAAAATCATTATTTTGGTTTGTTGTTGTGTGTTGTGCTGTCCACTTACAAGAATTGATCATCACGAGTCACCCTGTTTTGATGTAAAAAAATCGTGTCAAGCAGAATTGCATGCTGTCTGCTCGGCTGTTCATTCTGTATCTCAACAGTTGTGCAGAGAATAAGGGTAACGAATGCGGCTTTGCGCATGGTTGACCTAGTGGTGAACTGTCTGCTTTATACATACGATGCCGTGTATTACCAGAAATACCAGCTGAACTGCAAGCACTGGTCATAATAATGAAAGACGATTGTATGAAGAAGACAAGAAGGGCTTAGTTTTGAATGCGAAAAAGACAAAGATAATGGTATTTGAAACTGAAGAAACAAAAACCAATGTGAGCATTACGGTTGCTGATGAAGTGTTGGAATAAGATAAGATTGTATATCTGGGATGCATTTTCAGCAGGTTTGGAAGGTACACCGCTAATATTGAAAGACGAGTGAGTTGTGGGAATAGTGTGAATGAAACATTGGGAAAACTTCTTGGCAGTAAAAGCTTGAGCCAAAACAGCTCGCTGTACATAATACAGTGCTGGTCCCAAAGCTAGCAGAGAGAGCATGAAAGTACGGTGAAAATAAAAATCTAACGCAAAAATACATAATCTACGGCTCAGCGCTTGTAAACCGAGTACGCAATGAGTATTTGAGAAAGAGAGTTGATTTGAAAGAGAATATCGGTGTTAAGATAAGAAGATATGTTCTGTTGGCTCGGACATGTAGAGATATTAGTAGGATACTACGTTGAAATGACACGCAAGTACGCTTGCTAAAAAATATATTTTTTATTAATGCGATCGAAGACGCGGGTTAAAGCTAGTGTAAAATAAACCAAAACTTTCTTAGGTTAGGTCACACATCTTCTGAAATATATTTCTTGGGCATGCGGATTTCCTCACGGTGTTTTCCATCCCCTTCGAGCAAGTGATAATTACAAATATGTACATAAATCCGAAACACGTACTTAGTGGTATATGCCCACACCGAGTTTCGAACCACGGACGGTCTGATGTTACCTAATGTGATAAGTCTTTAGACTTTAGAAAAGTCTTGTGTAATTTATTATACAAGACTTTTCTGAAAATGAGGCACCTTCTTAGTTACTTCCACTAGACCTCACTTCATAAGATGAATGCAAATGTGGCTGCGGTTATCTGTAAGGAGGTGATATTTTCACATTTTATAAATAACGCAATGTCCTACCTCTCTGTGCTTAGTGCGTCGTTTATCCTAGCCAGGATGAACACGTTGTTTTCCCGCTGGGTTGTGGAGGTCTGACGGCAGTCGCTCAGTATAAAAATCAGTATCTTCTTCAAATCCTTAGAGTTGGGTGGCGGACCCCGCTCATCCTAATAGCTTAGGAAACGTAATAATTCTAGGAAGAAAAAGTTGACTACTAAGAAAAAGATAAGAAGTGGTTTGTGTGCTTATAGTTGAAGTTATATCTGATGTAAAACTATTTTTTTTCGTCTGACTATAATCATACGATACCTAATAGATCAACAATAGCTTAAGTTAGATAATATAAACGTACTAGATTAAAATACTCGTAACAAGTTTATGACAATATGACATTGAGTGACATCCAAATGGTTGTCTTGATATGCTCTGGCAGCTAGGTGTATATATTATCAGATTGTATTTAAATTTAAATCACTTTAGGATAAGGTTTTCTCGCATTAAGCAAAATGGGTTTTTGAAGTGAAAACTTCTTTAGCGGCGTTGTGCACTTTTTTGGATGAGTAAAAAATGTTAAACTCGTGTCAGGACACGTGACCCTGGCCGTGAGATTTTGGTGAGAATTAGAACTTAAGTTCACTGCAGGGCTATTAAAACATTAGTTACCTCTAATTAAACAATTAAAACATGAAGCGCTAGATCGTTCATAGGGCATTATTTTCTCGCGATCAAAACGTTATAAGCGCCATGAAATTCTCGGTGCTTACGCGTTTCGTTCAACGTAGTTTATCAACATCGCTGTTTGGTTTAAGCGGCGCAGGGCGCTTGCGCGAGTGTGCGTGTGTCTTTGAGTTTTAGAGATTGGCGATGATGATGCTGGTAATGATGATGGAGAAATAGTCGTTGAAATTATGGATGAAAGTTGATTTTTCTGAGAGATAAACTTTTTAATGTAAAATAAATTGTCATGTTTGTGTACGATAGCGCAATAAATGAATATTGTATTTTACCACATACATGATAGTACTATTATACTAATAAATAAAGCAATTCGTGCGAAATTATTCCCTAACCATTACAAAATATTCAAAAATACACAACGTTAATGTTCAAGTTTTCACTTCTGCCGGCACTCCCGGAGTGCAACCCGTTTTTTTTTTATACTACGTCGGGAGGCATACAAGCATACGGCCCACCTAATGTAAAGCGGGTCCGTAGCCTATTAACTCTTGTAATATATTAAGTATCACTTGCGCGATGCCTCCTCTGCTGCTTACACAGCCACTCCTTGGGAGCTTACTGGTGACCTCACTCACACGCAGCAACACAACAACCCTTTAGGGAATTGTTATTTGGCTGCGTTTTGCTGTGAGGTGGAGGTACTTCCCCAAACTGGCTGCTTTGATGCGCCCTACCTCTCTTAAAACATCCAGACCAAGACAAACAGACATATTCATGCACAGAAATGTTTGCCTTGTGTGGGAATCGAACCCACGAGCTTTGGTGTCAAAGTCGCGTCATTTACGACTGAGCCACCGAGCTCGTCAAGACTGGATCAAACAATAATTGCGACATGTTTAGTCACCTAAACATGTCGCAATTATTGTTTATACTCGTAATTTAACAATCCATTCTTTATTTATAGGTCTTGCATTAATAAGTGCAACACATACGCTATTCTGTTATCCTTTGAATTAAAACTCGCATTGTATATCTTGTCTCAAGCACTATATCAAAAATATAAAGCCTACACTCGTAAAAAAGCATTTCGTTCTTCTTATTTGTGAATCTTCTTCTTCGCGTTATCCCATTTCCTAATCCATTAGGATTAGCGGGGTCCGTTACCTAAGCCTAAGGATTTCACGAAAACACTCAGTTTTACATGGAGCTCTGCCGCCGGATAATCCAAAGAGATAACTAGATCTTTCTTTGGTTAAGTGTGTCTATCCAACTATAATTTATTGGACGTATTGGTTCCCTCGTGAGTTTTCCTTCACGGCCGAGCAAGTGATAAATATGTAGGGGAGAGCGGGGTAAGACGGGGTCGGGGGCATGATGGGGCAGAGGATATAACGCATTCAGAAGAGAGTTGTGGTGTTAAGTGTCTCACACCGGCCGCTCTTTTCGCCTGTATCGCAGCAAGCTTTCGCCGCTTGACAAAAAAAAACAATATTCATTGGTTATAGTTTTCTATGTAAAGAGGTCTTGTGGTATTGAATTAGTATTTGAATAAGTTAATTTGTACACAGGTGTTAATACCAGCAGAAATTAGTGAACCAGCAGGTAAATAAATAATTTTGCAATCACCTCTTATGTTTCTAACATAGTTTTTGTTTTAAATCGGCTACAGGGGCAAGACGGGGTATAGGACTTAAACGGTGCCCCATCTTACCCGAATCAGAGCTACTGTGTATTTGTACCCATTTGTCTGCGTGTCACTGTGCTAAAATTGGAGACCTCTTGTTTTAGGATGGTGAGAAATAAAAACGCAAAACGATGAGAGGAGATCCGACGATAGGCTTGACGATGACGATATAAGAGAGGTAGGGCGCGCCCGTCTGGGGAAGTACCTCCACCTCACAGAAAACCGCAGCCAAATAACAACTCCCTGGAGGGTTGTTGTGTTGCTGCGTGAGAGTGAGGTCACTAGTAAGTTCCTAAGGAGTTGCTGTACTAGTAGCTGAAGTGGCATTGCGCAAGTGATACTTAATGTATTGCGAGAGTTCACAGGCTACGGTGACCCCTTTCCATCATGTGGGTCGTATGCTTGTATGCCTCCCGACATTGTATAAAAAAATAACGCAACGCGTATATGTGGACTATGCAAATTCGACTCACAAGTACGGTTCATGGGTAGCCCATCTTACCCTATGGCGTGCCCCACTAGTGGGTCAAAACGGTATACAAGTCCTCTTTTTCTATTTTTTAATTTGTGTTACTTTTCAAATGAAAATTGATCAAACCGTAAATGTAAATTGTAAGACTGATCCCCAAAGATTACATATCTAATTAATTTAATTCCTAAATTATAAAAATAATATGTTTTATTTAGCCTCAAAGCTAAGTCCCCGTCATGCCCTACCCTCCCCTACATAAATCTCGAAAACACGAATTTAAATAGTTAATAGATTCAGGCGTTATTTTGCGAAAGTCTAAAATGCGTAAGAATAACATGCTATGTTATTCTTACGATTATTCTTACGTTGTAGACGTTAATCGTAAGAATAACATGCTATGTGATGGCGGACGACCGCAGCAGTCGAGGCAGAGACTACCGGAGCAGCCATGGCAGCGTGGGCATGTTGCATTTACTAACAGTAGTGGGTGGGTGCCGGTCGGCGCTAGGCCGCATGAACTAATGAACTAACTAGGTGGCGAAAGCACACAAAGCAGGTTAGATCAAATTGCATGAACACGAATTTAGTTGTGTACATGCACCCGCCGGGATTCGAACTCGGGGACCAGGTGGTCAATAGGCCGGTTCCTTATCCACTGGGTTATCATTTGCGAGTAATTACCATTTTACAATTTGAATTCTACATTTATCACATTGTCGTTATATAAAAATATATACAAATAATCGTTTTATGAAATACTTGTATGTTTTCAATTGACCCATTACTGTTGATGCACTTTAGCTATTTTATTTGAAGTTCATTGATGCCTCTAATGCCTAATCTGGGAGGTTTTAAGGGCGTTTGACCTGCCTCTTGGCATTTGAACTTTTTGTTATATAAAAATTCATACAAATATCAAATGTCAAATGATTGATAAATCAGCTAGAACTGGTTCTGGAGTATAACAAGGCGAAGAGCTTACAGTTGAGACTCCTGTAGTTATGTATGTAATGTGTGTGGTATGTTTTTTTTTTATAAACAATGTAAAATTGTGTCTGTAATTGGTAGCAATAATATATATATTCGTAAAATAATAAATATTTGCGGACAAATTACACAGCGACATTTAGCCCCAAAGTAAGCGAAGCTTGTGTTATGGTGGTACTAGACAACTGATAAACATACGTAAATATTTTTTTTTGTAAATACATACTTATTATACATAAAAAATACCCAGACCAAGACAAACAGACATGTTCATGCACACAAATGTTTGTACTGTGTGGGAATCAAACCCACGAGCGTTGGTGTCAAAGTAGCGTAACAACGCGTTTCACCACTGCGCCACCGAGCTCGTCGAATTAATTAATACGTCATTACATTAGATTATAATGACGAAGCAGGTCAGGTTGATTGTAGAGGACAATCTAGTCAAGTTTTATATAAATTTAAATACAAGGTGACAATAAATTTATGACGATACAAGCAAGAAATAGGAGGCGAAACAGAAAAAGTTTTCAATTTTGTACACATTCTTTTCCAACAATAACCATTTTAATTTATTTTTGAATGGAAAAAGGCTAATATATTCTCTAAATTTCACTGAATAAGCATTATCGCGAAAAAGAAGTGGATCAATGGGGAAGTTTTTATTTGCTGTCACACACACACATGGTAAACAATACCGACGCAGGTCCGCCATACTTCGACACAATTTGCAGTTGGTACATGGTTTGGCTACCTGCCTTGTATCCATAAAATGCAACGGAAGTTTTTTTTTATACCACTAAGGTGGCAATCAAGCATACGGCCTGCCTGATGTTAAACAGTCACCGTAGCCTATGGACATTTGCAACACCAGGGGCGTCACTCATGCGTTGCCGACCCTCTAAAAACCTCTTCACGCATTTCTTGAAGAACTCCATGTTGTAGTCCCTTGGAAAAACCTCGGCTGGGAGCTCATTCCACAGCTTGAGAGTTCTCGGAAGAAAACTTCTCTGGAACCGCACAGTACGTGACCATTGCGGTTCAAGCGTGTGAGGGTGAACTCCCCGCCGTCGGCGAACGGTGCGGTTATAAAAAGTAGCTGTCGGCATCATTTCGAACAACTCTTCATAACACAACCCGTTGTACAATCGGTAGAACACACAAAGGGAGGCAAAGTCTCTCCTTAAACATGGAATGGAAAAAAACATGGAATTTTTAAGGGTTCAATACCGTGTGTAAGCCTAGGATTGTCGACAATTCTCACAGCTCGTCTCGATTATTTTACAAGTACTCGAAGTTTTCGATTATTGTACAATATTCACTTTTCATAACAAATGGAAATCCGATTTTATTCCTTTTATTTGTGTATTTATTCAATGAGATAAATTACGCTTATACGTTTTTAATTTTGTTGTTTTACAATTAATTCACGCGATGCGCACCTTACAATCGTTTATTTTTTTCAATTTGACGTAAACAAACCAGTATTATTTTAGTATCTACTCTGAAGGTTGTTGTTAATTCCGACGCTTATGATCGAGATTAAAATTTCCAGACCGGAATCTTTCAAAGCATTTTCAAAGCGTCGTTAATATTACGTGCTGTTTGTGCTGCATTGATCCCAAAACAAAACTCATATTCGAATTTAACATGGAATTTTTATTTATGGTCACGTGTACAGCGATAACAAAGACAAAATAAATAAAATTTATTTGAAATATTAAATATAATCGAAGAAGATATTCACACTACCTAGTATTGAAAATTGCCAATTTCGTAGCTAAGGACGTAATATTTATCAGTAGTTTGTAAAAAGTCAGGTCAATTTATAATCGTGTAAAGCAGAATTTACAAAGAAGCTCTCTTATTTAGATAGCGTGAATAGAAGGGAAATTACATGAAACTAAGCTGATCTGTATTCAACAAATCGATAACACCGACATGCTATTCATGGCAAGTTGCTAATAAATAAAGTCTTGAGATATTCAAAAGTTTCGAAGAGTGTTATGCTACGACACACAGGAAACAGGCTGCTTAGTTTTGTCATTGCATCACTGCGAAACTTTTTCCTAAACTAACAAAAAAGCAAGAAAATCTTTGAGCAAATCTAATGCTCAAAGATTTTCTTGCTGTTTGACCATTAATTCCATTTGAGAACCAAACTAAAAAAGTGTGCACTTGCTATATACTAAATGGATTAGGTTAAAATTACTAACTAAAGAACAAAATCTCAGATATATCAATCATTTGTCAATAAACATATTATGGGGTGATAGTTAAACATATTATGGGGTGATAAACAGTATTGATTATTATTATACAATTAAAATTTTATTTATTACAGTGTGTTGAGAACCGGTCTTCTGGTAGCTAATTTCTGAACTTTAAAACTTGAGATCTTATAAAAGCGCGTGTTCTAAATAGTAGTTTGTAAACAATCTGGTATTGCGAATGTCCATTGAATAGTTGTTTACTCGTCTGCCCCTCCTCTATCAGAAAACGGTGATCTGCGCTGTTTCTCAACATTAACCAACGTTGCTTCATTAACGCATAATTTGTAGACACATGCAAATGTTTGTTTTTGGAGCTATTTAATTCTACTTTCACGTATAAATTCTCTCTAAATTTCTTTCCGTAGTAACTTTTAGATATGATACTTAGGATTCTTACCTAAGATTAAAATTCAAATGACTACTTAATTTAACAGTTATACCATCTAGAGAGTGTATGCTAATTAGTAGAGATATATATGTGTAGTTCTAATCATGCCTAGTCCTAAACGACATATTTATGACGCTGACTTATTGGGGTATAGCTAGGTATTATGCCAACTTGGCGGGAGTTTTCTATGTCGACCGCGACTCAAGTAGAGCCTGCTGGAGATAACCATTTTAAACTGCAATGCCGTTTTATTTCAAAAATATGACACAGGATTATTTTTATATAACGTCGGGATGTACAGCTGATGTCAAGCGGTTACTGTAGCCTATCTATGCTAGCAGCGCATTAAGTACAAACAGGCTTGTTCATTTACACTAATGTTTGCCTGTGGAATCAAACCCCCGCTGCACCACTA
Source organism: Pyralis farinalis (assembly GCA_947507595.1). NCBI lineage: Eukaryota > Metazoa > Arthropoda > Insecta > Lepidoptera > Pyralidae > Pyralis > Pyralis farinalis. The sequence goes on along the minus strand of OX382261.1, from coordinate 8,249,621 downwards.
TGCTCACCACCTTGCGGCCCACCACCGTAGCGGGCAAAAGGTGCCGCCGTCGAAATACACCGCGTAGCCCACATAGCAGGGGCTGGAGGTCACAGGCGCGGAGTCAGTACACCGTGCGTTGCTGATCAGATCTCAGCATAGACTCCGTTGTTTCTTCTGGTCCGTCTTCTGCAGAATATTTTTTTTTAATTTTAAATTTAAGAAAATTTTTCACGACTTTAAAAATTTGGACATGACATGCCGAATGAAGTGTCTATGTACAAAGAGTAAAAAGGTTCATATATATATGTTTATAATGTTATCTAGTTCTTTCAAACTTCACAGTGACTAACAGTGTCTCTACTAGTTTTCAATACCTCGCTTAATTTGCAGGGGAAGTGCCTTACAGAAGATGATAATCAAAACAATAATTCTACAGAGTTTTACACACAAATTTTGCTCGTGCTTTAAAAGACAAATCAAATGCAGATATCGCTTCGACGATAGTCATTATGAGCATACTTTAACACGTTGTCATACAAAGCACGTCCAACTGTCTGTACGTTTTCGTAATAGCCGACTTGAACTCGATCACCCGCAATCCTATTCATAGTATGGTCTCCTACACTACGTAAAGTATTATAGTCAATACTGTCTGCGATTACGCACATCGCATCTTGGTATAAGTTATATAAAAAGTATGTTTATTTGGCGTTCTTGTAACACAACATAAGTAAATCATTAATAGTACGGACGTAAAGCGAGATATTATATGTAGTAAATTACAACATGGTATTGAAATTCCCATCCAAATTGGTTTATTTATTATGGAGGGTAACATGCCAACTCACAGTTGCACAGACGCAGTCATATTTTGATGTTATTACATGCATCGAAAAAATGGTATACATATATTTAAATGATAAAATATGTTGAAATCCCTAATAATTTTCATTATATAAATATTTTCGTCATTGCATATTTTTATTAATCGAATACTATTTTGAACAACGTCTCAAATTTCAAGACTACCATTATATAAGTACATCCATCAGTATGTATAATAAATATACAATGTATGAATAAAAATATATTGTCTATTGGTGATAGCGCGTACAATTGTATAGGGAGCTACAACATTTGGACTAATAGGTATAGATACATTGTTTCAGTCTGTTGCTAAGGGTTGTCCATCAACGAATATAGACAAAAAGGGTCTGTTCAAGTTCACACTTTTCAGGTTGATGCTACACAAATTACTAAAAATACCTACCTTCTACTTAACTATAGGAAAAACACAAATTATAAACTGAAACATATACATACAAACATATATACTTGTCGATCATATAATTTTAGCTACAAAACAGTATTTCAGCTTACTCTTAGGTCACTCCATCAATGAATATAAAACTAAAAAGTGTATTTTACGGTTCATTAATACTAATGACAAATCATTTTTATTTCGTTAATACTAAAGAAAAAATATGTATACTTATCTATACTTAATTATAATAAAACTACTAGAGAACAAGAAACCAAAATAAATAATTAAAAATATAAACAAAATAACATAATTGTTAATAAAAATATGTTCAAGGTGTTTCAGATGTCATAAAGCACGAAGTACTTCGCGTCCCCGACTATAGACGTGGCATTTGGTGGCCGCTGCAGCGGGCGTCACCGTGCTTGCGCGAGCGATTACCAGTGCTGCCGGGTGTACCACGACGCGCACACGTCGCGACGGAACATACATACAACATGAGGATTAGTGCACAGTTCGCGTGGCTCGTAGCCTCCCTGGCATTTGGTAAGATTGACATTATATTATTCACTTTTAATTTGTCCTCCAAAAGGATAGTTAGAGATTTGGTAAAACTTAGATTAAATTATGAGTTCTCAAAAGGGCTACTTAAGAAAAAATGTAATTTAACAATTCCCAAGGTATATTGATGTTACCTTAGATCAACGCATTCTTTTTAAACGGTCTGTACAGTAAATAAAAATAGTTGCTACTTGTTTATGTTACATAATTTGGTAACTTCTCACATTTGTTATGTGCTGCAAAAGCTAACATTTTATGATTAAAAGAGACTGTCAATCAAAGTCCTTCATGTCTCAAAAGCAGTACATCTATGTATCTCTAACGTTGACCACAAAATATCAATGAAATAAAAGTTGAGATATATATTATATATTTTTTTTAAAGTGGTGGTTAAATTAATAAGTTATACGATAATATATCAATGTCAGTTAACAAAACTTACATAGGCATGAACTATGTTTATTTATGTGATATGAAAATATTCTGAACTCGGAAGTTTTACTAGCATGCTTATTTTTCTATTAGTTATTTTTATATGTCTAGTTTTCTAATTTTTTATTAAATATCAGTCTTACAACGTTACTAATTTCTAAGAGTAGTTATATACAGGTAATACCTAAATGCAGAACTAAGAAACAAACCTGCCATATTTTTAAATGTACTAAAAAATAATTTGAGGTACAAACTAGAATTTTTACTAGTATAAATGGCCAAGAATTTTAGTGAGTATTTCTCGCAAATGACCTGAAATAACCTTGAATACCTTGGTGTATATACCTAATGCGGAATCTAAACTTTACGTACTACCATTATTTATATGCTTACTAGACTGCCAGTAAATGTATCACATCAGGCATGTCACATTTGCCCTGAGAGTGTGTTAGCTTTTTCTTATACAGAAAGTTTACATAAACGTTAAATAATGGAATTATTTTATAGCCACTATAAGTATGTATAAATAGTCGTAACTATGATCTACTGATCAAAATCGTTAAAACCGATTTCAATCGCGTTATAACTCCACACAGTTTACATGGACCCAATGGGGAGATAAGACCATTCGAACGTAAAAAGAATATCGAAAATATCGTGTATTTTTTATATCACTAAGGTGGAAAACAAGCGTAAGGTTGCCTTGTATAGTAGTTACCGTAGCCTATGGACACTTGCATCACTTGGGTGTCTTCTTACACTCTTGCGTTGCCGCCGCGTTCACACGACTTTTTTAAGAACCCCATGCTAATTATAATTACGCATAAAAACACACTGGTCAAATGGAGAATTTACGTTATTTTTTAAATCGGTTAAAATATACAGATATACGAGTGTTGTAAACTCGTAAGAGCAAGAAGTGAAAGTCCAAACAAAAAGGTACCTATACAGCGTGTCCTTAACAACTATCACTTCGCAAGCGAGCCTCGATAATAGGAGCGCGTTTTGCAACCCTTTATCCAAACAACTGGTCCGAATCTATTATACTCGTATTATGAGATACCTATCGTTGTCATTGATGTAGCAAAACAAGTTTGGGCAATCTACATAGAAATTGGATAACGTTGAAAAACTAGAAGCAGATCCCCATTAACTAGTATGTTATTTATTAGTTATAACGATTTCAGTAATTCAAACTTTTGTATAGATAGTTTTGTAGTTCCTTGTTACTTTGTTTATAGTACGAGTATTTTAAACACCTTATTTAATTTAAGCACGATTGACATCTACTGAAAGACAACGCACTACACCATATGAAAGACAGCAGAACCATATCCCAGAGGTTTGTTGTATTTCAGTAAGCAAGTAATTTAACCAGGTATAGAGAGGTAGGGCGCATCAAAGCAGCCCGTCTGAGGAAGTAACTCCACCTTACAGATAACCGCAGCCAAATAACAATTCCTTAGAGGGTTGTTGTGTTCCTGCGTGTGAGTGAGGTCACCAGTAGGCTCCCAAGGAGTTGCTGTGTAAGCAAAAGAGGAGGCATCGCGCGAGTGTTAATTAATATATCGCAAGCGTTAATAGGATACGGTACCCGCTTTACATCAGATGGACCGTATGCTTGTATGCCTCCCGACGTAGTATAAAAAAAAGTTTAAAGACAATATTAATAATATCTCCCTATAACTTCACGCCAAATCCCTTGCGGGGTAGGCTGCATTCTTTCTACATATCCGAACCAACGGAGCATGCCACTTCTTATTTTAACACCGACACTCTCTTTAAGACCAGCTCTGTTTCTAACATCACCATTGCCAATACGGTCTACAAGAGTTACGCCACAAATTTTGCGCAACGCTCGCATCTCGACCGCATTTATTCTACTTTCATGCTCTCTCTGCTATATCCAGCTGTCGCTTCCATAAGTTAGCGTTGGGACCAGTACTACATTGTGTATAGCGAACTGTGCCTTCTGGCTCAAGCTTTTACTGCCAAGCTTTCCTAACGTTCTATTCACACTATGCCCAGCAATCACTCGTCTTTCCACATCAGCGGTGTACCTTCCAACCCTGATGAAAATCCATACAAGATGTACTATCTCATTCACTTGTTCCAACACTTCGTCATCCACCGTAATCCTTACATTGGTTCTGGTTTCTTCTCTTTCAAATACTACTAATATTATCTTTGTCTTCTTCGCATTCAATAGTGAGCTTTTCTCCATCCAATCGTCTTTCATTATTGTGATTAGTGTTTTGCAGTTCAGATGGTGTTTTGCTAATAGGAAGGCATCGCCTGCATAAAGCAGACAGTTCACCACTAGGTCACTCATGCGTAATCATACATTCGTCGATCTTATTTTCTGTAGACAACTATCGAGATACAGAACAAACAGCCCAGCAGCCAACATGCAAACCTGTTTGACACCAATTTTGACATCAAACCAGGGTGACATGTTGCCATCTTTTCACACACATGCTGATTGCGCAACATGACACCCTGGTTACAGTTCCTTTCGTACAACCCTATCGAATGCTTTCTTTAGACCCACAAAACCGCAAAAAAGCTTCTGGTCTGTGGCCAGATGCTTCTCTACAATATTGCGGAGCGAGAAAACTTGATTCGTACATCCTCTTCTATTTCGGAATCCTCCCTGTGCCTCCCACAGCATTTCATCAGATTTCACCCTCATTCTCCTTTCAATTACATACTATTGCTGCTAAGCTAATCAAACTGATGGCCCTATAGCTGGCGCAGTCCATGCGTAACCTCTTGCCTCTATACACGATGACTGCGCGTCTCCAGTCCATTGGGACCCTTCCAGTTCTCCAGCATAGGTTGCTTAAATATCAGAAGGCGTCCAGGATGTAAGTGCCACCTAGTTTGGTCATCTCAGCTGTGATCATATCAATTCCCGCAGACTTTCCATTTTTCAAGCTTCGTATCGACCATACAATCTCATCCATACTTACACCTTCATCCGACGCTGTCAACGTGGACTGAGCATCAGACTCACTGTCATTGACAGCGTCCGAGGTATATTCATACATTTCTTCAAAATATTCACTCCACCGTTCTAACACTTCCTGAGTGACACCCGCTTTAGATTTTATTTTGTCCATTTTGGATGCCGACAAACGACCCCGAGACATTAGTATTAACAGTTAGTATAGCTTATGTACGAATAATAGGTAGCGACTAATATAATCGAGGATTGTATTTTATTTGTCAGGCATGATTGTCTGTAATAAGTTCCTAGTTCGGTTTGTTTGGTTATAATGAATTAATACAAATGTAGTTCGATATTCCTACTCCTCTGAATACCACCTGTATGAATACCACGCATTTTTATAACACGTCGAGTAGTAAGATATATACTAATGGCAAGAACTCGTACAGGGCTTAACTGATATGAAGCAATACCGTAGCCTATACAAGCAACATATGAAATATATTGCTTCCGCTCTGCCAGCCTTGCCACTATTCCACTATATCGGTAGGACTAACAGGGTTTACTGCTCTTGTGATATTTTTTAATAACGTAATCGTAGGCCATTTATATAAAGATATGATATATAAAATGTATATGAAATACTCATGTGTTCTATTAACAATACTTGAAATTGCATGTTCATTATGTTTTATTTTTATATATCTAACTTCTACAATTAAGGCGAGAATTTAAACATGTTTTACTATTCTAATATAACAAATTTGTCATTCAAAAACAGTTAAAGCGCCTTATCACATCGAAGGAACGACGAATTGGAGAATCCGTCATTACATGCGAAAGTTGTTTTAATTGTAAATATTTATCTATCAATATGTGATAATACCTACTTGTATCTTAATGTTTATTTCTCTTCCTTTGATATGGTTGTCTGGAAGAGATCGCTTTAGCGATAAGATCACCTATTGTACTATTGCTATAACATGTTACTCAAATGTATTTATTTTGATGCAATAAAGTGTATTCTATTCTATGTGTAATTTATATACCAGATGTCATACTTATATCATGTTTTTAGTCTGGTCTATAAATATAACTATTGTACATTGAAAATGGTGAAAAAGACAAGTACTTTACATTTAAGATACATTATCAATTGCAGTTGCAGATTCGAAAACCTCCGGAATATCAGTGGCTATTTATTAAACATTAACCTACAAAAATAGTTTGTCCTTAAAATTTACCTAATGCTTTTTTTGGTTGTTCGAAAATCACATAAAAGATAAACATGAACAAGCATTTGCCATGCTACTGCGAATTCTTGCGGATCCATCCTAACAAGCGTAACAAAAATCAATAAATAGTCGGCTTTTGATCTCTAATCGTTATCGTTTCCGTCGACAGCGTTACTCAACGATTGGAAAGGTAGCCGGAATCTGGGCGGTTTTGATACGAAACCCAAGGTCCACCCGGCATACGACATGAAACATATTATTTGAACCAGTCGAGCGAGACATATTTATTTGTTTGAGAAACACTTAACAACTGACCTAGCCACTGGTTCAAATATTTTATATCATGTGTGCTACAGGTTTAAAATTTTATAGAACATATTCTTATTTAACTTATGATGTCTACGATTATATCGGAGCGCTAAATGAACAACTGTACTATTGTTATTATTTTAAAACCCGGGTATTAAGCCAGGCCATTCACTAAAAGTACATGGCGATATGCAATTAATACAAAAGGAGTATTATGCCCGTGAAAAATTCGGCAGGTATTAGTACTAATACGAAATTTTTTGAAAATATGTACGAAATACTAGAAAAAGTCACAACAATGGTGTGAGTGGCTCAAGAGTATCGACCATTAGTATGTGCATACTCCGAAATTACTCGTGTCATATACACATTTCCCCTATAGCTCTATCGATTCCTCTCTCTACGGTCAATGAAGACGGAGCCAGTAAGTACTTCTTCTAGTCTTTATCAAACTCTGAGCGACGAAAACACGTCAGGAACAAAGGCCATGTTGTCGTTAACCTCCACAACACGCCACAGAATGCCCTATAAGTTTATTATTATATGTGCCTCTATCACAATGTGATACCCGGTCATTCGATAGGCATGTGTGAGGATATAGATTCACCACCCCACCACATCAACTCTTACTCATCCCACTGCAGGGATACGGGTCTCTCTTCAACCGAAGGGGTTTAGAGCATATTCCACCATGCTGCTCAAATGCGGATTGGCGAAGATAGATCCAACACGTAGAGGCAATTATGCTTATGATTATCATATATCGTGATGACGCCACGCGGACTATTTAGTGATGTACGTAACGTAAAATGCATCATCGGCAAGTGAATGTATTTTGTTTTCAACAATAAGATTTGCCGCCGGTGTGTTTAATCAAAAGTATAAGTAAGAGCGCGGGAAGTACCCAGCGCTCATTCACATATAGGCTTTACTATGATAGCTGATGGTTTGCGGCATCCAAACTATAAATATAGTTGCACTTGATTTTTTGAAGCTTTGATTAATAGAGGTTTGCAATTTCAATCTTAGTATATACAAATTGCTATAAATGAGAATATGTAGAGATTTGGCGGCATTTGGTTATAGAGATATCCCTTAGAGATAATTGATAAAATGTATTACACTTCCAGATGGTTTGTCAGCCAAGTTCGGAAAAGAAAAAGGTGAAACATGGACCAATGCGTATATTACACATAACATTTCGACCCGGGACGCTTCCTTACACAAAAACTATTAGACAAATATGTTTGGAATTTTATATCTTTAATAATGCTCCCATTAATACCTAGAATCCCAAATTTTAGTTATATACATCTAAAAGCTACGGGGTTAAGGACTAAAAAGTGTCCTTTTTTATAATCGCTCATTTTTATAGTCATTTAACTCACTAGCTCATTCATTATAAAATTAGACCTCTTGTAACCTTGTAAGTACCTAATTAAAATTTAATAACAAGGAAATTAATAAAAAGAAATATTTCATCAATTAGAACCTAACGAATGTATCTTATCACATGATTCTACTAATTACTCATTAGAAAGTTAGAAATCTTAAATTAGTTTTTAAATGAATTGAAAAACGTTGCACATTCCTTATAGCTATGATTAAGCAAACAGCTTTGGAACCTGACATCCGTCCGATTTCAACTCTTTTATCGGTGACCTCGGCACCGGAACACCCAAAGGTCGTTTCTACCGAACCCTTTTTCACATTTATGCTTTTCTTGGGATTCTTACGAATGTGTGGGAAATTAAATGGCTATCCATTTAACTTTCCAGAAGCATTCATAATTTACGATAAACGTTTTACATCAGGTGGGTCAAAAGACATAGGTATATAGTTACTAAATTTTTGACATGTGTAAAATGTAGAACATTTGCGTAAGCATAAACTAAGGCATGTGATTGTGCAAAATGAATGAACAATGATGAATGAAGAATCGAAATAACTTTCGCACGACAAACGCAAATACCTCAGCTCACACAAAAGAAATCGATGTGTGAAACTTACATAAGAGGCAGCATTTAACATTGCTCTATGAATAGAATTATCTTTGCTATTACATCACATTTACAGTCAAGCAACACTTATTCTGCAAATCATGCTTTTATTTTACAAAGAATGAAGAAAATTCTAGAGAAGGGGCAATCATAATAAAATAGTATAAATGAAGAACACAATATAGAATATTATATTTGACAATTTTGACATGGTGTACCACCCCTAACTATGTAAATATTCATTCAATAGTCAAATTAATATGATTATTTGACGTAACATGAGAACAAATCTACTTATTCTGTATAATGCGTGATAGGAGTGTTCGATTGTCAATTTCTGGTACTAACTACATTTATTGAATGTGTGTATATTTTGATCATATATTTTCTAAATTCGCAAAAGCTAACTAAAGCTGTAAGAATTTCCCTGATTACTTATTTCAATTGCATTTCCTTACTCGTTGTTCGTGAAATTCTACTTAACTTGAATTTCAATAACTGCTCTCATACTTAGACATAAAAAAATACTTCGTTCATATATTGCAATGCAGTATACAATCCTACGGCCTGCCTCATGTAATGCAGTTAGGCAGGATACAGGGACATTTTGTAAGCCCGACGGGGAAAGTAAGCCTAGCTTGAGGAAGATTGCAAATAAATGGCAACTCACTGGAGGTTTGTTTCTTGTAACGAATTAGTGTGGTTATGAGAAATTTTTGAAGAAGCTGCCTTATCGTTTCCAAGCGCAAACGATACCATATCGTGTGAGTTAACATACGCAAGCAGTTATAAGCTATACCATAGCCTATAACCGCTTCATTATACGACCTATATAATGCGAAGCAATTAGTAATAGCTTCACATTTGATTGATCGTATAGTTGTTTGCCACCCAACTCCATATAGTATAGAAAAATTAAATTGTCGTCGTTAAAGTTACATAGTCGTCAAAAAGTATAAAAGGGCTTACTTAAAACACGTAATGTAATTGGTCACATTAAACACAACCACAAAATAGTAATTTTAATTGAACATGACTTATTTGTTAACAATGTCAAAGTTAATATATTACGAACAATCTCGCTTATTTACAGCTGCAAAGCGCTTAGTTATAACACGTGCTCTATTATCTCTCTCTGTGTGTGTAACAAATTATTATCATTATGTATTTCATAATAATGTTGTAGAACTAAACAACCGGTCTGAATTAATTAAAAACGTCATATTAAAATATTAATTGTTCTCATTAAGATTGTTTTGTAGCCTCACTCAGTACTTTATATCTTATGTAGAAATCTGGCATTATTCAAATTGCAACCTTGAAAAACTTCGTTAAGTAATGAAATTATACGGGGAATTAAGTCAATGTAACGACATACAATTTAGCTCAGTTACCTCACAAAAAATTATATTAAGTAAGAATTATAAAAAAAGTAATACACAATTATACATTATCATAGATAGGAAAAATTAACACACTCTGTAAATAACATTTTTTTATCTTTTGTCTTCAAGAAACAAACACAATATTATGGAATACCTATCCTTGAGAGTCATGGTAATTAAGCAGCAATAATTAGGGGTTAACTCGTTCAGTGAACTGGCAAGGTCTTTAATGGTATGTACCTATTGAAATAAAAAAATAATTTTAATACTAATGAGTAAACCGTTCTCTACGAATCTCAATTATTATTATGTGTAGCAACCTGGTAGTAGTAAAATTTGCAATATATTTGTATTTGTATATCACAAAGAACTGAACCAGAATCAATGTAAAGATTACGGTTGATGATGAAGTGTTGGAACAAGTGGATGACATAGTATATCTTGGATGCGCTTTCAGCAGGGATGGCAGACACACCGCTGGTATGGAAAGACGAGTGAATGCTGGGAATAGTGTGAATAGAGGGTTTGAAAAACTTCTTGGTAGGATAAGCTTGAGCCAGAAGACAGCCCGCTATACACAATGCAGTACTGGTCCCAATTCTTACTTATGTAAGCGAGAGCTGGATATGGCGGAGAAAGCGTGAAAGTAGGATAAACACGGCCGAAATGCGAGCGGTGGGCAAAATTTATGGCGTAACGCTTGTAGACCGTATTCGCAATGATGATGCTAGAAACAGAGTTGGTCTGAAAGAGACTATCGGTGTTAAAATATGAAGGTATGCTCCGTTGGTTCGAACATGTAGAAAGATTGTAGGAACAAAAAATTACGTAGTAGATATACAACGCGAAAGTACAAGGATGTAGGAGCTGAGGAAGGCCAAGACTTATCTACCATAACAAAATTGATCGTGTTTTATCAGAAGATGATGTCAGGAGCCTTAAAAACGGCACGCGTGCATGAAGAGCAATAAATGTTAAAGAAGCGAGTTAGGTGTGTAAGGATCGAGTAATGTTGCGCTCAGTTTTCTCTGCCTATACCACGAGGGATTTGGTGTGAAGTTATAGATAGATAGACGAAGAACTGGGCCTTTAACTACCTTCGGGCTCGGGAGCCGTCAAATCGACACGTCGAAAATTCCGTCCAAACGCTCAATGAGTTACATTAAAGGAAAGACATCAACGCGCCAATGTTGTAATAAAGATGATAAGCTTCATGAAAAATTACAAATCTTTTTTATCAAAATCGTTTCATTATTTTTATGTATTCAAGTTACAGGGAAAGCTTGAATTCGAAATCGCAATACTATGGGTGTCGAAATATATGGGTATTGTACAAATCAATCGCCGTCAAATTGGCATGTACCTCGCTATCATATTATTAAATAAGATCGCATGTATGTATATGTGTAATAAAAATATTAAGATACATTTGTATTTTTATTCATATAATTTCAGTAGAATAGAACAAGTAGAATCTTGAAATAATAATTGATTTCGGATCGGTAAGAGTCTTCATGAAGAGATGTTGTCTTTCTTAATTTGTTCTATAGTCTTCAAAGCGGAGTGTATCGAAAGAACTGTTAAATACTAGGCACTGAGTTCCACTTCTATTCTATTACACTACCAAAAAGAGCATTTTATCCATAACAGCTTGATGATTGACGTGCACAGTAGGTATACTTTCTAAGAAATTTTCTTTGTCCTCCGAATTTAAATTTAAAGTTGGAGAATCATCTTTATTCAATGGTGTTCTTCAAGCACGACAAAAGTTTTCGAGAAAAGTGGTCATATTTAACTAGAAAGGCCGGGAACGCATAGGTGACACTTTGGTATAGCCGTGACGTTATGTCTATGAGCGGCGATGATCCCTTAACATCAGGTGACTCGCATACTCGTTTACCCGGTAATACACATATTGAAGAAAGTAAATTAAAAAAAACCAAACAGCGATGTTGATAAACTACGTTGAACGAAACGCGTAAACGCCAACAATTGAGAAAATAATGCCTATGAACGATCTAGCGCTTCATGTTTTAATTGTTTAATTAGATGTAACTAATGTTTTAGCGCTGCAGCGAACTTAAGTTCTAATTCTCACCAAAATCTTAAGGTCAGGGTCACGTGTCCTGACGCCTGATGCGGGTTTAGCATGTTTTACTAATCCTACAAAGTGCACAACGCCGCTAAAGAAGTTTTTACTTCAAAAATATGTGCAAAGAACGTCAGCGGAGTTTGAACGTCTAATTCATTGTGACATTAAGATGGCCAATAAGCGTATAATGTATCTGAAGATATATACAGTCACCGTAGCCTATGGATACTTGCAATATCAGCGGTGCTTATGCGTTGCTGACCATGGAAAGCAATGCAGTTGTAGAACATGGCAAGGAGTGGTATCCCCGGGATCCTTCACACAAATCCTTGGAACACAACTCGAACAACTTAAATTTATGGGTTTCGTAAAGTGCGTAAGCTTAGGATCGCCGATATTCACACAGTTCGTCTCTGAACTGAATCACGAAAATATATGCTATCCAAGTACTCCCGAGTAAAGGTATAGTATTATATGTACGGTCACTACAGTACTCCTTATCCTCGACTTACTATAATTCTCATTTATGACAGCGCACAGTACAAAGTTGACTCAAAAATTACAAGTAAATCTAAACAAGTAATAAAATTCCCGTTTTGAAGTCCTTCAAATTGTATAACTTTCTCGGGGTGGAAACCCTCTAAGTTGTCAAACAAGTAAGTACCTTGCAAAAATCTTGTTCTAGATTTCACACGTGGAATTAATTTTTGAACGAGTTGCCTACGCAACTATACCTCTATAACGGAGCTCATGGTATCTAAACGCAACCTCGAAGTGTCACAGCTGTCAGGCTGAGTGTGACTCAAAGATATAAATGTTTATAAAAACGGGAATTACCGTGATCGTGAATGTAGTGGCAATTTCCTAGTCTGACATTTGACGTCAGGTACCGTCAAAATATTTCCTGCCCTAAAATTAGAATTAGGTTAATAATTGTTTTTTTTTTCATATTCATAATATATCTTGGCTATTTGTATAGCTACGAGCAGATCACGCCTGATATTCAAAGTGCGATTGTAACTCTTATGTACGGCATACGTGCCTACAAAGGCCAAAGTTTTAATTTAGACGTTCACTTAGCTATGAAACAGATATGCTATTGAAAATCATATATACATTATCAAAATTGAAAATATTTCGGTGTAAATAAATCCCAGTTTGGGAGATTGGAATATAATTTCAATGTTTTTTTTGTATAATGACAGGAAACAATCGTCCCTTTATATCTTGTTATTTATATTTTAAATCATGAAAGCAAAAACAAGTGACAAAAAAAAATTAAATATTTGTATATATTCCTAGATAAAATGTTTTAATTTTATCTAATACCAATAATAATTGTACAAAAAGATTGGGATAAATGCTTATTCTCACAATAAAAATCCTAAGTAAATAAAAAAGGTGATAAGCACGACAAATATTGCTGTCTTTGAAATTAATAATATTATAAGTACCTGAGATACAGACAACTAATACAATTAAATATTAAATAGTAATACGATTAAATATATAACAATGAGTAGTGTGATGTAATTTATATAATAATGTTCATTCATAATATTTGTGCTAACTTGATGCAAATTGTTATTGCAATATGAAATTACGAAACAAAAAGTCAATGACGTGTTGATTGCATCCGACCGGAAATACCTGTAACAATTAAGATATTACCTATGTGTAGGTTATTAAATTTACGTTCTAATAGACGTGGAAGTAAAATCACTTGCAAGGCTATATTGTAGGATACAACTACATTTTGTAGATACTTTAAAACAGACCACTTAAATTGGATCTCTTTTATCTGTTATCTTTCTTTCTACATGAAATTACTCGATATTCCACAGTTCGTCCATAGGCCGCGGCAAGAAGCTTACTATTAGATACTCAATATCTCAATATGATACCTATGATAGAATATAAAACAGGAACATTTACACGTCACGTTGAGGTATGAATTGCGAGTGGTATACCATCTTTAGTGTCAAAGCCAACCGCAGCGAGTAAAACATTATGGAGAGTTGTGTTGCTGTGAGTAAGGGAGGTGAGCTCCTGAGTATTTGCTTGAGAAAAAGAACAGAATAGTAAACCGTGAGCACTACTACTTAGTTTGAAGGCGTTTATAGACTTGATATAAGGTAAATTGTTCGCATGTTGACCTCCATATAACCTACAAATACTGGCAATTCAAGAAGCTTGCACGTTGTTACCCTAGTTTCTAAAACAGAGCTTTCTGGAGACATCACTTTAGGTACTTTTTATCAAGTTATACTCTTCGGAACGATCTAAGGAGTGATTCGAATCTAAACCAAAATACTGCTCTGCTCTACTTACTTATCTTTCACTAGAGTTCTCTTTGACGTGTTAAATGACTGTGAACTTCTTATACCTGTAAATATTTGGTCCGTATCTGAAAGTGGCAGTTACATATCAAATATTAGTAAGTACTAATTAAAAAAAAACATTATGATGCAGTCGAACAAACACACCTGATATTATAACAATTTCATTGGAAGCAAATTGCAATAATAATACTTAACAATTACATACTACAGCAGATACACCATCTAAACTGCAAACACTAGTCACAACGATGAAAGACGAATGTATGTAGAAAGGCTTACTACTGAATGCGAAGAAAAGAAAGATAATGGTATTTGAAAGAGAAGAATCCAGAACTAATGTAAAAATTACGATTGATGATGAAGTGTTGGAACAAGTGGATGAGTTTGTATATCTTGGATGCGCTTTCAGCAGGGATGGAAGGTACACCGCAGATGTGGAAAGACGAGTGAGTGCTGGGAATAGTGTAAATGGAGCGTTGGGAAAACTTCTTGGCAGTAAAATCCTGAGCCAGAAGGCACAACTCGCTATACACAATGCAGTGTTGGTCCCAACGCTAACTTATGGAAGCGAGAGTTGGGTATGGCAGAAAGAGCATGAAAGTAGAATAAACGCGGTTGAAATGCGAGCGCTGCGCAAAATTTGTGGCGTAAGGCTTGTAGACCGTATTCGCAATGATGATGTTAGAAATAGAGTTGGTCTGAAAGAGAGCGTCGGTGTTAAAATAAGAAGAGGCATGCTCCGATGGTTCGGGCATGTAGAAAGAATGCAAGATGAAAGAATGACGAAGCAGATATACAATGCAAAAGTGGAAGGATGTAGGAGCCGGGGAAGGCCAAGACTTACCTACCATGACCAAATTGGTCATGTTCTATCAGAAGGTGATGTCAGGAGCCCTAGAAACCGGCGTGCGTGCATGAGAAGAGCAATGAATGTTAAAGAAGCGAGTGAGATATGTAAGGATCGAGTCACGTGGCGCTCGGTTCTCTCTGCCTGCCCCGCAAGGGATTTGGCGTGAAGTTATAGTAGTAGTAACAATTACATATTATATGAATAAGTGTAATACATATTAAATTCTTTTTGTGGGTAGCAGTGTTCACGATAATAGTGGAAATTAAAATATATTTCACGTTTTACTACCACTTTAGTCATCTATGCCATTCATATGAGGATGGTTGAGTTGAGGTTGATGCTACATGTGTGCACGTGTATATATGCATATCGATTACTACTACATTTAAAGAGAGGTAGGGCGCATCAAAGCAGCCCGTCTGGGGAAGTATCTCCACCTCACAGAAAATCGCAGCCAAATAACATCTCCCTGGAGGGTTGTTGTGTTCCTGCGTGTGAGTGAAGTCGCCAGTAAGCACCCAAGGAGTAGCTGTGTAAGCACGACGAGCTCGGTGGCGCAGTGGTGAAACGCGTTGTTACACTACTTTGACACCAACGCTCGTGGGTTCGATTCCCACACAGTACAAACATTTGTGTGCATGAACATGTCTGTTTGTCTTGGTCTGGGTATTTTCTATGTATGATAAGTATGTATTTACAAAAAAAATGTATTTACGTATGTTTATCAGTTGTCTAGTACCCATAACACAAGCTTCGCTTACTTTGAGGCTAGATGGCGCTGTGTAATTTGTCCGACAATATTTTTTAAAAAAAAGCAGCAGAGGAGGCACCGCGCGAGTGATATTTAATATATTACAAGCGTAATGCTTGTATGCCTCCCGACGTAGTATAAAAAAAAAACACAATAGAGCTCCACATGTATCAGCCCTTACAAACTTAATTCTCTTCTTTAACATTCATAGCTGTTTTCATGCACGATCGCCGGTTCCTAGGTCACCTCTACACCACTTTCTGATAAAACAAGACCAATTTGGTCGTGATAGGTGAGTCTTGTATATATACCTAGGAAACATGCATGTCGAAACGTAAATAAGTCCTTGCGTTAAATTTATTTAATCGTTCATTTGAGACGTAGTTGATATCCTTGTCATCTATTGTGGTATGAAATTTACTCTCGGCACTTACATGGTCACATAATATGTTATGAGCCAATCTTCATTTAATACTGCGTATTAGCGGAGCGTGGAATGCTGCTTAAAGAAGTCGTCAGCATAGCTCTAATTACTGTGATGGTAGTAGTGGAAAATGCTGATGAGAATCTAGTATAGGGATACTAGATTCTCATCAGCATTTTCCATAAATCGTGATGGGAGGTCTCTGACGGACTGCAATAAAGAGACCATAGGCATAACTGTTTTTAACAATAGGTATGTCTTGACATGTTTTGTCTTTTAATTTTTTTTAAATCGAACGCCTTGAAATGTGAAGTATTTGTAACTTACCAACTGGCATATGCCATCGCGCCTGGTTATTCTGTTATCCAACTAAACCCCTCCGACGACATGCAATGCAGTTGAATGAATTTCGTAACTGGTGTAACTTGATTCGACTTATATGGACATCCATATACCAGAAATGTAAATAAAATATTCTTGGAAGCGCCTACTATGTAACTCTAAACTGGATATTTAAACAAAATAGGAGAAAGTTTGTGTTTTAAAATCTATACTCGATCTAAATGATCTAATCTAACAATTGTACTGTTTTTAGTATGAAAATTTAAACATTATAGTTTCATGTTAGATTAGATCATTACGGTGTTCTATGTAATGAATGTTTATAATAATTCGCACGTAAGCAATAATTAGTTATGTACAACTTTACATTCCTTTTATGTCTAAAGTTTAAAAACTTTTGAGAAGTAAAAGAGAGGAAAGAAATAAAAATATTAATATTATTTCCATTTTTATTTCCTCATTTGTATCCCGAATATAAGGATAATGCCATTGCGGTATCCAATTAGGTGATCTAAACTACGAATACACTATTATAAAAAACAACGATTACATTTTTTTTATAATAGTATTTAAATTATGGAATATTGGCTTGTTCGGGAAGACAATATATCATCATGAAAAAGGAAAAGATAAAAAATATATTTTTTCAATTCCTATTTTTAAATAATTTAGGAGCTCTGTATTGTAGTCCTTTAGAGCCCACGTTATTATTTTCTTTGTTCCTTCATTATTGCCCTGATTGTTGTCAAATTCGCAGAGGGAATCATCCAGTTCCTAAATTCCTTGAAGTGATTAGTAAATTTAAAATTACAATTTTTCTGCTGTTTGGACAAGTTCTTGATGTGAAAGATGCCATAAACGTTATATCTTTAATTTTTCACTTTCACCGTAATATAATTTAGTATTGCTACATATTATCACTAATATATAGCAATACTAAACTAAATAAAATAGATTAAAATTATGAAAAATTGCAACACGACCTCAATTCAAATTCCCGTCAAAAAGTTCTCATCGATCGATATGGATGTTTTGTTACGGCATAAATATTTTCCATTTTTATACATCTATTTAGGTGCACCGTCTTCATCTCATCGGATTGAGATGATTTCCTCATGATTCGATAATGCGGTTACAAAACAGCGGAAGGCAAACTTGCTATCTCAGGTTACGTAACGTAAATGAAGAATCGAGGAAACCTTTAGAAACACAACTAAATTTTACTCAAACAACTTTGTTTTCAAAGTTTACATAATTTAAGTACACTACCGTGGTGTAAACGAAGAAAAAAACCTATTATGCTAGCTTGGTATAACCGCAATGTGTTTTTGGAACAACACATTCCTTGTGTCCATATGCTATTTGTCTTAGTGCTTCATGCTGGCTATATAGTTGTTTCTAGTCGCCGTAATGAAAACCATGTTACAATAATAACCTACTAGCTATAACTCTGAATGAGACTGTTATCTAAAACTTAAGATCTGATCTCACTACCAGTTAGATGTTATATTTAAATTGTACCCATTCTTAAAGATTGTTATAATTTAATGTCAATGTTATCATATAATTCCAGATGTTAGTATCATATGACAATGTTCTAAGATCGTATCTGTAATATGTTCCAAAGTAATTAAGTCAGACGGCGGGTATGTGACCGTAGCGCGTACACACCAAGGCTGACCACTAGTTACTTTCGCCTGCTCCTATTCGTGGGTGAGTTGTCGGTTTAATGAATAGCGGATAGCAGATCACGTTCATCGTATAACTGCAAAGTTTTTTGTCTTAAGTGTCACATATTTTGAGAACTACATTATCGAGTATTATTCTATTTCTGTAAAAAAATAAATTAAGAATTATGTTAACAATGTAAATTGAGTAAATCAGAAAAGTGATAAATAAGGAGAAGTACAATGTAAATTCTGAAAATAAATGAGAATAAAAGTTAAAATGTCTTCGCAATAAATCCAGTAATTAACAGAAAATACTGAAACTTATTTATCTCAAAGATTGACATAATCAGTCCTAATTATACGTCATCCATGAAGCATAAGGACAAATTTTTGATCAGTAAATCAATTAAACAAAATAGATTAGTTATAACTAAAAGTTTAGTGATATTAAGGCCATCTGTAAGAGAACTTTCGAACTAATCACACTAGCTAGACAAGCGTGTAAACGCTGTGCGATAATATATCGCAGTTGCTATTTTATTGAAATTTGCTACTAAATAATATCCTAACTGCTCTCAAAAAGTACGAGGACTTAATATGTTTAAGTCACGTAAAAAATCATTTTGGTTGAAAGATATCTAAACATTATTTTATTATATGTTGAAATAGTGTAATAGACACACTTTTGAAATATTTGTTGATTAATTAAAAAGTTACAGTATTTTAGTATAGCATTATGATAGTAACTTTGAGTTTGACTTCGAATTTGAGTGTAATTGTAATAGGATATTTAAATGACCAAATTTTAGTGGCTTATCCAAATCACATACGATTACGTATTCACTCACTTAATTCGCATGTCGTCATTTGATTATACTAACGAATATGCATGGTTTTTTGAGTAAATGTTTTTCTTAGGAATAAGTAAACTTTGCTGTCAAGACAAACATTACTCCCTTTTATAATTATGTTCATAAAATTTCAATGTAAGTACTTAATCACAAAAAAGGCTTTATATGTGTTGCAAGGTTAAGTAAGTGTAGCAGCTTTATTATATAATGAAATTTTACGTTACCAACAACGATTAATCGGCGCGGTAAGTCAAGTATAAAAAAAATGTCAAGGACTTGTTTCGTTTCATATATTTAGAGAATTTTATAAAATTTGCCTCTTATGTTTCTGATAATATTATTTTTTAATATTAACTTGGTTTATGGGTAAATTTTATTTCGAACTCGTAGAAGAAATTTATATATGTTGAATATGTACTCGTGGTGCAGACAGATATATGAGTGGCTAGTATAAACTTTCCGTTTTTTACCTATAAATTTGATAAAAACAATATGATGTTATAATAAAAAATATTTGATGAATTACCGATGATACCTAAACTGAAAACTAAAGTATTAAAAACATATAAATAAAAAAACTCACAAATATTTTTAAACCAAAAAATCTCTTATATAAAGCCGTAACTTCATCAAAACAATGTAAAACCAATGAAGCTAGAAACAGCACAACAGAAAGAGAATTTTCATAATTTTATAACTTTAAAAAGCCTAAGTTTGTAAAGTGTTGTTTGTTTGTAAAAGTACAAAATTAGGTATTAATAGGAGCTGCTTTAACTTTATCATTTAAAAGTACATGATTACTTTTTAAATCAATCTCATTGTCAACTTAATCTGCAGCTGTACATCTGCGTAATCATATCTATAGTGTGTTTGGTAGACGAAAGTAAAAGTGGATGAGGTTGTCGGTACGTTGGCCGAGATAACTAAGTGACAATACAACGATGCGCCGCATGCGCTGCTTGCTACATGCGCTGGAAAATTGATGGCCCACGATCCAACAATTGATTCACGACTGAATCCTGTCAACTATAGTAATCTGTATTACACAAGAGAATAAACTGATACACTCACTCAGTGCTGTATAAACTACTCGGTCTATGATAGAATTTTACACGGAGTTTCCTTATGGCTAATCTGTTAAGAAAGGATTTTCGACAATTTCCAGGGAATATTGGGTAAACGTAAGCGGGCTTGCAGAAGACATAAGTTGCTTATATGTAGTAAGTTTTGTAATACACGTGTAAAAGTAGGAAGTATAATTCTTAAATCATCGATATTTAGATATATTTTATCGTAAAGTTCCTAAAACAACCATTTTATTATTTGTGTCAAAAAAAAACTTACATAATTAAAACCGTTAACTTCATTTATAAATGAAGTTAATCGTTTTAATCATGTCAAGTTTTTTTTTTATTTTTCAGATTATATTCCGGTTAGCTCTAAAATTCGTCTAATCTAATTTAACCTAATTTTAAAATATATTAAGTCATTCCGACCAAACATATTTTGGTTTATGAAAATCCTAATAACGTACAATGTGTAGTGTAAAATTTAAAGTGCTGCAAGTATATTTTTTTTGTAGCACTAGTTAAGTGTTATTATCGTTTTATTGTGGTTTTGCGTAAAACAACCCGTTGCCAATGTATTGAAATCATTTAATTGCCACCGACCTCGTGTGTGGGGTTACTCAACGTTACGCTTCATTATACGCGCTCACCGTACGACGAAAGTGCAATCAGTAATTGGGTTACGCTTTGACAGTCCGCGATTGGATGCACTGATAAAGTGTTCAATATGTCAAAAGGTAAACATATTTGTACCAGCAATAAGGTGATACTTGCCCGTAACCAGCGTCACTAATGGATCGTTCACGGAAAAATTAGTTCATGGACGAATATGAAAATGAAAGTTGTCAAATATCGTAAAGGCAATAAAGTATTTACGTCACTTGCTTAAACGTTGGGAAAGTGACATAAAAATTCTTTATTGACTTTGTAATAAATACCCTGTTTGATAACTTTCGTTTTCATGATCACGATAATCAATTCGAGCGAGTGTGGTGGTAGCGACAATCACTGGTATGAAGAGCCTTAACACTGTTATAGATATGTTTACCTTTTTATCGGCGTCACTCTTTATGTCAGTGATGCAACATCTAGGCAAGTGAAGTAACCTGTAAAAATAACGAACTTACAAACATTTTGGGATAATTTAAAGATTGTAAATTGCTCTTTTATTAAGAGCTCGATGGTGTCGTTGTGCGTGTCATTCTAACCGAACACGCAGGCCAAGCAACGTCGACCGCAGCCTGTCTATGGATGGATTTATCTATCTCGAGTTTCTCCGTGCTTCGGAGGGCACGTTAAGCCGTCGATCCTGGCTGTCGTGGATAGACGATAGTCGTTAAGCTAAGTCAGCGGCCCTCGGGTGGCTTGAAAACACTGGCCTTCGCCAATCCGCATTTGAGCAGCGTGGTGGAGTATACTCTAAACCCCTTCGGTTGAAGGAAGACCCGTATCCCTGCAGTGGAATGAGTAAGGGTTAATGTGGTAAATTGCTCTTTTTTATACCACTAAGGCAAACAAGCCTGTCTGATGGTAAGCAGTTACCGTAGCCTATGGACATTTGCAACACCAGGGGTGTCACTCTTGCGTTGCCGACCCTATAATTTATTCCAAAACATGGATAACACATTCAACTGTCAATTGGGTAATTTAACAGATCTTACCTATAAGTTGGGTACGAAACATAACACAGTTTTTATATGTATTTTTATTGTAATAATAAAACTTTATTACATCGTTTTCGTGTTCATATTCATTCACGATCAAAAAAATTTAATCCCAATAGAGATTATTTATAACTATTTAAATTATTTTAAATAAATAATTTTCTTACCCGTGTTTTCTTTTCACTTACAGTTAATGCTGGAATCCTACTGGAGCATGCTCCAGCGTGTCCCGAGCAGTATGGGATTCAGGTAATTTCTTAGATTATGTGATATTAATTTC
Source organism: Pyralis farinalis (assembly GCA_947507595.1). Taxonomy (NCBI): domain Eukaryota; kingdom Metazoa; phylum Arthropoda; class Insecta; order Lepidoptera; family Pyralidae; genus Pyralis; species Pyralis farinalis. The sequence goes on along the minus strand of OX382261.1, from coordinate 8,227,173 downwards.
ATATATTCTTAGGGTATTCATTCCAGCATTAGGCAGTTAGTTCATTAAAACGTAAAGAAATCTTGTCGAAATTTGTCCCGGAAAAATATGAGAATATTTTGAACATCGAAACTTCATAATAAAATTATTACGGTATAAAGGTATAAAACTACGAGTATAACGGTAAAATTATAACCGTAGATCGCTTGTAATGTATGAAGTACTATTCATGCGTTGCCATCTCTGTGCTAATGCAGAAACTCTGGAGATGTTTACTGGTAACCTTGCTTACACTTTAAAGAGATTTTTATTTGGCTGCGGTCTTCTGTAAGGAAGACGTACTTCCCTAGATGGAAGAGAATTTAATTAGAGCTCAGGTGAATTTAATTACATTATTATATTTGTAACAATATAAGACTGAATAAATTCACCTTTTCCGTATATAACATACAGTACATTTTTTATTCTTGCCTATTCCATACAGTAGACAAATATTTTTAAACATAAAACTAAGATCACAAACAGTCTTAGACCACTAAATATCTTCTTTAATATATAATCTCATCAATAGGCCAATGTAGATTGGTATCGTTACCATATCGACAAACGTACAACAGGTACAGTTTGCCCCATCACTATTTTCTCGGTAGCTAACAATGGCTCGCTTACCGGCTGACCGGTTGATCCAACCGTACTCATTTATTCATTCCTAACTACTTACATTTTTATATATTGAAATTAGTAAATCTAAATAATTTATTTTAAAAATAAAGTGATTGTGTTGCGAATATTGTAATTAAAATGTGAGTTCCAGCGAAGAATCACATAATGCTTAGTCGCGTATTTCGTAGCCCATCGGAGAATCTTTTTATTGCATTTTTCTCGTTTATAGGTTTCAAAATATTATATTTTTCAGAATCTCCGTTGGATTGCGAAATAGTTAATTCTACAAACATTGTTTCAATACTCTTACCGAATTCTTCTATAGTTTGTTGATTCTGCCTAGCGCGCTGCAATTGCTGCTGAATAGCAGTGTCAGACTTCCTAGTGAGCAAAACCGTTCGCATATCTTTTATTAAATCTGAAACAGAGGCGTAATACTTGCAAAATCAGGCGTATCCATTATAAGCCTCGATTCTTTATAAGCCTCTTCACATCCTTTTGAAAGCTTTAAACAATACGCGAGTATTTTATCAGATTATTAATTAAGATAATCGTTCGAGATGAGGTTATATTTGTGATAATATTAGTACCAGGTTAGTTTTAAAGAATAAATTTTAAAGTTGCACAACTTATATGCGTTATCTCTGTCCCCTTTTCACCGTCAGATAACCAGATATGTAGAGGGCTTTCGCAAATTTGACGAGCTCGGTGGCGCAGTGGTGAAACGCGTTGTTACGCTACTTTGACACCAACGCTCGTGGGTTCGATTCCCACACAATACAAACATTTGTGTGCATGAACATGTCTGTTTGTCTTGGTCTGGGTATTTTATATGTATGATAAGTATGTATTTACAAAAAAAAAATGTATTTACGTATGTTTATCAGTCGTCTAGTACCCATAACACAAGCTTCGCTTACCTTGGGGCTAGATGGCGCTGTGTAATTTGTCTGACAATATTTTAAAATAAAATATCGTAAAAATCCTAATGAAATAAAGAAAGAAATAACACGATACGAGAACTATGTGGAATGAAATATAATGTAAAGAAAAAAACTGAAATAGGTAGGCTGAGATGATTTGGACGTTTGGAAATAATGAATAACGAAAGAAGTACATCGAATTTGATGAGTGTGGAAGAAGCGAAAGAGGTATGTTTGGCTCAGTGCGTCTGACATTTCATTGTCTCTGCCTACCTCAATGGGAGACAGGCATAAGTATTATTATGTATAAATAAATACTCGATATTACAAGACTGTTGTTCAGTTTTGGAATATCGAGTATTTGTTTTTCAGAACGGTGTAATACGGGTGTGAATGTTTCGGGTGCTTCTTCGCCTTCACTGTAACTTTTCATCCGGATGAAAATTTACATGAGCACAGACAGCTTCTTTGTCTTCACATACTCTAACAAACGCACTATCAGTTTCCAATAATAAAACGACGATTTCTTTTTTAGACTTACGCACATCCAGAGCTCTGCGATCAATTTTTCCTCTGCACCAACGGCACTTTGACAGTGGAGACCTGTGAAAATGGTCTTCTCTTCGACGGCAAGGGCGGCGTTCACAATCACTGCAACTATCATTGGGCTGTCGACTGTGGAGAGAGGAAAGCCGACTGTGAGTTCTATTGACATTACATCTAAGAGAATATATAGCTAAGATAGAGAATGTAAAGGAAGTTTTTGATGAGTCCGACAACGGATTGAGTAGTAATATTACTTTAATACCAAGGCTCGTAGGTTCGATTCTGACGCAAGACAAATATTTGCGTCTATGGACATATCTATCTGATCATCTTAATCAAGGTATTTTTAAGAGATTCATACTCATAGAAAACCCCAGCCATATATCAACTGCCTGGAGGGTTAATGTGTTCCTGCGAGTGAATGAGGCACAGATATCTCAAAAATCGATAAACTTACACCCATGAAATTGAAAATGCTGATTTTCACATATTCTAGAATAAAATTATTTATCAAAATCAAGGGACTGAAACAAATAGAAATAAGATCTTGTATGGTATCATATAGGAGAGCTTAATGAAGACTTTAATAGATTTTTATTTTAATATATGATGGCCGGTTCTTAATTTATATTAAAAAATGATCAAAATTTTACCATTCTCTCTACTCTATCTCCGAAGTGTGAATAGTAAAAAAGCTAAAAATATTTCTAATTTTATGCTTAAGTCAACACTTTACAGAAAAAAATATTTATAAGCTTTTTACTGGATTTCAAAAACATCTAAAAGTGACAAAAAGACGTAAAGAAATACACACATCAAAAGTGTCTAGGGATCAACATATATTTTTGCAATAACTTTTCTCCTGATTGATATTAATTAAAATTTTCTTTAAGGATTCATCAAATAAAGTGTTTTCGTTTGTCTACAGTAACGATAAACCAAGTCACCTTTGCATTAATAAAGAAATTTGCCATTTTCATAATAAAGGGATTTTTGACATTTGAACCACTAACATTAAAGTTCGAAAAAAAGACTGAAATAACAGTTTTCTTTAAAATTTTATTGGGTAACTTAAACAATTAATAATCCGTGTTTCTACCGCGAACACTAACGACACGTGGGAATGATAGAAGCTGGTTCCCGGCAACGTACTGTGGCTTTAACTCTGAATACAAGTCAGAGTGTTATCAGTCGACTTTGGACACGTTACCGAAGCACTGGTACCGTGGCTGAGCGCCATGGAGGACGGTATCGCTGCACCACACGGAGACAAGACCGATACATTCAAATCACAACTCGAAGAACTCCAACAATAACCGCCATGATGTTAGCCGTGACGCTTCATCACTCTTCAGGGAACTTAATTAGCGACCAAACAGTCAGAAACCGCTTGCATGAAGTGAACCTTCATTCCCGAAGACCGCTAAGGGTACCACCTATAGCAATGCACAATCGTAGGATTCGATATCAATGGGCTCTTGAACACAGAAATTGGGCAGAAGAACAATGGCGTTTCGTGTGCTTTTCTGATGAGTCTCGTTTTGGTATGAGACCGGATACAAGACGTATACGACACTGGAGAACCCCTGGACGCCAACAGCGATTAAAATCCTGCCAGGAAGTCCATCCTTATAGTGGTGGAACCATCATGGTATGGGCGGGTATTTGGATCGGCGGAAGAACTGAGTTGATTTGGATCAGAGGCAACCTCAACGCTCAAATTTATGCTGAGACGATTGTATCAGACGTCATCGTTCCTCTACAAGTGCAAATCGGTCCCTTATTTCAGTTAATGCATGATAATGCACGACCGCACACCGCAAGAGTTGTAAGACAGACTCTCGCCGCAGCTAACATCAATGTCATGCCCTGGCCTGCTCAGTCGCCAGACTTGAACCCGATTGAGCATGCATGGGATATGCTACAGAGAAGAGCTCTGCCGAATATGGAGGGTATCCAGTCGCAAGAAGACCTTTTTTTGTTGTTGCAACGAACATGGGCGGCCATTCCACAGCGTGATTTGGATGAACTCATTTTGAGTATGCCAAACCGATGTTCTTGTGTTGTTAGTGTTCGCGGTAGAAACACGGATTATTAATTGTTTAAGTTACCCAATAAAATTTTAAAGAAAACTGTTATTTCAGTCTTTTTTTCGAACTTTAATGTTAGTGGTACAAATGTCAAAAATCCCTTTATTATGAAAATGGCAAATTTCTTTATTAATGCAAAGGTGACTTGGTTTATCGTTACTGTAGACAAACGAAAACACTTTATTCGATGAATCCTTAAAGAAAATTTTAATTAATATCAATCAGGAGAAAAGTTATTGCAAAAATATATGTTGATCCCTAGACACTTTTGATGTGTGTAGATGGCTAGATAGAATTATTTGCTTCTCTGTTAAAGTTCTACGTCTTTTCGAGAAATAAGCAACAGTTTTCGTCTTTTTTTCCCAGTAACGCCGCTGTCGACCCCTGGCTGTGAATATCAATTCGGCATCTACCCTGACAGTAATGAGTGCTCTACAAGCTACATCAAGTGCGCTTACGGTATCCCTAACCAGGAGCCTTGCACGCCAGGACTGGTGTACGACGAAAGGACTCACGGGTGCAACTGGCCTGATCTGCTCCAACCCTTCTGCAATCCTGAAGGTGAGCTTTATATTAAGGATTTAACATCATGATATGTATGTCGTCGTCTTTTGATTCTTCCTATGCTTAGATTGACTAATTTGAACAAAAGACGGTTATTGTCACTTAACTGTAAACATACATTATATTGTTGTATGTATCATCGATTGTTTCGCAGTGCACACCAAATAAAGACTTTTATAGGCAAAATTTTTGATACAAAATATTACTCACTGATAATGTAGATGGTGAAATATATTTTAAAAACGGTTAAGAATTTTTTAGGTTTATCCATACAAAAACATAAAAAAGGCTTTATTCTTCATAATGTTAGTTTAGACTGGGCTAAACTAATAACGCTGTTGAGTGGAATAATACTTTTAAGTTTAAAAAAAAAATCTTAATAAAAATAGCCTGAATAATGTAGCTGTCTTTTACCCCTACATGATAACAAAAAAAATTAGTTTATTTGGAATTTGTTTCCAAACTTGTCTTATCCATTACGATTCTAGATTAACTGTAGAAATGATTTAATTATTTTTGATGATTGATCGAGATGTCTGAAAATAGATTCCCACGTTCCACGTACCGTGCGGCACCATCAGGTGGGATGTAGTTGTGATGTGCGCTACCGATATTACTTGTGGCTCTAAAATGATAAAGGAGTCACATACATCCTGCGCTTATACAAATTTATTAATATACGCTGCAATTGCTAAAAACTATAATTACATAATTCTGTAGGTTCTTTGTGATGACAGCATATTTGAACGGTTAAAGATGTTTTCATAAAACATGATTACCAGATTTACGAGGCGTAAAAAGTAAAAGTTTTAATGAAAGTCGATTCACACATAAAGATTTTATCATACTAATGTAAGATTTTTATATAAGTGCCATTTCATATTTACAGCGGTCGTCGGTTTCAAATGTCCGTCGAAGATTCCTAACAACTCGCAGGCTGCTAAATTCTGGCCTTTCCCTCGGTTCGCCGTTCCTGGCGATTGCCATCGGCTAATCACCTGCGTTGAGGGACAACCCCGTCTCATCACCTGCGAAGAAGGCAAGGTTTTCGACGATCAGAACTTGACATGCGAAGATCCAGAGATAGTTCCTCATTGTGGACACGGCCGTGCGTGATTGAATATTTTTAGCATTGCGAGATGAAAACGTAGCTATCTGATTAAGTCCGCCTTTTGTAATGCATGAAAAACGATGATTAAAAATATATGACAAGTTAGATACAAATAAAATGAAGATGAAAAATATAAATTAAGTACTTAAAATAACTTTGTGACTTGAAGTATATCCATTGTTTTTAATAATATTATCGTGATTTTCGTAATTGCCATAGAAATGAAAAAGAATTGTAAAATTGTTTTATTATTGGGTAACGACAGACATACTTACGTTATACTTACATACGTTAGTTAAACAATTCTTACAATAATCACTAAGGTGTATTCAGTGTCTTCACGATTACAAAATATGGCAAAGGTGATCGGCTTGTTTAGATTCTTAATAATATAGACGTTTTCGTTTTGCAATCTGTATGTATACTATATTAATTTAAAATGTCATTTCATTAATCCGTGAATATTTTTCCACCGAAAACCTATTTATTTCTTCCTTGTGATTAAATCACCGACATACCTGCGTATTCAAACCTAAGTTGCCAAATACAGATTTATTCGTGAGTGATATTAGTTACCATAGAAATATATCTACTTAATATATGTATTATGTTTTACCAGCGTGAAAGTCATAATATTAAATAGTTATATATTTTCATGTCTGTAAATACAACACAAATGAGCAAAATGTAAATAGAAAGAATATTGTGAAGTAATAAAATAAATGAATAATAGAAAATTTTTATTTATATCCTTAAAAATATCACACTTTGTCTTCTTATCGTGATTATTTCTTCCTGACCACACGGTTAAGTTTTTAAAACCTCTTCCTCATTGATGTTAAAAATAGAAATAACCTACGCATAATAATCAGATACATTCCTAGCGATTTACAGTTCTGTTACGGTCATATAATATGAACGAGTTATACTCTTATTATATATACTTACAATTATCTACTTCAAAAGGAGGTTATTATATTATTTACAATATCATATTAGGTTATAAGCACACCACGAGCCTGGAATACCAGAGGAAATTGGTCTATTGGTTTGCGAAAGAAATACTCTCTGGAAATGTACAGTGCGCGACCATTTCGCTGCCACGTTATTGGGTTGAATTCCTTCTATATTATTCCACATATCTAGATTGCATTTTTCTAAGTTCAATTATAGCATTTAAAGAATTTTGACTTCACTTGCCCTAAATTTTGGGTTATGGGCTTTTTATGTCAGGTATAGGTGTAGTTCATGTTGGATTTATGTAGCGTTCAGACAGTATTTAGGTTGGATTGGAATCGGGTTTAGGCTTAGTTTAAGTTGAGTCTTTGTCTGATTTAGATCCGGTTTTGGTCTGGTCTGGACTCAAATAGTGTTCGCTTAGGTTAAGTTGCGATAAAGATTCAGCTTAGCCTGCTTCAGTTACGGCACTAGTTCAGTTTTATTTCTCTTTAGATTTTGTTTGATCAATATTTTGACTAGTTAAAGGATTTCTATTACACTATTACACTTGACGACAAATAAACGGACAGTGAAACTTGACAGCAAAAGAGTACCGCTTCCGCGTTGGTATTCTGTCTTGGGGTAAGTTTAGGTTGGAATTTTATTAGGACTTGCATAGGGTTTAGTTCAGGTTTAGATTAGATTTAATAAGGATATTTCTCTTGAACTCTTGAACTGAAATTCGCTCGAGTCTCTCGCAATCTGCCGTCATATTTCAAGGAATAATAAATTGATGTTTATCCAATATAAGTTGACCTGATTAACTTCGATTTCAGATTAACAAATTCATTAGAAATCGATCTTTCGTCATTTCGGGAACTATGATATGCAGTCGTACGTGGGTATATTTGAGTTTGATACTAAGAAATAATAAAATGCGGTCAACAAGAAGTCAGAGTCACTTAATTAGTATTATACTCAGTTTCAGAATTCAGAATTCGAAGAAATCCTGTCCGAAAGCAAAAGATTTTATCTCGGGAGATGAAGATAGCACCTAGAATCATGTCGCGTATTTTAAAAGATGACTTAGGACTTGTCTATAAGAGTAGTACTGGTAATTTCTTAACTGATAATTAAAAAAAGAATAGGGTGGTAAAATCGAAACAACTACTGAAACAGTACGCAAAGGGAGGTCACAGAATTTTTTTTTTTACGGATGAGAAAATTTTTACAATTGAGCAACATTTTAACAAACAAAATGACCGTATTTATGCTCAAAGCTCTAAGGAAGCTTCCCAACTAGTCGACAGAGTGCAACGTAGGCACTATCCGACTTCAGTGATGGTTTGATGGGGTATTAGGTATGAAGGAGTGACTGAGCCATACTTTTGTGAAAAAGGTATCAAAACATCGGCACAAGTGTATCAAGATACCATTCTTGAGAAGCCCCTTAAGAACACCATGTTCAATAACCAAGAATAGTCCTTCCAGCAAGACTCGGCGCCGGGTCATAAAGCTTGGTCTACACAGTCTTGGTTGGAAACGAACGTTTCGGACTTCATCAGAGCTGAAGACTGGCCGTCGTCTAGTCCCGATCTTAATCCGCTGGATTATGATTTATGGTCTGTTTTAGAGAGTACTGCTTGCTCTAAACGCTATGATAATTTGGAGTCCCTAAAACAATCCGTACGATTGGCAGTGAAGAATTTTCCCATGGAAACAGTGCGTGCTTCTATTGATAACTGGCCTCAACGCTTAAAGGACTGTATGACAGCCAATGGAGACCACTTCGAATAAGCTTTTTATATTTTAAATTGTTTTATATTTATGTATTAAACTAACACACTGTAAAAGTAATAAATGTTATTTGCAATAGACAATTTTTTTTTCTCTGTTTCAGTATTTATGGCAAAACTAGGTATACTATGCCCATCATTACAATATATCAATTATCGTTTTAAGTTACTTAGATTGACAAAAAACTATTACATTACCATGACAAAAACCATACGAAAAGCCATCTGACATATACGGAGGTGTGAAGTTATGAAGACTCTTGTTTTTTTAACCTACGCAAACCTAAATACTAGTATTTAGGTTTGCGTTTCCCTTCAAAATCTGCAAGTAATGCAAATATACATTACACTTTCTTCCTTTGAATCATATGTCATAGCAGCTCTCACATAAAAGAACTCATTATAATTACATATTTAAAACATAAATACACCGATATATCCCGAGGTTTGTTAATTTGATGAGTGTTTAATATCTAGTACAATATAATGTGCAGTACATGAAAGTATTTAGGGAAATATATAATGCAAATGGTGTAAAGTTTCACAATAAGTCGCTCCTGAGCATCAAATCATTCTCTCTACTGAATTTCTAGAAAATTGTCACTCGCTTCATCAACTTAATAAGTTAGAGCGACTGCAAAACATGTGTATCAGATATGTTTTTGGTTTGCGGAAGTTCAACCATATTACTGAATATCGTAATCGTTTTAATTTGTTACCGGTGCGTCTTCGCAGAACTCACCACGTGCTTACTTTGCTTTATCATGCCCTTTTTCACCCTACAGCTCCAATTTACTTACGGGAAAGATTCACGTTCCGCTCTCTAGATAATCGTCTGCGGTCTTGCAACAATCCTCTCCTGTATGTTCCTGTCCCCAACACCTACAACTATACCAAATCTTTTAGTGTGTATGCAGCACGACTATGGAACTCGCTTCCAATTGATGTAAAAATGGCACAAACGATAAATTCATTCAAATTGAGCGTGATGAAACACTTGGTCAGTAATTCAGATATTTTGGACTAGTAATGTTTGTATTGTATTTGCAGTTAATCGTGTATATTATTTACTACTTCTCTTTTATGTGTATTATGAATCTTAAAATATTATTGTGTATACGAATCCTCGTACGTATTTTGTCAGATTTTGTATCTACTCACAATGTTCCTAAAACTCTCGCCAAGCTTGTATCTCCGTTCGGTTTCTCTATGGTTGACTGGAAGATATCCCTAATGGGACGAGTCCGCCATTATACAATATTAATTTCTACCAAACCATGTACTTAATCATTGTAATGTTTAATTGTACAATAAAGTTTTATACAACAACAACAACAACCTCTAATGAAATAAGTAGCGTTTTAATTACTATTAAAGAATACTATTACAGTATTTTTTAATAGTAATTACAACACTAAGAACGCGAAGTATGCCAAGGAAATGGGTGAAAATGTTTTTCGTAGTTTATTAATATGTAGCCCAAAGTATAAGATGGGTATAGCTGCATTCTTATCTAAGCCCTGTAACTAAAAAAACTGCTATGAAAGAACAGCTAAACTAACAGCTAGCTTAACAGTAGTTTTCAATTATGTATATGACTGAAGTATTCCAGTACCCCATTCAAATCCTAACATGTACCACTAAATTCATGTTTATGTACATATTTGTTTACTTTTGTCACTATTTCAAAACTACGATAATGGTATAGATACTAGTAGTTTATGACACGGTCGTACAAAAGAAACTACATGGTCTAATCACTAGTGTATATTTATAATAATAAAAAATATGTTCAGGTAGCCGAGAAAAATATTGTAAACAAGTTTCAGGGGGTACAACACATTTTTATTGAGTATAGTACTCTTCTTCCTCCAACAGTTACCACCACTGGCTATCACTGCTTTTTGTTTGGTGTAACTTATTTATGTATTTACTTCAACAAAATTAGAGTTCTAAACTGAAACCAGACTAATATAAATCTTGGCTACTTTCCGAAAAGCTGTATCTTTTCAGGACTTCAAAGTAGACAATTTTCTTCATATAAAAATATAATAATGGACTACTTATATGAGAAGAGCGAAGCATAGATAGCCTAATGGATTAAGAACCTGCCTAGTGACACGAGGTCCCGGTTCGAATCCTGGCATGTACAACTAAATTCGTATTTTCGTTTTTATGTACATATTTGTCACTTGCTCGTCGTCTCGTTGAACGTCCTAAAGTATGTCACACGAATGTTACAATAGCTATTTATGTGCAGTAAAATGCACTATTTCCACACAAATATAATGAATAACAGATACGTCGTAACTTTTCTAAAGCAGTCATTGCTTTGTCTACACATTAGGTCTTGCTGCTTCGATCTAATCAAATTCTCAAATTTAGCGGTATCAAATTATCTCCGCTACTGGAATACTCCGAGTATTATAAGGTGCTCTACAAAAATTTGAAAAAAAAAAATACGATTTCGGGGCTTACTGTCGTATCGATGCCAACACAGATGACAATAAGAAAATACTAATTATGAATAAAATTTAGGGAAAAAATCGCGATTAATTCACTACAATTAAAATATTGGACATGGCCGTGACAAAAACACGAGCACCTTTCAGAGGATAAATACGATAAAAATGTAACTTCTGGTGGAAGTTACATTTTTATCGTATGTACTCGTACTTTATAAGTGATCTGTTCTTTAAATAAATCCGTGCTTTGGGAGGCACGTTAAGCCGTCGGTCCCAGCTGTTGTCGATTTCTGTCAACGACTTTTTTTTGTGTAGTTTATTAGACTTTCTTATTTCATTTCCGCTTATTATTTCACATTATTCATTCATAGATTAATATTTGTGTTGTGACCAAAATCATGTGTTTGGACCAACCACCAAATTTATTGTCACCAAGGTTATATAGTATTTTGAAATTTTCTTTTACCATCATTCTTATGAAGGTTTGGTAAATTAAAATAAAATAATAAATGCTTGACTTAATTAATTATTTATTAAACTAACTACATTAATGCTCTACTCTTCCTCTCTCTCCACTGGTGCTGTCTTTCCCTTGTGTGGACGCTGAGGCTTACGACGCGAGGGTTGAGATCCTGACAGCTTGGGTTTTACCGTAGGAGGGTTCTCTAGGGCATCTAACTCGGCATCAGTCAACTGATCCTTGTACCAATCAGCGCTGAAAATATAATAAAAATGATTTATTAAATGATGCATTATACATAAATTGAACATAACTTAAGGAGCTCATTGTTGATTGTCACTCTAATGAAACTTTTAGGTGTTCAGTTAAGATTAGAGACCACAGAATCCGGAATTAGTGAATTTTACATGGGAATATTATCTTATCTTAAAAGTAACATTTACGTAAGTAACGCGTCGTGGTGCACAGAAAGCATCCATATAAATCTCTAAGTTGTTTAGTTACATTAAAGCTACCCGTGCCGCATTACCGTCTCAACGCCCATTGAGATACCGAGGAAAGTATCCAGATTCTCGCTAGGACCAGTCGATGAGCAAGGCTTTGTAAAAGGGGAAAGGATGCAGTAGGTAGGTGAAGGACCTTCATGATAGATTCTGACCAGAGGGAATTTCGGAATTTCCGAGGACGGTTGCCTAACGTCATGCACTACACGTCGCCAACTCTACATGAAATTAGTTTAGGTTTAGAATATAATATCCTATACATGTTAAGTTAAGGTATAATTATCTATGGACTTGTTGTTATTAAACATGTTGTCTGAAAATAAAATGATATCCGAAAGGACGAAGATAGTTCATATGACAGTAGTAAAACCAAATAAGTAAATCTCATTTCATTAAATACTGTCCACTGAAATCTAACTAATCCTTAGTATATAAATAATATAATGGCGATATTTAATAAGCCGTCCGACAGTGGAAGTATCTCCACTTTACATAAGATGGCAGTGTAATATACAATAATTGGATGATTTTTGTATTCCAGCATGAAGTTATCGATAACCATCGGAGGAGATGCTTGGAATATTTTGAGTTATTATATTACATGTGTAATTTACGGTTTAAAATATAAGATAATGTCTAATTTCTTTTATACATATTTAATAAATAATTCAATATATTTTTAACAAACTCTGATCGAGTCGTGTAAAAACTGACAGATCTTTATAAAATTTTTATGACAATAAGTAAGTTTTCTATAGCGAACCATAAATCTACATAATAAAGTAACTCAAAATATAAAAACTGTCTATTACTGAAGTGTGAAAAAGTGAATGAGCAACCAAATGCTATCCCAATGTGAAAATACTCGTGTATTCATCAAAACAATGCATAAAGCCAAGGGTTTTCATTGCCTTACATGACTGAAAAAAAAAATTGTAACTACCATATCTGAAACACTCTTGATAAAGATCTTTCTATCTATAACTTCACGCCAAATCCCTTACGGGGTAGGTAGAGAGAACCGAGCGCCACGCGACTCGATCCTTACATACCTCACTCGCTTCTTTAACATTCATTGCTCTTTTCATGCACGCTCGCCGGTTAATAGGGCTCCTGACATCACCTTCTGATAGAACATGACCAATTTGATCATGGCAGGTAAGTCTTGGCCTTCCTCGGCTCCTACATCCTTCCACTTTTGCATTGTATATCTGCTTCGTCATTCTTTCATCCTGCATTCTTTCTACATGTCCGAACCAACGGAGCATGCCTCCAACCTCATGATTGCGAATACGGTCTACAAGCGTTACACCACAAATTTTGCGCAACGCTCGCATTTCAACTCGCGTTTATCCTACTTTCATGCTCTCTCTGCCATACCCAGCTCTCGCTTCCATAAGTAAGCGTTGGGATAAGCACTGCATTGTGTATAGCCAGCTGCGCCTTCTGGCTCAGGTTTTTACTGCCAAGAAGTTTTCCCAACGCTCCATTCACACTATTCCCAGCACTCACTCGCCTTTCCACATCTACGGTGTACCTTCCATCCCTGCTGAAAGCACATCCAAGATATACAAACTCATCCACTTGTTCCAACACTTCATCATCTACCGTAATCCTTACATTGGTTCTAGTTTCTTCTCTTTCAAATACCATTATCTTTGTTTTCTTCGCATTCAATAGTAAGCCTTCCTTCATACATTCGTCTGTCATCATTGTGACTAGTGCTTGCAGCTCAGATGGTGTTTCTGCTAATAGGACGGCATCATCTGCAAACAGCAGACAGTTCACCACTAGGTCACCCCTGTGTAATCCTACATTCGTCGATCTAGTTGCTGTAGACAACTATCGAGATACAGAATAAACAGCATAGCAGACAACATGCAACCCTGTTTGACACCAATTTTGACATCAAACCAGGGTGACATGTTGCCATCTATTCGCACACATGCTGAGCAATCCTTGTAGGTGGACTGCACAGCACGCAGAAGTGAGCCGTCAATCTCATATCTCGGCAATATGCACCACAGTTCCTTTCGCACAACCCTTTAAAATGCATTCTGAAGATCCACAGAACCGCAGAAAACCTTCTGGTCTATGGCTAGATGCTTCTCTACGATATCGCGGAGCGAGAAAACTTGATCCGTACATCCCCTTCCATTTCGGAATCCTCCCTGTGCCTCCCAAAGCATTTCGTCAGATTTCACCCTCATTCTTCTTTCAATTATCTTTCCAAATACTTTTGCTGCTAAGATGATCAAACTGATGGCCTATAGTTGGCGCAGTCCATGCGTGATCCCTTGCCTTTATACAAGGGTACGATGACTGCGCGCCCCCAGTCCAGTGGGGCCCTTCCAGTTCTCCAGCATAGGTTGCATAAGTACCAGAAGGCGTCCCGGACGTAAGTGCCACCTAGTTTGATCATTTCAGCTGTGATCATACCAATTCCCGCAGACTTTCCATTTTTCAAGCTTCGCATCGACCATTCTATCTCATCCATAGTTATAACTTCATCGGACGCCGTCAACGTGGAGTGAGCATCAGACACACTCTCATTGTCAGCGTCCGAGGCATATTCATACATTTCTTCAAAATATTCACTCCACCGTTCTAACACTTCCTGAGTGTTTGCAAGAATGATACCAGCTTTAGACTTAATTTTGTTCATACTGGATGCCGACGAACTACCCCGAGACTTCTTTACCTCTCTCCAAAAGAGTTTCGTATTTGCCTCGAAGTTTTTCATCAGCCTCTCTTCCTCATTCATAATTTGTCTTTCACGCTTCTCTTTCACTAAAGCCTTGGTTTCATTCTTGCATAGACGGTACATTTCTTTCTTCTTCTCTCTAATACTTTCATTTAAGATGATACATAATCCAGCCACGCTTTCCTCTTTGTTGCTACGAAGGATTCAACCTCCGCATCCCACCAGGCATCTCCTTTCAATGTTTTATGCCTCTTTGCGCATTCACATGCTTCTTTTGCCCTATCCACTATACTTTCTTTCAGAACAGCAATCAACCACATCTGTGCCGGAAAGACTTGCATTTGCAAGTCTTTCGCTTACCAGATGTACATACGTTCTCTCTCATCTTGCAATTTTTCACTCCTTATCCCTTCATGATCTCCGAAAGGGATACGCACTCGCCAATGCCTCCACTTCTTGAAAAGTCCCACAAACCGGCTTACCACCAGGTAGTAGTCCGTTTCAAGAGTAGGACCTCTAAAGGTTCTTGTATCCATTATAGTATTTCGGAGACGTCTATCATTTATAATCAATCACACTTTTTTGGTCGTTCCGTGTCCACGTATACGTGTGAATATCCTTGTGACGAAATAAAGTATTCGACACGAGGAGGTTTCGTTCCATACATAAATCTAGAATCGACTTACCTGCTTCGTTCACTCTCTTATCTCCATAGGGACCAAAAGCAGCTTCATAACCGTATCGTTTGGTCCCAACCCATCCATTCAAATCTCCACACATTCAAATCACTCTTTCATTCCCTTCAACTAAATCCAGAACATCCCTCACAGACTCCTAAAACTTCTCTAGATGTCCAGTTTTATACGAACCCAGAGAAGTCTAGGCCCTACCAAACAGTCATCTTTCACACCAGAGGCTAACCGAGAGGAGAGTATGACACCTACACCAGCACTGGCATGATCGTCCCGGTCTACACCAGACCATAAGGCCATCATCCCACCGGGCAGATCATCGGTGTCGCTCCCCTTGCGCTTAGTCTCTGTCACACACAAAGCATCTAAGCCTCTCTCATTCATTACGTCCATCAGCTCATTCATCTTATCACTCAATCCACCTCTCACATTCCACGTGCCTATGCAGCACTCGACTCTCTTCGACCCGCCAGAATTAGCGCTGCGTGGTGGATGGCGGCCCCCACCGCCGCATGCACCTATTTTCGCACCGACGGGGGCGGATCGGTGCGAGTAGCCTCCGGGGGACGCCCTAATTGCAATCTAATCGATTGGCAGGGGTCGCAAACGAGCACTCTTCTGGCACATGACCCCCAATAAATATCTTTGTTACATGAAATTGAAAAAATCGAAATCTATAAGGTATAAGTACATCCTAAATATAATCGATAATAAGAATTATACAGAAGGTGTTTTGCTAGACATAATGATTAAAGTTCAATGTAGCATATTAATGGACTATTTATATGACTTGGGAATTCGAGGGGATTGAATTGGTTCAGATCACACTTAGGCAATAGTACATAGTACGATCAATTCCTATTGAAATTAACCACCCTATTCCCCAAGGTAGTGTTTTTAGTTGCATTTTATTTTTATTTTATACTAATTCCCTCCCAAAAATCATTAACGAATTCTGTGTACTATTCGTGGACGATATTTCAATTCAGACATTTTGCAAAAATAATGAAAACCTCAAATATAAATTATGTGGCATTTAAAATGACAACAAATTGGATGACAAATTGCAAACTTGACTTGAACGTCGCGAAACCAAAATTGATACAATTTAGACCGTAAGTAGTACCAAAAAACCCTTGACATACATTTTCATTACAATAATATTAAATTAGAATGCGTTGACGCGGCAACCGGCAACCTGGACATTGATACACACATAAATTGCAAAAACCATATTAAAAAAATTAAAGCCAAACTATCAAGTTTTTCATATGCATTGAGAGAACTACGTCGAGCCACGGATTTAAACACCACCATTTCAGCCTAATACGCATACCTTTACTCGTGGTTAACATACAGAATCATACTCTGGGGAAATAGTGTAGACGGAGAAGAACTTTTTATTGTCCAGAAAATAATGCATTAGAATCCTAGCTAACATAAAAGAAAATAAGCCATAAAAAAACAAAAAGGTACCAATATACCTAATTTACACAAATCTTATTTTGTAAAATATAAAACATTATCTGTAACATCTATATACGTCCTGGAAATATGGAAATTTGTCAAAAAATATCCCGACTTCTTTACAAAAGCAGCTGATAAAACACGTAAAATTCTATCTATCTATAACTTCACGCCAAATCCCTTACGGGGTAGGCAGAGAGAACCGAGCGCCACGCGACTCGATCCTTACATACCTCACTCGCTTCTTTCACATTCATTGCTCTTTTCATGCACGCTCGCCGGTTTCTAGGGCTCCTGACATCACCTTCTGATAGAACACGACCAATCTGATCATGATAGGTAAGTCTTGGCCTTCCTCGGCTCCTACATCCTTCCACTTTTGCATTGTATATCTGCTTCGTCATTCTTTCATCCTGCATTCTTTCTACATGTCCGAACCAACGGAGCATGCCTCTTCTTATTTTAACACCGACGCTCTCTTTCAGACCAACTCTGCTTCGAACCTCATCATTGCGGATACGGTCTGCAAGCGTTACACCACAGATTTTGCGCAACGCTCGCATTTCAACCGCGTTTATCCTACTTTCATGCTCTCTCTGCCATACCCAGCTCTCGCTTCCATAAGTAAGCGTTGGGACCAGCACTGCATTGTGTATAGCCAGCTGCGCCTTCTAGCTCAGGTTTTTACTGCCAAGAAGTTTTCCCAACGCTCCATTCACACTATTCCCAGCACTCACTCGCCTTTCCACATCTGCGGTGTACCTTCCATCCCTGCTGAAAGCGCATCCAAGATATACAAACTCATTCACTTGTTCCAACACTTCATCATCTACCGTAATTCTTACATTGGTTCTGGTTTCTTCTCTTTCAAATACCATAATCTTTGTTTTCTTCGCATTCAATTGTAAGCCTTCCTTCATACATTCGTCTTTCATCATTGTGACTAGTGTTTGCAGCTCAGATGGTGTTTCTGCTAACAGGACAGCATCATCTGCATACAGCAGACAGTTCACCACTAGGTCACCCATGCGTAATCCTACATTCGTCGATCTTATTCTCTGTAGACAACTATCGAGATACAGAATAAACAGCCTAGCAGACAACATGCAACCCTGTTTGACACCAATTTTGACATCAAACCAGGGTGACATGTTGCCATCTATTCGCACACATGCTGAGCAATCCTTGTAGGTGGACTGCACAGCACGCAGCAGTGAGCCGTCAATCCCATATCTCGGCAATATGCACCACAGTTCCTTTCGCACAACCCTATCAAATGCCTTCTCAAGATCCACAAAACCGCAGAAAACCTTCTGGTCTGTGGCCAGATGCTTCTCTACGATATTGCGGAGCGAGAAAACTTGATCCGTACATCCCCTTCCATTTCGGAATCCTCCTTGTGCCTCCCACAGCATTTCGTCAGATTTCACCCTCATTCTCCTTTCAATTATCTTTCCATATACTTTTGCTGCTAAGCTGATCAAACTGATGGCCCTATAGTTGGCGCAGTCCATGCGTGATCCCTTGCCTTTATACAAGGGTACGATGACTGCGCGTCCCCAGTCCATTGGGACCCTTCCAGTTCTCCAGCAAAGGTTGCATAAGTACCAGAAGGCGTCCCGGACGTAAGTGCCACCTAGTTTGATCATCTCAGCTGCAATCATATCAATTCCCGCAGACTTTCCATTTTTCAAACTTCGTATCGACCATTCTATCTCATCCATAGTTATACCTTCATCGGACGCCGTCAACGCGGATTGAGCATCAGACTCACTCTCATTGTCAGCGTCCGAGGCATATTCGTACATTTCTTCAAAATATTCACTCCACCGTTCTAACACTTCCTGAGTGTTTGCAAGAATGATACCAGCTTTAGACTTAATCTTGTTCATACTGGATGCCGACGAACCACCCCGAGACTTCTTTACCTCTCTCCAAAAGAGTTTGGTATTTGCCTCGAAGTTTCTCGTCAGCCTCTCTTCCTCATTCATAATTTGTCTTTCACGCTTCTCTTTCACTAAAGCCTTGGTTTCATTCTTGCATTGACGGTACATTTCTTTCTTCTTCTCTCTCATATTTTCATTTAAGGGCAAAGATGATACATAATCCAGCCACGCTTTCCTCTTTCTTGCTACGGAGGATTCAACCTCCGCATCCCACCAGGCATCCCCTTTCAATGTTTTATGCCTCTTTGCGCATCCACATGCTTCTTTTGCACTATCCACCATACTTTCTTTCAGAACTTTCCAGCAAACATCCACATCTGTGCCGGAAAGACTTGCATTTGCAAGTCTTTCGCTTACCAGATGTACATACATTCTCCTTACACTTTCATCTTGCAATTTTTCACTCCTTATCCTTTCATGATCTCCGAAAGGGATACGCACTCGCCAATGCCTCCACTTCTTGAAAAGTCCCACAAACCGGCTTACCACCAGGTAGTGGTCCGTTTCAAGAGTGGGACCTCTAAAGGCTCTTGTATCCATTATAGTATTTCGGAGACGTCTATCAATTATAATCAAATCAATCACACTTTTTTGGTCATTCCGTCTCCATGTATACGTGTGAATATCCTTGTGACGAAATAAAGTATTCGACACGAGGAGGTTTCGTTCCATACATAAATCTAGAATCGACTTACCTGCTTCGTTCACTCTCTTATCTCCATAGGGACCAAGAACAGCTTCATAGCCGTCTCGTTTGGTCCCAACCCATCCATTCAAATCTCCACACATAATCACTCTTTCATTCCCTTCAGCTAAATCCAGAACATCCCTCACAGACTCCCAAAACTTCTCTAGTTCTTGGGCACACGCTGAGCTTACGGGAGCGTATGCTGCAACCAGAAATACTCGCGTGATGCCCAGTTTTATACGAACCCAGAGAAGTCTAGGCCCTACCAAACAATAATCTTTCACACCAGGGGCTAAGCGAGAGGAGAGTATGACACCTACACCAGCACTGGCATAATCGTCCCGGTCTACACCAGACCATAGGGCCATCATCCCATCGGGCAGATCATCGGTGTCGCTCCCCTTGCGCTTAGTCGTAAAATTAGAACACAATTTAGTCATATACACATTAAACCAAAATCAAACCTTACAATACATAGCTCTAGCCCTAGTTCAAGGGCCGTTGAAATATTTAACAAATTTCCCAATCAATTAAAAGATATTATCAGACAAGAGTGCTTTATTAAAAATCAAAAGACTTCATTGGAAGCCAAATGTTATGTTAGACGACATTGAATACAAATTGATAATTCTTACTTATAGGGTAATAATATGTATCACTTAAGTTAACATGTACCTGTACTAAGACCAACATGTATGTACCTACATATTATGTGCACTAAATACACTGAGTATTGAAAATATATATAAACCATTTGGAGTGAACGATCCCTATTGCCCATATGATTGTTGTATGCCTCTCAGCATTGTATGAACAAACCTCCGAAGATTACATTTCGTACTTACCATTCAGGTACTTTCCTCGCCCACTCGCATTTCTTATTGACATCATCAAACGCTTGGCCAAGCTTGCAGCCGGAACGCCGGGGAGTGTTTCCATTGATGCAGACATAGAAGAACTGGCAGTCGTCAGGATCGGCGTAACGAGGATGGGTTAGACCGAACGTCTCGTTCACCGCTGGGCAATCGAACTTGAATACCTCTGAGATACACAACAATTGTTTACTTAGTTAAGAGTGATGATTTAACATAGATATTACACAGATAATGAGATATCAACGGAAAATCAAATATAATGGTGGTAGTACACCAACTACTATAGATATGTGTTATGAATATGATGTTCTGTTCATTTTTGTATTATCAATTTACTGATGGACAGCTCACCATAGAGAGCAACTGGGGCAACGATCATAGCATCCATGATAGTATCGTCGGTAACATTAATCTACTGACGATGACAGAAGCACCAATTAAAAATATTACATCTTTGATTATTATACAGTATTTTTTTTATAGTTGAGGACGACTGACTGCGAGGAAAAGAAAAAACATACTGGTTCGACTTAAATAAACTTAGACAAAGGCAGATCATTAATATTATTTACGTTATATAGTTTAATATGTTTGATATTTAAATTTGAAAAGTGGCTCTATACATATTATAGATAGAGGATGATGGACAACATCATTTTTTTTATTTTAAATATGTATAGTGTCTCGTCAATAAATGTGCAAAATTAAAATTGTCATTTACAATAACTTCCCTTAAAATGAAAATGCAAGACAGCGCCGGCGCTGTCGAGTTCCAAAATAAATAAAGTTATAAAGAAAAATGCCCTGAAAATGCATTTTTAACAATATATTATATATGGAATCTTATCTTAACATATATGTAATCTTCATTTATTAGCTATTAGTATACATTAATTATTAGTATGTAATATTAAAGTTCTCTTTACATCCTTGACACGTTATAAGGCAAAATTGTTTGAAAGTTATTCGTGTTGATCTTTTGACATTAGTAACAGTGTGATAGGTATGTTGTGCAGTAACCGTCTGCAGGTTGTTGTTGACATTTAAAAAACAAATTCTATGTCAAAAACAATCTTATACTTTTGGATTTATTATGGTAAATAAATATTTGATCAGCCAGACATAAATCAAAGCATTTACCATAGATAAAAATACCTGTCATACAAGGTACATCACTAGAGCTTGACCTCCACTACATACAATAACCTCCACTATAGACACAGTACATCTTAAAAGTTCAATAGTGACATTACTCAACAAGTCCTAGTAAGAAGATTTTATTCTAAGAATAAAGAAAAACAAAAAATAAGCCAAGTGCGAGTAGGGCTTACGCAACGAGAGTTCAGTACTACTATTTGCATTGTTGCTAGATCATAAAATGTATATATAACAGAAAGTCCTGATAGCTCTGAATATGAGTGTTAAAATACTAGGTATGAAGAAGCTAAGGAAGCGACCAAAGTTTAAAAATTATTAAATTTATATTTACATTTAAATAAAGTAAATTCTCAATTTAATCGAGTAGTTTTGCAACAATGAATACTCTTCACGATTCCACCCTGTTATTCGAATATGATCAAACTCACCTGCAGCACCACAACCCTTCTTTTTAGCTTCATCAGGCCACGTGCAGATACCGTTCTTGTCGTTATACACCAGGCCAGATGGGCATGTGATCATGTTGAATTTGCCATCTACACAGTAGTAGAACTTTCCGCATTCATTCGGATCCTCGTGTGAGAAGTAACCATTTTGACGCGGGCAGTGCAAGGCGGGAATAGGCGTTTCTGTTAAAAAAAAACAGAATAATAAATTAATAAAAAAACTGAAAGAAATTGTTGACAACTGTAATAATTGATTATTTAAATAACCATGTGCCTGTGTCAGGGTAAATGGGATCTGTACAGACTGGTTCAGCATCGAACGTGATGTTAGACAGGGTTGTGTAGTGTCCCCTTGGCTGTTCACCTTATTTATGTGCAGTTGTTTGATAGACTTGAAAGAGTACGACTGTGGAATAAGAATGAATATATTTAAAACCTTTTTGTACGCCGATGACCAGGTCCTTCTGGCATCTGCGGCGGAAGAATTGCAACAAATGGTTACTTTAATGAATGGGGCCTTTAAAAGGAAAGGTATGAAAGTGAATGTAATGAAGACGAAAGTGTTGGTGATTGAAAGGAATTAAACTGTTGCAGTATCATATAATAATCGTAGATGAAAAAGTGGAACAAGTGAATGAATTTGTGTAACTAGGTTCATGTTTACGAGAGATGAGAAATGTGACGTCGATATTGAAAGAAGAATTGAAACCGTATCAATGGTATGTTGATGTTATACTCGGTTTTGCGAGCGAAATTATATCGAGCAAAACTCGCCTTGCTTTTTGCATTATTCAGAGTTTATGACACCAATATTGACATACGTTAGTGAATAATGGGTGGAGTAGAAAAATAATATAAGTAGGGTAAACGCTGTTGAAGCGCGCCACGGAGTATGTGTGGAGTTAGAATGATTGATACAGTAAGAAATAGCACGATACGAGAACAATGTGAAATGAAAGATGATGTAGTGACAAAAATTGAAAAGGGTATGCTGAGATGGTTCGGACATTTGGAAAGAATGGATGACAAAAGAGTTAAGAAAGAAGTATATCGAGCAAGAGTGAGCGGAGATATCAGCAGTTGCCGCCATAGAGGGATACATATGGATCAAATAGCTGATAGCACATCAGAAAAAGGGCCAAGTCAAAAGACGAGAGTCTCTGGACGTCAGTGGTGTTCTGGTTCAGAACGTTTTAGTTCGTTTTAGTTTTCTCTCTTTCAAATACCAATGTCTTAGTCTTCACCGCATTCAGCTTTATGTCTTCCTCAATGTAATCATCTTCCGATGATGTGATCACAGTTGATAGTCTATCTGGATTACCATAATCATGTTGGTCGTTCTGCTACATTAGTAGATTATTATCCAGACAATTATTAAAATGAATCTCTAATTATGATTAAATAATTAATAAAGTAAATTATAGTACCTCTATTTAATCTATTTTATTTTCTGCAGATGAACAAAGATTTAATTGAGATGTAGTTTTAAAAAACAACTTTTAAAAGAAAATATCTTTTCATAAACATGATAATATAACAGAGACGGAAACGGATCAATTGAAATTAACAAGTTAAATAAAGCAAAATGGTTTTAACGTCAATTACCGTGGACATTTAGTTAAATCAAAATGTCAAATGAGATTGCCGAATCATCCATCAAATGGATCCGTTGAATAATAAATACAATAAATAACAATTCCTTTCACGAGTGTTGCCTATGCACAATAAGTCTGTCTTTACGTCCAAGGTCGGGCCTTCCTTGAGTTTCGAAAGTTGTTTCCATTTATATTTTATAATCGGTGATGCTGTTGTTACTCCTGACACATGTTCCGGCACGAGGCCTTTATATGATTAACTGGTTTAAAACCATCATTGATACTACACTTCATTCATAATTTATCTGAAGTCCCGGAAAGACCAACCAGCCATAAGAGATTGATTCAACTATAATCAATTTACGCAGATAAATAAATACAAAATGAAACTTGATGGCATATTTATGAGTCAACGATAACAATACGCTGAAAATAAAATGAATTAATTCGATTAATGTCACGCCGAATGGGGCTACATATCTTTTGCAGATTTACATACACATTGTGTATAGAAATGAATAAATAATATGGCCAGCAATTTGCATTTCAATATTTGCCGTGGTGAGTGCATTTAGGAGCGAGTAATAAATTTCCACGCATCTGGGAACATTTCGCCTTTTTATGAACATAAACAATTCGGTGGCCTTGGGTCGGATTGAAATCACCTTTATATGACTGAGATTATCTCTATCGCTTTAGAGGAGATTTACGAGTCCATATTATATTGCCTGCTTTCATGTAGGTATAACATTATTAAAATCATTTTTCCGACAACAAGTCAAATTTTAATTGTTATATCATCACGCAAACTAGCAAATTTACTGTAATTCTGAGGGTATCGTGGTGCTATTGGGTTGGCCTGATAATCGAGCCCTTAGATCCATCTATAATCACTGATTAATACTCGTAGTAAGTCCATAAAATCTACGTACGTCTTAGTGAGATTTAGGCTAATATAGAGCATATTTGTATTCATACTTATAACTATAGTTTTAAGTTATAATAGGTATTTATCAGATTTTCACTGTACTTTATTATCTATTATACTTTATCTATTTACAAGTATAAAGATTGTTAAAATTACAAGTAATATTGGCTGAACGACTTACGTAATTTAGGGCGCTGCGAGCAATCAAGATTGAACGGCAGATCACACTTCTCTTCTTCTTGGCTGTAGTCATTGAACACCATGCCGTCCGGGCAAAGCTTCTCGATTATCTCCCCATTCCTGAAAATTTCATCACATGAACAAAATAACAAATAAAACCAATAAGGTTAACTAAACACAATAGCTCCATGTAGCTGCAAAACATTCTCAATTTAAATTAGGACTTTCACCTGTGTACATTTGGCATAAATAAATCGCATAACAAGCATTCAGGTGACCATTGTAGACGATAGTGTATAACCTCGTTCATTTATATATTTATTTTTGAAACTTCTTTACGCACGATTGACTTGGGTAGTAAGCTGGTGAATGCGTGACGAGAGCGTTACGAAAAGTGTGATGAGGCGAGGCGAACGGAAGTTGAGAGGGAGATATAAGTTAGTGAAGATAAAAAGAGAGAGAGTTACGTTTCGTATATTACTGGGCAAGAGAGAGAGGTGCGAGCACACATTTTCTTTCTCTCTTTCTCTCATAGCGAGTTAAGTTTCGTATATCTAAGACACAGTGCAGGCCTATTGTCTGGCCTATCCCTATGGAGCTAAAGAAGTTTTACTTCAGGCAGTGTGGTCTAAAGCACACTCGTTTTATTAATCTCAAATTCGATTTCCTAGTTTCCTTTTATTTCAGGCAAACATTATGCCTAGCTCTCTGTTTACATTTTGCTGATATATTAATTGACTTGTACAGAAACAGCAAAGTGGTTGTCTTTACGGGAAAATCTTTAAGAGATCTTTATGGAATCAGAGTACAACACCTGAGTATACGGCATAGTTTACAAAACACATTTTCAATTTTTTGTTTAGAATTTTAATTTCATAACTTTTAATTTTAGCATGGAAATACGTATAGAATGTTATCCGTATTACTTTTGTTTGTCTGTAAAACTTTTACATGTCAACATCGTTTTTATAAGTAATACAATGTATAACCAGAAAAGTTGTTGTGTACTGGCCTTTATGCCTAAAACTAAGTCTAAGCAAAGCAAGTAGTAGGGAAGTACCACCACCTCACAGAAAACTGCAGCCAAATAACAACTCCCTAGAGGGTTGTTGTGTTCCTGCGCCTGAGTGAGGTCACCCAAGGAGTTGCTGTGTAAGCAGCAGAGGAGGCATCGCGCGAGTGATACTTAATATATTACAAGCGTTAATAGGCTACGGTAGCCGCTTTACATCAGGTGGGCCGTATGCTTCTATGCCTCCCGACGTAGTATAAAAGAGAAAAAAAAGAATTGCTGGAGGCCAGTGATTTCAATCCGCCCGAGGGCCACTGACTTAACGACTGTCATCTATCGACAACAACCCTGACTGACAGCTGAACATGCCCTCCGAACACGGAGAAACTCGAGATAGATAAACCCAACCACAGACAAGCTGCGGACGACGTTGCTTAACCTGCGTGTTCAGTTAGAATGACACGCGCAACGACGCCATCGAGCTCTCAAATCTAAAATATTAAGGTGATGGAAAATTTGTATTACGTTGTTGTACCTTAATATAAATTTTAAAGCCATTTGAGACCATGAAACAATTTAGTTCAATTACTTGCAACATTGTTACATGAATGTTGCCGTGCCATATATATTTTTAATGTGTACAAATTCATGTCGAGTATTTTATGTAAAAAAAAGAATATAAAGCTGTTGCTGTTAGCTACCTAGCTATCGTATCAAAGGATATTCTGTCACATATATTCATTGCTTACAGAATTATCGTAATTGGTCTGAAATTTTACAGAATTATCGTAATTGGTCTGAAATTGGAAATTAAAATTTTATTCTAATCTTTACATTTCAAGGTCACCGACATAAGTCGGTGTGTGTGCTCTATTTTTTAAACTTTGGCTACGTGAGTATGTTTGTGTATAAGCTTAACAGTGGTTTCGTAAACAAACATTAGCGCTGAATTTTCTCTCAAACTTCAGGGGATATTGAGCTATTTTTTATAATAGATGTATTTTCAGTTTAACCGGAAAACCAAAATTTAGGATTATGTACTCAAAGGCGCATCTATTTACCCGTTTGTCTATTTATCTATCCGTCCATCCATTAGTCACAGGGCTTTACTGCTTAAACCGTAATTGGTATAAACTTGAAATATTTACAAAGTGAGTAATACAATTGACGTTATAACATTAAATAATAAGAAAGTGGGAAATGCAACTAGCAATAAATAAAAATATTATGAGTACCTATAATTATTTATAAAAACGATACATCCCCAATAGTGGCATGAATATTAAATAGACATATAAATGTGACCTCAGTTGAGATGAAGTAATAGAAGCTGATCTCCTCTTGAAATAGAAGTCAACCGCTCGTAGCAATATGTTGATTACAACCAATGCAACTAGAAGTCTTACCTGCACTCGTAGTACTTGTCGCACTGCTCAGCATCAGCAAAGAATCCATCGTCTGGGCACGAGTTGGTAATCTCTGCATCGCGTTCAGCATCAGCTGCCGCACGCGCAGGTGGATTTGCTGGCTTCTTCCTTGCGTTCTTTGGTACTGCTGACGATGCTAATGCTGGAAATTTAATAATTTAGAGACATTAAAGTCGGTTGATTACGAGTAGCATTATAGACCTTAGTTTTTAGCTGCGATGTGAGGTGTGGTCGTAGATTTTCCTGAAAAGAATGCATAAATAAACCAAGGAACTACAAGTAAAAACAAATTATATACATTAGCAAAGTTATATGACAAGAGATTTGTTTTCTTATTATAATAGCTATAAATATAACTGTTCTTGAAACCGCGTTGCAATCTGTATATTAATCAATGTATTGTTGCTTTTGAAATGATATTTGAAACTTCTACCCTGTTACAGCAACAAAGCCAATATCTTTTCTGTAATCAAATGTCTAGCCGAGAGTTCAGTGTTCTTTTTTCATTGTTTGTTATCTGACATCTTTCGCAAATTATTTTTTTAACAAACACTCGTATTATAACTTTCTCCTAGTGACTAAAATATAAAATAAAAATAGTCTGAAAGTGACTTTCTATATATTTATCTCGACATTTATCTTTTGTTTTCAATAAAATATGTGACTTTTACTTTCAACGTCGCTATTAAAATATTTGACCTTAGTTAGCCTTTTAATTGTGTTTTGTAATAGTCATGTGTATACAGCGTGTAGGCCACGTTTCCCGTTAAATACCTCCACTACGTGTGAGGTATAAATAACTCGTTCACATTGAGCTAAGTTACAGACTTCCTGAATTAAGTTCAATGCTACATATTGAAAGGTTATTTTATGAAACCAAAAATGATTGTTTTCTTCATAGCATTTCTTGATTTTTCAATAATATACGTACATATATATATATATATATACGTTTATATTATAGTAACACATACTTTAATTTAAAGAAACACAACTACTTATAATTCAGCAAATGCCTTATGGAACCATATATAAACTGTTAAATATTTATATTTTTAACTTGTATACGTGACAGTGGTCAGGCCAGTTCACTGACTTTTAGGTTCAAAAACCGTTCTTTTATTTATTTAATATATGGTGGCCTACAATTTCATTAGCTGTATGCGTGTGCTGCAAAAATACAGAAAGCTATAGCTCAGTATAATTTTTTTCAAGAGAACTTGCAAAGACACTGATTTTCAGTCATAGTCAAGTGCAGCCTCAAATAGTAAGACAGGGCGTGTTTATGTCTATCAAACATAGCAAAAACAGAGAATGTATTGATCAGAATGAAAGACTATCATATATATACACGAAATTTAATGTAGCTCTTATAGGTAATTGAAATTACAAAAAATAGAAACATATCGCGTGTACTTTCTCTAAACAGGCTTAATACTTTATTTTATCTTATATCAAATTCATCATTAGTTAATATGTTAGAAGAACCTACATCTTAGTGGAATAGGGTTGAATCGGTTAGCAACTAACATACCATTTCGTCAACTTTATGGAAAATGAAAATAAGGTACAATGAAGCTACGATAGAATAATGAATATGTACAAATTTGTAAAAAAATAAGCTGACAGTACCTTAAGTTATCATGTAGTTCAGACAAAAATGTTTATAAGTTTGTTTATAATCTATAGTACTAAACTTCTTATTTTTTTCTGTTCTAAATCCAAATGTTCAATATTAACTACATTGTTATTATTACCCATCGCCCTGTACCAATTTAATATTTGTGTATACTAAAAATTATTTATGTAGATGGATTCTGACTAGGATCAAGGCCGTATACCGTGTTAGTGTGTGTTACGGTTTCACCAACTGAACCATGACATCAAGCCCAGCCACGCATTCCTGTTGCTCATATATTAATCTTCATTCATTCGAAAGATTCGACGAGTATTTTATTATTACGCATCGTCACTATTGATGAAGTTGAGTTTGTTTAAAACATCCCTGTATTTTTGGTTTAGCAACTATTAACCATTAAAATCAACCAGGGTTAGCTTAAAGCTACGCCTACTTGATTATGTCGCACCTTAAGTCTATCCCTAGAAACCTACGTATAGGTTTAGATTGTCATACATAATGATACTATCCAGTCCCTTATGCAACTAAACCATTTTCTTTTACATGTTCAGGAAAGGACAGAGGCAACGGGAACAAGTTTATTCTCATTTATTGCCCTATCCATCCTTGTATACAATTTAATCATTATTATAAATAGTTACAACATTTTATACCTACTAAAAATTAATATACATTTTAAACATCGAACAAAGCGTTTGGCAATAACTTGAGCTGATTTCTCTGTTACCTAACCACGCGTCACTTTATGTGGCAGACAGAATGAAGTATGTATATACCACTTGACACGATTATGGGCTTCTTTTTGTCCGTATTCTTGTTGACCTTCACATTTATAATGGTTATGAATATTCTTCATTTTGTATGAATATCTATTCAAACATATTTAAAACATTTAAGTCAAAAAAAAATCGTACTGCTTAAAGGAAATTATTATAAATAGGTTAAAATGATCCTTTACATTACACTTTATTATCAACGTTTCACTGAAAGACAAAACATTACTATAGATAATATAAACACAGTAATACACATATAACAGATTAATTAACAGCGCCGTAAATCGTACTAAAATAGACTTTTACCGTAATATGCAATTAATGTTGTCAACTCGTTGATGTCTTTCATATAGAAGTGGTAACGATGAAGCTTTTAAGTATTTATTTATATATTCATGCAATTTTAACAGCATATGCGGTTTACATATCACTATATATGTGCCATTATTTTATAAACGCATTTTATTTATCTAATTATACAGGTATACGTCTGCAAGTAAAGCTATTAGCGAGAAAAAGAAAAAATATATTGATTATTATTCACTAATAAAGTTTATTTGGTATCATTTGATTCATAATACATTTTACCACTATTAATCTAATTATAATGCAAGACCAGCTCGCAAAATGGCCTACATAAAGTGACCTTTTTAGTATTCAAATTAAATTTACGGTACTTATCCTGCAACATTCAAATAGCATAATGTGACATTATGCTATTTAAATGTTGCGGGATAAGTCACCATTCATTTAGAATATTCGTTTTTATTACATTTATATTTTATAATTATTTCATAGTCATCAAATTTTAAAGGCTAAAATTAAAATTTAACTGCAAGTTCAAAATAATAAATAAATGCTTCATATACCACGTATACTGTAGTAAAAATAATTGGTAGTACAAGAGAATGGACTTACCTACTATACATAAGAAAACTACCCCGCACCGAATCGCCATCTTGATTTTATTGACCACTACCTATAAATCACTTAAATCTAACTTAAATGTCACAAATGTGTGACTTTTCTAAGTTACTTTAGGCTTGAATGGCGCCTGTACCACACTCTATGGCGCACTGACTTTAACACTTTTTGTCATACACTCTTAGCTGCTCAACGATTCAGCGAAAGGTTTCTTAATACCGCCTTCTCTTTCACACTACAGAATACTTATATATACTTGTGCTTTTCCCTCAAGAGCAACTACTGTTGTTGAATCCTGTTATTGTACGCGCATCGCAATAATATTAATTTTCACAGTAACCTGTATTATATTTATATTAAATTGCATTGTCTTGTCTTGGATTGATTGAGCAAATAAATTACGGAACTGGTCCAAATTAAAATCCAGTAATTGAAAGTACATCCTCGTTATACGTTCTTAATTACTATATAACGTTTGTTAAATTGTGCAACATTAGACAAAGAATAATTACTATAATATAGACCCTTGTTCAAACAGAACGCGCGGTGGTTATTTTACTATACTTAAGTAGAACTTAATCAGATGATATTGATAGCAACAAAAACACAAACAGAAAGACTTTAAATATTTTGTATTCACACATATTTTAAAATCATAATAATAAGCAGTGATATCCCAGTGGATAAAGAACCGGCTTATACACCAACTAGTCCCCAGTTCGAATTCGATTCGCGTTAGAATTAGTATTGGCGAGGCTCACTACCAACTCACAGGGAAAACCAGACCTTTCTTACAAAATATAAATTCTTAACCGTGTGGATTTCCTCACGATGTTGAGTAAATACAAACATGTACATAAATCCGAAAATACGAATATAGTGGTACATGTTCACGCCAGGATTCCAACCGGGGACCGGTTGGTTAATAGGACGGTTCATTATCTACTGGGCTATCACTGCATATAAGGATCTCAAATATATTTAGATATATTCATACTGTGAATAGGACTAATATTTTTAAGCTACCGCGCCGACTCGAAAGGTAGTTACCGACTGCTCTCTACCGACTACAGGCGGTAGAGAGCAGTCGGTAAGTACCTTAGAGAAGCTCTACATAATTAGATTCACACAATGACACAATACGACTAACGTGACTTGTTTGGCAGTAGCGGATATCATCAAGCTCCTCGGAAACTATATGAATAGAAGTAGTATTTGTATAGCATATAACAAGAGTTGAAGACCGCATAACATATACATATAGATAGATTGCTTGATACCTTTTTGATTGCTGCAGACATACACATACTATGACTAAACAGAAAGACAATTTTACATAACTACTAATATCTAGGCATGTACATGACTTCTTTGAAAAGATTGAAAAAATTAATTGTTTTACTGATAAATATGCGCATGTTCCAAACTCACCTTGATTTTTTCAATATAGACACACGTGTTGTAGCCGATCATCTTTACCATCAATGAAAAAGAAAAACCTAAGGTGAACTGCATGACGTGCAAGTTGCAGATTAACATATGCGGCTCGGGCGAAAATGGAGTAGTGCATATAATCATCTATACATATAAATAAAATTGAAGTGTCTGTCTGTGATTTCAAAATAAAGCCTTTATCTTAAGCTCATATTGTAACAAAGCCTAAACATGCATTTTTAACTTTTTGTCTATCTGTCTGTCTGTTTATTGTCCGGGCTAATATTCGAAATGGTTGAACCGATTTTGGCGGGACTTTCACTGGTAGGTAGAGGACTGTTCAGAGCAGAATATAGGCTACTTTTTATTCCCTAAATATTTAGGGTTCCTGCGCAAAAAATTAAAGACAGTTAAAATTAGGTATATATAGGTAACTTTGCGATTTTATTTTTATAATTTTCACAGAATACGTATTTTTTGTGACAATAAATAACTACGCATTTTTTATGTAGTAAAAATAAAATTACGTTTCCTTCCGTAGAGGTCAATAGATGGCGCTCTAAATAATTCCATCTAATTACCCGTTTTAATTTAAAAGTTTACAATTCCCCATCAATGTCAGTTTTGCAATGATAATTAATAAATCACAAGGCCAAACACTAAGCAAAGCCGGCATTGATTTAAGCAAGGGCTGCTTTATGTATGGACGTCTATACGTGGCATGTTAACGAGTGACTGATGCCGCAAATGTCGTTGCTCTAGCAAATGGGAAAAATACGCCCAACATCGTTTTTAAAGAAGCATTAGTATAAATATGTTATATATGTTTGTTAATATGTATGCCACGCGATGGTGTCTAGGGTAATTACTCGTACTTACGAAGAAAGGCCCTGAAGCTTAATAAAATATTTTAGCGATAGAACGCTGTGTTGCAATAATATAATGTTATAATACATAATAATAAGAAATAAGCAATTCAACATTGCTATTATTACTAGCCTTTGTACTCGTGAGTATCACTCCGAAGTTTCTTTGCGACCTCTCTCGTATATGAGAATAAAAAACTTCAGAACCATTAAAGTTATCAAATCAAGAGCAATCCAGCTGGGGAAGCATCTTACAGGAGACCGCGGCCAAGTCACAAATTCTTGGAATGTGGTAGTATTTCTGCTTGTTAGTAATGATATAATAAAGTGAACATGCTGCAGCGGGGATGAACATGAATGAGCACTACTTCTTGTGTTAAAAGTGTCTAGGGGCTATAACAATGAACCTTTTTTAACCGACTTCAAAAAACGAGGGATTATCAATTCGGTTGTATTTTTTTGTTACCTCTAAACTCCATCTTTTATAAACCGATTTGAATTTTGTTTTTGTTTGAAGGGATATACCTTCAGATTATTCTCATAGAAACTTTATCAAAATCGATTTAGTAGTTGGTTTGGTTTTTAAAACAAAATAATTGGAAAAAATATGTCATTCAGTGGTGTTTACGATCACTCATTACTCACTCATTGCCGATCCTGCACAACCCTTTTCTTCTTCCGTGTGAGGAGTGCTCCCCTGTCTCCTGTCTCTCGCCGTGTACATCAGCGCTCGGGCCTCCTGCTGCGTCCGTGAGCATCACAGTCTCCTACAATTGTGGATCGCAGGGCGATCTCCACGCTCTCCGCTTACAACAGCGCCCGGACCTCGTATGTCTGTGAGCGCCTCAGTCTCCTGCAGTGGTGGTAAGCTGGGTGAACTACCCATCTACGACCTGCATCTCCATCCGAGCCTTCTGCAGTGTCCCGGATCTACCGGCTATCTCCGGTGGAGCCTCCTACCGTACCCGGCCCCGTTTTCCTGAACATTAGTTAGTCTAATCTTGTGATTCCATCTGAGCCAGAACAATTTATCTTTCCGAATCCGTCTTTTTTATATCTGTATTTGTACATATTAGTGTTTAATGAAATTCAATTTAGAAGAGCTTTTTTTGTTTTGTAACCTTACAATGCTATTGTGACTGTTTCATATCTGGCGGGCCATATGCATATTTGATACGTAACTATATCTCCAGAGCACCGTGTGCCATTAGGCAGGGTGCATTACGTGTGCTAAGATGGGCTTTAGTTGGTGCAGATGGCGGTGAGTCATTTATATCACAAATTGTCGGGAGAATTTGACAATCATAAAGTTCTCCTTTGAACATGCTACTTATTCCTATTATACAAAATACTCGTATTAATTCTCTTTGAGTGATGAAATTTGGCAAATGAAGTTACCAGTACAAACATGTCGCGTGCAATTAATACTCATGTCACTTTCATAAGTTAGAAAGTGTATCTCGCACTGTTTTTTCTCTGACGTACATCATACAGATTGCATTATGCATCATCATTGGTCATGAAATCCTTACATAGACCCAAACAAGTACTTTCAATGGATTCACTTTCTTTTATGTTGTTTGTGGAAAAATTATAACATCTGGTGGAATAGAAGGTATATTGCCAATGTGACAGACGAGTGAGTGCTGCTATTAGCGTGAATGGAACATTAGGAAAACTTCTAGGCCATAATAGCCAAAAGCTATACACAAAGCGGTACAGATCACAATGATTACACCTACTTATGCAATATACGCAATAATAGAATTAACGCGATTAAAATGCCATCGTTGTGTAAATATATCAATTGTGATTATGACGAGCTCGGTGAAATAAATAAATAAATATTGTCGGACAAATTACACAGCGCCATCTAGCCCAAAGTAAGCGAAGCTTGTGTTATGGGTACTAAACAACTGATAAACATACGTAAATACATTTTTTTTTTGTAAATACATACTTATTATACACAGAAAATACCCAGACCAAGACAAACAGATATGTTCATGCACACAAATGTTTGTACTGTGTGAGAATCGAACCCACGAGCGTTGGTGTCAAAGTAGCCTAACAGCGTGTTCTAACACTGCGCCACCGAGCTCGTCGACGAAGCAGTGGATAATAATGCTGCTTGATACCAGGGTTCGTGGGTTCGATTCCCAAACATGACAAATATTTGTGTGCTTGAACATGTCTGTTTGTAATGCTATTGATGTTTTTAAGAGTGGTAGGGCACATCAAAGAAGTCCGTCTGCCCTCACAGAAACCACAGCCAAATAACAACTACCTCGAGGGTTGATGTGTTCCGAGTGAGTGAATTTACAAGTAAACTCCTAACGAGTTTATGGCATCGCACGAACGATACTTAATATATTGCAAGCGTTCATAGGCTACGGTAACCACTTTACATCAGGTGGGTCGTTTTATTATATGCCTCCGACGTTGTACTGCTGAGAAAAGATAGAGTAACTTCGGAGCCACACACCGCTCGACACTCCTGAGCCAATTACACTGGTGTTGTCCTCGGTCGACTTTCTCTGGCATTTCGGGAGTCCATCTGTGAGTTACGAGAACACCACCGTCTGCTGAAAGTAACGTCAGATTATTTATAGTTATGGTAGCCGTCTATCCATCTTCTGTAATAGCCTAGTTCTAATAATACTATTAAAATGAGATCTGGGATCTTTCCGACACGTTCGCAATAGTCCCAATGCCTGCCGTGACCTGTTCAGGGGTATATTGTCCCATTGATATCCCCTGGAACAGGTCACAGCTGGTATAATACATTACGTCATTCTTTTCGAAGGGGCCTCTACGTGTTGGATTCGTATCCTCGCGCACGCCTATCAAATGACCGAGGTAAACGCCCGTGATTAAGAGAGATAATAAATCACGTGGCGAGTTGTTGGTGAGTAACGGGTGCCCGAGTGCTCCTGAGAGTCGATCAGAGCCTTCGTCTCCGACGTGTTTTCGTCGATCTGAGTGGAAATTCAAGAATGCCCGCAGGACTCTGGCATCTCTTCATTGGCTATCCCGAGAGGAGTCGATAGAGAAACATACTTCAGGGGTGGAAGTGTTAAAGGGCACAACGCTGCGAGTAACTTCGTAGAAAACGCAGCACAACTCTCGACATCCATGAGTGACTCACGCCGATGTTACCCCCGACCGATTTTCTCAGACATTTCGGGGATCTATCGAGTGAGCAGCGAGCTACCGTCTGCCAGAAGTAGCAATCAGATATGAGACTTATGAGACGCGTCCGTTTTTCTTCTGTAATTGCCCAATACCGGTAATCATTCCAGATAACATGAAATAGCATAATAAAGGGATTTAATAGCCGTGACTGAAGATATAATATACTCGTATCATCATTGCCATTTTAGCCAATATTCGTCCTCAGCTGGACATAGACGCTACATGCATCCTGGACTCCCTACAGATCTTTTCAGGTCGTCGCTTTATCTAGTGGGGGGGGGGGGGGGGGTTCAACCTACAATGCGTGTACCAGTACGGGATCTGCAATATTAATCGCTGAGGGTAAGATTACAATGTACATTATAGTTTGGGTTGGTCATATGCCTGGTTTAGGTTAGCTTTATGCCAGGTTTAGATCAAGTTTAGTTCAGTTAAGGTCTGACTAAGGTACAGCTTAAGCCTGTTTTAGGTCCGTCTTAAGTTTGGCTAAGGACGGTCATAATATGAGAGGAAAAGGTCGGACTTAGAACTAGATTAGGTATGGTTTTATTCGGATATACACCGGATTTAGTGCAGGCATATATAGGGGTAAGCAGCTTAGCTCTGGAGTGAGAGAGAGAGACAGCAAAAGTCTGGCATAGGACCAGCTTAGGTGTGACTTAGAACCAGCACAAGTCCTGATAGCTTAGGTCCGAGTTAGTTTTTTTTTTATATTACGTCGGGAGGCATACAAGCATACGGCCCACCTGATGTAAAGCGGGTACCGTAGCCTATTAACGCTTACGATGTATTAATTATCACTCGCACGATGACTCCTCTGCTGCTTACACAGCAACTCCTTGGGAGCTTACTGGTGACCACACTCACCCGCGGGACACAACAACCCTCTAGGGAGTTGTTATTTGACTACGGTTTTCTGTGAGTTGGATGTACTTCCCCAGACGGGCTGCTTTGATGCGCCCTACCTCTCTTAAAATTCTCTTAGTACTGGTATAAGCATAGTTTAAATCTTGTTTACGTCGGCTTCCATTCAGGTTTACCTCGAATTTATATGGAGTTATGTCTCCTCTTCTCTCAACACAATGTCTCTTCGATCTAATAAGAAAACACACTTAACACAAATTTGATATAATACTCAATTAGGAAATTTGTACTTAAATAAATAAAAGAACAAAATTAAGTAATTACTTTTATTATTATATATTAAATTGTCCTATTTATAAAACATGTAAATATTGATCTGTGGTAATATTAGCACGAAGGGATAGAGCGAGGCACCCCCATCACAAGTATACATTATACTTCTTGGGAATGACTCATGATTAAAAAAGGCATGTAATGAAAGAAAATTATTTATTTACCTTATCAATGGCGAAACGGAAAATATATTGCTACAACGACCACCTTGTTCACAATGGATGTGGATTTTTGTCACATCATGAATGAGACGTCATTGAAACATCGTCGCGGTCAATCATTACCTGGAGACCGCTTTACAAAGCATTGTTTTTCTCTTAGAGATGGGAACATTGCTCGCTGTAGGCGTGGAATCCTCGCATACAGGCATCTAATAGTCGCCTACAGATTGGTTCCTAAGGAATTTTCTTCCGAGAACTCTAAATTTAGAATGAACTACGTACCGAGCCTTTCTAAAAGGACTACAATATGCTATGAGACTAGCGTGGCTTTACTGCGATATATAGAACTGTAAAAATTCCTCACTATCATAAAGCTTCCTGGAAGCTCCGTTGAAAGACCTAGACCGATGATCGAGAGATCGTGGGTTCGAATCCTACTAAGTGGGGGAAGATCAGTAGTAAAATATTTAGAGAGCATAAAGTTTACGATACTTGCGCTCTCTGTAAATAAATGAACAGCCTCTTTTTGTACAAACATTAAATTATTCAAAACTCTTCCTGGTGTAAACTAAAAGATAAATATTCGTTCATTGAAACTAAATTATCCTTTTGCAATTTGGTTTCAAGGGACAATAAGAAAACTCGCAATTTGCAAGATCCGTATATCGAGGACTTATTTCCTTATTCGAGTCATTTCTGCATTATTCATAAAATTAAGAGTAATAAAGCATGTTTAAACTTAAGTGTAGCTTTATCTCAATAATGGAAGCTGGTAGTACTGTAACTAGTAACACATTATATTTTAAATTGCAAGAGTATAATTATGTGCATTGTTTGCGAAATGTCAAATACCAGATCTTAAGTTATGGGGCGTGTTACTTAAAGAAAACATGCACAAAGTTTTTGCAGGAGATTCGTAATTATGAACTGTTTTAAAATCTGAACTTGAAAGTTTTGAATAGAATTTTTATTGATGTCACTATGGTAGCAAATAAACACTGGTATGTCTGATGATACGTAGTTATAGTTGTAGCCTACGGACAGTTGCAATACAAGGGGTATAGCTCGTTTTTGGAGAAAATCGCGGTGTCCTCAATAGATTTTTTCTCTAACACACAGTTGGCGACCATTGGGGTTTCAGTGTGTGAGGATGAATATTCATTTTTACATAGATTTTAATTGAATTAGTATTAGGAGATACAATGAAAATAAAAATATTAATAATTAATATTTATATATAAAACCAATAATAAAACAATAATTATTATTATTTTATCATTGGTTTTAGTAAGAAAGTTTTATTCACATATTTGTTATTGTTTATTAAGAATCCAGACAAAAATGACTTTACTAACATTAATATTACTTTTTAGACGAATTAAAAGCACAACACATTAACGTATCTTATCTTTAAGAAGGTTACAGAGAACACAAGTTAATGAAACTCTTGTTACCAAGACGAGACAGTAAAATAGATTAATTGACTAATTAAAACGACTAGCCCAAGCGTTGGCGGTTGGCCCCTGTACCAGTAATGAACTAAGATATGTTTGGTGTAAACCAAATGTGTCTTTCATCCATAAAAAGAAATTGTTAGTAGAAATAAATTATTTGTAGATATTAAACTATTTGAGGAATCATTTTGATAACTAATAGGGTTATATAGGGTTATAGAAGTAGATCTTTTCTCATAAATCACTGAAAAGTTTTAATTTAAAATGTGAAACCGATTTTATTGAACTCGACGTCTATTATATGACTACTTTATATACCTGCAGTCGACTTAAATCAAGTCATTTTCTCTTTATTAAAACTCTCATATAGAATTTTTATTTAGTGAGGTTATTATCAAATTAAAATCAATTTGAGATTATCATCAAACTTTCACAATATCCTCACCAAATTTTCACTGAAACTGCAGTGGTCCATCAAACGACCACACTCATATTAGAAAGAAATGGAGATGTGTCATAAACAAAACAATGATATAAAGCTGATTTTTGAATATTTTCATTAATTACTTTTAGGTTACACTCTTATTTGCTTCGATAACGGCTTCACATGCATGCTTAGTACAAATGCCGCAAT
This sequence comes from Pyralis farinalis, assembly GCA_947507595.1. NCBI lineage: Eukaryota > Metazoa > Arthropoda > Insecta > Lepidoptera > Pyralidae > Pyralis > Pyralis farinalis. Next base: position 8,187,736 of record OX382261.1, on the reverse strand, counting down.
AGTTTGGAAATTGTGCCATTATTACTATGACTGGTGGGACACTCCAGATTGTATGTTCCCCTTAATTACGTCTTACTCAAATATAAGGATGTCACTGTTTACTGGGCTATCACTGTCCACACTTTTGGGAAACCTAGAGCAGCGAAGAATAATAATAGAAGTACGCCGCAAAGATCGCGAAGGCAGCGGGCGGGATCCGGGAGATCCTGGAGGCCCTGGTGGTGCGCACGGAGGCGGAGGAGACCCACCGCCTCCGAGCCGACAACGCTCGGCTGCAACAGGAGGTGACCTACCTGAGAGAGGAGTTTAAAGCGCACCGCCAGGAGTTCGAGGAGCTCCGCAAAGAGAGGAGGACGCAGGGGCCGATGAGCTCGGACGATGTCCAGTCCCTGGAGCGGAACATCGTCCGACTCGTCGGCAATATGGTGGATGGACGGCTCGCCGAGTTAGAGTCGCGCCTGCCTCCTCCGACTGCCGCCCGTCCGCCATTAGCGGGCGACAGCTCCGCGGTGGCGAAAGCCGCGAGAGCGGCCCTCGAGGGCGCGCGACGGCCGGCACCTAAGCCGCGGAAGGCGCCGGCCGAGCTCGAGGTGCGCCCTCAGAGGTTGGCCATCAAAACGGGTCCCGCCCGCAGTGGTGCCCGGGAGGAGTCGTGGACGAGCTTCGGCTCGTCCACATCGAAGGGGAAACCGGCCGCGGTGACCCCGTCGGCAGCGGCAGGGATCACAAAGGTCCAAAAGGAGGCGTCGTGGACCGATGTGGTCCGCCGCAAGCCGCGAGAAACCGCTGCCCCGTGACTCCTGCGGTACCCACGCCTTCCAAGGCGTTAGCCTCTGCTCCCGCAGGCAAGGAGGAGAGCCGTAAGGCCAAAGTGGTGCTCCCCGGCTCCACGGCCGTAATTTTGAGGTTACAGCCGGAGGCAGCCAAAGGGGGGGCAACGTATGCCTCGGCCCTTTTGAAGGCCGAGTGGGAGGTAAATCTGGGGGAGCTCGGGATTGGCTCGCTCCGGATTCGCAAGTCGGCGACCGGAGCGAGGCTCATTGAGGTCCCCGGCTCCTCCAGCCACAACAAAAAATGTATGAACCTAGCAGAAATGGTCTTGAGGTCTCGGCGCACAATAAGCCAAACTAAGATGAAAAACTTTAAATAAATATATATATTTTTATTAAAAAAAATCAAAATCAAATATTATGGTACCAATAAACCAAACTAAGATGAAAACTATTATAAATTTTATAAATATTTTTTTTTTTTATAAAAAAAATCAATATCAAATATTACATAGCACGATCTGTAGGATAGCAGAAGCAAAGAAACACATAATAATCTTACTCAAATGAATTATAACGATAAATTATTTTCTGCTCGAATCCGAAACATAGTACCGATACACTGGTATCAACAATAATGATGTGATGACATCTCATTTACATACTATAGATATCCGCTGAAAATTCTATCTAGCGCTCATTACTGCTACAGAAGAAACATTGGTCATTAACTGGCTATGTCTGCATGTATTGTATTTTTTATGATCTGTCTTCACTTGCTTTTACAATGGTCAGTAAAAACAAGTACCTTGTTATCAATTACACAAACGAAAAGCTTTGCTACAATTTATTTAACTACCTTCGCAGAAGACGATGTTATAGAGGATGCGCTTTATGAAACACGAAGGTAATTAAACAAACAGAAATTAAGTTGTTTTTTTTTATAAAATCGTATATATAATTGTGCAATTTGATCTAACCTGCTTTGTGTGCTTCCGCCACCAAATGAAAGCTTTGGTGGCGGAAGCACACAAAGCAGGTTAGATCAAATTGCATGTAAATTTGACTTTCGCAAAATAACGCCTGAATCTATTAAGTATATATAATTGTTTATATGACTGAATTAAATTCGATTCAATAACATTTATACCTAGTTTATAAAAGCCGACGACACCTCACGCTGATCATCCTGCTGTGTCCAAACTCATAGGACGTGCTATATCAGGCGTACCGCAACGATATGCTATATTTTACATCATACTTGAAACAAATAACAATTCTTAATTAATGTAGCTTTAGAACTGGCTGGATTGGGATATTCGTTTAACTCTGTTAAATTACATAAATGAATGTAGCAGTTTTATGTAAAAACTTTTTCAAAACTTTTTTAATATCGCATAAACGTCATATGTTCCCGAACATTACACAGTACCAACACATCAGTTTAAATAATTAATTAAAAGTTGATCACATGTAACAGAACATAACGAAATAAATAATGTCAGTAAACGACATTTATTTAACAAAAATTCAACTAACCACGTACGTGTATTAAAACGTGTACTCGACAGACTTTGCATACTAAAATGAGTTAAAGAAAAGAAAAAAAAACACAGCTTTCCTGGTAATAAGCTTCTACCGGGGTAAATTACATTTAATACTACGCAAAACAAACAATATAAAAACATTTTTAAGGCAGTTATCTGAAACTAAAAGAATATTAAAGATTAAAGTCGAGGACACTAGAACACGCAGCACATCGCCCATGCAATGGACCGACCAGATAAAGTCTACCATTAGCAGTGTATCAAAAGTGCTACGAACCGAACGAGATGGCGTGACATCGTGAGACAAACAACTGCAGTGTCCAACCCTCCTTCATGGCAACCACGACCGCTCTGCCAAGAGTGAAACGAAAAAGAAGAAGAAACTTTTACTGGTATTTATTTAAAGGCCAATAAATTGTATCTTATCATCAACTCTACACGTTTAAGACACCGCCTAAAGTACTACTATTTGAAGATGTCATGTTTTTATCATATAACCGTACAGATTTAAAGTTAAATATCATCAAGTAAAAAATAAATACTTCCTAGAGTCAGAAACTTTAAAAAAGTATATTTGTATTTAAGAATAAGCTAACTTGACTTCACGCGGCGATTATTAATTACCTTAACGATTAGTAATTAAAATTTGACCAAAGACTGATAGAGCACATTTGTTAAACTATCCGATGCCAGCGGCTGCGTTCGAAAAGAGTTACTTTTCTTTAAGATTGACGCAGCAACTATAATATTTTTGAGATAAGTATCCTAATGCTAAATGAGCTATAAATTTAAATGGTAAAAATTATTTCTGTACTTTTTTGAGTGACCCGTGCACTACGGACAGACAAATAGACAAACAAGAAGACAGACAAGAAAATTGGGCACGACTGTTTTTATTTTTGTTAATGTTCAGCAGCATATTATGTATAGATAATAGCCAGTTGGAATGGAGAAAATACTAAACAATTTGAATGTAGAAGTAGTGAACTCTATCTAGGTTACAGCTAATGCCCGAAGGTCTTACATTTCGGCGAGTGAGTATAATCTGCATCTGTTTTTATACTACGTCACGAGATATACAGGCATATGACCAGCCGAATATACAATGGTTACTGAAGCTTATGGATGCTTGCAATACAGGAAGGTCGGTCGTGCATTGGCACCTTTGCTTTTTATACAGCAAATTCTAACAAGTTTACTGGTAATTTCACTCACTCTCTTGTGTGACTACTACGTTGTGAATACTTTTTGTGCAGCAAGTACTCACAAGTAATGGTAACCGCTTCACATTAAGTGAACCGTATTCTTGTTTAGCACAAAGAACTCAGACTCGGGCATTTTGGCCTTCGGCCTTCTCTCTTCTCTTTTCTCCTCATTCATTGACAGATATGATTGTGAGAAAATGGAATAACACAGAATTGCGAAACATTATATCAGTTTAGAAGCAATTGATCTATTCAACTTTATGTGATTCAACGATAAGAAAGTATAGATCACATTACCTGGAAATTTGTCCCCGGAAAATAACACCTGTAACATATCTATCGTCATTAGTGTGTGAAAAATATTTGTATGTATGTATAGCTTTACTCCAGGCCCCTTGCGGGGCAGGCAGAGGGAACGATAAAATATTTTTATATATGCGAAACAAAAAAAAAATTTTGTTTCCAACATCACAATTTACCATTTGGAAATCTGAAGACTATGTGATTTCGGTTTTTGGATCTATTCGCGAAATATGCGTTGATTGTTTTCTGCTTTCTAAATAAGATTTTATTAAATCTAGCACGTTTCCCTTGACACCATAGTAATAAAGTTTATGTATTAGTACCTTGTCATTTACAACATGGTCAAAGGCCTTGGTCATATCCATGTACATTGCAATTTTCGGTTTCCCATTGTCCATATTATGTGTATATTACATATTAATGTATTTTCTCCAGAAAATTAAAAACAACCATATTTATGTTTTTATCTTTCCTGAATCCCATCTGTTCTTCGCAAAAAATATCGTTCTTTTCACAATATGAAAATACTATGTTTTCTTTGCTATATTCACGCTTTTATGTGCACCAGTGCTTTTGAATACAAGTTCTTTTTACTGGATAAGTCATTAGTTGAGCTGCATGATCAGATACACCCAGATTTAATAATACAAATTTGCAACCACGTATATTATGTAGAATGTTATCTATATTTGGTGGCCTTTGGTGGCACGTTTACTAAATTTGTATGCTTTCGTACTGGGTAACAAATTATATGTTACGCCTGCAAAGTATGTAGAAGTTATCTTGTTAGATCCTATATATATGTATGAATATAGTTCAAATTATACAAATCTGTTAAACCGTTACCAAAATATCAATGAACATAAAGCAAAATCATATGCGTCAGACAAATAACCTCCTCAAATTTAGAAATTTTTATGTACATTAGTATATTATGCATAGTAACAAAACTTTAGGAACCATTATGAACGCGTGAACCGTCCACTTCTTGATATATCTTTGGAGGAAATTATATAAACTATTCGATCAAGATGATGGTGGATATTTATAAACATCGAACAAGTCCCGACCATGACTCAAGATGTTTATCAAGGACTGAAATGTAAAGGCATATTTAGATAATGGCTTTCAATCACACACGCTGAGGCTGAGTATGGACTCTAATGAAGTACCGAGTATTTTATTGCAATAATTCGTCATTTTGAATATTATAATAATATTTGTTTCCTTATTTATATTATAACATATATAACCTATATATTTCCATTCATATCTGCTTTAAACCACTGACAAAATGCAAACTGGTTGTGCAATGCAAATAACCTACAGAGAATCATATTTATTTTTGTATTTATTATTATATAATTTTATTTAAATAATTTTATTATTATATATGATAGAAAAATAGATTACGGTGCAACTGAAAATAGACTAAAATGGTCAACCTTAATGTATGGATCTTCAGTCTTCTGATTGAAGATCCATATTCTATTAATACTGCATGCCAATAGCAAATTAATTACGGTTAGAGTGTAATTCTTTAAAGCAGATTGATTGCAAGCATTACTGGGATACGGAAATTACTTACATAAACAGAAGTACATAAACGGAAGTATACTTATTTATATTAAATTATATTAAATTTATGCCATCGCTACCATGAACTTGATGATAAATATATGTTTTGATCGGTTACATTTTACCTCGCGTCATATTTCAACAATTATTGTTAACGTGGGTTTTCTTTAGCCTGCAACTTCAATTTAATAACACTATATACACCACAAAAATACATAACAGCCGTCCAAAAAGGGCGCAATCAAACGCAAGTTCGTAAAAACACAAACGGCGATCATTACAAAGCAGTAAAGTTATCGTTAAATTTATCTCAGATATTATAGAACAAGCGTATCCTTTTAGGCTTTCCTGCATCCAGACCTAAACTAGAACCCACGTATATATAGTTGAACTTGTTTTCATCGTACGATCCTATATAAGCTAGTCTTCGCAACTATCCCTGACATTGCCCTACGGAACTGTGCATTCACCGGTAAGGACCATGGTCAAGTTTATCTTAGCAATTTTGCTGCTGGCAGCTTGTGGACGTGCTGACCCATCTCTAGAAAAAAAGGGCAGGCGACAAGAAAAATTCTTGTGTAAGTAAATTATATTATTTCTATATAGTGGCTGTTGTATCTGATACCAATTAATTATACAATAAGTGCCTTGGATACATATATAAAACTATACTCCAATTTAACTTCGTTCAACATTTAGTGTACATTTTTCCTTTTTATCAAAATTGAATATATTTAAAAGTAATATTCTTTTTATAATGTTGTTTACAATTCGACATTTATATCGGCATTTATTTATAATTTTGATGATAAAAGCGTTTAGTACTACTAGTAGAATTTAAAATTATATTTATAATTAGTTAGAAATAGTTTAGAGATTTCAGTATTAGATAAAATTGCCTATATACTTTCAATTACATATATCAATTTGATTCAAATAGACATTTGATGCATACATTTTTTGAATCTTCTTAAAGTTTAAATTAATTTAAAAAAATCAAAGCGATATCAGATCCTAAGATTGCTCCATGTAAACATTTTTTTATGTATGCAATATATATTTATGAATACATAGAAGGAAGATTGTAATAAATGTTAATAGACATAATAAAAACTTTCTAGTAATAGAAAATCTAATTATTTTCTCTTTGTAATTTACATTTCTTTATTAAGTTTTAAATTATCTGAACTAACCATGTTATTACTGCAGTTTGCTGGTAATGCAAGATAGGTATGAATACTATCTAGTATTACGATCTAGGTCTTACACCTCACCACTATGTAATTTTATTACACACAATGAATACCAGAACGAGTTCTATAGGGCAAAGCCATCTCGTAATCCTCTCGAGGCGTCATTATAAACAGGATTGGTATAGAAATGATAATTTTTAGCATTACTTTACTTAGTGTCAATGAACGTACTAATTGGATCATCAGCTTTGAACGTATAAGTACTTCATTCTTTTAGTGTTTGCGATATGATTACCATATTTATTATAACAGCTTATGTTAACAAAAATGAACTTCTTTACATAAATGATCTTTATTTATATCAGTGTCAGATATGTAGCAAAGTAGAAATTATTTTTGTGTATGAATATAATATGATGGGTTAGCATCCATTGTTATCATGGAATCTAATCTATTATTCCATACTCTAATTGAGTCCGAATTTTTTTTATGGTAATAAAGTGCGTCTCATTACTTGATAGCACATTGAGTGTTTCTTACTGCAGTAGTGACTAGTGAATGATTTTGTTTTTTGTAATACAACGGCGGAAGGGAGGGATACTTATAATTAATTAGAAGGATTAATTTAATGTATGTTTTATTACGTGTGCTTACGTAATGAAACATACACAAAGTTAATCAATCATACGTTTCAAGAGAAATAAATATAATATAATGCTCAAGCCCATAACACAAACACTTATTCATTCATACATGACAAAGAGGCTGTTGAAACTAGTAAAGAAAACAGTAGAACTAAGAACTAGAGTAACAAAAGTCTTGATTAAATAATAAAATTGCTTTAATCTCAATTATCAGAAAACAAAATACAAAAATTGATATTCACACGGCTCTTGATTAAATTACCCACCAATTAAACAAGGCTGACTCACATTACATCTAGAGGTCTTTTTGAGCGTATGTAGGCTGTAATTTGAACAATTATTGCATTTCGTCCTATGTTTATGTGAAATTAAACTCCTACATACATACAAAAGATTTTGCATTTATTCCATGGTGAGAATTTAAATATGGTATTAATTTTGTTGTAATAATTACTGTACTAGATTCCATTCATGGTCAGTTATATTTTTATGCTACATCGGGATGCAAAGAAGCATACAACCCACGTTGACGTTAGTGATTGCCGTAGTTTATGAACGGTTGCAATACATAAAGTCTCGTCGCGGGTTGTCATCCCTGCAGCTAACACAGCGGCTCCTTCAGAGTTTACTGGTAACCCTACTCACTCGCAGGAACACAACATTCCCTTAGGTTTTCTAGTTTTCTGTGAAGTAAAAGTATTACCCCCAGCCTGTCAGGTATAAAAATACTCCGACTAAGACAAAGAAACATGTTCATGCACACATGTTTGTCCTGTATGGGAATCGAACCCACGAGCTGTTTGTTAAGAAACACGAGGTGGTAAACATAAGATAAAGACAAAAATTCTTTATTTGCCATTGAACCCTCGCGATTAACATTGATACTTAGACAGGTCTTATATTTTTTTATATAAATCTGCATTTTAATAATTTCTCATAAATTTCGTTTTTTGCTTTAATTTACCAGCATACTGTAAAGCCAAGAAGAAATGCCACCATAGCCCTTTTTTCAATTGATATAAAAATGGATCTAATTTTAATTTCTCACAATAACAAGTGTTAAAGTAAAAATAATACATGTGCTGAATTATTTCTAGATATCTTTGTCAGCCAGATATTCATAAATTTTATAATACATTCTAAAGTTATAAAAATACGTGAAAAAGGTACCAAAGCCGACTTATCGTACCTATTTTGCCTGCATGCTTATCCTGCCGATTAGTAAACGAGGCTATGGTAAAAGAGAGAACATAAGTAGATGCTACTTATTACTTACTATATTTAATAAGAAGTGACTAAGTTCACCAGAAACTAGGTGTGGAATTGTTGCGTTTGCAATGGTGGCGATAATGTGTTGCAACTGTTTGTAATTGCTTAACATAAATCAGATATGCTTTTTTGCCACCTTAGTGGAATAAACAAAAAGGTCGTTAATAATCACTAATAAAACTGTAAGCTCTTTTAGTGTAGTCTCATTTCCCTAGCATTCTAGTTATTTAACAATAACATGCTTGTTAATCCATTATTTCCTTCTTTGATATATTAATACTTTTGCAATAATTTTAAGTGGTATATCCACAATAGCATTTATTTTAAATTCAATATGGCTTGAATAAGCGCATGGCCTGCCTGATTGTATCTTGCCTGGATTTACCTTAGTTTATTTACACTTGTTCATGCCTTTTCGAACCTGTAAATAACTCCTCTACTACTTTACCTCTTTACGATCTTTTTGAAGAGCATGCTATAGTCCCGTGGCACAATATTTTTAAGTAACTTATTCCACAATCGTTAGGTTCCCGGAGTATAAAGAAATGTACAGAGATAATAACATCGGTGAGAATAAATATACACCTTTAATAAATTAAGTATCTATGCAAGAATTTCGCTTTTATATACCTATTTGTGATTGTTAAATACGGACACTACAAACTTCCGTTCCTTCTATCTTTTTCGCTGTTATAATTGCCGCGGTACAGTAAAAAATATATATTAAAATTTAACTATCTACTTAATTATATAGGACACTGGGTTTAATACACAATCTTCGTTGTTGGGTTCTTTATACTGAATAATATTTATGTTTTTAAAAAATATCGAACTTGTCCTACTTCTGGCATTTGTAGATTTATTTTTACGAAACAATTACTTATACTTATTTTAAATAAGGTAATGAACTATAGGACCGAAACTTTTGAATAATGTCTATTTATGCAATTTCGACGAGATTTGCACGAATATAAATAACAAAAAATTTAAACTTTTTATTTTAAAGGAAAATATTGAATTTGTCACAAAATTTGAAATCCAAAGTTTGTTTATATGCTTATTTTCAACTTTTCTCGAGTCAACTTTCAAGAGGATTGCAAAAGCTTCCGTCTAATGAACCACCGAATCAAATTAGTTGTATTTTTATAGTGGATACTTATACCCTTAGCCCTGATTTCAGCTTAATTAGATAAGTAGTTTTTATTAACTTAAGTAAATATATTAAGAAAATAAAACATCACAATTTGCATAGGCAACTCTCCAAGTTTTGCAATGTTACAACGGTCATTACACTTCTCTCATATTTATTTTGTCATTATATTTTTTCGGGGTGTATTAATCTTATTAAGTCCAATGTTGCGTAATCTATTAATAGAGAAACTATATGCATAAATTCATTAGAATTGTAGGGAGTCCATGGATGTAGGTGGCACAGGATCGAGACGAGTGGCACTCTAGAGGGGAGGCCTGTGTTCAGCAGTGGACGAATACAGACTGAAATGATGATGATGATAAATTTGATAATGTTTATTACACTATTCTATGAATCTCCTGCATATTTCTGTCATTCACAAAACGTCAGCGTCATTTGATATGTAATTTACGAGCAATAACAAGGAGCTCCTAATAACATTACTGCCGTTTCATATCCCTTAATACTTGGTTATTGAACTTAACATCGTGCCGATGCAACGTAAATTAATTACACGTCGCAGGTTGTTCTTTTTGTATGTCCATCGCGCGGACATGAATAAGTGTTCGCCATATTGAACTGTCAGTGTAATAAGTATCAACGATAACGATCCAGTGATATATAATACCTAGATTTCATATATAACGACGACATTTTGACGAGCTCGGTGGCTCAGTCGTGAATGACTCGACTTTGACACCAACGCTCGTGGGTTCGATTCCCACACAAGACAAACATTTCTGTGCATGAACATAGCTATTTATTTGTGGCTGGATGTTTAAAGAGACGTAGGGCGTAGCAAAGCATCCCGTCTGAAGAAGTACCTCCACCTCACAAAAAACCGCAGTCAAATAACAACTCGCTAGAGGGTTGCTGTGTACCTGCGTGTGAGTGAGGGCACCAGTAAGCTCCTAAGGAGTTGCTGTGTAAGCAGCAGAAGAGGCAGCGCGTGAGTGTTGCTTAATATATTACAAGTGTTAATAGGCTACGGTAACTGCTTTACATCAGGTGGGCCGTATGCTTGTATCCCTCCCGATGTTGTACAATATATATATATATATATATAACACAAGTTTCATTATGCATATTGATCTACTTGATGCAGTAGTATGTAATGTAGTACTGAGTATTTTTGATGTTTTCTTTGAGGTAGGGCGCATCAATGCAGCTTGTGTGGGAAAGGACATCCTAATTGAAAACCGCAGCAAAATAACAACTCCCTGGAGACTTGTTGTGCTCCTGTAAAAGCGAGGTCACCAATAAGCTCCTAAAGAGTTGCTGTGTTAGAAACAGAGGTGGTACCGCACAAGTGATATTTAATGTATTGTAACCGTACATAGGCTACTTTAACCGCTTTACATCAGGTGGGTCGTGTGCTTGTATGCCTCCCGAGGATGCATAAAAAAATAGTAACATTTGCATTACATCGTCGGTCGGCGGCACGTCCCTCGAGGCTGACGAGGTTTAAGTTTCTAAATTTAATGAAGTAGTGATGAAACTGAATCCTACTATCGTTCAGCACTATTCGTTATTAGTTTGTCTATCTATCTGTATGTCCGTTGTGCAGGTGTCACTAGAAAACTACTGAACACATTTAAAAAAAAATAACGGTGATAATTCGAATTCTGGGGTAATATTCAAGTTTTTTTTTAATAATATATTTAGGGTCGATGCTTGAGACGTGAAAAATAATACGGGTGAAAAATAAGACGTGAAAAATAATAATCGATGGCAACATCTCGTTTCATATAAAAACTACGGCGCAGTCAATTACTTAAACATGAAGGTTAAGAACATAGCTGACTCATTTGTATTTAAATTATCGTCTTTAATTAACCGAGATATTGTAATGTATTCATATATTCACATATAAGACGAGCTCGGTGGCGCAGTGGTGAAACACGCTGTTACACTACTTTGATACCAACACTCGTGTGTTCGATTCTCACACAATACAAACATTTGTGTGCATGAACATGTCCGTTTGTCTTGGTCTGGGTATTTTCTATGTATAATAAGTATGTATTTACAAAAAAAAATGTATTTACGTATGTTTATCAGTTGTCTAGTACCCATAACACAAGCTTCGCTTACTTTGGGGCTAGATGGCGCTGTGTAATTTGTCCGACAATATTTATTTATTTTATTTATTCGCTACATCTATAATATATTTATACATACATACATGTACAATTTTTATTTTTGTTTATGTAAATCGGCATCTAGTAATTGCCTAATTTAAATATATAAATATATAATAATCTAATAAAACAATTGAAGGAAAATTAATATAGTTTTCACAAGTATTAACCATACTCGTATCGCAGGTGAAAAGGGTTTTTCATTTATTTGGATATGAGACTTTTGCGCTTGTAGGTACGGAACCTACTTGAATGATTTTTGTATTTTCCTGATATTTCGGCGACGTTGCAGACGCCATGGTCACGAGATGACTGGAGAGGGCGAATAGGTGTCAGCCTGTTAAGGGCAGACATATCTGTCTACCCAATTTCTGCATCGCAGAAACTCAGCGCCTTATTACTCAGCGCCTTATACACTACACTCACTATGTACAAAGTCAAAATCTTTTTATTCCGTAAAAATGGCTACATTTGTTTGGAATCGTCACAATTTTTTTCCCTACCGTGCAGTTTATGACTAGGTGAGCACTGATAAAAATACTGCCAAAAAACTCAGGCATCCCTCTTTTGGTATCCAAACAAATTTACATAATTTATTAATTAAATTATAATTGGATCGACTCACTCCCAGGCATTTTTATCATTAATATAGTCAGATACTTTATAATATGCCCTGCTACACAATTTGGCTTTAATAGTAGTTTTAAATTTGTTTATTGACAATTCTCTTATATTGCTGGGAAGTTTGTTATAGAACCGTATACATTGCCCGATAAAAGAATTACTTATTTTGTGGAGACGGCTTGCATGTAACACAAGATTATGCTTATATCTAGTATTTATGTTATGAGTATCACTCTTTTTACAAAATGAGTCTATGTTTTTATGGACATACAAAAGATTACAAAAGATTTTATTACGATGCGACTGTTAAAATATTTATTTCTTTAAATTTTTTTCTAAGGCTCTCCCGGAGACCAAGTTTGTAGATAGCTCTTATGCCTCTCTTTTGCAATAAAAAGAAGGTGTTAATGTCCGCGGAGTTACCCCAACGAAGAATTACGTACGTTTGGATATTTCTATTCGAAACCCACACGTTCCCAACCACTTGAATTGAAACCGTCTTCTGGATTGGATAAAAATAAATCGCGATAACTCTCGTAGCTACAATAGTAATATTAACCCGCAAAAGTTTAAAATTGTTGTCATAAGAATTTAGCACAAAAAAAAACCGTACCGATATACAAGTACGACGTCCCGTCCTATGCAGCTATCAATATAGACCATGTTAATGTACATCACAGTAAACCGCACCCAAATAACGACTCTGTGGAGGGTTGTTGTATTCTTGCGTGTGAGTGAGGTCACCAGTAAGCTCCTAAGGAGTTGGCGTGTTAGCAGCAAAAGTGACATCGCGCGAGTGATACTTAATGTAATGCAATCTTTCATAGGTTACGATAACCGCGACACGGTCCAAAGGTTGATAACAATCACGTTGTCCTGCTAAATTGGTAAGCAGTTATCGTATCCTATGGATATTTACTACACAAGGATGAGCCGCGCTTTTTATACTAGCTAGCATACGACCCGCTTGTTAAGCGATTACCGTTGCTTATAGTACTTGAAATTCGTACAAAACATCTTTTCCATCTGAGCGTTATTCACGTTCTAATTTTTTTTACAATTTCACAAAATGATGCGTCCAGTATGATTTAGAAATTCCTTAAAATGTAGCACGTTACTTAGATGATAATCATCTTAAAATATCATTCTGTTTGCAGTTTACGATGAATCAGGACGCATGGTGAACATCTTCAACAATCCTTATCTGCAGAATTTCCTCCTCAACGCTGGAAACCTGCCACTGTTCTGGAACTTTCTGAATCCTTTTTTAAATTTTATCCGTGTAAGTATTGAAAACACCGATGTCAGGGATAATAGGGCTTCTGATGAAACATGAGCAATTTTGTTGTAATAGGCGAATCTTAACTACGCTCAACTTCCACATTCTTCTATTTTTGTATTCTATACCAGCGACGTATCAAAAGGTAGACACGTTATACACCAACATTATTGGTATTTCAAAATGGCGCAAGTAGTACTCGTACTATATCTACGTACAGTTATTTATTATGACACTTTGCTCTAACAAAGAGACAAATGATAGGCCATACCTGTCGTTAGAAAGAGATGAATATATATCTCAGGGGACTTATACTTTGTGGCAAAGTAATGTATGGTACGTACGATGTACGTATAGCCGCGACGCGAGAGCGTGCCAAACTGAATGCGAGTTTGGCAATTACCTTACTTTCGTATTGCCATTCTAGAGCGTGTACGGCGTATATATGGCTATAAAGACATCTTAGTTCCTTATACCTATATTTATTACTTATACCTATATTTTGTCATTCTTTTACATGTACAAACTTTCGGAGCGTGCCTCTTCTTAAGGCCCATACTCTTTTATTAACTACTTCTCTTTTATCATCCTTGCACAACGTACGCATCTTGACCGCGTTAATTTTACTTTCATGCATATAGCAAAGCAACTTTCATGCCCCAGCTCTTGCTTTCATATTATCTTTGGATACAGCACTGTGCCATTTATAAGTGAGCTGTAATTTCTAGCTTAAATTTTTATTGATCATATCACAATGGTAATATTCAAATTTAGCTTTGTATTAAAGATGCAAAAAATGGAAGTTTGTAGGAGCCGAGGAAGGCCGAGACTTACCTACCGTGATTAAATTCGTCGTATCCTATCAGAAGGTGATGTTAGGAGCCCTAGAAATCGGCGAGCGTGCATGAGAAGAACAATGAATATTAAAAAAGCGAGTGAGGTATGTAAGGATCGAGTCACGTGGCGCTCGGTTCTCTCTGCCTACCCCGTAAGGGATTTGGCGTGAAGTTATAGATAGATAGATAGAAGTTTTTATTGCTTTAAAGTTTTCTTAGTCCTCCGTTTACACTCACTCGACACTCGAGATTAGTGGTATACCTTCCATCATTAAATAAAAACATTACAGCACAAACCGTAATTCTTGTATTTGTTGTAATTTCCTCTATTCGCTTCTCAAACACCGGTATCATGTTTTTTTTTGCATTCAATTATAAATAAGCCTTATTCCATATAGTTATGCTTCATCGTTGTGACTAGACTTTAAAAGAGGTAGGACGCATCAAAGCAGCGCCTGACTAGGGAAGTACCTGCACCTCACAGAAAACCGCACCCAAATAACAACTCCCTGGAGGGTTGTTGTGTTCCTGCATGTGAGTGAGGTCACCGGTAAGGTGAGTGACATCACGTGAGTGACACTTAATATATTACCAGCGTTCACAGGCTATGGTAACCACTTTACATCAGGTGGATCGTATGCTTCTATGCTTCCCGACAATGTATAAAAGAAAAGTACATTACAATAATATCATATCATTATCTGATCTAGAGAGGGGAAGTCCCTGTAATCACCTCCGTACTTTAAAATAAACTCACCTATTTTAGACTCATTAGGAGTATTTTATCAATATAGTGTTTATTGTTATATATTTTTACTACAATTATATATATCGCAACTTGATGTTCATTTCAGCCGTTATCGATAAGTGGATCATCAGCATGCTATATGATTCCAGTATCAGAGCAAGTAATCCAAAATTTATACCATGATCCGGTATACCAGAATAAGTTGACTCTACCTAAAAAAGATCCAGTAATAGAACCAAATCCCTTATGCGCTGGCAGAAGGGGGTCATTCTCATCTCCAAAGTCATGCAATGCTTACATGAACTGTTGGGATGGATGGGCTTTTGAGCAAGAATGTCCTGCAGGATTATTGTTCTCTAATGCAGGATATTGCGATTACGCAGATAAAGTTGACTGCCAGAGCAGGTCTAAACCTCGTAAGTATATTTTACAAATATAAGTTACATAATTAGTTATTTCTGATAGACATTTTGCCGTTAAATCTTAATCTATGAACGCTCATGTGCAATTTTTGACTTACTCCCAAAGGCATAAAAGATGCCTAAAATGTGTGTCGCACTATCGTCTTTGGAGTCAAGGCCAACTGTACCTACACGTGGTGCATACTGGCTATTTAAAAAACTAGAAACGAGAGGTAGGGAACATTAAGGCAGTCTGACGAATGTGTCTTAACCTCACAAAAGACAGCAGTTAAATGACAACTCTCTGGAGGATTGCAGTATTCCAACGAATGTTTGAGTACGCCAGTAATCTGCTAAGGCGTTTTTGAGTTAGCAGCAGTGGTGGCAACCTACGATACTCTTTGTACTGTAAGCGTTCATAAGCTACTACAAAAACTTTACATCATTTAGGTCGTACATTGCTATGCTTTTCCACATTGAATAAAAAAAATATTGTGAAATAGTTTGAAAACGTACCTAAATAGAACATCGCGCGGAACCATCATTGAAGCCGGATATTGACAACGTTGTGCTACTACCCTACTGATAAATTTAGACTTTTTAGAACTTTGATACGCTCGACCTGATAATACTTCAGCCTAACAGTGGCTCCATAATAAAAATAAAAAATCTAGTTATTAAAAATATCTTTGTACACTCTCTATGCGCCTAAGATGTGATCTTTGTCTTTTATGAACTGCAAGTTGCCAACTTAAAAAAACTCGTTTGTTTCGGTGCTATATTTACTCCAGAAAAAAACCCTTTGTTTCCTCACAGGATATCTTCAGAGTGTTATGTTTTATACATTGATTGTCTTTTCAATTGAATTGATATGATTTTTTAATTGAATTAAATTAGTATCTTCGCCAAATTCTGAAAATTAGGGAACAGATTTCGCCAATCCTAATAGATTAGGAAATGAGGAAAATGAAAATTGACGTACCTTGTTGTCATAGAAATCGAGTTAATATTTGTGTCAAATGACACATAGTTCCGCTGTCATGCCAAACATTACATACATACCTACTACGCTAAACATAATATTGTGTAAATGAATTGTGATAAGATGTCGACAGATAGGTGGAAATAGAAATGTCAAGTGGAATATTATGTAAACACATCAATTCGTATTCAACATGTTGCACAACTGCACGGATGTTTTCAACCTTTATATTTTTATAGGCTAAATATACATCTAGTTTTTTTATAACCGTATTACCTTAATACCCCTCTAAAATGGCTTTGTGCTTTAGAAACGCTAATAGAATAGAATGTTAAATGAAGATTAAATGTATGAACACTAACATTAACAGATATCGTTGTCGCAGGTTAATCCTGTGCGGTAAACATTTAACATTTGATTCTACAACTCTTAGTAACTGAAAGTCATTTATTACCCCTTCAAGTGCAGACCATAGATTTTCGAAAGTGTCTATATAGACACTGTTATATGATATAGTCACATATTAAATATCGATCTCTGAGTCTGAAATGTGGTCAAAAAGTGGAATGGAATCGAATCGAAGATATTAAATGTTTTGAAATCTAGAGCAGAGGCTAAGATCTTAAAACATAAAATGATTGTCTATAATATTACAAATGATGTTTAGTATGTATGATCGATTATATATTAGAAAAATATTTTGTTCTTGGGATTCCGAGCTAAAAGGCAACACGAGTACCTTA
Organism: Pyralis farinalis; assembly: GCA_947507595.1. Classification (NCBI taxonomy): domain Eukaryota; kingdom Metazoa; phylum Arthropoda; class Insecta; order Lepidoptera; family Pyralidae; genus Pyralis; species Pyralis farinalis. The sequence continues at coordinate 8,170,281 of OX382261.1, read as the reverse complement.
TTGCTGCAATTGTGACATGTGTATCCGCTCTACGCCCCTGTCTTGGGATCATAATTGAAATGAATTACAAACCTAAAATTTGCATAATTTATCCAAAATATGAATTCTAAGTTGAATAAATAGAAAAATCAAATTTTGAATGCTGTATCACTGTATATATAAAATATATATAGCATACATATAAAAGAGCCGGTTTTTTAATGTGATACACATGTCGCCATTATTTGTTCCTCACTAAATAGAGTTAAAGTACAATTTAAAAATATTTATAAATAATTATACTTCATAAAAATAGTTTTGTAAAGCATAATTACACTTTTAGTTTTGTATATTTTCAATTTAATGCATTATTGTTGATTATTTTGATACACAAAAGTCTAAGCACTTGTGCCAATTTCATATTTCGAAGATTTTGAGACTCATGGATGTAATCCGACTAGACATTATTTCCTTAACTGGCTAATAATTCTCAGATATAATAATATTGATAAAAGCCATTTTAAATAAAAATTAACAGAATTAATTCAGTGTACGTAATAGCGAAAAGCAATAATTTTATTTCCTGAGACTGTGATTGTAACCAAAAAAATAATTAAACATCCTTATGACTCAGTCACTCAGCCTTCATTTTAGCCCAGTAGGAAACTGCAGCATTTGAACTAAGTTCTCTATTATTACAAAAGCATTACAAGGACTGCCTCCTTACCAAAGTACAAAGAGTAGTTGTAGAAATCTATGATTTGTACAAATATTCAACAAGTGTATGTAAATATATTTTAAAATATAATATTAGATTCAAATGTTATATGTATTCTGATATGATTAACTGTTTCGTTTCTAGAATTCAACACTCCGTGCGACTACGACTTTCAAACTTATAGAAACAAAGCAAATTGCAATGAATTCTTCGTATGCGTTAGTCGAGAGCCGATCAAATTCAAGTGCCCTGCGGACCTGAGTTATAGCGAGGTAATTTTAATACCCTTTTTTCAAGAATACGAACAGTGCGCTTTTATGTGAAAGACATTGTCTAGAGATGCAATTCTCCAATTACCGATCATTACTAGTCATCGATACTGTTTGTGCCATCTTGTTTGAAGGTAAGTTAAGGTAACCAAGATTAACATATATATATATATATGTTTAAAAGTGTTAATTAACTACGGCAGACTATTAAATAATTTTTGCCATGTTATTTACCATTGCAAGATGTGATAAACTACCCGTTGCTTGTATACGCGCCTTTGTTATTGAATAGCGATTTTTCATGCAAGATTTCAGACTCTTAGATTCAGCGATCGCTCTAGAGAATATAGTCAGTCAGTGAATTTTATTTTTCACGTGATCATAAAATTAATTTCGTAACAGCCTTTTAAGTAAATTCTTATGCCTCTTAAATAGCATTCTCCCAAATATCAATAAATCAAGAGGTTAGGACTGTGCGTTATTATGTACATAACAACGCGACTGGGCTAACACGCCCGCTTTGCATTGGATATTTTTCTTTTCATTTCGAATGTTTCTACTGCATTATATTTCCGTGAAATGACTCATTACTTTGAGCTCAATCCGATGTTCAATATACAGTCATACATAGGAGATAAATAAATGCAGTATACATGCACAATAAATACGTATTCAAGTTCTTTCATCCATTGAGAAGGGAGGCGAATAAAATCGATGAACATTCGGACAATTTCAGCTGTCCTTGCGACCTTGCTTTTATCGAGTACCTATTGTCACCATCCGCATTCATGTACAATAATTATAGTAGGGGAACAGCTTCATTTTTTAACAACTGGTTTGAATAATGTCGTTAAAAAAGATTTATATGAGAGTTCTATTAACATGCCGTCGAATTCTAAAGTACTGGATACATGTAAAAATATTCTGCATACATGTAAAAGGCCGTAAAAACAAAACGAATTTAACTATAACATTGAGAAATAACTTAAATTAAATATCTCATTATAAAACTTCAAATATATGAATGTTCTATTTATTATAAGCTAATATTAAAGAGATTAAAATATTGTTTTCCAAACGACAGATAGCCATACGGAACATCATGGGCGTGAGGCACGACTCGCGCTTGACAAATTCGTTTTATTTTCTATGAGCTACGTCTATTACTGATTATTGTTATATTCATTGACTACTACTATTACTTGTGTGAAACTACATTCGTGAAGTCTTCGTACGAACTTAAAAATTTCCGGTATAAAATGTAGTAGTTTTTTGACGAGACTAGTGTAATCTTGTAGATAATGATAACTGGACAAAGGCTAATGTGTTCGATTCTCACATGAGGCACTCATTTGTGTGTATGAAAGTGCCTGCTTGTCTTGGCTATTTTTGTCTATTTTTAAGAGAGGTTGGGCGCATCAAAGCAACTTGACTAAGTACGGAAAACCGCAGCCAAATAATAACTGCTTAGACAGTTGTCGTGTTCCTGCGAGCGAGTGAGGTTAGGTTAGGGGTGGCAACGTGCGAGCGTTACTTACTGTATTGCAGGCATCATAGGCTACGGAAACTCCTATACATCATGACGAGCTCGATGGCTCAGTCGTGAATGAATGAACGCTCGTGGGCTCGATTCCGTCACAAGACAAACATTTGTGTGCAGGTACATGTCTGTTTATCTTGGTCTGGATGTTTAAAGAGAGGTAGGGTGCATCAAAGTAACCCGTCTGGGGAAGTACCTCCACCCCACAGAAAACCTCAGCCAAATAACAACTCCCTAGAGGGTTGCTGTGTTCCCGTGCGTGAGTGAGGTCACCAGTAAACTTCTAAGGAATTGCTGTGTAAACAGCAGAGGAGGCATCGCGCGAGTGATACTTAATATATTACAAGTGTTAATAGACTACGGTAACTGCTTTACATCAGATGGACCATATGCTTGAATGCCTCCCAGCGTTGTATAAAAACAAAAATCATACGGTCGCTTGTATGCCTCCTAACTTTCTACAAAAAATCCTAAATATTGGTTCGGGATGGAATAGTATTTGTGTGCTAACCGTATTTTTGACTTCGCTAAAAAAACTAAAATAAATACATGGGTCTGCTGCATTACCATTATAAAAAAATGCATATACGCTCGTGTACTGAGATAGCCGTCCCCCTTGATATCTCGTAGTCTGAACATACAGAACGTCCAAAGGATATCTAAATATGAACAACGACATGAGGCTTACCTAACTCTGCTACGATATTATTATTGTATAATTATACTCACAATATTAATTTAGATAATATATGTACAGATTCGTATAATTTAATATACAACCGTCATTGTTATAATAAATACACGTTTTTAATGATACCAACCTTTATAAAACAATAAATATCCCGAATTAGAAATATGTCTGCAGAAAATTTAATAACTTCATAATATTACAAGCAATTTTTTTGTGACTGTCGGCGCGGCAAGTACTACTAATTAATTCCTTTTCCAGTTTACTCATATCTTAACTTGATAATTAATAAAATGAGAACTATAAATTCTACAATTAATAGGTTCCGATATACGACTAACATCATTATGGAACTGACATTTAGAAACAATAATTCCTATTAAAGAAGTAACTGGTTACTTCTTTTACAATGTGCACATTTTATTGTTTATAAGAACTTTTGTACTATATTTTATATATGTTAAAAATTCTCGAACTTTAAAAAATATAGAGGTACCTTACGGACATTTACCAAATAGTCTTTAATCGTGATATTTCTTTCTATCTACCTATCTTTATCGCCAGGTCCTTTGCGGGGTAGGTAAATAGAACAGAGCGCCACATGACGCAGCCCTTTTACACTTTACTCGCTTCTCTAAAATTCATAGCCCTTTTCATGCTCATTTGCCGGGTTTTAGGGTTCATGATCTAACCATATGATGAAATACGACCAATTTGATCGTGGAAGGTAAATCGAGGAATATCAGGAACTGAGGAATATCAAATCAAATCATATTTATTTGCATTAAAAGTGGTTACTATGGCTGGTATGACTAGTCTGGCTATAAGTCCTGTTACATAGAAACTTGTCTTTTTTTATTTTCAAATTGGAACGCGTTTGTTATGTCAAAAACTTCTTTCGATGTCCCACCGTTTTACATATTTTTTTCGTGTTGATTATCAAATTACAATATGGAATGGGGTGTTAAAGTAAATAGGATGGCAGTAATTGCCTTGCACAAAGTGAGTATGGAGCCGTCGGTCATCCTCCTCTGTGGAGGACAATGAAAGATCGGGGCGACCGCGTGCTGTTAGAACTACAAAGGCTTTTAATGCTGTTCAAGCCAAAATTCGCCGAAATCCCATTGGGAAACAAAATCTTAACGTGAGAAATGAAGACTCCCGCTAGGACTCTGTCCGTATAAAAAACAAGACCTGAAGCTCGGCGCTTATCGTAGATATACAAGATATGGCCTAAATTAATCCATACAATTGAAGAGAGTGGATCGATCAAAATGCCTTCTGTTGAAAAAATTTTCACGATTGGAGAGCACTACAACCAACAAAATTACAAAGTACGCACACAGTCTTAAAGAAGCCGCCCAAGTGGTCGGAAAAATACAACGTGGTCATCATCCTGCGTCTGTAATGGTTTGGTGGGGGATGCCTTATCATGAAGTCACAAAGCTTCATTTTTGTGAAAAAGGAGTGAAGACTTCAGCCAAAGTGTCTCAAGAGACTGTCTTGGATAGTGCTATGAAACCTCTCAGCAATACACTTTTTAAAAATGTACCGTTGAGTTTGCACCTTGTCGCAAGGTACCAACTACCCAAGCCTGGCTCGAAACCAACGTTCCTGACTTTATAAGAGCTGTAGACTGGCAATCGTCTAGCCCAGATCTAAACCTATACTTCGACTATAAATTATGGTCAGTTTTAGTGGACACGGCCTGCTCAAAACGACACGCCACGCTAAATATCCCGTGGAAACAGTGCATAAATCGATAGATTCGTGGCTAGAGAGACTAAAGGCCTGTATCAAAGCCAAAGGTGGCCATTTCGTATAGAATTATTTTTTATCTTTTGCCGAGACTTCCATAAATATGTACATATAATTAAGTTTATTAAGATTACATTACTTCATAAAAACATAATCGTCATATCCCAAAATAGCAAAATTTTTAATTGCAGTCACAACTAAAGAGAAAAAGTCATTAAAAGCCGTAGCTGTGTCAATTTGTTTCGTAATTGATTTATTATTATGCACAATCTATATATATAAAAATGAATGTTTGTCTGTTTTTGAGTCCATAGATGCCCATCTATGGACTCAAAAACGCCGGGCAGATTTTGATGAAATTTTCAGGGAATCTTCAGATAAGTCCCGCGGTGAATGATGATGATGATGAATTTGTTATGAAAAACAAAAATTTTATCAAGATTTTTTTTATTTAGATTTTATTTAACCAAGATTCTTCTATTTCTTCTATACATAAATTCGTTGATTTGTTTGAATGTATACTCCTGTTTTGTTGCGAGTAGTTCATGCATTTTTTAGAGTAACCGAATAACTTTTATATTTATTTTTGTTAGTAAATTTCATTTTTTGTAATAAGTGATACGAAGGAAGTGCCTTCTGATACCCGCGATATATTTTTAGGTCTAATACTTCATTTGATGGTTTTAATCAGAAAGCATAGATTGTAGAACAAAATTAAAAGTTCATAAAAATTTATGAAAGCTTTATTCACATCTATTTCGGTATATACTTCAGACCATGATATACTTTGCAGGTAACAAAATTATTAACATTAGGAAAATGTTTTCAGAATTTAAATCTCGTGTTTTAGTAAAATAATACTTTATGATAGCGTTGATTAGCGTTTTTGAAGTGAAAACTTCTTTAGCAGCGTTGTGCACTTTTTGGGATGAGTAAAAAATGCTAAACTCGCGTCAGGCCGTTAGGACACGTGACCCTGACCGTAAGATTTTGGTAAGAATTAGAACTTAAGTTCGCTGCAGCGCTAAAACATTAGTAACCTCTAATTAAACAATTAAAACATGAAGCGCTAGATCGTTCATAGGGTATTATTTTCTCGCGACCATAACGTTGTAAGCGCCATGAAATTGTTGGCGTTTACGCGTTTCGTTCAACGTAGTTTATCAACATCGCAGTTTGGTTTAAGCGGCGCAGGGCGAGTGTGCGTGTGTGTTTGAGTTTTAGAGATTGGCGATAATGATGCTGGTAATGATGATGGTGAGTCGTTGAAATTATGGATGAAAGTTGATTTTTCTGAGAGATAAACTTTTTAGTAAAATAATTGTAATAGTTCTGAAGTGTTAAATTTTTAATGTAATATAAATTGCCATGTTTGTGTACGATAGCGCAATAAATGAATATTGTATTTTACCACATACATGATAGTACTTTTATACTGATAAATAAAGCAATTCGTGCGAAATTATTCCCTAACCATTCCAAAATATTCAAAAATGCACAACGTTCATTTTCAAGTTTTCACTTCTGCCGGCACTCCCGGAGTGCAACCCGTTTTGTTTTTTTATTAGAATCTCTAAAGTTTGAGCTAGACATCAGACAGACCTAGACGATGACTGTGGAATTAGGTATATTACTAATTACTAAATCCACGCAGGAGTTTTGCCTTGTTGGTTCAGTAATATGCGAAATGCAGTTGTAATTCTGCAACAAATGCAGGAAAACACCCTGAACATTTGTATCCCTTAATATATTAATATAAAAAATACAGGAAAAAAATCGTAATAGTTGAAGACCTAAGTCTTCAACTATTACGATTTTTTTCCTGTATTTTTTTTTTAATCTATGTAACAGTTTGTCAAACCTATCCAGAAATATGTATGGCTTTGTCTGCTAGTCTCTCGAATATGGAATTCTATACAGGCACACAATAATACAGTTGTGCATAGGTATTTCTATTCCACAACATTCAAAATATTTTAAGTTATTTTTGCAGAGTATGCATATGCCACACCCTTTTTGTTTTTCTAAAAAACGCATCATCAAGCACGTAATGATGCATACGTAATAGTATGCATATGTTTCATTTCTTGACAAGATAAAAGTTTCTGAAAGACAAATAACATCTACTTCTTTGTATGTGACAGTTCCGGTAACCGTAAAAAAAATATCAAAAATATCAAATTCCTCAATTTCCACATCTTATCACGTTCACTATAATTCTCATCCTGCATTCTTTCTGCATGCCCGAACCAAAGGCATGCCTTTTCTTACCTTAACATCAGCATAAATTAGTAAGTTTGTATCCGAGATGTACAATCTATTTCGTTTTTTCCATCACAGTAATCATTGCCTCTAATCCTTGTGTTCGTTTTGGTATCCTCTTTCACATCATCTTGGTTTTCTTCGCATTTTTTTATGTCAAGAAAGGCTTCCAAGTGCCTTTCGTGGTGATTTTCTTAACAATATGTTATTGTTTCCATGCAGTTGACAATTCACCATTATGTCATTCGCGATCGTAAATTCGTAGATCTCATTTTCTACAGACAATTGTCCAGATGGAGAATGAACAACTGAGCTGGCAGCAGACAAACCTACGTGACGAAAAATAAGAGTAATAAGCTGCCATTATCCTTTACAAACATTACAGAGCACATAGTAGGACTCCATTGATCGCGTATCCTGTCTTTATGTCCCAGTATTGTGCCATACAACCCTGTCAGATGCTTTCTGTCAGATTTTTCACAAAATAGCAGAAAATCTTCTGGTCAACTAGTTGGTATCACAAAGATAACACTAAAACAAGTGTCGGTCTGCCCGATGGTGGGCAGTTACCATAACCCATGAACACTTGCAACAGCAGGGACATCACACGTGCTTTATCGATACTACAAAAACTTCTTCACACCATTTTTGAGGAATCTCATGTATCTTAAGAAAACCTCGACAGGGCCTTCATTTCACAACTTAAAATTTCTCAGTTTATATTTATTCGGTTTACGCCGTGCAATTATATATATATATTAAATTGATATAGCGACCTTCAAGAAAAGTGTCTGTTCCCTTGAAACGCTGACAATGAATCGATGGTTTTTTGTGCCTCTGTGCTACCTATAAGCAATAATCACTTGCCGCTAAGTGATTGTATTTTTATTTAATCAAGTTTTACTACTTACTAAGAAGGTTTCACGTTCGGTTTTCACTTTTGGAATTATACTGGTTAAGTCAATGCTAATTAATTTTTGGTTCATTCAGTTAGGTTTTAATCGTTATTCTGTTGGTAGTTTTCTAAACCTAATCTCTGATTAGTATTTATGGTGATCGTTCCAGGCCAAGACATACCCATTTCAAATTCCTCTAATAAGCACTATCGTATAGCATAAATAATTAATGGTAAATACACCAATAATATCTTTTAAACCTCAAAGCACGTACATTTTACTGAACCTGTAATAAACACTTTTGGAAACTTTAATCATGATCATATCTCCAGAGCCATCTAGCGGTTTACTCAAAAATTTCCAACAGAATTGTAAGTACGGTCAGCGATAAAAATGTATACATACCTTGCAGGTTAGAACGGAGTGAACGGCAGTATGCATCTTCTGCTAATAATGCACAACATTGACACATTCAGGTCAATTAGTGTGTCATTAGCAGAAAGTATATATCTATAAAACCTTTTTCATGATAATCTTCTAAACTGGTGTATTATCAATCTTACAAGGTCGACTTTAATTTCAATATCTTTATACTAAATAAATGTACTCGTATAATTAGTTCATTATTTAAAAGCATTGTACTATTTATTGCTATTGCCGGCCGGCCTCTAGATTGCTCAGTAATGCGACGGCTAAGTTTAATTGTAATTACATATTACAAGCGTTCATAGGCTACGGTTATCACTTTACATAGGTGGGCTATGCTTATATGCCTCGCAACGTTCTATAAAATATAATTCCATCTATTTATCTGTAACTTCAAGCCAAATTCGTTGCGGGGTAGACAGAGAGAACCGAGCGCCATAAGACGCGGTCCTTACACACTTCACTCGCTTCTTTAATATTACTAACTCTTTTCATGCACGCCCGCCAGTTTCTAGCACTTTTGATATCACCTTCTGATAAAACACGACCAATTTGGACATGGTAGGTTAGTCTTGGTCTTCCTCGGCTCCTACATGCTTTCACTGTTTCGTTATTCTTTAATCTACAATATAATTCATTCAATAGATTTCTCAAAACAGAAAACAATGTCATAAAAAATATTTTTGCTACAGCTGTAATTTGAATCACGGACGACCCGGTGCCGCGTCGAGATGATAAGATTAAGTTGGTTAGCTTAGCCAGTACGATTAAGATTAAGTGAAATTATAAATATTATTGATAGTATGGTTTCTAGATAAGTGATGGACCAGTCGATAAGGTACCGGCCTATTGAGCAATAGGTATCCGGTTGGAATCCTGGCGGGGGCGTCTAAATTCGTGTTTTCGGATTTATGTACGTACATATTTGTAATTATCACTTGCTTGGCGGTGAAGGAAAACATGGTGAGGAAACACGCACGTGCAAAAAATTATATTTCGAAAGACGTGTTACCTAACCTAAAAAAGTTTTGGTTTTCCCTCAGGGTTGTGGATGTCTGATGGTAGTTGCTCCATGTGAAAATCAGTATCATCGCACAAGTCCTTGGCCTTAGGTAGCGGACCCCGCCAATCCTAATGGATTAGGAAACTGGATAACACTAAAAAGAAGAGATTGATCGAGTATCGTTTCTGCAAATAGAATATAATATATAATAGAATATCCCTGTCCATGCTGTAGTTTATGGGATTTAATTATGTAATTGATCATGATGTGAATTAATAAAACAAGCGGTCAGCCACAGCGCAGACGCAGAGATTTTTTTCCGTCCATATAGTACAAACAATTGACGTTCACTGTACATTTTGCTTTACTGCTTTGACCGAAATCAATAACGTTAAGAATAAATTGACTACTGACCACAAATGTTTGCCTATTCCGATTTGTTAGAAAACTGCTAACTAATTTCCTTTAGTTTCTAAATGCATAAATTATATTTTTCGAAACTCTCCGGAGAAAGATTAATAAGATACAAATTTTTCTTTCAGGTACTTGGTGTTTGTGACTACAAACAGCGTGTTGCCTGTGGGAGTACTCCATTAGCAGACACTCCCGAATTGCCTGGCGGAGTCCCAAGCGATCCTGCAAGTGGTGTCCCATCAAGTCCTCCCATTGACGTAACTACTGAAATCCCAAGTGCACCAGCAGCTCCTCCAAGCGGAGCACCTTCTGATTTACCAAGTGCACCTTCTAGTCCTCCTAGCGGTATACCAGCACTCCCCAGCGTTGTACCTTCAAGTCCTCCTATGGGAATTGCTTCTGCTCTGCCTAGTATGCCATCAAGTAGCTCTGGACTACCAATAATGCCTTTTCAGCCATTTGATAAAGGACTATTGTTCGCAAATTCATTATTTAAGAAAGACAGTAAGTATATATCTACTTTAAATTTTATTTCATAGTTATATAAAAGCCCCCACTCTTAATTCTGCTCGAGTGGAGTTTAAGAAAGTAATCTTGGATTACTTAAAGTTTGGAGTTCTTCCAATTTTTTAGGGACTATCTTAGCGGATTCCTATGCCCCTTAAGGAATCTAAATGCAAATTTTTGCTCCGTGAAAGCCTTTATAGCGATGCGCGCTTCATTTGTTCATTATACAACTGAACGAATAAATCACATAACGATCTTATAGAATATAGATGATCATTATGTGATTTATCTCGTTAGAATACAAGAAATTTAACAAAGAATTTCGCTCTTTATACAACTCGTCAACGACTGTTATCGGAAATTTGATATCACTGTCATATTTTCGAATGTTATATTAGTCGCAGTAGATGATTCCAAATCACATGCGAAATACTAATCATCTATTGTTTGAGAAAGATCTCTTAATTGTTAAGATGTTAGAAGCGATAAATATAAATGATGTCCATTCAAGGTCTTGAACCTTGTAAAACTTTTGTGGTGGAAGGCTTAATGACATTTTAGAGTTAAATCCGACCTCAGTCACCACGTGCAACTTTCTTCTTTGTGTGTAAATCCGTTGTAATATATTCGACACATTTCACAAAAAATTTCATTGCCACAGCCATTGAACTACAATGTTATACTTGTTTCAGGTTGGCTCGCCGCTAACGAAGCAATGTCACGTCAAGATGCAATTCGCCAGCTACTTTCATCAATAACTAAGAAATGATCTCATTTCATAGATTTATCAGTGTCTAATTAATTTTCAATGAGACCTAACCGCCTTCGATCTCCTATGACTTTTTCCAGTCTTTAATTCAAGCAATCTGATTGACCTCTTTTAGATGGTACACTAAATTAAATAGGTATAAGTTACTAAATATAAAAATATTTTTAATTTTACATTATATATATGGTCATTTGATTTTTCTCCATTAAATAAGAGAAAGTTTGTCTTAAGAGAGGTAGAGTGCGTCGAAGCAGCCCGTCTGGGAAAGTACCTTCGCCTCACAGAAAATCGCAATCATATAAAAACTCCCTGGGGATTGTTGTGTTTCTGTGAATGAGTGGGGTTACCAGTAAGCTCCTAAGAAGTTCCTAAGTTAGCAACAATAGGGGCCGCAACGCCCATGCGATCTTCGACTTTCTGGATTGCAAGCGTTCAAAGGTTACGGTAGCCACTTTACATCAGATGGAGCGTATGCTTGTATGTTCCCCGACACTGTATAAAAAAACAAACATTACCCTCTCTAGCTAATCAAATTTATTAAATTAGAAAATGACTACTATGCTAGGAATATACATCGGGTAAATTTCATTATTGCAAAAATCTAAATTGTTTAACAATTAATTTACATGCTAAACAATTGTCCCCCGGGAATCATTGGATTTCCAAAATGCACGATTTCTATTAATTTCCATGATCTATTAATTATTTCATTTATCATCTACATGTATAATAAACTGTGTCTTTAGTAGATTTTCTACTAGTAGATAGTAGATCTTCTATTTTATTATAAATAGCGACCCGCCCTTGCTTTGCATGGTGATGCGATGACAATCAAACTTCGTAAAATTGTCCTCTGTACTAATCCGAATAATCTTTGAAAATTGCATCAAAAATCCTCCAGTCTTTTTAGAGTGCGTGGGGAACATACATGCACATAATTTAAGAGAGATAGGGCGCATAAAAGCAGCCCGTCTAGCGAAGTATCTGCACCGCACGATATTATAACTATTGCGTTGGCAGCAAATTGCAATAATAATACATAACAATTACATTTTCGAACATGTGTAATAAATACATGTTAAATTCTTTTTATGGGTAGCAGTGATTACGATAATAGTGGAAATTAAAATATATTTCACATTTTACTACCACTTTAGTCATCTATGCCATTCATATAAGGATGGTTGAGTTGAGGGTGAGGTTACATGTGTGCACGTGTATATATGCATATCGATTACTACTACATTTAAAGAGAGGTAAGGCGCATCAAATCTGGGGAAGTACCTCCACCTCACAGAAAATCGCAGGCAAATAACAATTCCCTAGAGGGTTGTTGTGTTCATGCAAATGATTGTGGTCACCAGTAAGCTCTTTAGGAGTAGCTGAGGTAGCAGCAGAGTGGCTTAATGTGTTGCAAGCGTTCATAGGCTACAGTAACCGCTTTACATCAGGTGGGCCATATTTATATTATAAATAGCTAGCTACTTAAATATAAGCGTGAGCGTGGTATAGAACCAAAGGCAAAGGGAAACTAAAACCTAATGACAACCGAAATGAGAAGAATGCCGAGAGATATTAAGAAAGTGGAAGCCCTGAACGTGTATTGAATTTCGAATAACTTGTAAAACAGAGAAAGATTCGAATATATGTGTATAATACGTTATGAAATTACTTAATATCACCCGAATGATTATATACTTTATGTAAGTAATTTGGTTTGCGCTTGTTATCTTTGATGCATTTTCTAATGACATCACTTAATCAGAGAAACACGACAAGACCTGCGGTGTTCTGTAAGTTGGGGAAGCTTGGATTGGGGCTGCTGTTTTTCTATATCGCTGTGTCCTCACTATCTTTCACCAGAGGCCGTTTGTTAAAAAGCACGGTGCACATAGAACAGGTGAGATTTTGCTCTAAACATGTAGTGAGCATCTTACACTTGTAACTAGATCATTGGCACAATCGAAAATTTGCCTATGGCAAGTGTGGGGTTAGTAAGTCATCCTTCGTTCTCCCCGCGCTTTTGACGAGTGACATTGTTGTTTTACTTGAAATTTTTACAATTCAGTATAAAATGAGTTTTGTGTGACAATTTTGATAGCATTTTGTAACATAAGTGCTAGTGAAATTATACAGTAATGAAAAATCTCAAATATAACACGTTTATGCACTTTTTGGAAGACGTGAATAAGTTCATCAAGAAAACTTTGTAAAAATCACTATCGTTTTACGGGTGGTATTTAAATTGGGTTGATTGGGTCTGGGTATTGTCTTCCTGGGTCTTCCCAATATTTTTTCAGCACAGTTCCTGAAGCTGGAATATAGAATTAAGATTTTCAAATGGTTCTAAACTGATGACTTGGCTGTATGGGCTAGATCCCTTTGCCTTTCCCCTCGGGGATAAAAAGAACCAAAAAGAACTAAGTCATCCTTTGTAAAGTCCCGATCTGACATCTTGCGAGTTTCATTTATTTTCCAAAATAAAAGATAAATTCAGTGTAATTCACTTTATGGAACCTGAAGATGCCTTAGCTGGATGGAAGAAAGATTTCCCTAAAGAAGAGTGGGCTCACTGCTTCAGTCCATTGCATATGGCGGTGCTTAAATAGGAACGAAGACTACTTCGAATAACGAGAATTTTTTTAACAAATTCCAACATTACTCTGATATTAATTTTCTAAAAACTTTCATTATTACTCGCACTAGCACTTATACTGCATAAGTATATATTATACTCGTACCTATCATAAAAAAGCCTAGTAAGCCACCGCTGCTGCTTCACATGGGGCACAAATTACTAAAAAAATAAAATAGACAATTTTACTTAGCAAAAAAAAACGTGTGTTCATTTTATAACATGTCTCTACCTTAGGTGGTTATATTATGCATTATCTGTCAATTCGTGGAGAAGAAATTTGTCCAATCAAAACTTTTCTTGAAATTGAATTTCAATGTCTTGCCACCTCACTAATGTCATTTTTCCAAAATAAACCATGAACTGAAATCAGTTGTTGTCAATTTATTTTAGGGTTTTAGTTGGTTATTAGATTTCTTGCACACATTCATACAAGCAACCTAATTACTACAAACTGACATCAATACGATCTTTACTACGCATCAAATTTACGATTTTGAATGTACTAAAGACCACCACCGATAGCATACTGAAACGTCGCTTTGAGTTCAATTCTTATTCGCAAAATATCAATATTAAATTCGGAATATACAACAACAATACAGTTATGAATTGAAGAGCTGTAAAACTGAACGTTAGATTTATTTAAACATATTTTCATGCAAAAGTATAATTTAAATTTCCGACTATACCGGTGAATTTTCCAAAAATTGTCTTTCGTGCAAACCTTGTGCCGACAAATACGAACATACGAGTACAATAAAGAACACAGTCTAATCCATCGAACTGTTCTCATTTCATACATATATAAAGTAAGATTGCCTATTGATTTTATTCACATTAGGTTTTCAATGTCTTAGAGTTTACCTTGGAATTCTTAAAGTTTTAAAAGATCTATTGATTGATCATTGTTTTCTATGTGTTCGATTTTTCTTTGATGTATGTATACATGCCTTTTTCCCGAAATTAGTTGGCATTCTACAGTGAATCTAAATCGACATTACTGAAATATATAGTTTCTACCAAGTATCTACATACGAAAATAAACGTTAATCTCATAATTAAAAGAAACATTAATTCACAAATAAACGTATTATAATCTATCTATCTATATATTCCCTTGCGGGGTAGGTAGAGAGAACTGAGCACCACGTGTAATAATTGTTATTTAATTACTAATAATGTCTCTATTCCATCAACTTCTGAGCCAAAGCCAAATTTATCGGCACTTCGTAAACGCATCCTAATAATAACAGAGGCTGTGGTGAATGGTAGGTAAGATAGCTTTATAATTAGCAGCCTGACTAGGAAAGTACCTTCAACTTGCAGTAGACCACAGCTAAATAACAACACCTGGCTACTAATAGCTACTATCGCTGTGAGTGAATGAGGTTACCTCATTCAGAATCAGCTCTTTGGTGTTAGTAATAAGGAATGAAGGAATTCGCGGCCAGCGAGGAGTGGTCACCGATGGAGTATAAAAGTATATATATTATTAAAGGAGCAGCAAGTTGTGAGTAAGATGAGTAAGAATCCAGTCAAATGGTGCTCAGTTTGTCCTACTCCACAAGAGACTCGGCGTGAAAATATCGATAGATAAGAATATTATTAAACAAAGGAATGAAGCATTAAGTAAAATAGCAAAGCTCAAAGTCCTTCTTTGAAAGAAATAACCTCGATTCTTCCCTGTAGATAGACAGACTTATCAAGTATAGTCCACATAATTAATTTCACTAGTTATTTGTAAATACGGTAATAAAATTGTGCAGTGAAAATATATTGGACTTCATAAACATGAGTAAGGCAGTTCTATCAATTAAATTTTTAATAAATTTATAACATTTTTCATACGTACATTGTGAGAGTCTGTATACTAAGTTATTAGAGCCCTGTCCCCGGTTCGAATCATTAAATGGACGGTACCGTAACTAAACTACGAGTACTACGACCAAGTATCCCCACTCAGACAATATTATATCGACACTGAAAGGCATGGCAATTCATTAATGGAGTAATGTTTTGTTACGCCTTTATAACAAAACATTACTCGCATCAACATCTTTAGGATAAATCAACCTCATCTGCAAGCGGCGCACTTTTCAATCAAAGGGAGATTTACTACCAGTATATGGCATAAAATTATTTTTTTATCAGTCCAACAGTGCGAACACCTTAGAGAAGACAATCAAGTAATATCTTTCCTGGCAGTAACTTCGGGAAGGTTTGGTTTGCAATGCACTAGCCATACTCCTTATATTGTATGTGTTAAGACTGCAATAACAACTTTACATCAAGCGCACCGTATGTTTCGTCTACCCTACATGTTATTAAAAAAATCCTCAAAAGTTTGTATTTCAAAATCATTCTAAATAACGCAATCTGAGCTAGACAATAAATAAAAATAAGCACGCAACTTAGAATATAAGTATTTTATTTACATAAATCCATATTAAAACACTAGCTTAACTTAAATTTTACATTTATGACTAAAACAACATTAATTTCGACACAGCACCGACACTTTATGTTGGTGCCATGTCAAGGTCTCTCTGAAAGCTTTATTTTGGCAACAGTACGAGACAAAAATTTCGAAAGTACCACTTCTTTCTTTGTAAATTAAGTAACTGAGGCACAAAACGTTTTTTACACCAAATTTAGTTAAAGTATATGTTTATGTAATATATTGCAATTACATACTTCCTTAATTTACACATTTCACCATATAAGAGAATATCGGTTTTTAATGTGCCGTGTTATTGAGTCAATTATAATTACAAAACTGTAGCTAAATATATTGATTTGGAAACCATAAGTGTGGTAACCGAAAATGTATTCATTCGACTTGATTGCAATACGGTTATTGACAGATTTTGTTTTGCCTTTACGATCACTAACAGATCTTATAAACAGTCCACAGAATAGATTCAACACCACGAGCGCCTCTTCAGACAAACCTAACATTCAGGGTACTTTTCACACATTCACACACACATTTATTTCTATTGACTTCTGAAGAGGCATTAAATAATTATACCAAATCGAAAAGATTGAATTTCAGTCTGTCCTTCGAGTCGCTCCTTGTCATTCAATATCCCAGCTTCTTCAATGCTTTCAAGTCGACGTCACCGTAGTAATCTTCGCTGTAAAGTGTGATACATACGTTCAAGTAACAATGTAAAATATATACTTAAAAATATATATAGATATGTACTGATAATGGAGAACTCATAAATTTGAAGACTTTTAAATTATAGGTAATATAAATGCGCATAGTATTTATTGTTCTAAATATTACCGGACATTAAGATAACATACCTGGATTATCCCAAGGAGAGTCAGTAGAGCCACAACAGACCATCGGTTATTGTTACCAGTAATTACAGATATTAGAAAGATATTACAAAAAGAACCGAGAAGATATTAAAATGTTATTAGAAAGTGAATGTGATCAAAATAGAAAACAGAGTAGATGTGAAAGTTAAGATATAGGGAAAATGTGCAACAGTGCAACACTACATACAGAATAAATACAACGGAATTTAATTTATTATATTTTTTTATTAATTTTATCACTAATAATAAAACTTAAGTATTACAGTTTCTATCAAACAACAACACTCAGTCGCAGCGAATAATTCAGTACAAAATATATTTACAAGGTCATGGGTGTTATTTTCAGGGATGATGTAGGCGTTCTACTTTACAATTACACAGAACTACTTTAAATGCAAACCTGATCTTATGTTTATTAGGTACAAAATATACTATACATACAGTGACGGGTCAACTTAACACCGGTTTTGATATTTTATTAGATACTATCAAAACTAAAATACAATATAAAATAAATATTTCTATCGCTGTATGATTTCAACTAATTTCCTAACCGGCCTCTTGAAACTGCTTTGAAAAGGCTACAACGAAAAAAGTATTTGGCAACTAGAAACGAATACAAATACCCTCACTAAATTCGAAAATTTGAACCTGGAACACGCTCTTCGCGCATCAAAAGTAATTTTAATCATCGAGTTTTATTCGGTCTGTATAATTTACATTTTTACTGATGATGCGCGAAGATGCTTGGCTTTGTATTAATTATGTGAGTATTTAAAGGTAAGGTGGGGATAGGCTTAGTTCTCCTTTTGAGGGCGGGGTTTAAGCTGCTTGGGCTGGGTGACGCGGGTCTGGCCGTCTTGTTGGAGACCAGCCAGCAGCTCGCTCTTGCGGATCGCCTTCAGATCCAAATCACCGTAGTAGTCCTCGCTGAAAATGTACGCGAACTTACTGCCTTCCGCTTCTACTACATCCTTAAGTCTACTCCCTATCTCGGCTTAAAAGGCTATCACAATTTCCAGCAACTTTTACTATATTGCTACTCGTAACTGAGAGAATTGTGTAATGGATTCTTGTTCATAAGCGGCGATACTGAGTGAACTGCCTTGAAACAGTAACAAGAATGATATCCGTTCGCTTTTCTAAGAAATATTATGTAACGTTTGTTTTTCTCGTACAAATTAATGATGTAGTTCGGAGCTTACACAAAAAGTTCCTAAATCGAGTTTTGATTTCAAACGACCTTCAAAACCTGGTGACCGGTAGGAATGCATCGGTATTTAGAATTGATTGTTAGAGACAATCAGACCGGAATCGAAAAAACTAATTAGAAATCGTCGTATTGTTCTAAGGCAAAATGTATTGTCTAAAAGAGGCCTTAAATTAACTTACTTTCCGAAAACTCTTCAAAATTACAGAAAAATGACTTATTGTACAAAACACAATAGGTGTTGTATAAGCAACGGGACATCTTTTGCGTATTCGAATTGTTACGAAAGTAATATAAGTTCAAACTTGTACAGTTAGAGCGAACATGGTCAGCCATATTATATGTTTACATTAACAAATGGTTATTAGCATACGTTGTCCGTTACGCGTCGGTCGGTAGCGGCCACGGTCGAACATGCCTGACGATCGTAAGCGTTGGATATTGCCTTAAGTCATGTTAATTTTAATACTGGCCTAAATTTTCTAACCGTGCAAGGCTCCGAACCGCATACTTGCCGCCAGTTATTTAGGTGGGCGAGCTCAGCAAGATAGATAAATGCCTACAAGTGTCTAACTCGTTATACAATGACGGATACCTAACATGTCTGCAAGTGCAACTGAATTGTGTAGGCTTCAGGTATCGGGTGCAGAAGAATTGTTAGTCACAAGGATGACGTTGGTTGCGTGAAAATGTTATGGGGTAGTTCGATATTTTACAAAGAATGTCTTCTCACATGTAAACACCACTAGATCAAAAAGATGCACCCGTGATTATTACAATAATATCAAATGATGACTGTAAAAGTTTAAATGATGACAAAAGTTTTAGCGCATCAATAGTTCTTTGGGCATTCCAGTGATAAGACACAAAAGGTGTTAATTGTACCAAAATGACGCTGATTAAACACCACAAGACCAGTGATATCCAACCAGAGAGTGTAGAGGTCTAACCATGCGCTCAAGCTGAGTAGTCAGTACATTCACTTGAACGGAACAGATGTCTGATCTATGTGATTGTAAAATTGAGGGTAGTGTACAGAAAGTGTGATTCTTTAATGTGAATGAGATCAAACAAATCAGACATCTAAAGTGTGATGACTAAGCATTTGCAACTCACCATCCAGGAACTTCCTCAGGGTCTTCGCAGTTACCAGTGCCGTCAGAGTCTCCGATCTTGAAGACGGTGCCGATGGGGCAACCGTACTCACGGGCGACACCCTCAAGGCAGATATAGTATTTACGGCAGTCTTCGGGATGAGCATGACGACTGAAGGAGCCGGCATTAGATACTTCACCAGGAGCAGGGCAAGAGAAACCGTTCGCTACTTCTGGGAAACACCAGAAAAGGTTACGTAAGTGAAAAGAACGGAAGAAGAAAATATAACAGGCGAGCGACGGTTGTGCTGTGTAGGAGGAAATTCGCTGAAAGAGACAGGTGTACAAAGTTATTGTGCGTTAGATTAGACAATAGACTTGTGATTAGTTTTAGATGAAGATTGCTGAAATCATATTTTGATTAGTATATTTTTTTCCACAATTTAATTATAGGATTCACTGCAACTGTTACATCAACCTTTTGTTGTATGTTTTGCGGGTATGTGGCTTACAATTTTCTTTAGAACCAAAGTACGTAGTGCACCCAGATTGTGGACTGATGTTCACCTCATAGAAGGCCGTATTCAATATAACAACTACATGGAGAGTTGTTTTATTCGTGTAGATAAGTGAGCGAAATTACCAGAAAACTTCTGTGTAGCAGCAATATACGACTTATAATTTGTACGCTACTGTAACTACTCTCTATAAGATAGATCATATACTTGTTTCTACTCCATGTAGTTTTGAATAAAAATGTTTTCTGACCTCAAAAAATATATTAACCCAAAGTTGCTTGAACATAAAGGAGTAAGTAAATTAATATTTATTTGGACTACATGTAATTTAATTTTCGAAACGTACCCTCGTTCTTGCATTCAGGAACTTGGTCAGCCCACATACAAACGCGGGATTCTCTGTCGTAGGCAAGGCCAGGGCTGCACTGGTAACGGGAAGCTTCACCATTCCAACAGTTCCAGAAGACATCACATTTGGCTTCATCAGGGAAGATGCCGTACAACCTCTGGCAGTGAGGAGTTGAGATCGGAGGCTCTGTAGCAAATGATAATCACATAAATACATACATTTCCTTTTAACCTTAAAAGTAATTACCAAAAACTTGATCGTTAAAATGTCAAGATCATCTTCCTACAGAAAGGATATTCTAATAATACCATTATTAACAAATTCTGACAAAAACAAGGTGGCCAGACAAAAAAACTTGTTGACTTTAACAAGGAAACAAGAATTTGTTATATGAGTTTTATAAGTTCATCGAGATTTAACCCTAGTTCAATATAGATTTATATAGAACTACTATGCTGTCGCCAAGTGCGTAAGTGGCCGAGTGACCTTCTAACGACATCCTGGTTGCCTTAGTGTAATAAAAGAATTAGGTATATTTATGTAAATTCTTCGACCTTGGCCGTGGTACTGTTATCAGGTTTGCCTCCAACAGAACGTGTTAAATTGCTAAATGATCCTACTATAAAAAATATGCAAATATACCTTTAATATATACGTTATAAGTCAACGATATCGTCTAATAACGTATATATTCAAGGGACGACTTTATACGTAAGACTCGTACATATTTGATTGATTTATATGCATATTAGAGAACCAGTGAGAATATCCAAGATAATTGATAAATAAAAAATTCAGTTTGCTATTTACATATTGCAATATTTTTTTTATATTGCAATATTTTATTCTTACCGAGCTGTGTCCTCTCGCCACATTCGACGTTATGGAGGTAGTCGCAGTTCTCGGTCAGATATTTGCTATCGGTGGCGTCGAAGGCGAGACCGTTGCCGCAAGTCTTCAGCTCGGCGACACCATTGTCGCACTTCCAGTATTTGTCACAGGAAATATGATGGGGGTAGAAGCCGAAATCATCTGGACATTTAAAGCTTTCCTGGGCGGTCGCTGTAAAGAAAGTGAATTGTCAATTATTGCCGGTAAATCGATGTATCGATAATGAAAATACATAAAAATATGATATACACGTCATACTAAGGCTTTATAAACTAGATCTTTTAAAAAAGCTTAGCTCTAAATAAATTCATAATCTTTAATTGCATACCAATATAATGTCGAAATTGAATTTATTTATAGTAAGCGACAAAACCAGTCATTGCGAAAGGCTACAGGGAGGCATATGGTTAACAGTAGATGAACAAGATTTGATCTCTGCGAGTACTATACTACCCATATTGAGTTACTATAACCATAGACATAGACAAACGTAATATATTTCCTCGATGCTATAGCTATACAAGTTAATATTCCGAGATTATGTCATATCGACTGCGCAAACAAATATTTGACAAACTGCCAATATTGCGATACTATGGTGAAATGTCGCATCAAATCACGAGTCCTCTTGAATTTTAATTGAAATTTCAAAATAAACCACCAAGGGGTTTGCCAAGCGACGCTTATGGCACGCGAGTTGTGTTGCAACGCACTGGTCTGGGGCAGGGCCGCTCTTTCTCTCTGGAATGCAACACGACAGCTATTGAGTAATATTGTACAATTGTCGCTAACGTTGGAACATTTGTTGTGGTTTTGTATAATTGTTCTAGCGCACGTGCTTTAAGCGCCATTGTTTTGCCGGTAGTAGGCTACCCGGCAATCAGTCTCGATTTGCTGTTACTTAACTGTTAACATGCCTGTTATTGTTACAAAATGTTATTTAACGGATATGTTAATAATTCTTCTGAAAGTCTGTATTCGATACGCAAAAATACTAGTACCAAATTATTTGACGAGCTCGGTGGTGCAGTGGTTGGTAAAGCTACTTTGACACCAACGCTCGTGGGTTCGATTCCCACACAGACCAAACATTTCATGAACATGTCTATTTGTCTTTATCTGGACATTTTTTTAAATACATTTCTATGTATCATAAATATGTATTTAAAAAAATGAAATTGCGTATGTTTATTAGTTGTCCTGTACCCAAAACACAAGCTTCGCTTATTTTGGGACTAGGTGGCGCTATGTAATTTTTGCAACAATATATATTTACATTTATTTATTTTCAACTGCTTTTCCCGATTAGTGATAAGTATTTAACGAGATCATATGATATAATTAATTGATATGTTTCCGTTTCAACGATGATACAAAGGCGAATAAGATCTTATGCTACAATTGATTGATCCTAAAACATGCTTACTAGGCATCGGTTTAACGTTTCCTTCAGCAATATACACTAACCGGTTTACACTGAAGTAATCAACCTACTCATTTACTTTCGTTATCAGAAATGTTATTATTATTAATCGAGCTAGCATATATAAAAGTAGAATATGAGTACTTTTGCGACATCGATTGAGAGCCGATCAACCTCCCTTGGTTGCGAAGGGAGTATTATGTACACAACGTTATGTCACATTACGTCACATGTGCCACTGGTTCAACAGTACCGGTTGACATTTGTACGAGAAAACAACTCATCCGTGTAGTTTTGCAATTTCAACTACTCTCTCCTGAATCTTAGCGATCTGAGTAAACCCATGTTTGTTCAGATTGTGCATACAAATCTGAAATAAGGCTTGTACAATGAAAGTATGCAAGTGATCCAGTAATCTCACTGCTTTATCATAGTCATTATACTATATCGTAAGGACAGTTTTTATTCATTACTAGCTGGCAAACGCTCTACTGCCATATAATTTATTTCTTATTTTTTTTCTAGTTATTTTTTTTCACTAAATACACTTTACGACCTATTCTCATACCAAATACACATAAAAAATTTCATAAAAATCGGTCGAGCCGTTTTGGAGAAGTGCTACCACAAACACCGTGACACGAAAGTTTTTATATTTAAGATAGCAGTATTCGAACGTCAACGAAACAAGACGTCAAAAACATGAGTAAATAAGTATAATGCTTATATATATTCTATGTAGAATTATACTTATTTACTCATGTTCACCATACTCTATTAATTTCTATTCTATATCTGTACATCAAAGTCACGATATATGTATACATAGGCAATAAATGTAAATGCAATTTATACAATGAGAATTAATCAACAACAACTGCTTAATTGCAAGACAATTAAATTTAATTACACAGTGACAAACTGATTTTAAAGCTATTGAATTCAAGTAGCGTTTAGAATATCTAAAAAAACTCTAATTTTACCAATTAAGAAAATTGAATGCTGTTTTAACACCGCATTTCAATCGAATTATTGCTGATTTTCTTTTAGCTCACTAAAAAAAGAGAGGTTTGCTTGACGGCACGCACAATACGCCTTATGCACCTTTTATTGTGCACCGATGCTAATAAGCAGATATTGTTAAAAATAAATATTGTCTGTTTGAGGTTGCATATAAGTATCATCAATATATAGTTTTCGAAGTCAAAGCAATATCTAAAACACGAAGATAAAACATCGACTTATTATATTCAAAATAATGTTGAAACAAGCGTGACAAAAGTCGGTGACCGTCGAATCGAATTTAAATGTTTCGCTATGTTACTATACTATTCATACTATCACCCTTGTGAACAACGTTCTCCTCGCGTTCGTCTCCAACGAGAACCGAAAACTATTACATAGTATTGATGCAGTTTTGTTTAATTTTGATTGTATTACACTGCATAATGCAATAATAAATGATTAAAAGTATATATGTACTCCGGTATACCTGTCAAGATTAATGATATATAGTATAGTACTTATGGACTCAAAATATAAGCCGTTATCGTGTAAAATTTCATCAAAATCCTGCTCGTAGTTCTTCTAAATACAATCACAATGGCCAGACAGAGAAACAAAAACTTTAAACACGAGTGTTTGACAACTGTATCGATGACAAGTCCAGTTGCATCACTATTAAAATATATATGTATAATCAATCATCAATGTAGCATCTCGTCTCTATCTAGGTTTTATTATTGTTAAGAAAATGTCGTACGTACCAAACGTATGAGCACACGGTACAATTAATTTTAATTTCTAACATAAATGAGAGAGTTTCTGTGCGGTTTTTTTCTAAAGTAATAAATATTTCTACTGATTTCTTTTCTTTTTATTGAACCCGCTATATCTAATGTTAATTATCACGTATTAATAAATGCAGCTTTAGCAAAGATAGTTGATATAGCGTGATAGAAGAAAGTAAGGTCTTTAAATCGAATGGTGATGAATAAAATATTATTTGTAGTATATTTGTATCACGGTAACTCTACCTATATCGATTTATATGATTTTTAGAAAACAGAAATACAATAGAATAGTTTTAGAATTTTTAAATTCATTTAACCAAACGATAACAGTCGGTATTACCGATACAAAATTTCTTTCGAAACTCAAAATAAACTCGAGATAATAAATCCATCCAAAGATAGATATACAATCAACATTAAATGACTTGTGTTGTCGATTCAATTGATGGCAACAATATAACTCATCGTCTAATAACCCATAGTCCGTTGTTCAATCAACCATGTCTGTGAGTACATCAGTAATCTTGCTCATTAATTACAGGTTCATGTCTACTATGTTGAGGCGTGGGTGGAAGTGATTCAGGTCGCCCCACAAACCTTTCTCTGTTCAATGGATGCAGTGAACCATCGTGTCACCGTTACAAAACTACGTATGTGGTGAAAACACAGCTAATTACTTTATGTAATCGAGCACACATTAATTTTAGGTTCGTTCTGGTATTGCGAAAATAACAAATGAAACATCTTACTATACAAAATATCGAACATCATTGCTACTTACACTGAAAATAATTTGCAACTGCATAGTATCAATTTAGCTTCGTTAGGATAGGTGTACATAACACCCAAGGCTTATTTTTTCAATGACTTGACTTATTTTTAACCGTATAAATTTTCTGGAGTTACGTCTGCAGGAAAATTACTTTCAAGGGTTTTTTAACATTAGCAAATTTTTTTTTTGTGAAACTTTTGGCGATTCATTAGTACCACATAAGTATGATGAAATTACAACCACATAGATTTCAATGTATTACTAAGGTTGAAAGAACATAGAAATTGACCTAATTATTTTTTTTAATTATTCAAATCTATTTTGCGGGTTCTATAATAATTATAAACAGCGAATCCAAAAACGCTTTTGTCTACATCCATGCCGTAATTCGTATCGTATCCAAAAATGAATAAAAGTAAAACCCGCTTTCGGAAAGGTAGAAAACAAGATAGATTAAATCACACATTTCTGCCACGGAATGGTATATAAGTGTAATATTGATACACGCGGTAGTAATCTAGTTAAAATTTAACATCTAGTGTATGCAAATATCGTACATAATACATTAATATAAATGTTTATTCGAAGATAGAATTCTTAATAATATCCTTGAGATTTTGTTTAAGATGGAGGTGTTTCTTCAATCTGACTGCTTATTAACTATCACTGTCGCATACGTTTGTTTTGCTAAAGTCTCATTAGAACAAGGAACCACGTGCAAATGAGTTGTGTTTGACTCTAAAGTGAGTAACTAAGTACTCTTTCAGGCTATCTGTATTTACTGCAAATAAGTTTTAATCGTTCGGTAAATTAGGTTACGTCATAAATTCTTTATTCTACATTATCTACTAAGCAAGACATATTCTAAATGTATGTATGTGTTATAATGATCACATTGGTGGGTTTAATGTTACATATATACAAAATTACTGCATCTATATCCAACTTCTTCAAGCTTCGGAGTGCACGTTAAGGTGACAGTCCCGGCAGTTATCGATACGACTGTTCAGTTCAGCAAATCAGTGGTATTCGCTTGAAAACACTGAAATCCGCCAAACGCGGTAGCGGCGTATGCTCTAAACCCCTCTACGGTTGAAAGAAACCCATATCTCAACAGTGGGATGAGTATATACCAAGTTAAATTCCATAACAAAAAGCAAAAAAAAAACGTCATTTTATTTACGTAGTATTTAAATTTTTAATTATTTTAAATGTAGTTTTCAAAACATTTTACAAGCAGCACATTGATAAATACTGCCAAATATTTTTTAATATGATTAATTTCACAGTTATTTATTTTCAATGTGTAATATTTCCATTGCAATAATAATGCTTATATAAATATTTGATTTTATATTATTAAATGTTGATTCGATCAAGTCATCTACATAAACATTCGCCTGGTCTAGACAACCTTTCTTGATCGAATAAATCGAGGTGAGCAAGTTACCGACAAATGTCTGAAATTCCTTACTTGCAAGTGAGGTCATGTATATACATTGAACAAAGTGAAAAATCTTCAATCTTAGCTATATCCAAGACTCTACTAATTAACTAGGTAGATTGCTTCGTAATGATCTTACGTAAGAATCTGTACCAGAATATTTTTATTACCTTGTTAAGCTAAACAATTTTAGTGCTACAATATGAAATAAAATTCTATGAAATTTTATAGATGAAAGCATGATTAGTAAATCAAATTTTGATTTCAGGTGAGCCGTGGTAAGTGATACATTAAATAATTTATAAACAAAAAAATCGCAATTCTAAAATAAGTGCAGCACTAACGTTTTTACTACGTGACAAACAGACACGCGTACTCACTCGCAACCAGGTGTATAGAATAGCCGTCCTTATCTCCTCGACCGCATTCTGGCAAAAAAACTTATCTGTTAAGTACTACGTTATGCTGATCAAATAAATTTTTCGAAATTTAGGCGATTATCAAAAATCTTTTGCTATTTCCAACAATTATCTGAACTCCCAAATTCTATATGAAAATAAGTATCTTTTATTAATAATACCAGTATCCTGCCGTAAACTACAGGGTCTAGCGAGATTATACATTTTATTATCTATTAATCTTCTAATACCACCACTAAATCAATGTTAGTGTCATAAGATGGATGAATGAATTTCACCAGTACAGTGCCACAAAAGGCAGAGAAAATGACAGAGTAACTTTTGACAGTAGAAAATATATCTAATTCAAAAATCAATATACCTACGATAACCTTTAAAGAAGCATTAATTCATAGAACATTAGTCATTTACATCGTTTCGAATGTGTACCTGAAAATTCCAGTCAATCACTCCATCGATTGTAGATTTACTTGTAATCGGTTAATTGCTAAACTTTCGTCACATTCCTTTATATTGTTAAATGCGTTTAATAGCGCATTGTTAATTACTAATAATTATTAAAGTTGCATTGTTAATTATTAATCGGCATTGCACCAATGTTTTGACACTTTGATTTTATTTCATCAAGAGACTTCACCCAACTAATGTACCATATAAATACCTACTTTTATATCTTATAACACACAACCACACATATTTACCACTTGACGTAATTAATATTATAATGATATGTTGACAATAATATTGTAATATTTAACTGATTTCAAAGAAGTCGTGAAGTCGCCAAAATTTCACCACCATCACAATAAGCCTTTAACATATACAATGCAACTAAAGCTACGAATAGATATAGTTATTCAACAACAAATGTTCATAGCGTGAATGGCATAATTACACGTGATTGGATAATTTGGACACATTCTGCTATATTTTTTCAAGGATCTCCTGACGCTATTGGTGTCATCGGATCAGGCGGAGCGTGCAGCCAGGTGTGGCGTTGCGCAAGGTGTCGGAGATCGAAGCCCAGCGTGGTCTCGTGCGTACACGCACTTGTATGACATAATTATTGATTCGTACCACTTACTTGTCATAACTTGTTATGTAATATTAGCTGTGTTCAGTTTACTAAGGCCCTTGTTAAAAAATTATAATCGTGTTTATTTTCAGTTTTTATAGTATATAACAACCAATGCTCGCAGTAACCAAGGCATTCATATTTCTTGTAACATTTCTTAGAAACGTAGTCATATTTATATTAGCCCTCCTTTCGTAAACAGATATTTTGATTGTTTGACTGCCTGGGCACATTATCTGTTATGTTTTGAAATATACTTGGTAAATAATTTTGTATTATTTTATTCTAAAAGGTTAAGAAATAAAAAAAATGTCAACACGACCGCCACACAAAATAACTGGCAACCTAAGTATTATATAAAATTATTCAACAGATAACAAAGGTCACGAGTATTAAGTAATACACAAGAAAGCCTAAATAGTTGACCCAGCGAGCAATCTCGAATGTAGGTGGCACTTTCGATTTCTTTATGTTTCGAAGCCCCCGAGCCGTGTTGAGAAACCTCACATCGTGACCTTTATCTTGCTAACTTTAAGTCTATCAAGCATCTAACGCGCATTTGCATAGAATAGCAATTTAAATCAGTCGACTGTAATTATTTAAGCGCAAAAAAATAAACAAGTTACATTATAATTTAAATAAAAATGAGACATGATGTAGTTATATCTTGTCAAGCATAGAGACACGCATATGCTCTGATATATTCGCAATGATCGATAGGTGTCTATTACCATCGATTTCATTTCACTGTAAACATGCTAATAAAAAAAATCGTCACGCAACCTGTTTCTCCAAAATCATTTATTTAATTGTGATATACGAGGAACGATTACACCCGACATGAGTGGTCTACACTGACGTAACATTTAAAATAGCATTAGATAACTATTGTTGGATACATGCTGGTGAAAGTTCGAGAGCTCTCGTTTTTATTTCTTTATGAGAGCGATGCGTTTATTTCTACTTGATGATGCCATTTAAGATCGTTTCCGTTTGTTAACTGCAGTTTGGGGAGAAATAAAAATGTATCATATGATATCGTTTTCTTAATCACTATTCTGAGCATTTATAAACTGACATAACAAGTTAAATGGCTATAAAAATTCTCTTTGTGAAGGTACCTGCGTAATGGTTACGTAAACTAATTCAATTTCGTAGAGCCTCGACAACTTAGCACATCTGGAGCTTTCGTATACATTATTTTGAGTAAAGTAATATGTCAGCCTGTGTAATAAATACGTTGGAAAATATTTAAACACGTAATCATTTAGAATCTAGACTTTTTATACAAGTTTGAAAGTCAAATGTTGTTTAGTATCTTTTACATCACATAACATATTTTTATGATTTTGTGAATTTATACTCAAATAGAAAAGTATACTCAGAAGGATAAGTTATGATAGCTAGGAATAAATGTCATAATCATTTATTTAGTAACATTGTATAATCTCTAGATTTTGTGCAGACGTTAACATTTACAATAGATTTATGTATTAGCATTTAACAACTATCGGATAAAATTGTGAAATATTACGATGTAACCTCGGCCAATATAAAACCAAAAGCATCTACATGTCTTACACAGGGAAATGTCCAAGATACAGCGATTTTTTTCCATTCTGTTGAAGCTCAGTATAAAGGATAAAAATGCCGAAATATTCATAATTATATACAAGTATTGACACAAAAACGACAAAATATCTCGTAAAGGATGTATCTTAAAAAAACGTCAACACAATGCGTAGGGCCAACGTGAAGTTATTTATAGCTTTGTACCGAAGGACAGACAATCTCCGAGCTCTGTAGATACATCTACCTACGTCTGAGAATACAATATAAGAACCTGTGATTAATAGAGAAATTAACAACTTGTCAGTGAAGTTACATGTACTCTATGAGAATAACTTTCTTCTTTCAAGATCATAATTATAAACGGTAACAATGACGTCGGAGTATATAGGATGAGAATTTAATTGTATGTGTGTTCAACCCATTATTTCGTTAAGTTAATATTGCGAAACTTCAATTATTAAATTATGTATAGTGTCTTGTATAAGATATCATGTAATGATAAGATATCGTATGAAACTATTCAAATTTTAATACGTGTGTGCTATTTTATATAGAATTCATTAATCCAAGTATAATCATCAACCGTATTAGAATTTTATGCACGTATTAACCTCCTTTCAAAAGAATTATTTATTTAAGTATTTCAAGTGCACATTTAATGTTATATTTGTCCTTGTATTATTTATCAATACATATAATTGCTATATATGCTAATTCGTATTAATTGTAAGGGAGCTTTTAATGAAGTTTATATATTAACGTAATGCAGATCAGTGTACAAATGTCGCGAAAAGTTTTAGAAACATTTTGCGAACCATTTAGAAAGTCCGACACGTTTAATGTTTTCATCCTGTATATTAGTAAAACTAGCCAAGTGCGAGTTGGACTCACATACAAGTACAAACTACGTCTCTTATATGGATATCCCTATTCATTTTTAACTTTTTATTTTTGTTATTTATAATATCGGCCATAGTAATACACCATTGTGAAAACTTTAAATCTCTGCCTATTGCGATTCAAAAGATGACAGACAAATGGACAGAAAGCGAAGTCTTAGTAATAGGGTTCCGTTGGT
Organism: Pyralis farinalis; assembly: GCA_947507595.1. Lineage (NCBI taxonomy): Eukaryota > Metazoa > Arthropoda > Insecta > Lepidoptera > Pyralidae > Pyralis > Pyralis farinalis. The sequence continues at coordinate 8,139,446 of OX382261.1, read as the reverse complement.
ACAATTCGAAAAAAATGAAAATACAAATGAAAATAAAAATACCCTAAAAATTACCACCCACAGTGAAGTACCCTCATTTTCTTCATATTTATCAGATGCGATTTTGAATTCTTAGGTCCAAAGATATTTGTATATACTACGATCCATCTAGGAATAGAATTAATACTAGTATCAATGATGTATTGTCTAAGACCACAAACGTACCGTGAGATAGGTACCATTGTTATCAAGAATTTTTGCTGTTTTGTTTCCGTTGCATTGTTCAAAAGCAAGATCGTTAATGGCATATGTGTTTCCGGTGGTTCACGTTGACCTCTTACAAAATTAAAGACCTTATTCTTTTGAGATACGGCCTCTGAATGGAAAGTCGCAGTGACGAAGCAGATTCAGCGCCTAGTATAAAGCTTTGAATATTAAATTTAGTAGCGGTCGCTGCGGCATAGTTGAAAGTAACAATTATGAGATATGAATGAATTCATTCTGAAATAGTTGCTATGAATAAATGCGATGATAAACGAAATTAGAAGACAAAATTACTAATCAATTTGAATTGCCCAAATTAAGTAATTGCTTTTTTCAATTCTAAAATATACAATCAAAACGAATCTAAATAAAGGCTTATATTGCTTATTGTTATTTACCACTACACGCGACTTCCGCAGGTGGACATGATATGACAATATTAATTAGTCAATGTTCTTTTCAGTTTCCATACTACTTCTTTGCAAAATTTTATTAAGAAGAAATAATCTAAACTTAAAATGTTAATAAGTGTTCATATTTGTCAATGTAAAAAATAATATATTTTTTCAAAATGCTTGCAAAGATATGCAGAAATTCTATATTATTACATTTGATCACAGTCAATAATTACATTTTCGTCATCCCGTCAAGTTTTCATCTGACATTCTCAAGCATATAATGATATCGTTATGTCCATGCGCATCCAAGCTGAATCATTTTCACCTTGTTTTCTTTCTTCTCGTGAAATTCGTGCACGCACTACGATACTAGATAATTGAATACCTTCACGCTCGGTTAATGAATATTTAGTAGTAAATATTTATCTCTAAGAGAATATACAACAATAATTCACAATCAAACTGGAAAAAGCATCGAAAATGTCTTACGCAAGTCACCTATACCCCCGTGAGAACTGGGTACGTGGTAGAAATTCTAAACAATGGTGCACGACTCATAACTAACTTTGCAGAGAAAAGACAGAACATCCTGTCAGCCAGTTCTATGTATTAAATTCGTGTCAACGTTGCTACGTTACGCTAGTCAAGTGGAAGCAACATTTTACTTCGGGTCAATGCACGCAATATGCATTTTCGTAAAGTGGTTAATCGAATATTCGAGTCTAGATAAAATTTCATATTCACGAAAGTTTTCTAAAATAAATGTCAGCAATAATTGCATCTCCTTTTTATTTTATTAGCGTATAGCGTAACCAGTTATATATTTCCGTGTAAATTACGAGGAAACGCCTTGAAAACGTTGCGACAGACACTTTAGGCTATCAGGAGTACTTTCTAACGAGACACGTTTACTATCAAACATTTAAAATATTTAATCAGCTTCATAAGATTTCTCAATAAGGCATTTAGTTGACATTTGACACTTCATTTCATTACAATGACGACCGATTAATTTGTTACGACAGACATGTGTGCCGTAATCCAGAATGACATAGGCTTCGGGCCATAATAATGCTTGTTACGAAAATCTATGGTAGTAGTAAAGCATTGGGCAACTTCAATCAACTTGATAAACATACTTTATAAAAATAAATATATAAGATGGAACAGTAGATTACATTTGGCAACACTGGTCAATGCCAATTCAAATAATATAACACAGTGCAAGATATATATATATAAAATTAAAGTTATTATTTCATAAAGCAATACTCTACTTTTTCAAGCTTGAGTTATTCTGTAAATCGGTGAAATCTAAAATACTATGATATTTCGGATTAGTTCCGCCAGTATGCACAAAATGACAGTATATAAATCACTGATAAGTGAAAGTGAATGAGATGCTCATAATGATAGCATAAAGTAAATTTTCAAGAGATCAAAGCTGTTCTTGATTTAGAAGTGTACATTTGCCGTTTTGAAAGCAATCGGGATTATTGTTACGAAAATTAAAACTAAGAATGTAAAAACTATGATGATAATGATCTTGGGAAAGCTTGAAGTCACTCACAATAGTCACATAAAGTAGGATTAGCTAACAAATATATTACATTCCTAGGTTATAAAGTTATTGCAGAAATATCTCTTCGACGTGTGTATAGTGTGAGAGGGCTCCGAAACTGTAAAGGTTACACCATATTGGTTGCAATTTCTCTATTCCCAACACTTCTGTCGCGCTTGCACACAGTTGCAACGGTTCGTGTGGAAATTTTATTAACGATCACACTTCGATCCAGTTGGTGGTGACAGCACACTGTAGAATCTCATCACTGTAAATATTTAAAATCGTGTGTACGTACCCACGGCGAGGGCGGCTGCTAGCACAAGTAAACACCGTGAATTCATGATTGAACTGTAAGTCCTTGCACAGGAGTATGTTGACACTGTAACGTTTGAGCACAGACTGCGGGCGGGTGAATGGGCGCTCGAGGCTTTTATATCGGGTAGGCGTACGCGTTGCGGTGAAAAGCGACGCCCGCGCAGGGTGCTGGGGTTGCGAGTATCCCGTGACGAAACATACAAATTAGGACCTGAATTATTCAAATAGTGCCATGTGACGTCTGTTTACGTATGACCTTATGGTAATAGCATCCTTTCTTTTATAGATAGTTGTAATCAAACTAAAAGGATATAATGATACCAATGATTACAGTGACTGTACTGATTATTCTTCTACATTAATCATCTTGTTGAAATAAACACCAATGGCTTAAAAATATAATGAATATAAGGTGAAAGTCTTAAATATTAAACAAAAGTTTGTAGGGTGTAATATTCAAATAAATTCTACGCGGGAAAACGCTCATACATTAGACATCAACGACAGATTCGCACACTTTTTCAAGTTTTATAATTAATAGTCGGTTTTAAATATTTTTTTAATACGTAGTGGTTTAGTATGCAGTTTATGTATTAAAAAAATAATTATATGTGTATGTTTATTTATTTATCTAAAAATATTTAAAATTATAATATCTAGAGAGTCTCTTCAGCATTTAATATTTTCACATTGAATTAAAATCAATATACAAAGTTTCTTTGAAAAAAAAAACATAGTCCTATTTGATTGGTCGTATTTCAATCTTATTTTGTTTTGTAAAAACGTATGAATTTCAGACTGTGGATTTAGCAGCAGGTAAAGTACGTAAAATACGTTGAGTAGACAAATTATTAACAAATTTTACTACTCATTTTATATTTTATATTCGACAACTGAACATCAATGGCATGACATTTTGATTACTTAAATTGAATGTCGGACTTGATAAGAACATTTGTTTTTTCCTGTTCGTAAGTAACATTTGGTTTTTGGTTTTTACTGTACGTGAATAATAGAAGTAGCGTTAGCAACAAGTGTCCTAAATAATATATGCAAAACTTATAAAAAGTTACAACCATGTCCTTTAAATCATTTATACACTTTTTTTTCATATACATAATTTTTTTATAATTGTTATATACAGAACTTAAGTATAATTTTACAAGTAGTTAGTATTGTCTTAGGTTTTCGCGATTGTTACATATTGAATACTCTTCTCACATTGAATCTTATTTTAATTATAAGAAAACACCCTAATTTTAATAGAGAAGATGGTTGGCAAGTACCATCTGCTTGGGATCCAGTTATAAAAATAATCAAGTCACAAACCCAGAGATCTACTCAAAAACGTTCGGACACCGTGAGCGATTTTTGTGTGAATCGGAACATATATAAATAATTAATCCATCCATGTCGGTAGATGTAATAATTGAATAACCAATGTAAACCAAATGTCACCTTAGTCTTCCTGCGACCACGGATGCTGCAAAGCATTCGAAACGTCAGGTTAATCAAAATAAATAAAATACGCGATATTTCCGTTAAAAATTGTTTAATACAATTTACAAGTAATTGTTTAGCTACCTATATATCAAACAATAAACCTATGAATCCTTGCAATATGGAGTACCATTCGCGATTTGCCATTGCCAACACTAACTCCACACAGAATATCTATGTAAATTTCAAAATGACTGACTTAGTGAAATTGAACGACCTTCCAAAGAAGGTTTTTTGGCTATGTCTGAATATTTCTTATCAAATAAAGTGTGCTTTGCTTCTCACCAGAGCCTTGTTTGCAATTGACAATGCAAACCATGTGTAGACATAATTGGCTTTTGGTCTATTAATTATGGTGAAACATATACATTTTTGAACAATATCACACCAGATCGCAAGGGAAAATTATATCCTACTAAAAACATTAATTGTATAACAACATTACTTACATAGATAAAAATATCTTGCATGTACATATCATGTCTATACGCTGTCGGAGAGAACTTATTTGTTCGTACGATAGCGAAAGTGTTTCTCACATCAAGATGACTCATAGTTAAATTATACTGTGATGAAATTGAAAACAAACTATTACATATTACAATGTAAAGGCTAGAAATAGTTTTAAAGTCTAATAACTAAGGGTAAAAGTTCAACGGTTCTAAGTATTTAAACTGTGTGATGAGTTAACTTCTAACTGCTCCGAAATTATGTTTTTAGTTTTTCATGGTGCACAATTAATTATGTAATGTTTTTTTTTTTGCTGCTTCGTGAGTTAGTCATTATCACACGGTTAATATAAAACAGTTACTGTATCTTACGAATGCTTACAACACAAGAAGTATCACTCGCACCTTAGCACCCCTGTTGCTAATGTCAGGTCATAAATGATGTCACTGTCACACCATCTTTACTCACTCACGAATACAAAAACTATTTCAAAAGTGACTAATTCAAATTGACTATGATATTCTAGTATACGTCTCTTTTTTGTCAGATCATCGTGAATTACTGGGAAAAATGCACCATATGTAGATTGAATTTGATTTTACAGATGACAGTGGATAACTTATACTTCGACATATTTACTTTTATTACAGTACAGGAGTGTGGCGACTATACGAAAGTTTAGTTTCATAAAACTAACAGCAGCGACAATATGCACAGGTAGTTGCAACGTAGCAAGGTTATTGACACATAATACCGCATGCTCCACATTTTTTGAGGATTGAAAATCAGCACTTCGGGTCGGGTATATTTCATGTCAGACCTGTGCACTTCTGAACCACCGATGTACATGAATTGGCATAGGCAATTTTATGAAAAATGGGTCGCACAAATTATGAGGCCTGTATAACTAGTCTGGCCATAAATACTGTTACATAGAAACTTTTCTTTTTTTCAACTCTTTAATTATTTTGAAATTGAAACGAGTTTATTATATTAAACTCTTTTATCCATTTCCAGCAGTTTTACAAATTTTTTTCGTGTTTATTATCAAATAACAATATGGAATGGGGTGTTAAAGTAAATTGTATGCAGTGATGCTTTGCATAAAGTGGGTATGGAGCCGCCGGTCATATTCAAGACACTTCAATAGCTTGGTATCAACCGTATATTCTTATATCGTACCGTTGACAGATATATTAACACTTCCTCTGTTGAAGGTCATAAAATTAAAGCCAAAATTCGCCGAAACCCCTATAGGAAACAAAAAATTTTATTATGAGAAATGAAGATTCCTTCCAGGACTCTGTCGCGCATAATAAAATATAGACCTAAAATTCGGCGCTTAACGTCCATATACATGCCCTAAGTCAATCCCAATAGTTGAAGAGTGTAGATCGAAACTAAATGATAGGCACAGAAATATCCTCTTTACTGATGAAAAAATTTTCGCGATAGAAATGCACTACAACAAGCAATATGACAAAGTGTACGCACACAGTTCTAAAGAAGCCGCCCATGTGCTCAGAAAGGTACAACGTTATCCTGCGTCCTTAATGGTTTGGTGGGGGGGTGTCTTGTCAAGGAGTCACCAAGCTTCATTTATATGAAAAAGGAGTGAAGACTTCAGTCAAAGTTTATCAAGAGACAGTCTTGTATAGTGCTGTGAAAGCTGTCAGCAATACACTTTTTAAAAATGTACCGTGGACTTTTAAAGCAGGACTCTGTACCTGTACAAGGCACGAATTACCCAAGCCTGACTCGAAACCAACGTTCCGGAACGCAGAGCTGAAGACTGGCACTCGTCTAGCCCAGATCTAAACCCCTCAGACTACAATTTATGCTCAAACGACACGCCGACATTGAGCTAGAGTAATCAGTGGCTAAATTTCCCATAGAAACAGTGCGTAAATCCATAGATTCCAAGTGGCCAGACAGTTTAAAGGCCAAGGCTGTAACAAAGCCAAAGGTGACCATTTCGAATAGTAATTTTTTATTTTTTGCTGAGGCTTCCATAAATATCATGTAAGTTTTTTTTATACAACTAGATAGATTGGCAAACAAGCATGTGGTCCGCATTAAATGGTAAGCGGTCACCGCAGCCTATTGACGCTCGAAATACCCCGAGGATGTTACTCACGCGCTACCAATCTTGTGACCTAAGACTGTTTCGTCACAGTTCCCAGTAATTTCTCGGCCAAATCTCACCCTTCAAACCGGAACATAGCTATATGAATATAGCTGCTTGGCGGTAAAAATAAAAAATGTATATATTACATAATCTTATAGCTATAAAGATATATTATAAGATCTAACCGGATACAAAGACATTATAAAATGTTTTAATAAGCGCGAAGTGTAGAAAAAATATGAATAGGAATAATAGTGTATTCTCAGTGCAGCGATTGTTTGTGATGTACAGGTTTTAGCCAAGGCTAGACCTGTAGACTTGCAAGGTGAAAGATACGATATCGATTAAGATATAATGTATTCATAGAGCGCAGATGTTTCGAGTTTCAATGTGCACTAGTGCTTCTAACATCCTTGTGTTTCTAACATGATTTACGGCTACAATTTAAATTAAGGTTTAGTCAATTTATAATCAAATTTTCATCTTATCATCATTTTTGTAATTATTTTACGCTAATTGTACTATAAATTAGCTGGAATAACCTGCCCTATCAAATGTCAAAATTTACGGTTGAAATTGTTGATAAATTAATGGGTGATCACTTTCAAACAATTTTAATACAGAAGACAACCGTCACGCAAAAATCAACTCCCAAGTGAGTTTCTGTATTTCTAGGATTAATGGAGTTACAAGTAAGCTCCTGAGGAGTTGCTAATTTAGCCGTAGGTGTCAATGCACGAGTGATACTCCTGTATTACAATCATTCGTAGATGGATGTTTGTTGCGATCGTTGTAATCGCTGGATACGAGGCGATCCGGATGCTTGGTTGACTACCAATGAAGTATAAAAAATATTGACGTTTCTTTTTCAATAATAGATAATGTTATAATACAATATTTTTACACAACGTTGGGAGGCAAATAAGCGTATGACCCATCTAGTGTAATATGATTACACACCCTTCGAGACCCGGGTGGTCGTATACGACCGCGAAATGTATGGGAAAACGTATATAACGGGTTCTGACTGCTCAAGGAATCACGCGCCCTAACGCATGTTCACTACACTATCTTCCTGGCAAACTTATTCATCTGCAGTAACGCAATATTGGATGTTTGTTGCGATCGGGTAGATTTATTATATAGTACAGTAATTATAGCTGTATCTTGTACCCAATTATTTACAAAGCCCTCTATGCTCTTTGTAATACGTCAAGGTGCAAATAAACATACGACTCACCTAATACAAAATGTACAGCACATAAACATTAGCGATACTAGAAAATCATTCGCGCGTTGCCACTCCTGCTGCTCTCACAGCAATACCTTAAAAGCCCACTGGTAAACTTAGTCAATCGAAGGAATACAATAACTGCACAGGAATTTGTATTCTTTGTAGTGGAGGTACTTCCTCATTAGAGCATGCTGCACCACGTGCAGATGAGGTTGACTTTGACTCAAAAGATGTTAGAGAGCTACTTCACTTACACTCTAATATTTTCTTAATAACAATATTGTACTACAAACTATTGTAATAGAAACATCAACATGTTTAATCTATCTATCTTTACGCTAAATCCCTTGCGGGGTAGGCAGAGAGAACCGAACGCCACGTGACCAGATCCTTACACACCTCACTCGCTTCTTTAACATTCATTGTTCTTCTCATGCACGCTCGCCAGTTTCTAGAACTCCTGACACAAAAATTCGTATCCTTCTGATAGGATACGAATAATTTAGTCATGGTAGGTAAGTCTTGGCCTTCCTCGGCTCCTACATCCTTCCATTTTTGCATTTTTAATATAAAGCTAAATTTGAATATTACCATTGTGAAGTCAAATCAATGTCAATACATTAAAACTATATAACTTGACATTCTCCAAAACACACATTAACCGTTGTCATTCCATTTACATATATTGAATAGGATGCTATTTACGTTGCAGAGTATAACTAGGTATATAACCTTTAACATTTGTCATACATAATTGACTTCCGCAAAGCGTCTTGAATATATTTGTGATAAATACTATTATTACTTATTATTAAATATCTCCCGTTCCTCTCCTTCGATACTCAATGGCTCTAGCTCTAAAGATTGATATTTGTTAACCACTTCATTCGAATAAAAGGTTACTTCCTTTTATTGGAGTGGAGTATTGTTGTGATCTGTGATGATGATATTTGTACTCAGTACATTCTTCAGCGTAAAGCAGTTATCGTAGTCTATGAACGCTTGCAATATATAAAGTATCACTCGCGCGATGCCACCTCTGTTGCTAACAAAGCAACTCTTAGGAGATTTTTGGTGACCTACTCACATGCTGGAACACGAGAACCTTCCAAGGAGTTGTTATTTGGCTGCGGTATTCAGTCAGGTGGAGGTACTTCCCCAGACGAGTTGCTTTGCTATGTTCTACCTTTCTTGAAGATACCCAGACGTTAAAACAAACATACATGTTTATGCACATAAATGTTTGTCCTGTATGAGAATAGAACCCACGGCAGTTGGTGTCAAAGTAGCGTTATTAACCGCTCGCGTCACCGACCTCGTCAAAAGTGAAGTATCGTTGTGATCTGTGATTATGATATCTACAGCTATACGCTGCTGATTCTTCATAATATAAGCAACTTGTAGAGATAGAGAGTTCTTGTTTCAACTACCCATTTTAGTTAAAGTAATTGTAGTTGTCCAAAAGTTGAAGTCAATAAGATCTCCTGAAAGTATAGCCATACATACGTACATACATTTCATCACGCCTGTCTCCCATTAGGGTAGGCACAGACTATGGAACGCCAGGTGCACCGATCCAAATACCCCTCTTGCTTCTTCCACACTCATTAACCTATTTATGCATGCTCTTCGCTTTTGGGTGGTTTTGATTTGGTTCTTTTTCAAGACATTATCAATTTAATCTATATGTGTGCGTCTAGGGCGGCCCCTCCGGAAATCTCCATTCACCCTTGCCTGATACACTTTTTTCGTAACTCTTTTGTCATTCATTCTATTTAGTATATCCGTGGGATATTATCAAAAGCTTGGGTACTTTCCTTCTGAATTAATGACGCTGTTGACCTGTTTTTTATAGTGGATGTACCTAGATGATTTCTTCCACCCGTATCCCGCTATCCCGTGGGAACCACTTAATCTACTTTATTTCTTTGTCCTCGCCTTTTAAGGTTCGTATCGTGATGTTGCATAACCTTCGTCAAAAGTTTGGCTATCAAACGCAAAAAGAATTTATCAAATCCGACAGGCAGTTCTAGGGATTAACGCGTTTCAAAACAAACAAATAAACACTTCCATTTTATATATTAGTATAGATAACAATATATGAAATATTTTTTCAACTCTTAAAACGTGTTAATCAATAAAAGGTGTTACATAATACAGCTGACTTTCCTCCAGCGTATATATATCGACATTACAATCATTCTATTTATGAAATTGTTGAAATATACTCGCAAATAAAAAAAAAAATATTCTGATTCAAATCTCCAAGTCAATTACCTGTTGAGCATGTAGTAGTATAAAAAATTCCTCGAATTTGTCATTTATCTTAACATCGACACGACAGCGACGTGTGTGCATTTTGGGACAAAGATCTTGTGAATTCGCCAAGTCGTCGACCGGCCGCGTCCGACTCGAAGGCCTGCAAGTTTCACGCTGCGCTCCCATACATTAAGCAACGCAGTTACGCTCGATACCTTCATCTCTTATCATTGGCATTTATAATAAATTAACAACATTAATTATAAAAAAAAAGTATCATAATTAATTTGTATACCTCATCACATAATGTATAGGTATAGTTTTATGTTTTAGCATATATCTTTTAGTATTTCGTCGCCAATGAGGATAGCAACGTGATCCTATTACCAAGACTACGCTGTCACACCCTGCGTCCCGGCCGGGGGCGTCGCGGAATGGGTGCGTAACGGCCGGACCCGTCTGTGGGTGTCTGTCGGGTTGTACATCCGTCTATCACAGAGCTGTATCTTTTGTAATGTAATAGGTAGATATTAAAATTTTTCACAGCAATCCCATAAAATAAAAGACTTAAATTAATATTCAAATTCAAAATTCAAAAATATATTACGTAATAAATAATAAATATTACGGATGATGATGATGGAGACGATGTCAGGACCTTTAGAAACTGGCGAACATGCAGGAGAAGAACAATGAACACTGAAGAAGCGAATGAGACGTGTAAGGATCGAGTCACGTGGCGTTCGGTTCTCTCTACCTACCCCGCAAGGGATTTGGCGTGTAGTTATAGATAGATTAAAATATTACGGAGAGTCCCTATATATAAAACGTGATTTATCGGCGTTTTTTCTAGACGTGGTACGGAACCCCTTGTCCGAGTCGGTCTTAGCCAGTGCTTTATTTTTTATTCAAAAGGTAGAACCACTGGTACACTAGTAAACATAGTGAACTAATAATCGCTTATCATAAACTTAGATTCTAGTAACTTTCGAGAAACTGGTATTTATTGTCACCAGCATTTGTCTGCAGCTCCAATACCTGGGCACGGCATCGTGATAATAAGTAATCTATATTCTATTCCAGGTTCCAGACTACCACATTGACAGGACTTAATACCATTGAGCAGTCAGAACCCGTTATATACGTTTTCCCATACATTTCGCGGTCGTATACGACCACCCGGGTTTCGAAGGGTTAATACTCATACCTTTAATTTAGACGTAAAAAACTTGTATGGATGGCAGATCTGACAGCAATCAAATACTTATTACAAATATAAACAAATCCAAAATAGAACATTGGGTAAAACTATCATAAATTGTACGTCACCTTTTCTCATTTCCATTGCATTACATAATCTGTGTCAAGATTGTCACCGAGTTGTTTGCCTCACTGCGTCGGCGCATTCGAAGGCACGCTCAGTATGCGGAAGGCATATTTCTTCTAAGAAATTCGACACGTAAAATAGTATTTACACTTAGCTAAGCTGCTTACACATTTACCAAATTATGATAGAGCGTTTGATATGACATGACTCCTTCATAGAAACATCATAACGGGAAATATTGAAGGAAAGAGAAGGAAAGAGAAAAGGAACTCCGACGTACAACTATTTTGACTCAAATCAAGTTGAGGCCGTCTTGTCTCGATAATTCGAAACACTGGTAGAGAATGTCAATTATTCTTACCTACAAAATATTTGACTGCTTTAAAGAGAGTTACACAATCATTAATTATTTTTCATTCTTTCATTGTAAGCTTAAGCTAAATGAAGTTTGGTATAAAATACTATACGGATTTTATTGATAAGGCTCGTCAATATTCTACTAAACCTCGAAGATTACAAGACACACTTTTTCCAGCCAACCAACTGACAACCTTGAAGTTACCTCATTCTAGCCAATATTATGTATTTGCGAAAGAGCGACTCTTCTTATATGTTTCACAGCTGAACAAATTTAAATTAAATTCCGATACACGATTCTTGTTGTCTTTAATTTAATTTATTAGTTTGGTATTACAAATATCAATTTAATTTTTCACTCTCAAATTTATCAAAATCTATTCTGTTCAGGAAAAGTGAAATTTATCTGAACGTGCTTCACTATGCCATTTAGCATTGTGGTGGCAGACAGTAGTGCATCGCTAGAGTCAAAGGCAACCTCAACTTTACATTTTGACTTTTGTACCGTTTTTATGCTGTACGTAATAAGAGTTACAACCGAACGTCGAGTGTTAAGCGTGATGTGATCTTAGCTGAACATTCTGCACTCTGTGAATTAGGTACGGCGAAAGAGATGTCAAACCAGCTCTGTCATATATCTCCATTTCTATTCCTATGAGTGATAGTATTAGATATTGCCAAGTAGTTCCTATGCTGTAACTATCCAGTGTAGCCTATTCGGTGCTGGTGCCAACATGCAAGTGATGCCGCTTACATTGTAAACGTTCATAGGCTACGATGGTCACTTCACATCATTTGGTCCATAATGAAAACCTCAGTTAAATAAATAAATGACGAGCTCACAGTCGTGAATGACGCGACTTTGACACCAACGTTCGTGGGTTCAGTTCCCACACAGGACAAACATTTTGTGTGCATGATCGTGTCTGTTTGTCTTGGTCTGGATGTTTTTAAGAGAGGTAGGGCGCATCAAAGCAGCCCGTCTAGTGAAGTACCTCACAGAAAATCACAGCCAAATAAACTCCTAAGGAGTTGCAGTGTTAGCAGCACAGGAGGTATCGTGCGAGTGATACTTAATGTATTACCAGCGTTCATAGGATACGGTGACCGCTTTACATCAGGTAGGCATGCCTTCCGACGTTGTATATAAAAAAAAACAAAGACATGGTAGTAACCATATAATATTTATTTTTTAAAGTTTCTGTAAGCGCCTTAATACAATACTTTTACAATGACATCCACATCTAGTTAAAAATCACTTGTAAAAATAACTCGCTTCATAAGGGTTACGGTGAACAATGTTGATTGTATTGTCGTTGATTGTTATTTATTACTTACGGTAAAATTTTATATCGAGAGGTACTATAAAGGGACAGCCATAATAGCGTTGCTTACCAACTTGGCTAATTACTTATACTACGAGTATTCCGTATCCACGTTATCTCGTTTACTAATCCATTCGGATGGGCGCGGTCCGCTACCTAAGGCTAAGGATTTGGCGAGGGTACTGATTTTTACAAGATCGACTGCCGTCAGACCTCCACAACCCTGAAGGAAAATCAGATCTTTCTTAGGTACGGTCACACATTTTTCGAAATATAATTTCTGGGACGTGCGGGTTTCGACACGATGTTTTCCTTCACCACCGAGCAAGTGATGATTACAAATATTCATCTCCACATGTTGCTGCTGAGTTATTAAAGGAATGTACAACCAAGAGTGGAGCTTTTTAAATTTACACATATTTAGTCAAGCGAAATAATTAAAACCATTAAATAACTACACATTAAAAACTCAGAAGATCATTGGGGAAGGTCCATAAAAGTATTTTATTATATATTTAGTCAATATAAGTCAATAGCTCCACAATTGGAATTTATTTTTAATAAATGTTTATATATATGGGTGTATTCCCAGACTTAATGAAATTTAGTAAATTAATTCCATTTGTCAGGTTTAATTAATCAAGCAGATTTTTTGTTGTAAATTGTATTCGATTCTATAATAAGAGCCAGAGGGAGACTTTGTACAAAAGTCGGCCGCGTGGGTACCTCTGTCTCACCTATTTCTACCGCCAAGCAGCTATATTTATATAGCTGTGTTCCGGTTTGAAGGGTGAGATATGGCTGAGAAATTACTGGGTACTGTGACGAAACAGCGTGGTAAATAAATGAAACAGTTCTGTCCTTGCCTGACAACATGTTCAAAAGGCACATCAAAAATACTCTATGTAAGAAGGGTTATTACAGGATCTATGCGTATCTGGCTGCAGAGATATCTGAATATGATTCAGCACATGTATTAATATATCTTTAACTGTACAACTTGTCACCATTATGCACTATCATAAATTTATTGTAATATAAATTGACCATTTGAAAAGAGGCCTATATTGACAAGTTTCTTATAGCATTTCTTATTCGCCAATGGTCATTTGAAATGCTGGTAGATTAAAAAAGATAAATCAAAAGTATGAAAAATTAATAAGATACAATATTGAGAATGTAAGACATGTCTATGTGCCCGTGAGGGTCTAAAGGCAAATAAAGAATTTTTATCTTATCTGTTTATGTTCATAAATTCGAAAACATGAATCTGGTAGCACATTGCCCCCACCGGGATTCGAACCGGAGACCAGTCGGTAACTAGGCCGGTTGTGTGTCCACTGTGCTGTCACTGATGCATTATAATTATATCCTATCCTTGACTTATTATCACCGCATATTAAATCAAGTTCTACAATACGGTAATAATAAATATCTGTAATGATGATTTTAATAGCAAAATATGATTATTAAATATTCACACTCACTATATTATTTTTATGTGGATGTCATATAGACCTTGACACCGGGGATTAAAAGAAATTAAGCAATACCTCATACGTCTAAATCGGTTAAGATGTACACAGCACTTCCTGCAGATCATGAGGGAAAGAGTTAAGTGGAAATTCAATTAAAAAATATTATCTTAACCGCCAGGAAGAACTGCATTTCCATGCAGTAGATTCTTATGCTGTCAGTATTGTTAAAACTGTATTATATCTATAGGTCGACATATTGTTGGTGCTTTATTAAGCTTTCTGAATATTTTAGACTCATATGAGCCGGGACTGTGTGCTTAGTATTCAAACAGAGGTACAGCATGCGCGGAACTGCGTGGCGACGCACTTCCTCCATCACTTCCGCAAATTCATTTTTGAACTTGCACTTTTGTATGACTCATCATTGACAGTTTTCATTAAAGTTGTATTTCTAACAACTTATAAATATTCTTCTACTGCATCTGTGGAACAGTCAAGGTTGCCTCTTTGTTGTTGAACGGCGGGATCTAGAAGCTATTATCCAATTCTATAAAAAAAAATCTTATATTTCATTACATCGGATTTAAAAATGCTATCCTATCTATTACATTTCTGTCTAATTATATTAATTAGAAAATGATAAGTATTTATTACATCATGTTATCATGATTATTATCATATGACAAAAATGCAATTAAAATGTCATTAACTTTAAATATAAATTAACTTGAAAAATTACTAGCTTTATACTTAATTGCAAGTAAGTATATTACCACATTACAAAACTGACTTTCTCCAAAATTTTGCAATAGTGGTAACTTGGTTAATGAAAGAATGATTTTTAATATTAAAGTAACAAATACTCATATTTGTAAATAATATTTACAGCTGTGTTAGTATAATTATATTATATCATATTTGAATTACTGCTAATTATATTACTGCAAACAAACTTATAAAGGCCATTCCAAGGTTAATGAATCTGATGCCTACATTGTACTAAGTTTTATGAAGTCTTTGGAACTTAAAAAAAGGTTTTTTTAATAAAAATTAAACATGCCAGGAGGAAGTTAGCCGTTAACGTAAGAAAGACAGTAATTTTTTATTCAATATTTATGTACATATATAAAGTGAAACATGTCTCTCTGACATATTGACATATCAACGCCCACTTCAAATCTGCTCGCTGTTTTTAGTAGCTACGTTTTGACGACCAGAAGAAAATATTTTCGAAAATTCGCTCATTATGTAATCCGGACAGGTGCAGGCGAAGTTGTGAGTTGCCAGGACCTTATAAAAAAATCGAACAGTATAACGTTTAAACATCTTATCTGAACTACATCAAATTTGGCACAAAATAAATTATCTCCTTTTTTCCCAGCTCACTTTTCACACCATGAATTGAATGTCGAAAATAATAATGACATAATGTTTTAGCATGATATGTTAGGCACGGCAGCCACATCCGTTGTTATGCCTTAGTAATGTAGCTTACGTGGCTATCATTAGGTTAACCGTACATTTGTCAGTCCAGTCAAAATGTTTGATATTAATAACAAAAATACTGGTAAGTTCACCGAAAATATTTTACTAAAGTAAAAAATTTTCGGTGACTTATTTGTTTCTCAGAAAAAGCTCTAACTTCAACTCTTTAATTATTCTGAATTTGGAACGCGTTTATTATGTTAAAAACTTCTTTCGATTTCCTGCCGTTTTACATATTTTTTTCGTGTTTATTATCAAATTACAATATGGAAGAGGGCGTTAAAGAAAATAGGATTGCAGTGATTGCCTTGCACAAAGTGGGTATGGAGCCGTCGGTCATATTCAAGACACTTCAAAAGCTTGGCGCCAGCCGTATGTTCGTATATCGTACTATCGACAGATATACCAACACTTCCTCTGTTGAAGACCATAAAAAATCGGGGCGACCGCATGCTTTTAGAACTACAAAGACTGTTAATGCTGTTAAAGCCAGAATTCGCCGAAACCCTTGCGTTAAATCTTAACATGAGAAATGGAGATTCCCACTAGGACTCTGCCGCGTATAATAAAACCAGATCCGAAGTTTGGCGCTTAACGTCGTAAAAAAAAAATACGATTGAAGAGATATATGTAGCAGATTTATAATAGTGGGGGTATCTTATATATGGGAGTATATTTCTATCCTGAGTAACGTTTCAGCTTAATCGAATCACTAGTATTTCTAATATAAATAGAATATTATTAAAACGGTTTTTTTTAGCGCGGTGATACTGTATTAGAACCGTATAAACATTGCTATTGAAATAGCATTTGATTTTCTATTAAAATCTAGCAAACTCTAATGTGGTCTAGAGCTAAGTGAAAGTAGGAGGAAAGTGAACGAAGTAATATGAATTCTATTAGAATATTATTATGTAGACTTGCAAAGATTATTTTATTGTAATAGTTATGAGGCATGTAATAATCGTATAATGAATTTAAAGTCTCTAAGTTATGTGTAATGTAATTATTGTGAAAAGAAAACAATCATCATCATTCGAGCGTTAATCCTGGTCGCATCCCAAGCTCTCGCTTCGGAGCCTGGAGTCCGCTTTCCGACTTCTACTTCTTCACTTCGTGCGGTCTTCAGCATCCCTTACTGTGAGACCAATGGCACGCATGTCATCTCTTACGATGGCAAGCCAGCACTTCTTGGGCTTACCCCTTCTACCGGAAGCCGGCATGAGGCCAGAGGTGGCATGACCAGACATTTATTCCCCGCTTGCCGGTTTCCGTAAGACGTGGCCGTACCAGCGTAGGCGACGCTCCTACAGTTTGTCTGCTATGTCACGGACCTGCCCTTTCCGCTTAACCGGTATTTTTGGGTCGCAGATGACACCATCTCACGCCATTTAGCCCATACGGCTAAAATACGTGCCTTGACGTCGCAATCGTTGTCACTGGACGCGTGAAGGACAGTCCGTGCGCTCGACCATGTCTTCGCCAATGTACAATTGCTCTCATAATTACTCGGTCTTCGCCACATTCAATTTCAGACCACCGTGATCATGGGACTCTCTACCAGTATTCCCGCGCCGCACCAGGCGCCCTCTGGCCGCGTCCGTTAGCACAATATCGTCAGCATACATGAGTACCCACGGAGGCTGTTCGTGTGCATCTACGCTGAACAGAAACGAACCAAAGACAGATCCCTGGTGAACCTTGATGGTGATCAGCAAGGGTGTCGCCAACAGCAGTCCTAACTATGAATTGGAATCGAGATACATGTCTCGGCAAATATCAATATAGACTTCTGGCACCCTTTTGCACCTCAGTACCTACTAGATCATCGCGAGTGGAACACAGTCGTATGCCTTCTATATGTCTACAACAACAGAACATACAGAGGCGTAATCTTCGTCCTGTATTTCTCCATGACGACTCTTAGGGCATAAATGACTGTGGTCCTATGATCAGGTCGGAACCGATACTGACACTCCGAAACAGTGCACTCGTGCCAGATGACTTTTATACCGCGGTAATTGCCACACTCCTGCACCGATCTCTTTCCTTTGAAAACGGAATTTTTCTGGTAAAAAGTATGCGGTTACATAGGTCGGTCAATGTGCTCACACCACGAGACCCCATCGCCTTCCAGGCTTCTATAGGGATTCCATCGGGTGTACCTCTTTATGCTGCTTGTTAAGCACCTCGTGGAAATATAAGCACCATCTCTCCTTCACCGCGAGGTCCTCGCATAATAGGTTACCGCGAGGGGCTAATACACTGCGAGATTTGTGAAGAGAAAGCAATATTAATTTTAGTTTGTGAACTATACCAAATTAATCAATTTATTTGATAGACTTATACCAAATACAATATTACAAAGGAAGAAAAAGAATAAAGAAGTTCGAAACACACATAACAACATAAGAAAAAAGGTTCGAAAATACAGTGACCTTGTGAAAACGAAGGTAGGTAGCTTTTGACGGATGTTGACGGGTGTACTATTATTCTACTTAGATATGCATTCGCGTATCATTCGGGACAGTAAAACATGGGTATGGCAGAAGCAGCATGAAAGTAGGGTGAATGCTTTAGAAATGGCAGCGCTGAGGAGTATGTATGGAGTTAGAATGATTGATGGAGTAAGAAATAACACGATAATAAGAGCTAAATAAGAGGACTATGCGGAATGAAATATGATGTTGTGATAAAAATTTAAAAGGGTATGCTGACATGATTTGGACATTTACAAAGAATGAATGACAAAACGGGGCAGAGGCCGCCTCAGACGCACACATATAGAAGTGTGGCAGAAGTGAGAGTGATATGTTTACGAATGGAAGACAGGCGTAATGATATGGTATGTATGTATATGTAGGTAATAAGCCAAATTTGTTTTTTAATGCGAATTGAAGGCGAATCAGAATTGTATGTATCCACCACCTTGGATATCAGCTATATGAAATAAATGTACGTGTTTGTCGTCAATACATCAAGTATTGCCTTTCAGAATAGTAACGACCTCGCTGAAAGAAAAAGTATGACACATATAGAAATTTCGTCAGTCCGTATTATTGATACCGCTTATGTAGTAATTACTCAATAATCTGACATTTGGGATGAGCTGGAGTGAAAGGTTATTGGAATCACGAATGTACTTAGACTGAACCATAGACTTACAGTATTGTTAATGCGCTCATAGACCGCATCCATTATAGCAATCAAAATAATCTATCTGGCAAAGTACCTAAAATTCATAAAAAATACGGCCAAATAACAATTTAATGGAGGGCTATTGTGTTATGTAAATATGATCACCAGTGAGCTCCTAAGGAGTTGCTGTGTTAGCAGCAGAGGTGGTATCGTGCGAGTGATACTTAGTGTATTGCATGCCTTTATAGGCTACGCTAACTGCTTTACATCAGGTGGCCCGTATGCTTGTGTACCTCCAGACGTTGTATTGTATAAAATAATCTTTATTCCAAAAACATCATTATATAATATACTCGTACCTTATACCGTTCAAGATACGACAGATAAGAGACACAATCTATACCGGTACCGCACCTTGGATGTTTCAACCTGTAAAAACACCAAATGATAATGAGGGAGTTTGAACAAATTTGTTTCATGATAACCGTTCCTCACAATCCTTCATAGCGTTTAGCTTGATATATATCATCATCATAAACAGCTACCTTCAGTATCAGAAAATCACTAAACTGTAAAATTAAAACTCTTTTTAAATTTTGTGAACATTTATTATGTTGTAATAATATTCGTTGTCATTGTGATAACGTATTACATAACATGAGACCAAGTCGCATTAGTTTACTTTGTAGGTAGATAAGCACCATCAATCCTAGAGAACTAATCATCATACCCAATCGCTTTCTTTATAGTGAGTTCAAGCAGTCCATTGTGTAAGTCATCTATGGCCTAAACGGTGAGTGACCTATCGTCCCGTCTCTGTACCGTACACGGATATTTGAAGATATAATTGTTTTGTATTGGGTACTTACGAATATAACACTATTAATATTAGTTTATCCTGCAATTATAATATTATACGATGAACTTGCGTATTATTAAATATGGAGCTTATTTCTTTTTTACATTTGTTTTTGTTAGAAGAAATATGGAGACGGAAATTTTAAACAAGAAAGGGTTAATAATAAGGATAAATCATAACAGAAATCAGAGTCCAATAAAGAGCCCTGGCGCGTACTTTTTTTTATATAATGTCGGCATGCAAACAAACATACGACCCGCTCAATGTAAAGTG
The DNA here is from genome assembly GCA_947507595.1 of Pyralis farinalis. Lineage (NCBI taxonomy): Eukaryota > Metazoa > Arthropoda > Insecta > Lepidoptera > Pyralidae > Pyralis > Pyralis farinalis. The sequence goes on along the minus strand of OX382261.1, from coordinate 8,119,113 downwards.
ATTACCGTAGCCTAGGAACGCTTATAATAGAAGAATTAATGCTCGCGCACTTTCAGACCTTCTGCTAACATTACTATTTAAAAAAAAAATTAAAAATACTACTCTGCCTTGTTGCATAGTACATTTCTATAATTGTAAGAATCTTTTGAATGTATTTCCTTAAATTCTGTGTTATGCAAATAAAGTGTATTCTACATATTCTATCTACTCTCTGAAATAGTGTAATAAATATGTAGTGTATGTGATAGTGTAATAAATATATAGTGTATTAGTACTGTTTTGTACCTGTTATTTTTTGTCAACCGCTAACGACAATTTTTTTCCACATATGGGGTTGGGTAGAAGAGATCTCTTGTAGAGATAGGCTCACCGTTAGACATCTCTGATGTAATAATGTGTGTGTATTAATGTAGAATAAAGGTCTAAATAAAGATCATTAGAGGTCCACCTAGTGATCGAAGTTCGACCATAATTTTTAAATTTTTAAGTTTGAACGTTGTTAAGGTTTTATTATAAAAATCTATAATCTCTATAATCACAGATTTCGCTAAAACTGTACAGTTAATTTGCCTATAATTTTCAAGCAAATTATATAACATTTAAATAAAAAATAAATACAAAAAATTAATACTGAAATATAGAATACCTTTTTTTAATTATCTATCTTATAACTTCACGTCCAATCCCTTGCGGGGTAGGCAGAGAGAACCGAGCGCCACGTGACTCGATCCTTATATACCTCACTCACTTCTATAATATTCTTGCTCTTGTCATGCACGCTCGCCGGTTTCTAAGACTCCTGACATCGGTACACTAATCAGTACACGTAATATTATACAAATAAACCTTTTAGATATTTTTTGTATTAAAACAAAAAATCAAACCATATAAAAATTGTCTATTGAAGTTGACATACCCAATTAATACGATTAATAATTCGAAACTTCTCTGTAAACGATGTTTTTTGTAAAAACTCTTTCATCGTTTCCTAAATGTCCTTGACCGTTATATTCGGAAATATAAAATCTCAAACCGTCGAATGATCGAACTCTACCTGCTGCGACATATAACATAAAGTAAAATATAATATAACGTATGACTAATATGGAAAGTACAAATATATATTAGACAAACTATGACCATGACATTATCATAATTATGATTATTATTGACATTCAGTATGTAAGACTATAGATAAATAATTTTATAGACCAATAATATTAATCTCTAGTCTCCACTAACTCTCCAGTTGAGCTGTTTAGATAAAAACTAACCAATTGTTGAGAAATGATTCGATACCTATGAACGGTTGCCACCGCCGTTGCGGAACGCCGAAGAGAAACTCGTATCTAAGCAGTAAGACTTGTATGGCTCGATGTGCGTTTACGATCAGTGTGTAATCTTGAAAGGCGAAGGTATGTACTTTCCCAGTTGTACTGTTTATTAAATATAGATATGCCTTATATCTCTGAAATTAAATCTTGCAATATGATATATAAATACTGTTTCACCTTACGAATCACATCTCGCTGGTTACTTAAAAATACTTAAGAGAAGTATGGCGCATCAAAGGAGCCCGTCTGGGGAAGTACCTCCACCTCACAGAAAACTGCAGCCAAATAACAACTCCCTAGAGGGTTGTTGGATTACTGTGTGTGAGTGAGGTCACCAGTGAGCTCCCAAGGAGTTGCTGTATAAACAGTAGAGGAGGCATCGCGTCAGTGATACTTAATATATCGCTAGCATTAATTGGCTACGGAACCCGCTTTACATCAGGTGGATCGTATGCTTGTATGCCTCCTGACGTAGTATAAAAAAAAATACTAGAATGAAAATAGATTTAAAATGGATGTGATGTACGATTAACATAAGACAAAGAATAAGTTAGAGGACAGAAACATACAGACAACAGAAACGAAGCTTAACAGAGTTGATTAGAGTTACCTAAAAAGTTTAGTACCTGTGTAATCTCCTATTCGTAACGTTGTCTTGTTATCCTAATCCCATTGGTATCGGCTGAGTTTCTACCTAAGCCTAAGGATTTGGCGAAGATTTTGACATGGAGCGACTGCCGTCAGATCTGATATATTACCACGTGACAAATATTGCAATTGCTGTCCAAGGTCCAAACACGATTTAGTGTATCAGTTTAATAAAACACGGAACAAAGCAGCTTCGATTGCAGTCTGTGTTATAAACTTTTTGGAAAATAAATAATTCATCACAAAATGTTAAATAGTTTTCAAAAGTAAAGGATTTACTCTTGTCAAAAATGTTTGCAGATGTCTACTTAGTATAATTATGTAGTTATGTAGTACTCGTATATTTGGATATCATTTTCATTGCATTTTTCTTTAAAAATCAAAACTTATTTTACCTATTCGTATTAGTACATAACTTAAACAAAAGTTCGTTTTTAAACGACTTTTTTTAATTTACTTCGTTTCCTATTCTTGTCTGCCTGCTTCTAGCTAAGTACCGTATAACTTTTGATCTCATTAAATCTTGAACTTTCCGTGTTTTAATTGCCAAATTTCATGATATACATGCAACGGAAAGTTAGAATTCTGTATTCCTGAGGAATAGAACTTAAAATTAATTTGTGAGATTCTTATAGCATGGACAAAGTTCTAGATTCTTCTTTGTGTTGCAATGAGGCAGGCCATACGCCTGCTTAAATATTTTCAATTTTATATTTTGTATTAGCTTACATAGCTTAAATTTCTGTATTTTATAACAGCAGTCAAATTAAATGAAACCCTGTTAAATAATAATTTATATTGTGGAAACAGGATTTAGTCTTTATCTCCCTAGGGATATACCGTTTCACAATCCATTAAGATTGGTGAGGTCCACCACTACCTGAGCCTTAGGATTTTGCGAAGATAACTGATTTTCACATAGAGCAACTGCCGTTAGACCGTTCGCGGTAAAGTAAGAGGTATTGAAACAGATCTGTCACTTGTTTAACGTCTGCGATACTTTGATTGTCATATTTTATCGAATACTCACTCTGTTTCTTTACTAACAATATCTTATACAGCATTAAACCGCTGTCAACAGACAAACTAACGACCATTTTAGTCGTGTGTCTAAATAATTATAACCAACGCTGATACTTTTGCCCTATTTCTTTTATACCAGAGCTCCGTTTCTCGCACGTGCAGTTGAGACTGGCTTTAGCTCAAAAGATAATGCTGCAGAGTTATTGGCTGAATTAGTGTAAAAAATCTAATTTTGATTGATACACATTAAACAAGTGTACTTTGTATGTATACACTAACTTGTTTATATCATGTACTTAATACCTAAATACAAGCAACCTACGTCGTACATAATCAAGGTGACCAGGGTAATGTAATGAGTGCACATACGCACGCTTTATGTAATCTTTATTAAAAATAAACACGTATTAAATGTTAATTTAGGCTTACTTGCTTGTGATAAGAATTATTTATTATTTCTTTTATTGCATTTTATTACTTCCAATAACTAATTGAGCAGTCAGAACCCGTTATATACGTTTTACCATACATTTCGCGGTCGTATACGACCACCCTGGTTTCGAAGGGTTAAGTATTGTATATTATATTCTCTTCAAACAAATATTTACAAATGATGGCACAGATAGAATATCATTTTACTTACATTATAAAAATAAATGTACATAAATACGATTGTTAAATGTTAGGCTATAGTTTATATACCTTACATTTAGAGTTTAAGTTAATAAATAAGGGAAATTGAACAAGCCAAGCAATTATTCGATTTTCTTTATTTATTAACATTTGAAGCATATCTCTATGCATGATTTTTTAGTTATTCATTTTTTTATGGGAATAAATCGGACTTCACTTAAAAAGATTTTTGGAAGATTTTTATGGAAAAAAATGTATATCGATAGGTTTTTGGTTCCTCGAACTGTAGAAGGAGCAGAAATGTTTTTTTTTTTTTCAATTATATTGAAACTCCCACATATTATTGGAAGAGATTCCTCGAAGGAATAAGCCCGCCTTTGCAAATCAAATTCCAATATTTTACAAATGTAAACATTTATGCAATAAAGTTCTACAAACAAACAAAACAAAATCAAAATTATTTTACATAAAAAAAACGAATGAAGTAGAGCAATCTACACAATATTCATCCGACATACCTTGAGTAGTTGACCATTTTATAGTACTTACTACACCAACCGTAATTCATTCCACTGCAGGGATACGGCTCTCCCTTCAACCGAAGTGGTTTAAAGCATTCTCCACCATCCTACTGATTTGGAGATTGATGTAGCCAGTGTTACTAAGCCGTCCGAAGGCCACTGACATAGCTAAACAACTGCCGTCTATGTACAACAGTCGGGACCGACAGTTTAATGTGCCCTCCGAAGTACGAAGAAGCTCAAAAGAGATAAACCCATCCACAGACAGACTGCGGTGGATGTTGTTTAACCTGCTGTGTTTAGTTAAAATGACACGCATAAAAACGTCATCGAGCTCTCTTATATTACTTATAGCTATGAATTCAGTCGCAAAAAAATGTATTCTGACTATCAGCAATAAACCTGAAAATTCATAAATAGTTTTTACATGCGCTATAGATTTAGTTTATAGAAAGCATAAAATTACGTACATTACTTTATTTCTATATTTCTCGAATTTTAAATTTCAGAAATGGAAAGAGCTAAAATAGTATTGAACATTTTTGAACACAGCTCGAAAACTCTTCAAATGTGTGTGGTACTCTCACACACTCACACATATTTAAAAATAAAATAATTGGTGCAGGGCAATCTACACAATATTCTCCCAGCATACCTTTGGCAGCTGACTGTTTTATAGTACAGTATAGCTATGAATTTAATCGAGAAAATATATATTCTAATAGTAATAAACCTAAAGATTCATAAATATTTTCGATATAGACAAGGGATTTTAACAGAACAGATAGAATAGATATTGTCAACACCCGCTCATTTGGTACTACTTGGAAGCGATTTGATAAAATTAAATTGCTAATTCTTTCAAATACGCACCCGCCAGTGCCTCCACTTCTTGAAAAGGCCCACAAATCGGCTTATCACCAGATTGTGGTCCGTTTCAAGAATGGTAGAACAACAAAACCCTTTAACACCCGACAACATTTAATAAGTTTTTTTTTATACATCTCGATTGGCAAACAAGAATGCGGCTCGCATCAGATGGTAAGCTATCACCGCAGTATATTGACGCTCGCAACACCACGGGGATGTTACTCGCGCGCTGCCAATTTTGTGACTTAAGGATGTTTCATCACAGTACCCAGTAATTTCTCTGCCATATCTCACCCTTCAGACCAGAACACAGCTATATAAATATAGATGCTGGGCGGTAGAAATAGGTGAGATAGAGGTACCCACGCAGACGACTTTTGTACAAAGTCTTCCTCGGATAAGTAATATTATTAAACGATTAAAAAAATACGAGTACTTTACGAGTTTTGGCTAATAAAATCTTGATGTTTGTGTGAAACCTACGAGTACATAATAGTTGATTGGAAGAGATATCTTTTAGAGATAAGCTCGCCTCTGTATTATCTTTACCATACATTGTGACTTTTTTGTATTTATATGTGCAATAAAGGATGTTATAATATGTCAATATTACATAATGAATATCGATCTATCTATAACTTCACGCCAAATCCCTTGCAGGGACTTCTCATGCACGCTCGCCGGTTTCTAAGACTCCTGACATCGGTATACTAATCAGTACACATAATGTTATACAAACAAACAAACCTTATAGATATTTTTTGTATTAAAAAAAAATCAAAACATATAAAAATTGTCTATTACCGACATAAATATTGACGATATTTAATATTATATATTATAATAATTATTTCATATACGAAAGTAGAATAAACGCGGTCAAAATGCAAGCGTTGCGCAAACGTTTTTGGCGTAAACCTTGTAGACCGTATTCCTAATTATGATGTTGGAAACAGAGTTCATCTGAAAGAGAGCGTCGGTGTTAAAATAAGAAGAGGCATGCTCCGTTGATTCAGACATGTAGAAAGAATGCAGGATGAAAGAATGATAAAGCAGATATACAATGCAAAAGTGGAAGGATATAGGAACCGAGGAAGGCCAAGACTTACCTACCATGATCAAATTGGTTGTGTTCAGTCAGAAGGTGATGTCAGGTGCCCCAGCAACCGGCGAGCGTGCGTGACAAGAGCTATGAATGTCACAGAAGCGAGTGAAGTATGTAAGGACCGCTCTCTGCCTACTCAGCAAGGGACTTAGCGTGAAGATATACATACATATATTATTTTTTTTTTTATTTCAATATATTATTGGAATATTTATTATTTTTAAAATTATTTATAATAAAGTATAATTTGCTGTATGCTTGTTTGTCTCCTGACGTTGATTAAAAACAATATTTGGTGTACAAGTATTTTGACCTACGGATTTCTAACATCGAGGAACATAGAGATTGGAACCACGTTATTAGATATTGTGCGATTGTGAACACGTAACTTTATAACATATCAAAATTTGAGTACCTACATGATAATATTAGCATATTTTTATTGCTGTCTGTTTAAAGTACTCAATGATATTGACCTTTTCTCTACCTTGATCAGTTCGTACTTCGCCCTACACATGTAGTAACAATACTGACTAATTGTTATTATTAAAATGTTAATGCGGAAGTATCACCACTACTATTTGTTTTTTTAAGATGTAAATTAAAAACAAATCAATAATACAAAGAATTTAGTACTGGACTAGTATATAAAGTTTATTATATATTTATTGCCTGCAGATTTTAACGTCGGGAGGATACACGCATATGACCCACCCGATGTAAAGTGATTACTGTAGCCTATGAACGCTTGTAATACATTAATTATCACCTGCGTGATGCCACCTCTGCTGAAAACACAGCGACTCCGTAGGTACCTACTGTTTTGATGCGTCCTACGTCTTATAATACACCCAGACTAAGACAAACAGACATGTTCATAGATACAATTAATTGTCTTGTGTGGGAATCGAACTCATGAGCCTTTGTGTTAGAGTACATTACTAATAACTCTGCCTCCTAATTGTAGTCCTTTATATTATTAGAATTTTCCTAATGCAATATAATACCAAAAATACAATGTTGATGGTATATGTAGCATGGAAACGGATGATATCTAGAAACTTAGCAAATATGAGTAAACACTAAAAAAAATTCTAAAAGTTCTGTCCCAACATTAGTATTTTATACGTAAAATTAATCTTAACTAAAACATTTATTGTAACATATGGAACCTTTTTGACAATAATTATAGAGGCAATAACCTCTGCATTTGCCTTAAATTTAAAGGAAACACTGTAGAATTGTGAGTTTCCATAGTTCCTACCAGGCCTTAAACTGAGGTCAGTTAAATATTATAAAACTGGTTACGTATATGTAATCGGAGCCATACCTTTGTTATCTTCAAGTGAAACAAGTAAAAAATAGAGATGTGAAAAATGAGGCTCGTTGTAATTACAACACTAATAATTACAATATTAACACACAATGTCAATACGCAGAGTGCCATACGATCCAATCGACTCATATCATATTCTATACCCGAGAATCGACCTCTTCAGAAGGCCTTGGGTTATTATGAAGAAACATATCTGAATTTCACAGAAATAAGCAGCAAATACGGTTATCAAACCGAACAACACGCTATCATTACTGAAGATGGCTACATTCTAACCGTATTTCGAATACTGCCAAAATGTCAAGAACGGACCAGGAAGTATCCAGTACTATTGATGCACGGAATTTTTGACACATCAGACTTATGGATTGTAGCTGGAAAACGAACCGGAATTGGTTATATGCTGGCAAATAATTGCTACGATGTTTGGGCTGCCAATCATCGAGGAAACAGATATTCTAGACGACATACTAAACTCGATCCCGATAAGGACGTGAATTACTGGAACTTTTCTTTCGACGAACACGGAAGTTTTGATATTCCAGCAATCATCGATTACATTTTAAGGACAAGTCTTCAGAAAAAGGTAAATTATATAGGGCATTCGCAAGGTACAACAGACTTTTTCGTAATGGCATCTCTAAGGCCAGAATATAATGACAAGATCCAAATATCAATACAGCTTGCTCCCGTAGCGTGGATGACAAATATAATAAGCCCTATACCAAAGGTGCTAGCTGTTGCTACCGAACAATTGAAAATTGCTTTGGATTCAGCCGGTTACAGTGAGTTGTTGGCAAAACATCAACTTACACATTTGATTATAGAGATGTTATGTCAGATTTCGCCAGACTCTATTTGTGGTTCAACGTTATATGCTACAACTGGCTACAAAGAGGGAAGTATACCTCGGAAAACTTTGGCGATCGCATTTGGGCACTTGCTTAGTGGCACTTCAAGTAAAAGTTTAGCTCATTTCGGACAATTAATAAAATATAAGAGGTTTCAACGATACGATGAAGGTAAAAGAGGAAACTTTAAAAGGTATGGCACGAGTATACCACCAGAATATAATGTTTCAAAGATTACGTCACCGGTAGTACTAGTCACCGGGCGTAATGACTGGGTGTCATCTTTAAAAGACGTGGATACGTTAATTAGTAAGTTGCCTAATGTAATAGAAAACTATGTTGTACCCGAACCGAAATGGAGTCATCATAATCACATTTTGGGTACCGAAGCACCACATTATGTGTTTCCAAAACTATTATATTATTTAGAAAATTATAATTAACAAGACATTATAACTGTTAATATTATGTTGTTAAAATAAATTATATTAATTTGCTATTAGAGAGTAAATATAGTCTACGTATTGTTATTTTCGCTGAGCTAAATGTATTTACGAGTATAATTCGAATCCAAGGAAATTGTTACATTGAGATAAAGAAAACAATAAAGATTTATGATATGTTTATTTTTTTCTGAGATTTATAATTGAATAAATATAAAGAATTTCAAAACTGATCAAGAATCACAGTTCTCTAAACTAATATTTCAAGGATTTTTTTTTGGATGTTGATTTGTAATGGATAAATTAAAAACATAATAGGGGTTAAAGTGTGAAATTGCCGTTTTATAGTAATCGATTCTTTGAATTGACATTAAACCTCCATGGTACGAGATTTTCGAGTGAAACTTTTAAACATGATACTGCATATTTTTTTTAAATGTGCAGCATTTGATTTTCGAACTTTAATTGTTTTTTTTTTAATTGAGCTTAGACGGGAAAGATGGATACTTCGAAAATCCGAGTAATTTTTGAAAACGAGAGAATTGAATATGCGGAACTAACGCGACAGAAACGGCTCGTAATGCTGCATTTGGAGAGCAGACTGCTAATGAACGCACCGTGCGTTATTGGTTTGAACGTTTTCGTAATGGAAACTTCGACTTGTAGAATTCGATTCCCACACAGGACAAATATTTTGTGCATGAACATGTATGTTTGTCTTGGTCTGGGTGTTTTTAAGAGAGGTAGGGCGCATCAAAGCAGCCCGTCTGGGGAGATATTTCCTCCTCACAGAAAAACCCCAGGCAAATAGCAACTCCCTAGAGGGTTGTCGTGTTCCTGCGTGGGAGGGAGGCATCGCGCGAGTGATACTTAATGTAGAACAAGCGTCTATAGGTTATGGTAACCACTTTACATCAGGTGGACCGTAAGTATGCCTTCCGGCATAGTATAAAATAAACTAAATACTAAACTAGTTTCATAAGGAATCGTTGTTATGCTCTATTTATTAGCGTTCGCTCTTTCTGATGATAAACAGTCGTCACAACATGTAGACCCATGCAGTACCAGTGACATCACTCGTGTTGCCGACCGGGTGGAAACCTGTTCCCAGTTATTCTAGAAACATTAATTAGAGAATGTTGCGGCTAAACTTTCAATGTACACTTGTTGTTAGGTATCCGTGTATAAGCGTTTCTTCTTTTGGGTTTAATATTTCCGCATATAGTTGCCGCAGCTTGTCGTCACGTTACGTTAGCTTACGTTTTACCAAAGCAACATTGAGGCTGACATGTGTTTATTAAATATGTGAAAAATATAATAGTACCCTCGCGTCTCTCGGATTTCACTCGCCTAAATTTATTTAGGTGTTTTTTTTAATATACAAAATGACATCGAAATTCTATATACTTACCGGATGTTTTTTAGATTTCACGAAGGAATTTTTAAGTAAAAACCTGAGTGTTAGTTCAGGATATAGGTTACCACGATGTGAAATGTGAACCACCGAAATCCATTTAGTTGTTTTAACGTAATAAATGCGTAAAGACCAGACGGACAAACAGATAAAAAATAAGAGATATCTTTGAGGCAAAAGTGTACCAGTTAAAACGTAAGCTAATCTTATCTTACAACACTGCTTTTATTATTATTATTATTTTTATGCAATGTCGAGAGGCATAGAAGAATACGGCCTACCTGATGTAAAGCAGTTACCGTAGCCTATTAACGCTTGCAATATATTAAGTACCACTCGCACGATAACTTCTCCTTTTTTGAAGTCAATAAACACGAAGAATCGAGATTATAATGGTATCTTATATTTATCAAAATTGTATATTTAGTGTATGGTTTTCGTAATATCTTTGCAAAATATTTGCGTCTGGTAACACAGTCGCTGTACAAAACTATGTAGTATTCATTTCGTTCTTGCTTTCATCGGGAAAGTGAAAACGGAGCAGCTGACATTCTTCTCAGTAATTATCCGCAATTTAACAATTATATTGCACTCGTTATGAATTATGAATGCAATAATGCGCGTAAATTGTTTATGTTGCTGTTCTAAATTATTAACACAATATTTTATTAGCCTCTTCTGAAACTCGTAATATTGTAAGATTCACTCCTGGTCAGATTTTTGCGGTCTTGCGAGCGGTTGAGGTTACCAGTAAACTCCTGGGCTCCAATGTTAGCAGTAGGAGTGCACCGCGCTAGGGATTCCCCCTGTGTTACTAACATTTATAGTCTACGGTAACCAAATCATATTAAGCGACCCGTGTGGTCATTTGCCTTAAGATGTACAGAAAGAAACTCACTTATCACACTCATGTAACTTAAAGTTTCGATTTGAATTTTGCAAATTTATGCAACTTCGATGACAGTAAATGATGTCATCGCGCTAGTATGATAATTAAGACGCAAAGATCACACAGTCTTTTTGTAAATTGAAAGACACTTTGACAAATTACTTTTTACCTATTTCTATATTTGTGGTATCGATTTGAGACATACACAATTCAGATGACGAATACGATGATGTAGTAAATTGGAGTCAATATGATCAAAGAGGTGAGATATGTCCATGGGAGGTTCTAAATCCGTACACTTTTAGAACAATTCTACAGTAGGGTATAATTTTCGCCATTTGTTAGAATTGGAGTAAATGTGTACTTCACAAAAGTATGACATTTCGGTAACAATAAATAATATTGTAAAATCGAGCTTGGTACGATGATGTTGGTGGGTAATGACCATAGGGACTGTATTGTAAGAAACTTTAAATAATTACTTTTCCGTATCATCACGCATGTCTCTCATCGGGGTAGGCAGAGACTGGAACGCCATGTGCACCTATCCAAACATACCTCTCTTGCTTCTCTTCCACACTCATCAACCATACGAGAACAATGTGGAATAAACGAAGATGTAGTGAAAAAAATTTTAAAAGGCGTGCTGAGATGGTTCGTACATTTGAAAAGAATGGAATACAAAAGAGTTACGAAAGAAGTGTATCCAGCAGGAGTGAGTGGAATATCAAATATCTGATGTGCTGAAAAAGGGCAAAATTATTTTTACATTATTTAATTTGCAATATTTGTTCTATATTTTTTATACAATGTCGGGAGAAATGCAAGCGTATAGCTTACCTGATGTAAAGTGATTTTCGTAGCTTTAGGATCGCTTTCGATACGGTAAGTATCGCTCACGCGTCACCACCACTGCTGATAACACAGCAACTACTCCTAGGAAAGTCTTAGCCACACACAAATGACCCGTACATTTTGTTTGGTGGTGGCGCGATATTGGTGGCCAGGCATACTCCTCCTTGGTAGGCTTCGCTGCCGGAGCTCAATCTTACTATGGTAATCTAGTGTTTGAGCCTCGGGGGCGGACGTCTGCTACGTAGAGGGTACGACGCCTGGACTCGGGTACGCGCCTCCACCGGTCGTACGTAGTTTGGTGCACGGTTGGCCACGCGGCCGTCTCCGGTTCCCGGTGGGGCGACCTCGCTGGCACCGGAGGCTGTGCAGCCCAGATTTCTGCATCGTCTTTTCATTTCTGCGACTGGGTCGTTCTTCTTTATTTCGAGACTTAGTTCTCCAATCTCAATTCCTACAAAAACTTTTTGCGAATTCTGTACTGTGGCGGCACGGCACAGCAAATATAAATCCTAACACTACGATGGCGCATATATCAATAATTCACGCAAAACAAATAACGCGTATAGCGAAACATAATCCGCAGTGGAGGGTACTTCCCTGGAGCCTCACTCGAGCAAGGAGTATTCAACTGTTACTGGTTTTTGCGCTTTATTAGTAACCTCACTCACTCGTGGGAACACAATAACTCTCCAGGGAGCTGTTATTTGGGTGCGGTTTTCTGTATTTTAGAGGTATTTCCCCCGTCGGGCTGCTTGGACGCGAAGACAATTAGACATGTTCATGTACACAAATGTTTGCCCTGTGTGTGAATCGAAGTCACGATCCTTGATGTTAAAGTAGCATTGCTAACCACTCCGCCACAGTGCCCGTCAAAATATTAGTTAAAATTTTGCAAAATGTGACAATACAATAACGTGATCATCGAGCTGGCATAGTGACGCAGAAGATGGCCATAAATTTAAAAAAGATGATGATGAGATGGCGAGTACATTATCATGATACTGTGTTGCGTAACAATACTAGTATGATATTGGATATCAAAATGTGAGTAATTAGTGAAACAAAAGCCAACATCTGTTGCAAATGATGACTTGCAAACTGCGATACATCGAGTCGAGTCTAACAATCTCTCTATGCTGGCTGAAATCATACTTGCGCCATTTATTGTTGGAAGTTTAGGGTTCCCTACCTGCAACGAAATAAAGGAATCCACATGTCCGTCTCTCAGATTGTCAAGGGCAGCTCATGAAATGCTTGTACAATGGAGTACATCACACCATAAATTCCGAGTGCATATATGTACTCGGAAATCGGTCCATTGCGCCGATATGTATACCTAGTATTGTCTTAGGTTTTCGCGATTGTTACACATTGAATTAAACAATTTTTAACGGAAGTATCGCGTGTTTTATTTATTTTCTTCCTACGACCACGGACGCTGCAAAGCGTTCGAAACGTCAGTTTCAACAAAATAAATAAAACACGCAATATTTCCGTTAAAAATTGTTTAATTCAATATGTATACCTGCTCGGAATTTATGGTGTAAATGTAATATGGTGCAATGTTACATTTGCGCTATAGTTCCGAGAAACCTCAAAATAGTATAGTTTGGTTATAATACAAAAAAAAATAAAACATAATTTGACAAATCTCTACGAAAACATTTTTTTCTTTTTGCTTTTCTTTAATTCTATTTTTTATAACGTAATAAAAGTATAGAAATCAAGAATTTTATTAAAAATAAAATACTCAGGAACCCTTGGTGACTCACGTTTCATCGGTTTTTTGCATTAGCAAAAACCGGTGACGGTCTAGTGAGACCACCGGTATCGTCGCTATCACTATGTCGGTCAAGGTATCGGACTGACCGGTTCATCTTTTGGTTATAAAACTACCGGATCACATCACATCAAGTACGACAACAACAAGATGTCGAATGTTAAATATATATTTTTACCTTATATCTACAAGGTCATTTATAAAGGGCCATTTAATTGACTACCGGTCTGTTTGGCGTTACGAAGAGGTACTATATACTCGTATGTACTTCTTGTTCTTAGCGTTATCTACTCATTAGTATTCGCGTGGCTCGCTACCTAAGCCTAAGGGTTTGACGAAGATTTCGACGAGCTCGGTGGCTCAGTCGTGAATGACGCGACTTTGACACCAACGCTCGTGGGTTCGATTCCCACACAAGGCAAACATTTGTGTGCATGAACATGTCTGTTTGTCTTGGTCTGGATGTTTTAAGAGAGGTAGGGCGCATCAAAGCAGCCCGTCTGGGGAAGTACCTCCACCCCACAGAAATCCGCAGCCAAATAACAACTCCCTAGTGGGTTGTTGTGTTCCTGCGTGTGAGTGAGGTCACCAGTAAGCTCCCAAAGAGTTGCTGTGTAATCAACAGAGGAGGCATCGCGCGAGTGTAAACCAATATATCGCAAGCGTTAATAGGCTACGGTACCCGCTTTACATCAGGTGGGCCGTATGCTTGTATGCCTCCCGACGTAGTATAAAGAAAAGAAGATATGTACTGATTTCTACTTAGAGCGACGAAATTAAGTAATAGCCGAGTGGATAAAGAACTTCACCAATTCGAATCCTGATATGTACCGCTAAATATGTAATTATCACGAGCTCGGCAGCGAAGGAAAACATCGTGAGGGTCCCCACATGTCTAAGAAATTACATTTCGAAAGACGTATGACCTAACTTTACAAAGATCAGGATTTCCTTCTGGGTTATGGAGGTGTGACGACTATATAGGTATATATATACTTCTACTCTTTAATTATTTTTTGGAACGCGTGTTAAGAACGTCTTTCATTTTCCCGCCTTTTTACATATTTTTTTCGTGTTTATTATCAAACTACAATATGGAATGGGGTGTGAAAGAAAATAGGATTGCAGTGATTGCCAAATTGGGTATGGAGTCGTCGGTCATATTCAAGACCCTTCAAAAGCTTGGTATCAGCCATATATATCTATATATATATCTGTCGATAGTACGATATACGAACATGCCGTATATCGTACTATCGACAGATATACCAACACTTCCTCTGTTGAAGAACATAAAAGATCGGGGTGACCGAGTGCTATTGGAACTACAAAGGCTGTTAATGCTGTTAAAGCCAGAATTCGCCGAAACCCTATTAGGAAACAAAAAATCTTATCGCGAGAAATGAAGATTCCCGCTAGGACTCTGTCGCATATAATAAAACAATACCTGAAGCTCGGCGCTTATCATCGAAATACTTGGATTGGATCGATCGAAACACAAAGTGTATCAAGAGACTCTCTTGGATCGTGTTGTGAAACCTTTCAGCAATATACTTTTTGAAAATATACCGTGGACTTTCCAGCTGGACTCTGCACCTCATACAACACAAACAACCCAAGGTTGACTCGAAACCTACGTGAAGAGATTTATAAGATTGAAATTAAACTATTTTTAACGGAAGTATCGCGTGTTTTATTTATTTTGTTGAAACCTGACGTTTCGAACGCTTTGCAGCGTCGGTGGTCGCAGGAAAGATTTTCCAATGTGTAACAATCGCGAAAACCTAAGACAATACTAGGTTTATAAGGGCTGAAGACTGACCCTCGTCTAGCCCAGATCGAAACCCAATTAGACTACAAATTACGGTCAGTTTTAGAGGACATGGCCGGTGCGAACCGACATGCCGACATTGTGTCTATTGAGCAGTCAGAACCCGTTACATACGTTTTCCCATACATTTCGCGGTCGTATACGACCACCCGGGTTTCGAAGGGTTAAGGAATCCCTAGAGCAAGCAGTGGCTTAATTTCCCCATGGAAACAGTGCGTAAATTCATAGATTCGTAGCAAGACAGATTAAAGGCCTGTATCAAAGCCAAAGCTGGCCATATATATGTACATATAAGTTATATTAAGATTACATTTCTTCATAAATAAATGCATATTAATTTGTAGCAGAACTTATGGCCGGACTAGGTATCTATAATATAATATATAAAAGGACACGGGTCCTCCTTCAACTGAACGGGTTATAGAGCATACCCTACTACGCTGCTCATCTGCGGATTATCGAAGTCCAGTGTCCAAGACTAGACAGGCTGCGGTCGCCGTTGCTTAACCTACGTGTTTGGATAGAATGATACGCGCAACGATGCCATCAAGTTCTTAATATATTTAAACATATAACGACAAAGAGCCAAGTTACAGTGAACAATCTGTTGTTGTAGCTGCTCAGTTTGTTATTTATATGTGCATTAATAATTGTAAGACTATATACCTCGACAGCATGATCATACTATAATTTGAGAGTTCAGGGGAGCAAATGTCGCTTAATTGTATTTGCATAGGTCGACAAGGTGATAATTACTAGTCGTTAAAACAAAAGAAGTGAGATACAACGGAATCCTAATAGTTCAATTCTAAATTCTAAATTCAATGTCCAACTCGAATTCGATCTGTAGCTGTCAGTGCCCTACATACAGCTACTTTTAGTCACGGGGTACGTCAAATATTAACTTTAAATTATTTTAATAACCTTTCATTAATTCAAAAATAACTGTCTATCTTATAATCTTGCGGTCACCTGCCTACCTTGAGCGGAGAATCTCGCAGCCATCCGCCGGCAGATTACTTAACTGTATATATTATGTAAGCGAAATGTCAAAACTATAGCATTTAAGTACCCCTTGAACCCAATATAATTGCATAAACTCAATTGCGCTTCTTCAAAAACGAATAAATTGATAACCTTTTTCTATTTATTTCTGTCACCTGCTATTTTACATGCTACTTTTGAAACTCAGGTAAAAAACTAAAATAAAAAGTAAACTCCCTACACTGTTATATTTTTATTAAATTGCGTTAAAAACGGGCTTTTTTAAATTTTCAAGTACTCGGAAAGGTTACAATTAATAATAACTGGGAACAACTTTACAGAGTAGAACGACATATAATTCACACTGACACTTTAATCATCAATCATCATTCTACACGTGCAGCCTGTGGGCCAGATATACTCAAAAGCGTACAACGCTCTCCGTATTCAGTATAATAATGCGTTCAGGGTGCTGCTGCGGTTGCCTCGCTTCTGTAGCGCATCAGGGATGTTCGCCGAAGCGCGAGTAGACTGCTTCTACGCAACAATGCGTAAACGGTGCGCGTCCCTGGTGCGCCGGGTGCGGATGAGTGGCAATAGCATCCTGAATATGATTGCAAGCAGACTGGACTGTCGATATGTAAACCATTGCTGCACTATATCAGGGAGAGTGGTGCAGGAATGGCCAATGTGAATGTAGTATTATTTTAAATCTAATTCTTACTAACATAGTGCTTAAGTTTTTTACTAACATCTTTTATGAGTCTTAGTTACTTGCAATAAATTTCATTCATTCATTCATTTAAGTGTACACAATATATGATAAGTGCGATAAAGATATTTTCCCGCAAGCTCCTGAGAAGTTACTGTATTTGCAGCAGGAATGGCAGCGCGTAAGCGATATTTTTTGTATTGCAACCGTTCATGGGCTACGGTAACCGCTTTACATCCGGTAAGTTGTATGCTTGTATATCGTCCGATGTTGTATACCGACAAATAAGCTATTTGGATTACTTAAGCGAATACCAAAGACTTTACTGGCTTGATTTTGTAATTTCACTACCACTGGTATTATAATGATTTTCATCACATTTTCGAGGAAATAAAAAGATAAGGCGATAAAACATTACATAAAACACAATCATATAATAAAATGATCATAGGCAAAGTCAAACATAAGCCTTTGGAATTTTAAGTTTAGTTTATTTCTTGAGATCATCTTATAAAAGTTATAAATAAACTCACCACAACTTTACCAAATTAAATTTGCCAAATTAAAAAAATCTAGGAGGACATATGCTTACATTACATCTTCACGCCAAATCCCTTGCGGAGCAGGGAGAAATGACCGAGCGTACCGTACCGTACGGTCTGCCTGATGGTAAACAGTTACCGTAGCCTATTGACATTTGCAACACCAGGGGTGTCACTAATATATTGCCGACCCCTTAAAAACCTCTTCACGCCTTTCGTGAAAAACCCCATGCTGAAGTCCCTTGGGAAAACTGCGGCTGAGAGTTCATTCCACAGCTTGAGTGTTCTCCGAAGAAAACTTCGCTGGAACCGCACAGTAAGCAACCATTGCCGTTCCGGTGTATGGAGGGTTAAATCTCCGTTGGCGAGCGGTGCAGTTGTAAAAAGACGCTGTCGGCATCATATTTTCCCATTCCCTTCTTTAACATTCATAGCTAAGCTTATAAGTAAAGAAAAATGATTTAAATAAACAACACCAACTTAATCTGTACTGATCTATGGGGTTAACAAGGACATAATATTGCGAAAGAAGCTAAAATAAACTAAGTACACAGCATCCACATTAACTAATTTGCCAAATTCTTCTGCTGTTTACGATAGAGCTAAACCTAACTGCAACTTTATGAAACATTGTGTTGTCATACTTAGTGTTTATTTTTATACCACAAATATTACATATGTAATTCATTAGAGTTGCTCAATATGAGAAGATGCAATGTGAGTTCGTGACTTTTTGCACTTGCGCTTCCTCATTTGGGTGCATGGCAGTAGTCACGCCAAGCTCAATTTACGGTGTGCTACTATTTACTAGAAATTGTAAGTCTGTTTTTTTCAGTAGCTAATAATAATAACAAACAACTTAGAATTTCAGTTTTAAAGCATATTGAATTAAAACCAATGCAAAGTAAAAATGCATTGTGTATTATAGCATTTACTTTTGGGTTGAAAACCTCTTAATTCACATTTAGATGGAGCATGTCAAACTTACATTATAAGCAGACAATCATTTGTGGGGTGGAACCTTAAGAATAAAATACAATTCATTTGTGCTTAAAGAGGTTTTCACTAGAGGTTTTTAACGCTATTTTATAATGTTCTTTAATATCTTTAAGTAACCATATAATTCACTTAACTGTAACCCAAAAGCTATACTTATAAAATCGCGAATAATAGATTTTTGAAAATGGTTGATTTTGTCAAATACCTGTTAACTTAAATTTGGTTTAAATCGGTCAATAACTAATAGATGAGAGTTTATAGAGTATCCAGTCATATCGAGTCACGGTGGCAGATAATAGGGGAAAACAAATAAAACACTTAGAAATATTTGTCAAGAATTATGAGAAAATTAAATATAGCAGTCTCGAAACAGTGCTCGGATATGTTTCGAAGCTCTGACAGAACAGAAGACTAACAATATACAACAGGAACTGACAAACACGTAATTCGTAGCTCTAAGGCTTAAAATTATTAGAGACGATTAATTCTTCATTAACAGTCTTGAATTTCTCACTACTGAACACTTTATACACTTTTACTGAAGACTTTGTGGCCTTCCTTATGCTTACTACGTGAAACGATGATCACGTTTTAGTCAACGAGCTATCATTATAATCCACTTTTGTCATTATTGTCTTGGACTTGGCTCCATACGTGATCTCATAACTTTTTATGAGTAGAAGACTAACAATCATGTGATTGCCTCTTATGCTTCGAAATTAATTTCTTCTTTTTACTACATGATTGAATGGTACAAATTTATGTAGGTACTTTTGACGTAATTCTAAATGCCTGTACGGGATTGTTATTTTTTTTTATACAACGTCAGAGGCATACGAGCGTACTGCCCACCTGATGTAAAGTGGTCAGAGTAGTCAATGAATGGTTGCAAAATGGGAAGTATCGCTTGCGTTAACACGCAAGCGATACTTCCCATTTTGCAACCACTGCCACCCCTTTTGCTAAAACAGCAACTCCTTAGGAGCTTATTGGTAAGTTCACTGACTCGTAGGAATACAACAAGCTTTCAGGGAGTTGTTATTTGGCTTTCTGTGAAGTAAAGGTATTTCCCTAGTCGGGCTGGCATGATCGTACACTTATGGTCCTCTCACTGTTCATCTGTACTGTCTGTTACAAAATCTTATATTTAAACAGTTCAAGCTAAACTTTGTAATAGATAAACCAGTAAATAAATTTTGAAATTACAAAGTACTGATTTCATTTTAACTAATAAATTATTAAAAATTCTTGGCAACGTATAACCAATATTACGGCATCATACAATCATGCAAAATATTATATTTTGGTTTATTTATTTAAATTAATTAATTTTGTTTTGTTGAATTAATTTGTAGTTTTTAAAGTCTAATAACTATTACTAGATAGAGGTGGCAATCAGTTCAGCAGTGGACAAATATAGGCGAAAATGATGAACGTCCGATGCTCCGGTTTATATATCATTTAAAAAAGATTATGTTTTGTGTCGTTTATAGAGACAAAAAAACTTAATAAAAAGAAATATTGTTCCTTTTGAATACTTAACCACTTTTGGTACTCAACCACCCAATACTTTCCGAGTGCTTTCGACCACATCATATTGCGGTTTCCTCATGCAGTCTCCTACGCCAATACTTAAAAAAACATTCAAAAAATGTAAATACTATGGAAATACGTTCATAAGTAAATACCCCAATTCTAGAACACATCTCTCACCATCGCCAAGACTATTAGGATTCATAGTGTCAAAATCTCCAGTGAAGTCAATTCCGTAGTCTACTGCAGGAGAATATCAAGCTGGCATCTATGAAACTTGTGTCTCAAGGGAGACCGTATATGGAGCACAACTGTGCATATCTGGTGACTACAGGTCACCAGCTACGCAGAGTTGTGACAATTGTCCATAGTTCTAAGCTTATGCATGGCATTAAGCTCTAGGAGCGGTGCCCTTTGTGTGTTCTATCGATTGAATTCGATGTAATACATGCAGCTTACTGCTACAAATGCATTGCTCATCCTCACAAACTGAAACCGCAATGGTCGCATACTATGCGGTTCTAGAGAAATTTCTTCCGAAAACTCTTAAGTCGTAGAATATAATCACTACCACACAGATTTTTCAACGCTACACAGGCTTCAATATGAGGTTCTCAAAAAAGCAGATTCTGGTGTTGCAAATGTCCATAAACTACAGGAACTGCTTTCTGCCGGTAGCAACTGCTTTCTAGTGGTATCTACAGAGAAATTAAATCGAGTTAGTACATTACTTTTTTAATAGTGACGCAGATAGATTCTACTATAAATACAGAAGGCAAAATAGTCACAAAGTCCTTCTATCTATCTTTATGACTAATTCATACACATGATTCGTGCGCGAATTCATTTATTCACATATAAACAATTAGAAATTACTGCTATTGACTTCTGTATCAATAGTTCAGATCAGTTCAATTCAGCTGCGTTACTATCAACAAAGGCATGTATAAAGTATATACTGCAGCGATTTGAATATGTGTTTAGATAATAGATATAAATATACCACTATGCTGGCAAAACCATTGAAGGAATTTCGATTACAAATAAACAGCTTATATTTTCAAACGGTTAAACTTCTTGATTCGTGACCACAAGACTCTGGGTCCAGTAACCTTTCAAACAAAAGAATGTGCCACACCTTGCAAGACGTATATTTAAAGAAGAATTTCTTGAAAGAAGTAAATCAGATGTAAACTGCAGTAGGATTATAATGATGATAAATGTATAGACAAACAAAAAAAAACGTATGAATGCATCGGGCGTTACAAATTGTAACCTATTTCGCTTAAGTTGTGAATACAGTATGGGATACTGTGTACAGAAATAACAACGAGTATTTTTGTCCTCAAATTCAATAAACAATTAACAAACACGATGTTGCGTGGGTCATTAGCCAAGTATCGGAACGGTGCAAACAAATTCCTTAATCTTTAAACCAAAAGTTACGTTTAATATTGTATTCGCATTTCTTGAGAATACAATATTAAACCTAACTTTCTCGTTTCCTACTTCGCTTATTTAAAAATTAAGTACATATATCTCGGGGCACGATATCGCTCTCCAAGATAAGTCGAAGGAAATAATACTAGCATTGCTTAGCTTTTCTCGAAACGATTTGTGGAGTCAGTTTTGTAGGCTTATGAAGCCTAAGAATTTAAACAAGTATCTTTTTGACCCTGACTGTACTCGCCATTCACAATTAATTGTCATATAATTTTGCCACTTAAGCCAAAGGTGACAAAACTCAATATCATAAAAGTGCCATTAGGTCATGTAAAGCCGTAGTTAACAAACTAGAATGCTCGACTGCGCAACTCATTAAATGCCATCAGAATATTTTCGATTAGCTAACGGCATCAGTAACATACGAAGAATCGAATTATCATTGGGCCCTCAAACGAGTACGAAATTTTCAAATTATACAATCAAAAACCATCTCTATTATAACAGACTTAATATTAAAATTGCGTATGCCTAGCTAACATTGCGTACCTCAAATTTGCTACCGGTCGTACCTTTGTGAAATACGCAGCAGGCTTTCTGAATATTTATGCTCCGTTCAAGGTTCCATAAATTGTACCAAACGAAGCAGAATATGGGAAACAATGACGCCGATTTCCATATTCCCGTTATGAGTTTTGAAATAATTATATTGACATTCAAGAAGGTACTTTCGATACAGTGAGTCCCGTTTTTCGATGGAATTCCCTTTAATTTTATTCACTACGCCATCCATGTAGATTTTTTGGAAGCCCATACAGTTCCTGCCGGCCAAGTTGCCGCCTGTGCTGGAAGTTTACACAACGACCTTTGTTCTATCCCAATGTAAACCGAGCTTTACAGGGTCGACTGGGACGCCGGGTAAAACTACTAATTTTGATTCGCGACAGGCAGTAGTCCGTTGCGTCTCCGAATAAGCCCATTGACATTAACTCCGGCGTGAATGAGCCGAATTATACAAAAATACGGTGCTCGAGATACATTAACGATGGCGTTATGCCATTTATTACATCCACATGTAGCTTTATCCTTTAGATATATTTCTTTTTTATACAACGTCGGAATGCATACAAGCGGTTACTGCAACCCCTGAAAGCTTGCAATACATTAACTATCACTAGCGCGATGCCACATTTGCTGCTAACACAGCAATTCTTTAGGAGCTTACTAATGACCTCATTCACATACGGGAACATAATATCTAACCCATATACATACAATCTTGCGGTGTAATTTGCCTTTCAAGCAAAGTGTATGTAGTGGAATTTAGTGTTGATTGAATTAGTTAGGAACCCAAAAATATTTCTCATTTTCATTGTTAATCAATGCAGTGAGGAACTTTTGGGTCGTTTTATAAAGATTGCATAACACAATATTAAGAACTACGAACACTCAAGTGACAGGACACAAACCCCTCCTTAGGAAACTATGTTAAAATTGGTATTAAAGGGACAACCATGGAAGTACAAGATTGTGATAACCATAAAAGATTGTGTATTAAGGGCGGTAATATAGAAGTAACAAAGAGAAGCCTTAGGCCAAAACATTGGGTTGTTAGGTATACCTATTCCGCCCATGTTCCATGCATTTTATATTCAATTAATATCTAAAAATTTTAGATGAAATACCTTTATATAAAAATCTTTATGATGTGTTTCATAAACACGTTATGCATAGTTATTCGCGTAATGAAATGGTCGTAAACGATTACATACCTGTCTTTACATTTCGCATAATAATGGACACTTTTACTTTTCTTAACTCTTTTATTAGTTCTAATTGTTATACTCGTCGCTAGCTCACTAGAACAGGAGAAAGAATCTGAAAGTGATCTGAAATCGAATATCTTAGTGAACAATATATTTCTTTTCTTTTATAATGTGAAACGAAGGCAAAGAAAAGACCTGTATGCAGATATGTTTTTTTTTTTTTAACCTTTATTAATTAACTAATTATTGAAATACTGTAAAACATATTTCAAATATGATGATAATATCGATAATAGCTGATATTATCGATCAGCCAACTATGTATTTGACATCTCTTTAAATATTTTTTAAATGAAAAGAAAAACATTTTGGGAGGTTAAACCTATCTAATTACAGACCTTCCGCTAACCTCGTTTCTCTCAAAGGTGACGAAGCGTGTGGTGAATATGAGACTGCTGTCATGCTTGGAAGATCACGATTTGAGCGGCGACCATTAACTGGTAGTCTTCTATTGTGTATTACAAATCATCGGGCTTCGGCAATTGACAGTCAAGGTGAGGCATTGGCTGTGGCAACTTAGATATGGCGAAAGAACAAACAAACAAACTCTCATCCAGTACTGGCCAGGTCGAGTACTGGTTGAGAGTGATAATATGTATATAATATGACTTGCACAAGCAAGTGTAAGTAACCAGGTTCTTGTCAGCTGTTCCGATGGCATGGACATCAACGATAGCAGCCTGCTATGTGCTATGTCTGATGCGGTCTACGCGGTTACCACTAAGAAAACCTTATTTACTATAAGTTCCTCAAGTTTAACGTTATACACCTCTTATAATTGCCATGAGCATTGAGATTCTTGGTGCCGAGATCTCCATAGTAATTCAATTCAGTAAGTCACCTGGAGGAAAAGCTCAGTCAGTTAGGTGATGTCCAAAGAACTTGATGTGCTCAATTGTGCGAACATACTTTAAATGGGAGCAAAGACTTATTTCTTTATAACGTCTGGAGGTAAACATGCATACGGCTCACCTAACCTAAAATGGTTATCGTAGCCTATGAATACTCGCAATATAAGGACTACCGCTAGCGCCAACCCCACTGCTTATAAAGCAATTTCTAAGGAGTTTACCGGTTACTTCACTCACTTGCTGGTATGAACAACCTTCCAGAGAGTTATTTAGCTGCCGTTTTCTGTAAGGAAGAGGTACTTTTCCAGTCAAGTTTTTTTAACGAGATTTCATCAGAATCACGATTGTTAATTTTTAGGTTGCGCTATGTGCAAGTGAGGATGGGTTTGAATAGAAACATGATAGTGAGCCACTTACGTAACCAAGTCAAAAATCTTTAGTAGGGAGTTTAAGCTGACATCCAAGAAACTTGGTGAGCTCAACAGACCATAGTAGTACTTCAACGCGAGGCAAAGATTTATGTTATACAAGTCTCACGTCAGATTGCACATAGAGTACTGTAGCCACCTTTGGACGGGTACACCTAGATACCAGTTAAGATCATGTAATTCGATTCACAGACGAGCTGCGAGAATTGTCGCCAATCCTAACTTTACACGCGAAATTGAGACCTTAAGTTTAACAAGAAATTTTACGTCTCTTCATCTATTCTAATGGACAATGAGTTATGTTCTGAGATTCGATCAAATTTCTTCAAAGCAACGTACAAGTGACGCTCCTGCTGTTTTTATTGGCTACGGTGCCAATTTGCCTTGAAGACGGTAGTATGCTTGTTTCCAGCTTCGTGGTGAAAAAAAAATTATTACAGTACAAACTCAGATGAGTCGTGAATATGGTTGAAGTAATAAAAAACGCAAGTCAGTCTTTTCACTGTGACTGACCAAACTTGTATGTGCCATTGACACAATGTCAAATATTAAAGATTGCTGTGTTGTGCATATACGTAAGAAACTTTCGACCAAGGCCTCCGAGGTTTTAAAATGAATTCAAAACTGTCACAAAAAAATATCTAATACACACGAAGTTCAACAGTAATGTTTTGACGTTGAAGTTCAGTGACGGATAGCAAAGCTACTTTAACACTGACGCTCGCGGGTTCGATTCTTTTTTTTTTATACAACTTCGGGAGGCACACCACCACACTCATAAAGCGGTTACCGTAGCCCATAAACGCTTGAAACATATTAAGTATCACTCGCGCGATGCCACCTCGGCTGCTAATAGAGCAACTCCTTAGGAGCTTACTGATGGCCTCACCCACGCAGGAACGCAGCAACCCTCTAAGGAGTTGCTATTTGATTGCGACTTTCTGTGAGACGCAAGTAACAGACGGGCTGCTTTGATGCACTCTACCTCTCTCAAAAACACCCAGACCAAAACAAACAGACACGTTCATACTCACAAATGTTGGTCATGTGTGGGAATCGAACCCACGATCGTTAGTGTCAAAGTAATATAACAGCGCGTTTTACCACTGCACCACCAAGCTAGTCAATTCCCACACAGAACAAACATTTGTGTGCATGAGCATGTCTGTTTGTCTTGGTCTATATGTTTTGGAGAGAGGACGCATCAAATCAGTCCAACTGGAGAAATATCTACACCTGACAGGATAACGCAGTGAAATAACAACTGCCTGTGGGGTTTTCATGTTCCTACGGGTAAGTGAGGTTATAAAGGTTTTGTATGTTATCAGCAAGAACAACAGCGCATGAGTGACACTACATGCATTGCAAACATTCAAAGGCTTCGGTAGCCGTTTTATCAGGTGCACCATATGCTTGCATGTCTCAACGTTGTATAAAAAATGTAAGTTCGTCCCTATATAATAAAAAACGAGGCCTACTATATGACACGCGTCCGCGGTATGCCGACACACATATGCGTCCCACTTGTGGGTCCCTATGGGCAAAATATCATAGTTATATCAGAGCAGTGTAACGGAAGCGGCGTGTGATCCGCCTGACAATATCGCTCATTGACTCTATTGTTTCATGCACTTGACCTCGTGTAACGGTACGTTGCTAACTAACTTATGCTGGCCTAGTTGTCTTGTGGAAAATCAAATTTCAATCAACACACTATAGTACCTATAATAGTCTTAGGTATTCGCGATTGTTACACATTTAATTAACCAATTTTTAACGGAAGTATCGCGTGTTTTATTTATTTTGTTGAACCTGACGTTTCGAATGCTTTGCAGCGTCCGTGGTCGCAGGAAGACTAAGGTGACATTTGTCTTACATTGGTTATTCAATTATTACATCTACCGACATGGATGGATTAATCATAATTAATCCATTATTACATCTACCGACATGGATGGATTAATTAATCTATCACGAGAACACAAAATATGTCCAGAATACAATAATAGATTTAGCCAAGGGGAGAAACCGATCAATTGCAAATGAGACATATTTGTCAATAATTTCAAGGGTGCAATTGACCACAGTTAAACACACTACTGTACGTTTACTATCAGGAAAAAATATGTTATTTATTTGGATTACGCAAAAATCGCATATTGTATTTCTCAGTTAATTCTTACAGTAAAATAATAGCCTAATATAAATAAACTCATTAATTTATTATTCTGCCACATAGGCAAAATTTTTCGGCTGGGTATTTTTTTACTATGTGTCATTTTCTTTACATAGCCGAAAAATTACATTCCATTTGTAATATGTGGGGGGAAGGTTCTTTACTACCTGCTGAACATAAGAGATTTTTTTTCTTTGTAATACTAGTAAACACATACCAAACTATTTTGTGTACTTCCTCCACCAAAGTTTAGGTCAATTGCATGTAATTATTTGACTTTCGCGAAATGACGCCTGATTACACAAGTTTTATTATATGTATATACAACACAGCATTCGGTTTAAGGCAAAATCTAAAGAATATATTTGGGTACAATCTCACACGTGTAGATTATAATTCACTTTCATGTCTCTTTGTAATTTGAATAAAAACCTCGTAACTATTCTGCGTGCGTTTGGAATCGAACATCTCGAGTAATTTTACACCAACTCAAAAACACTCACTGATATTTTCCTTTTGCGATTTGAAATAGGGTAAGAAGTTGAATTATTTAAGTCTTTAAAATGTACTTTACCTTGCTAACGTTTAAAGCTAAAATAATTACGTCTACACGTAGTGTCAGCCAATTAACGAACGACGATTTGCCAGATAGGTAGGATACAAGGAAATTAGCCACTCGATTAGAAGCCCCTCAAGAATATGCACAGCGAGATCCGCAGTCATTAACAGCAGTGACACGGCTGTTAAATGATGTGGTGATTAGTGTATATTTTATACATTACGAATCCAACACGATTAATTTTAGTACGGATTTTCGAATGAGAAGCAATATACAACTCGTGTTTGCAAGAACCAGCCGTTTAGAGATGTCTTTGTATTTTTGCAAGAACATACTTCTATTAATCTCAAATATACAGAAAGATATAAACTATGAACTATAAAAAAGCTGTAGGTAAACATTTTATGCCCCACCAAGGATCCATAAAATTTGTACATTTCAAATAGGTCACATATTTGGAATTTAAAAATTTTATGCCTTCAAGGTCCAGGCGCGCTATATGCTACAGTCACCCTAGTGGTATAAAACTAAAGCCACTCTCGCATCGTATGTTTATATATATAAATATATGTCGTTGCATATTATGGGTACTCGAAAATTCTAGTTGATCAACGTACCTACAACCCAAACTGCTAGGCGTAGGCAATACTTAAACCAATGTTATTGAGTCTACGAACTGGAACATTCTGGGTGGCTGTATAAGGAATAGAAGCAGTATGCATCAACTTTGAAAAACATATATTTAGTAGTAGTAACTAGTAACACACATTATTATTCGGTTTTTCCCTATTTAATTTCTTAACCTAAAATTATACCCAGTACCGATTTCTATTACCTACTGTATATAATGTTACTGAAGAGTTAGCAGCTGGATAGCAAACATCAGCGATAACCCTTAAATTACAAGTGTTTATAAGCTACAGTTATCGTCTTATATGAATCTTTATAGAAGACGAACCGTATATTTGTGCACTCTGTAAGAAAAATAAACAATAACCGACTTTTGTACCACTAAGGTGCCAAACACAAGTATGACCTTTCGGATGGTAGGCAATTACTGAAACCAATGGACATTAGCAACATCTATGCTTTACCGATCTTGTATTTACGCATGTTTTAAAGAAACCTATACTGTAGTCTGTTAAGGAACTCAAATGATAAAGGGTTGTTAGGATAAGCTTTGTAGGCTCCTCATACTCCTGTATTTCACTTGCATCAATGTTTAAAATGACTAATGATAGAGGTTCCGCGGAATCAGCCCGTACATATCCCAGTATCTCACAAGAACTTACTAAAAACATTTGTTTGCCCCTACTATGGCTCTATGGAATTTTTGCAAAATTTCATATAATTAGCCTGCAAACCTGATAAATCCTTACAAGACAGTTGTGGCGTATCAAAACAGCCCATCTGGGGAAGTACTTCCATCTCACAGAAAAGCGCAGCCAAGAAACAACTCCCTGGGTTGTTTTGATCCAGCGTGTAAGTGAGGTCACCAGTAAGCTCCTATGGATTTGTTGTGTTGGCAGCAGAAGTGACACCGCGCAAATTATACTGAATGTATTGCAAGCGTTCATAACCTGAGGTAACCGCTTTACATCAGGTCGGCCGTATGCTTCTATGCTTCCCGAAGTCGTATAAAAAGAAAAAGTCTCTCAGTCAGTTCAGTTAGGAATACCACATTGAACCTCGAATATCAATGTCAATTTGTATACAAAATTATCAAACGTGAAAGCGGAGTCAAAATTTTCTGTTACAACGTTGTATGTAGATGATACATATTATACGCGTACATAATTATAAATTTGTAATCCCGCTTTCCAAAAACCACACTCACGAGTTACGTATTAATACTGATGATAAATATTTATAAATAGTACATTGTTCACATGCAACGAGAGTGTTGAAAGTCAACAAATTATATAAAACAGTATACTAGCGAATTTATGCCAAAATGATCGCCTTGTTTATATTCTACGGATACGCGCAAATATGTTCAATTGCGCAATGTCTTGGCCCCTCGTATTGGGAATCAAAAAGGCATTTGTATTCATCATGATGTATTAAAAGTGATAAGATCTCATCCACGGAGACGAAAGTTTCAACAAATTGTAATTAGTATAGATGTACGTTAACTGGGGCATATTTATTTAAAATATAGCGGGAGTCACGAATACGCGTAGTTATTTATTATTAACTAGCGTTTACCCGCGGCTTAGCCTGGTACTAAAAGAGAAAAAATACGTGTTTTCCTGTAAAAGTGAGTTTGTTTTTATCACGATAACCTCTTGATGGGGATCAAGAGGTTACCGTGATAAAAAAAAACTCACTTGCCTCTTTACTAACCGTTATTGAGATCATTTGAGGGGTTTAGTCGTAAAAAGGTTTTACATTTACAATCTTCCTATTTCGTTTCCTCATCCATTAGGAGTGGCGGGGTCCGCTACCTACGCTTAAGGTATTGGCAAAGATACTGATTTTTACGTAGAGCGACATTCACATTCACAACCAGTAAACACAAGCAGGAACGATTTCAGAATTAGCTTAAATATCAGAGCTACGTGTAGAAGCCACAAAACAATTACAGTCCGGGTTTTTATGACTTATAGTGACAAAACTAATATCTCACGATACCAAAAATCACCTGCCACATGGAAGTTAAACTTGAGCATCGCAAGAGTTCCATACATTCCTTAGATCATACAAGTAAATGTTTGTAAAGTATATTGATAATTTCTGAAAGAACTGTATTAGTTAGTCATATGACATTTTCCCCTGCAATATTTCCATAATCTTTTACAAACTATATTTGAAATTATTAAATTAAAATTATTTAACTTAGTATTGGGCTCCTGTGGGCATGTTTTAAATATTTAAGTTATAATAACTTTGTTATTATTTTCTCAGCGTTTGTACATTGTTTGTCTTTTTTATAATATACCAGATATTCGGAATTGACCATTGGCGTTGAAAAAATGCCGAAATGAACTGGCCAACATAGATTTTTTGTTCGCTAACTTCTGCGACAATTATCTCACAGACCAAACGAAGAACGCACTTGCCACTGGACCTACAACAGCTTGACCGATTTTGGAGTGTGAGTGTCTTTACAACAGGATTCATATCTGGGCTGTGGGATATGGCTGAATGGTATGTAACTGCTTACCATCATACTAGCCGGGCCCACTTTAATGTTATAAATTAATCCATCCAAATACTATTAATGAAATTAATATAACCTATTAAAGCATGTCGAGTACATTTATTTTAGTTAAAATTCACTCGTTCATATAAAATGTGCCTGTACTATTTTCAAATTGCAACTATATAAAATATTTCGCTGAAAAGCAGGTTTAAAAGCTGGCAGACGGATATTTTTGTCTTTAATTCACTTGTTATAATATTGATACAAAGCCCAATAAAAAATACTATGAAAGGTACAAAGGATTTGCGTTTTAAACCGATTATTAAATTGACACGAGATGCATAATAAAATGTCGGTTGAATTCCTTCTGCGTGCCATCCTATCTCTGACAGAATTAGAATATTTAGTATGCAAATATACGTGTACCGAATTAACATTGGTCATTTAGGAATTTATTATGCCTAAAACGTAAACAGTTCGAATTTAAGTATGTATCTACCAAGAGAATAAAGCAAGTAGTGTAGATATTAATATTAACCTAACTATAACTATTGTTACGCTACTTTAACCTATTGTTACGCTACTTTGACACCAACGCTCGTAGGTTCGATTCCTACACAGTACAAACATTTGTGTGCATGAACACGTCTGTTTGTATTGGTCTGGGTAATTTCTATGTATAATAAGTATGTATTTACAAAAAAAAATGTATTTACGTATGTTTATCATTTGTCTAGTACCCATAACACAAGCTTCGCTTACTTTGGGGCTAGGTGGTGCTGTGTAATTTGTCAGACAATATTAAGTATTTTATTTATTTATTAACAATTACAAACGGACAAAAAGTATAACATTTAATTATCGTAAATTATAAAAAATTTGCTCCGTGGCGCAGTAGTTAGTAACGCTACTTGGACACCAACGCTCGTGATAATCATTTCTGTTCATGAATATATCTGGGTGTTTTTAAGAGATGTAGGACACTTCAAAGTCTGGGGTATCTCCGTCTTACAGAAAACTGCAGGCGATAACAACTCCCTGGATAGTTGTTGTATTCCTCTGAGAGAACAGCTGTATTTGCAAAAGAGGTGGCATCGCGCGAGTGATACATAATGTGTTGCAAGCGCTCATAGGCTACGGTAGCCACTCTACATTAGGTGGACCACTTTACATCAGGATACTCTCCTGAAGTCCTGCTTGAGAACTAATGCCATCAAACAATTTGTTCTTTCCCCATGATGGTAAACTTAGCATTTAGGAAATCAGGTAAAAAACTACGGGAAAGATTCCTGACTAGTAAATTCAATGTATAAAAAGATTTTTTAAATAGTCTAGACCCAGGAAAAGTATATGAATTGATAAAGAGGCGAGTAAGGATTATGGACCGGGTCATGTGGCGCTCGGTTTGCACCACATATATATGATATATAAATCTTTTTA
The DNA here is from genome assembly GCA_947507595.1 of Pyralis farinalis. NCBI lineage: Eukaryota > Metazoa > Arthropoda > Insecta > Lepidoptera > Pyralidae > Pyralis > Pyralis farinalis. Next base: position 8,086,942 of record OX382261.1, on the reverse strand, counting down.
ATCATAGTCAAAATTAGTACGCTAATCAATTCACTTGTATTCATATCAAGGATATTACGAAGAAATTCAACGTTATGTATTGCAACTTCACTTTTAGATTATGCATCATTTATTGAGCTCTAAATTCACAGGTAACCCTCAACAGTCAAAGACAATTTTCGAAATCAAAACATTCATAATCAAATCTATCTTACTTATATATATTTATGCAGACTTATAGAATCTTATGTATTTAGACGATATGATTACATAGTTAATAGATTCAGGCGTTATTTTGCGAAAGTCAAACTTACATGCAATTTGATCCAACCTGCTTTGTGTGCTTCCGCCACCAATTAGTTCATGCGGCCTAGCGCCGGCCGGCACCCACCCACTACTGTTAGTGCGTGCATCATGCCGACGCTGCCATGGCTGCTCCGGTAGTCTCTGCCTCGGCTGCTGCGGTCGTCCGCCATCTGGAACAGAATCCGCATGCCCCCTCCACCACCGTCGCTGCCACGACTGGCCTGGTCGTCGCTGCGACACGTGTTTCGCCTCTCCACGAGGCATCATCAGGCGTTGTAGACGTTAATCGTAAGAATAACATGCTACAAGTGACAAATCCATCGCAGTGCCGTCCCTTATATTGAATTGAGGGTGGGGGTGGATGGTGTGAGCGAAAAGATATTTAATAGTGGGGAATGGTTTACGTCAGTCTGTTTGTTCATGAGAGTAATTTTAGAATTTTTATGTTTATTAATTTCTAATTGCTCCCTAATATTTAGTTTTAAACCTTTGTCTATGGTGTGTAAAATTTGATATGTATTAGTGGGGGATAAGTTATGTCCTTTGTCTATGAGATGCTCAGCGAAGTGTGACCTTTCTGGGCGATTGTTTTTATACGCCGACACGTGTTCGTGAAATCGTGTTATAAAGTTACATCCCGTTTGACCGATATAAACGTGTTCACATTCATCGCAGAACAGCTTATAGACGCCGGATTTTTTATTGGGCGGGATTAGATTGGATTGGGATGGGATGATGATGCCTCGTGGAGAGGCGAAACACGTGTCGCAGCGACGACCAGGCCAGTCGTGGCAGCGACGGTGGTGGAGGGGGCATGCGGATTCTGTTCCAGATGGCGGACGACCGCAGCAGCCGAGGCAGAGACTACCGGAGCAGCCATGGCAGCGTCGGCATGATGCACGCACTAACAGTAGTGGGTGGGTGCCGGCCGGCGCTAGGCCGCATGAACTAATTGGTGGCGGAAGCACACAAAGCAGGTTGGATCAAATTGCAGATATGATTACATTTGAAATCAATGCATTAGTTTTGGAGCCGAATCCAACTGTAACTACATGTGTTTTATTTTTTCAGGTTTTTAATACATATTTATGACAGATATGTAAAAACCTATGCTGGAGCCGAAGTGTTAGTGGAACGGCCACAGGTGCTGATCAGGAGCATATAGCACCGGCCAGGAACAGTATCTAGTCCCTTTTATCTCTGATGTTCATAATCCGAAATATCTGATAAGATAGAGCGTATGCAAACTATAGCAATCTATCGTATTATTTAAGAGAATTTCGAGGAAAAAATTTATTCTTCTTCCTTGTAGTTTCAGTTCATGTTATATTTTCCAGAACTATGCATAAATCAAAAACACTCTACTAAAAAAATATTTAAAATGGTTTGATTCATACTTCATCGGTCTTTTGTTGTTTCAGCCAGTACTATGATCGAAGATAAAATTAATAAGTACTGTAACCTCGTAATGGGCGTACTTCAATTCATTGACATACATGTCTAATAACATGATAGTTCAATGCCTAACATGGTTTCCCGGAAAAATGCAATTATTTTAACATTATTGATTAATAATTTGTAGGCACCAGTTATTTAAAATACGACGAAGTTTTGTTTTGTGTCAATATCAGTAGACTATACTCATCCGGTAACTGAAATAGAATCCCAATCAAACACGTACAAAAAATTCCCTCTAAATCTGTCCAGCCGTTTAGAAGAGTTTTGCGACAATACATGCATCTATGGATGATTTACATATATAAACGCACACCGATACGCACCTGTCGGTGCTAATATGCGGCGGTGGGACCCACCACGCATCGCCCAAAAAAAAATGCCGAAATGAACTGGCCAACATAGATTTTTTGTTCGCTAACTTCTGCGACAATTATCTCACAGACCAAACGAAGAACGCACTTGCCACTGGACCTACAACAGCTTGACCGATTTTGGAGTGTGAGTGTCTTTACAACAGGATTCATATCTGGGCTGTGGGATATGGCTGAATGGTATGTAACTGCTTACCATCATACTAGCCGGGCCCACTTTAATGTTATAAATTAATCCATCCAAATACTATTAATGAAATTAATATAACCTATTAAAGCATGTCGAGTACATTTATTTTAGTTAAAATTCACTCGTTCATATAAAATGTGCCTGTACTATTTTCAAATTGCAACTATATAAAATATTTCGCTGAAAAGCAGGTTTAAAAGCTGGCAGACGGATATTTTTGTCTTTAATTCACTTGTTATAATATTGATACAAAGCCCAATAAAAAATACTATGAAAGGTACAAAGGATTTGCGTTTTAAACCGATTATTAAATTGACACGAGATGCATAATAAAATGTCGGTTGAATTCCTTCTGCGTGCCATCCTATCTCTGACAGAATTAGAATATTTAGTATGCAAATATACGTGTACCGAATTAACATTGGTCATTTAGGAATTTATTATGCCTAAAACGTAAACAGTTCGAATTTAAGTATGTATCTACCAAGAGAATAAAGCAAGTAGTGTAAATATTAATATTAACCTAACTATAACTATTGTTACGCTACTTTAACCTATTGTTACGCTACTTTGACACCAACGCTCGTAGGTTCGATTCCTACACAGTACAAACATTTGTGTGCATGAACACGTCTGTTTGTATTGGTCTGGGTAATTTCTATGTATAATAAGTATGTATTTACAAAAAAAAATGTATTTACGTATGTTTATCATTTGTCTAGTACCCATAACACAAGCTTCGCTTACTTTGGGGCTAGGTGGCGCTGTGTAATTTGTCAGACAATATTAAGTATTTTATTTATTTATTAACAATTACAAACGGACAAAAAGTATAACATTTAATTATCGTAAATTATAAAAAATTTGCTCCGTGGCGCAGTAGTTAGTAACGCTACTTGGACACCAACGCTCGTGATAATCATTTCTGTTCATGAATATATCTGGGTGTTTTTAAGAGATGTAGGACACTTCAAAGTCTGGGGTATCTCCGTCTTACAGAAAACTGCAGGCGATAACAACTCCCTGGATAGTTGTTGTATTCCTCTGAGAGAACAGCTGTATTTGCAAAAGAGGTGGCATCGCGCGAGTGATACATAATGTGTTGCAAGCGCTCATAGGCTACGGTAGCCACTCTACATTAGGTGGACCACTTTACATCAGGATACTCTCCTGAAGTCCTGCTTGAGAACTAATGCCATCAAACAATTTGTTCTTTCCCCATGATGGTAAACTTAGCATTTAGGAAATCAGGTAAAAAACTACGGGAAAGATTCCTGACTAGTAAATTCAATGTATAAAAAGATTTTTTAAATAGTCTAGACCCAGGAAAAGTATATGAATTGATAAAGAGGCGAGTAAGGATTATGGACCGGGTCATGTGGCGCTCGGTTTGCACCACATATATATGATATATAAATCTTTTTAATCATAGTCAAAATTAGTACGCTAATCAATTCACTTGTATTCATATCAAGGATATTACGAAGAAATTCAACGTTATGTATTGCAACTTCACTTTTAGATTATGCATCATTTATTGAGCTCTAAATTAACAGGTAACCCTCAACAGTCAAAGACAATTTTCGAAATCAAAACATTCATAATCAAATCTATCTTACTTATATATATTTATGCAGACTTATAGAATCTTATGTATTTAGACGATATGATTACATAGTTAATAGATTCAGGCGTTATTTTGCGAAAGTCAAACTTACATGCAATTTGATCCAACCTGCTTTGTGTGCTTCCGCCACCAATTAGTTCATGCGGCCTAGCGCCGGCCGGCACCCACCCACTACTGTTAGTGCGTGCATCATACCGACGCTGCCATGGCTGCTCCGGTAGTCTCTGCCTCGGCTGCTGCGGTCGTCCGCCATCTGGAACAGAATCCGCATGCCCCCTCCACCACCGTCGCTGCCACGACTGGCCTGGTCGTCGCTGCGACACGTGTTTCGCCTCTCCACGAGGCATCATCAGGCGTTGTAGACGTTAATCGTAAGAATAACATGCTACAAGTGACAAATCCATCGCAGTGCCGTCCCTTATATTGAATTGAGGGTGGGGGTGGATGGTGTGAGCGAAAAGATATTTAATAGTGGGGAATGGTTTACGTCAGTCTGTTTGTTCATGAGAGTAATTTTAGAATTTTTATGTTTATTAATTTCTAATTGCTCCCTAATATTTAGTTTTAAACCTTTGTCTATGGTGTGTAAAATTTGATATGTATTAGTGGGGGATAAGTTATGTCCTTTGTCTATGAGATGCTCAGCGAAGTGTGACCTTTCTGGGCGATTGTTTTTATACGCCGACACGTGTTCGTGAAATCGTGTTATAAAGTTACATCCCGTTTGACCGATATAAACGTGTTCACATTCATCGCAGAACAGCTTATAGACGCCGGATTTTTTATTGGGCGGGATTAGATTGGATTGGGATGGGATGATGATGCCTCGTGGAGAGGCGAAACACGTGTCGCAGCGACGACCAGGCCAGTCGTGGCAGCGACGGTGGTGGAGGGGGCATGCGGATTCTGTTCCAGATGGCGGACGACCGCAGCAGCCGAGGCAGAGACTACCGGAGCAGCCATGGCAGCGTCGGCATGATGCACGCACTAACAGTAGTGGGTGGGTGCCGGCCGGCGCTAGGCCGCATGAACTAATTGGTGGCGGAAGCACACAAAGCAGGTTGGATCAAATTGCAGATATGATTACATTTGAAATCAATGCATTAGTTTTGGAGCCGAATCCAACTGTAACTACATGTGTTTTATTTTTTCAGGTTTTTAATACATATTTATGACAGATATGTAAAAACCTATGCTGGAGCCGAAGTGTTAGTGGAACGGCCACAGGTGCTGATCAGGAGCATATAGCACCGGCCAGGAACAGTATCTAGTCCCTTTTATCTCTGATGTTCATAATCCGAAATATCTGATAAGATAGAGCGTATGCAAACTATAGCAATCTATCGTATTATTTAAGAGAATTTCGAGGAAAAAATTTATTCTTCTTCCTTGTAGTTTCAGTTCATGTTATATTTTCCAGAACTATGCATAAATCAAAAACACTCTACTAAAAAAATATTTAAAATGGTTTGATTCATACTTCATCGGTCTTTTGTTGTTTCAGCCAGTACTATGATCGAAGATAAAATTAATAAGTACTGTAACCTCGTAATGGGCGTACTTCAATTCATTGACATACATGTCTAATAACATGATAGTTCAATGCCTAACATGGTTTCCCGGAAAAATGCAATTATTTTAACATTATTGATTAATAATTTGTAGGCACCAGTTATTTAAAATACGACGAAGTTTTGTTTTGTGTCAATATCAGTAGACTATACTCATCCGGTAACTGAAATAGAATCCCAATCAAACACGTACAAAAAATTCCCTCTAAATCTGTCCAGCCGTTTAGAAGAGTTTTGCGACAATACATGCATCTATGGATGATTTACATATATAAACGCACACCGATACGCACCTGTCGGTGCTAATATGCGGCGGTGGGACCCACCACGCATCGCCCAATCCGGCGAGTCGAGAAGTGCTGCTGCTATATAGACACATGGAACGTGAGAGATAATTGAAATATGTATAAGATGAATGAGCTGATAGATGCCTAGAATGGGAGATGCCTAGATGCCTTTTGTAAGACAGAGACTAATCATATGGGAAGGGACAGCGAAGATTTTCCAGTGGCATGCTGGCTTTGTAGTCCGAGGTGAAAGTGTGCTCCCGTAAGCTCAGTCAATCTCAAGTTCGAGCTCGAGCAGTTTCAGGAAACCATGAGTGATACCATAGCTGATGGAAATGAATGGTTAATTATGTCTAGAGATCTAAAGGGATGTGTCAATGGACCAAGCGAAACAGACACTAGGCTGTGCTTGGTGCATACGGAAATAAGTGTATGCTTGATGCAGGTAAGTTAATTTTAGACGTATTTATGGAACGAAATTTCCCTGTGTCGAGCACGTTATTTAATCACCAGAATATTGACCCATATATAAGGAGACGGAATGAACAGAAAAGTATGATTGATTTATTTCTGATAGACGGACGTCTCCGAAATAGAAGAAAGTTTCCAACAATACGTGGTAGGTGAGCTGCTTCCTCTCCTACATTTTTCCATTATAAAGTCCGAAACGTTGGTTTCGGGCCAGTCTTGAGTAGTTTGTGCCTTGTCACCAGGTGCAGAGCCCTGCTGGAGTCCACGGTATATTTTCAAAAAGTATATTACTGAGAGGTATCACAACACGATCCAAGACAATCCCTTGATACACTTTGTCACTCTCTTCAACTGCAAGTATTATTAGGGGTATGTCCTGTATTTCGACGATAAACGCCGAGGAATCTTCATTTCTAGCGATAAGATTGTTTGTTTCCTAATAGGGTTACGGCGAATTCTGGTTTTAACAGCATTAAAAGCCTTTGTACTCCTAACAGCACGTGGTCGCCCCGATCTTTTACGGTCTTCAACATAGGAAGTGTTGGTATATCTGTCGATAGTACGATATACGAACATGCGGCTGATATCAAGCTTTTGAAGTGTCTTGAATATGACCGACGGCTCCATACCTACTTTGTGCAAGGGAATTCTATTTTCTTTAACATCCCATTCCATATTGTAATTTGTTACGAAAACAATATGCAAGACGGCGGGAAATCGAAAGAAGTTTTTAACATAATAAACGCGTTCCAAATTCAAAATAATTAACTAGTTGAAAAAAAAGAAATAGTTTCTATATAACAGTATTTATGACCAGGCTAGTTATATGATGCAATAAATATATACATAAAAACCCCCTGCGTTCTATTCGTTATTTTTCGAAGGCAGAGTCTTCAACAAACATCACATCTGAACGTAAATTCTCCGTTGTTCAAATTTTATGACTGTCAATGGACTCGTTGTACATTTCTCCATCACAAACTTTTTTAGTAAATTAATTTTGTAAGTATGCACATTACAATAAATCAATATCTACTTATTGACACACTTACATAATGAAAGGTGACTACAAGTTAATCAGCCCTGACTTATCGAGAGCCGGTCATGAAACGAATGACCAATTGAAATTCCACACTCCTCATCTATAATTCTAAAATATAAATTGGATCCAACGCCCATTTATACTTTAATTATTATTTACGGTATTATTATATATTATTCGACGTATTATATATTATTACGTTATTATTACTAAATTTTGAACAGGTACCACAACATGCATGTAGGACAACAAGTATCGCCCACACATTGCGTCCATCGCTATCTCAAAATATTTTCACTAATTTCCTAGTGATCTTATATAATCCTAGAAACTGTGAAATTTTCTCTGACTCTGTGAAAATTTTAAGTGTCTACCTATTACAAAATACAACTCTGTGATTGACTGATAGCAGAGTCTTATACACGTTTAGATACGGCACTCTAATAACTCAAAATACATTTTATGTTCTTCAAAATTTTAAATTTAGACTAAGCCAAGCTAATAAGTTCTCAGTAACACAAACCTTAAAATTCGTCAAAATAGTATTATTTCACGAGACAACGGTATCATTGAAATCCGTTACATGTGTCAGCGGTCCTAATTCGTCACCCTCATTTCTACAACAGGCCACAATACGAGTGTGTCAATTTCACGGCTTCCCGTGTCCACGTCGGCAACAAACTTCAAACAAAGAAGGCCGGGTGCGACTTGAATCTGGTGTTTGACGAGAAAGCTCCGCAGACGGCATGCTAAAAAGCCTTTTACGTAACCAGCCCGTCGCAGTTGCGTCATCGAGGGAACATCGCAGAGTAGGCGTTGATAAGTAGATAGGGCAATCAGTTTGAAGATTTTATGCCTACGACCATGGCACTCAGTATTGCGAATCTATACTAATAAATAAAGCGGAAGAATTTTATTGTTTCAACGTGCTAATCTCAACAACTACATGTCGGATATGAAAAATTATTTTTGCATTTCATCGCCTAATTCTTGTTGTACCAATATGCTTATGTGATTTTTTTTGTAATATATAATTGACAATTTTAAAAGAGTCCTATATAAGGAAGTTTCTTTCGGAATTTCTTCTTCGCCAATAGTCATGTCCGAAATGCTAGTAGATTATAAAAGATAAAAAAAGATTAAGAAAGAATGAAAAGTAAAATTAATGAATTGAATAAGATATAACAAGATTATATTTCAAAAATTGTAAGGCGTGTCTAAGTGCCCGTGATGGCCCAATGGTAAATAAAATATTTGACGTCTTCATGGATATGAAGACGGGACTTGCCCAGTGGAGCATTAAAATACGCGTTAGAACAGCCACAGCTCAGGAGCACACAGCTTTAGCCAGCGACCAGAAAACACGGCTCCCAGAAGGAAGGCCTGCTAGCCGCTCGCCAACTCTGCTCACGAAATCAAATTTTACTCTAGCATCTTACTGGATCTCGAGGCAGCATTCAAATTCAAAACAGCGATGTCTGGATGTCCCTTAGTACGCGCCGTGGTCCGAGCCTCGTAAGCAGCCTGCTTACGAAAGTGAGCTTCCTTACAATGCCGATTAAACCACTGTCGCATTTTAGCACACGCAGCAGCCACTAGACAATTGGGAATGTAGCATTTCATGTTACTTAATATCGCCGCAGTCACTGCGGTCGCACATGATTCGATGTCCTCTGATATAAAATATAGCTGCCTTCACGGGTACGATGCGTAGAATTCCCGCAATCCATTCCAATCTGCTGACCTATAGTGCTATACACGATGCCATCCGGCAGGCCGAGATGGATCGCGTCGGGTGTAGGGCACCTGGATCCAGATGAAACAGTAGTCCGACGAGCCTGCGCATCCATTGAGATGTTATATTCATCGGGACGTGTAGTCAGCAGAACATCGAGCAGAGAGCATGCATGGTCCTCTATATCTAGTATTCTCGTGGGAGTATGAACCAGCTGAGAGAAACCATGGGTCAGAGCAACTTCATGCGCAGACCTCTCCGCGTAGTCAGTGCACCGAGAGCCAAGCCACTCGGCATGATGGGCATTAAAGTCTCCCAAAATCACTAACTCCACAGAGTGATACTGTTCAGTAAGTCTGTCAATCGTCATTTGCAAGTGCTCGAATAAATGAGTTGTGCCTGTATCACCGCTATGGGACATGTAAAGGCATGCGTAGATCCGGGTGTGGTCGACATGATCCACACGTACTCATAAAACCGACAGGTCCTTGTCTTCAAGGCTGTGTAGTCGGCGACAACAAATATCCTTCCGAACGAACACGCATACCCCGACACGACGCACAAACAAATGCTCTAGTTTGTACCCGGAGTAATAATGTAAGTAAGATTTTCTTTAGCGAGGGGTTTTTGTTATATTTTACGGCAGGGCAAGGCTCGCCTCATGTAAAATGATTACTGTAAACTACCATACAATACAAAGAGGATGCAATAAGAACGCAACGACTTTCTATAGAGGTTTTCCAAAGAGACTTCATTAAAAAATGGATAGGGTGGTTACAGAGTCGGCAACGCGGCGGCTGCGGTAACTGCTATATTCAGGCGGGTCATATGCTTGGCTGTGTATTGTGTCTATTGTGGCCCGCAGTATCTGATCATTTGACTAAAAGAAATGTCGTTATACATGATTATATTATTTTGATTTGTATTGAATGCGAAGAAAACAAAGATAATGGTATTTGAAAGAGAAGAATCCAGAACTAATGTAAGGATTACGATTGATGATGAAGTGTTGGAACAAGTGGATAAGTTTGTATATCTTGGATGCGCTTTCAGCAGGGATGGAAGGTACACCGCAGATGTGGAAAGACGAGTGAGTGCTGGGAATAGTGTGAATGGAGCGTTGGGAAAACTTCTTGGCAGTAAAATCCTGAGCCAGAAGGCACAACTCGCTATACACAATGCAGTGTTGGTCCCAACGCTAACTTATGGAAGCGAGAGTTGGGTATGGTAGAAAGAGCATGAAAGTAGAATAAACGCGGTTGAAATGCGAGCGCTGCGCAAAATTTGTGGCGTAAGGCTTGTAGACCGTATTCGCAATGATGATGTTAGAAATAGAGTTGGTCTGAAAGAGAGCATCGGTGTTAAAATAAGAAGAGGCATGCTCCGATGGTTCGGGCATGTAGAAAGAATGCAAGATGAAAGAATGACGAAGCAGATATACAATGCAAAAGTGGAAGGATGTAGGAGCCGGGGAAGGCCAAGACTTACCTACCATGACCAAATTGGTCATGTTCTATCAGAAGGTGAAGTCAGGAGCCCTAGAAACCGGCGAGCGTGCATGAGAAGAGCAATGAATGTTAAAGAAGCGAGTGAGATATGTAAGGATCGAGTCACGAGGCGCTCGGTTCTCTCTGCCTACCCCGCAAGGGATTTGGCGTGAAGTTATAGATAGATAGATAGATATTATTTTGAATGCTATCTCATCTTTTCGTTTCTGCATAATTTAAAAGGTCTTGATCTTTGATAGGCATCCCACTCAACATAGCAACAGAGATGATTCCACAGTCTGGTATTTAGGTTCAGCATGACATTTGTAATAGATTTGTAATGTTTATAATTGTATAACTCTTCCGCAGTAGGTTTTTATTCAACAGCTATCATCACATAAAGGCATCACTGTCAACCGACTGCATATGATAGATTGATGATGTAATAATACTGCAGTAAAGATGATATTCGCTTACCACCTTCGCAATAGCTATCCGTCATGTACCCGCTCGTCCCTCCACATCTCAATATGTTTCAAACTCAAGGAAGGAAACGAGACTACAACACTTGGAATGAGGCACACGTAATATGTGGTAGTGGTAATTCAATAATGTGCTTAATACATACATATCATATAAAGTATAGGTACCTACATCAACTAGGGGATAGCACCGTCAAAGTTAAAAATAACATATATAATATATACCTACACAAAGAATGTAAAATGTTTGCCCTATGCCCCTTGCGGTGTAAAGAACCGTGCGTCAAAAAACGCGGCCCTTAACATCTCGCCCGCTTCTTTAACATTCTTTCACAATTATTTGTAATAATCGCCGCCATGTTTTAATTTTTTTAAGAGGATGGAAGATTGTGAATTTTAAGAGTTTAAATAAGTTAGCGTTCTCGCGAATCGCTGAAACAATTGAACTTATTTTTTATAGAGAGAGTATCTTAGTAACGTAGCGCTAATTGTACTTTAAATTTAACCACACAAAAAAATATTAGTAATTTAAAAATATATATCATTTCGCACACCATAAAATGAGAAACTTTATAGATTGCCATAGGTAAAGTGCCCCTGATGCCCTGGTGCCCGTGATTTTGCAGTAGCATGAGTAACGGTTGATATTGAAGTTGAAGTAACTCAAAGGATTGATTACACAATTTTCTTATCCTTCACTTACTTAACATTTTTGTTACATTTAAATACACAAATATAGACTATAAAGAGATCCCTAACTTAATTGAGTCGGTCTCTGTTCAATTTATTTAATTTTAACGGGTGTAAATGACGGCTAATTACAAACAAACATGCATTTGTTTGTATACATAATTTTATTGTCATGACACAATCGTATCAATAAAAAAACGAGATATAAGTTCGGCTCCCCTAATGATAAATATTTACACTGCAATGTTACTGTGTGCTCCAAATTAATTCATATGAGACATGAACTTCGACAACAAAATTATGTTTACATCATCCGTCCCTTACTTAAATTCTTAAATCTATAGACATAAAGATCAATTTAAAATCCAAAATGTTAGTAATGCGATTGAATTCGCGCTCCAATTCGTGACGAGTTGATCGCTGGTCGGTCAACCGGCTTCCTAGTGACGTCACCAAGGCCAACTGCATTGCACACCGATTACTGGTGTGTACCCTACCCATGAGCCACTGGGCCTAGATATGGCGTGGCGAAATCTGTAACCAGTAGCTACATTTGGGTTGCAATTGGTGATAAATAGTTAAATATGCAATTTTTGGCAATATCTAAAACTTATATTAAACTTGTAGGTGAAAATAGAATCTTTTACATAGACATAATCATTCGCGTAAATTTGAATTAAAAAAAAACAAAGATTCCATACCTCAAACAATAAAAGTTCTTTATGAGATTACTTTGTTATATGTATATCTATGTAAGAAATTGCTAATTAAAACGGATAAGGTACTTCCAATTGCGTTATGATCATGAAATTCGGCAAGAAGCAAATTATATTTGCACCAGTACAGTAAAAATTGCCGAAAATTTCATTTCGTGGCAATATCTATTTGTCCATCTGTTTTTCAAATCAATACGTTTTCTTTGATCCTTCCTTCACTTCCTATTCTCCGCTCTCTTACTCATACACTATTATATAAATATATAAATAATCTACATCTCCCTATTCCTTGCTCCTTTTATTCCCTCTTTCATCCTTCTCGACTATCTCCTCTCTACATGAAGAAAATAAGAGAGTGAAAGGTACAGCCTCCACCCTTTTCTTCATCCTCGCTCTTTTTTAGGGTTCCGTACCCAAAGGGTAAAACGGAACCCTATTACTGAGGCTCCGCTGTACGTCCGTCCGTCCGTCCGTCCGTCCGTCCGTCCGTCTGTCACCAGGCTCATGAACCGTGATAGTTAGATAGTTGACATTTTCACGGATGATGTATTTCTGTTGCCGCTATAACAACGAATACTAAAAAATAGAATAAAATAAATATTTAAGGGGGCCCCATACAACAAACATGATATTTTTGTGACCGAAGCTTATCGAGATACTATTGGCGTTCTATATATAACAAGTAACCTATGAGTTTAAACAGCTCCTAACCTTTTAAAAATAGTAATGAATAAGTAACGAACAGGCCCATGGAATTACTTTCACTTGAATATATTGAAGTAGTCACAAAATCACATATACATTCTATCATGCAACCAATCACAACAATACAGAAAATTCATTAATCTTTTAAAAAACGAGCACTTCACATGTTACATACAGGTGTACCTTGTAGTGCTAGGTGATATATCAATAGTAATATCTAAAAGTAAGTATTGTATTTGAATGCATAAATAGGCGTCGATCGCACTACGCCCTTGCAGCCATCATTATCATCACACAGAAAGTGTTTGTAGGTGTCTACATGCATTGTTCGAGAGACAATGGCAGCATCTGTGCAATCCAGTAATGTGTACTAATGTATGCGCGAGTTGCATCCGAGCCAAGGATGTTGTTAGTCATCAGTGATAGTGTTGGTTGATAATCCTCGAATTGTGTATTTAATCAAAAGGCCATGTCTCTGTCAGGATGTGCATCGTCTGTATACCGGAGAATACAGGCAAAACTGTATATTTCGCGCATACACGGTTTCAGCTAGTTGGGCTGTATTAGGTACATCCTCACACAAAAATCGCTCACGGTGTCCGAATGTTTTTGTGTGAATCGGAACGTATATAATTAATCCATCCATGTCGGTAGATGTAATAATTGAATAAACAATGTAAGATAAATGTCACCTTAGTGTCCTGCGACCACGGACGCTGCAAAGCATTCGAAACGTCATGTTCAACAAAATTAATAAAACACGCGATACTTCCGTTAAAAATTGTTTAATTCAATGTGTAACAATCGCGAAAACCTAAGACAATGTTATTAAAATAATTTGTAATAAAATGCGTTCCGAAGAATTAAGTATCAGGATTAGGATCCAGTGTTTGGAACACCTTGCTTGTTGGCTTTCTGTTATCCATACTTACTCGCAGCGACTATCTGAACTCTAAGGAAGTGTAATTCGGTTGTAGTCTTTTATAGAGATGTTTTTTCTACATAAGCTGTTTTTAATTAAATATCTCTGCCACATATTTTGCTAGTGTCTCATATGGTATTCGAATTTTTACACCAATTGTCACCTACAAATGGTGTAAAAATTCGAACATACCATATGATGAGGGTAGCATTACTCACTCATACAAACCAAACTCTTCCGATGACGGTGAGCCGTTAAAATCCCGATACAAGATTATTATCCACAATAATGTATATTTAGACGTTACACTTACATGAAACAGGCGAAGCTGTAGGCAGAAACTAGTGAAAAATTGTAAGCGTTCTTTCATTTCTGTATTGTATCACACAGTCTAGACATCAGTATCGAAATCTGTGTCATGCCGTGTCGTTGCCCTGCGTCATCTGCTGAATGCTGAGTGTCCGACGGACGTGTCCCTTGGAGTCGTTGGACGGGGCGTGCCTACTGCATGTTGCCATTAAATAAACAAACGTAGATGGTCCACTCGATTATTAACCTCATCTCTTCAACTAACATAAAAAGCAGCGTATCCGTCATGTATTTTTTTTAGTTGCTTACAAAAAGGTAAGAGAAATTCACATAGTGAGATTCCATCCATCTGTCACATTCCCTCCTTATCTCTATAAAAAGTCAATATTTGTCTAATACTTGAATATTCTAAAAGGTTTTGTATTCTGATAAATAAGGTCAAATACGTTTTTTTTTGTTAATTTCGGTACATAACTAGTCTTCCTTAGGAAGCTCGTCAATAGTCTCGTGGTAAGCATTTCTGTATCACCGATACAGAGCTAATAAAACGAGTTCCTGTTAGTTTGTCTAACGATACGCTTCCTTACCTTAGCCGAATGTACGGGCGCGAAATCGTGGTGAGGGACGACGTTACTTCACGCCTTTCGTGAACTTTTGCACATACATTTACAAAAGTAATTGAATATATACAACGCGAAAGTAGAAGGATGTAGGAGCCTTGTACCTACCATGACCAAATTGATCGTGTTTTATCAGAAGGTGATGTCAGGAGCCTCAGAAACCGGCGAGCATGCCTGAGAAGAGCAATTAATTTTAAATCGAGTCACAGAGAGAGAGTGTGAGATCGAGTCATGTGGTTCTCTCTGCCTACCCCGGAAGGGATTTGTAAAGTTATAGATAGGTATATAGGTAGACAAAAGTAATAGTCGGCTGTGAAAGATATTACGCAAGAATCTTCTGCAGATATGCCAAATTCCATTTATTCCATACCACATCCTGTTGCGTTAGCGTTATTTTTAATATACTCGTACTTGGCATAAGGAAACTCATCATATCCATTTTTTGACTGAAGTAATTCTGCGAACAAAACAAAACCGTATTCAAAGACTACTTATAAAAATAAAAACATGAACTAACGTCTTCCTTACTTAAAAGTGCACGCATTATGCAGATCCGTTAAGGCATCAGAAGATATTTTTATTGATTTTTAGTACTTTATGATAAAGTTTCAGAGTACTTTAAATATACTCTAAATATATTTAGAGTGCTCACGACTATATTTAGAGTGTGTATCTTTAGAGTTATGTACAGAGAAGGTCGAGTTGCCAAATAAAGCACATTACTGATCAGAAAACCCGTTGACTAAAGAGCATTATGGAAAATTTTAATCAGAATAGTATTAGAAGAAATGCGTCTAAAAATACCTAACAGAACACCGTAGCTAATTCCTTGAAGTATTGTTGTGTTCGTGCGAGTGCGTAAGGTCACCTGACAATGTAACGTTGTCATCCAGAGTAACAACGTACGACCTACTTTCCTTGTGTTGCAAATGTAAATAGGCTACGGTAGTCACTTCACATCAGTTGAGCTGCATGTTATAGTGCTAACCGACGACATTTATTTAAAAATATTCTTATATATCAAAAGAAGAAATTCATGTATATAAATAAATCTGTTTATCTCAAAAAAGACTAACAACTTGTATCATATTTTGAATTTAGCTAAGGTTTTGCTTTTTAGGTTTTTGTACACAGGTGTCTTCTCTCAGAAAATGTGATTTTATACAAAAATATAACTACTCACCCAAACCCGGTAGGGTTGGGTGAGTAGTTATATTTTTTGTATTAATAATTAATTAGGTATTTTTTATGTATTATGAAACATACAAGGCTCCTTATAGTAAACAGTTAAAATACAGATATTTAAGCACACTGAATGTGACTGAGGTCTCTCGTGTGCGAGGATATGGATCCAAAATGTAAAGACCATTTTAAAAAGATTAATGTAATATTGTTGACTAGAGAGTCGAGTAGGGGATTGAACAGGGATTGAATAGGGATTGAATACAACAGGAAGAACACAACAACCCTCTAGGCAGTTGTTATTTGGCTGCGGTTTTTCTATGAGGTAGAGGTACTTCCCCAGACGGGCTTCTTTGATGCGCCCTACCTCTCTTATGTATGTATCGCATGTATCCGATATACCAGGCTATTCAGAAAGTATTGTGAAAAAAAGTTTTTATGTATAAGACACTGGCCAGTTATAATCTATTTTGGAAATATGATTATATATAAGTAAACGTTTTTTGCGAGCTAATTTAAATTATCGTATCTCATTGGAAAATGGATCTGCGCCGGAAACATTTTCGCGCTATGATTTTTTACAATTTCAAGTGTCGCCTGAAACCGAACGAATCGTACCATAGACTTTAAATGGCATTCATGGAATCAACGCCTACCAAAGTGAAGCGATCTAGAAGCGGGGGGAAGATTTTGATCGCGAGCTTCAATTTGACCGGCTACCTTGTGTCAATTCCTTTACAGAACCAAAGAAGCCTCAACGCCGAATATTATACTACCAAATGCTTGACAGAAGTTTTCTCGGTTGTGAGCAGCAAGCGGCCAAACACAGGGCTCCGGGGGCTACTGCTCCACCATGACAACGCGCCCGCGCACCGCGCTCAAAACGAAGGACTTCCTGGATAGTACGCCGATCAAACTCCTGAGTCACCCTCCTTACAGCCCTGATATGATAAAAAATCAGCTCAAAGGGATACAATTTTCGTCGCGGGAAGATGCGCTGTCAGCGTTCAAGCAGGCTGTAAATGGGGTGTCTGCGGCGGACTAGAAAAAATAATCGGCGGGGACATCACCAATGATTCAGGGGTGTCTAGAGGCGTGCTTCATTTTCTCGGACGTTACTGCGGCGTTATGCCTTTTAACACTGGAGTCTTGTCTTGAGTCTTTTAACACTTTAGTCCTGGAGCATATAACTCTGTCTCCTCTCTGGACCGCCAATCAAAGTAAGACAAGCTGAGAGTCCTGTGGACTTTGTTATGTTTCCACTCTCACCGATCAAGACAAACTAACAGCTTCATGCACACAAATATTAATCTTATCCGGGAAATGAATCCGCAACACTGAATATTAAAGTAGACTTGGTTAACTCGGCTACAGGGCTCGGCAAATAGGCATAACCGTTTACCTATGGTTGACAACAGACGTACGAACTGCGCGGCGGTGAACACTACCACACTTGAATGATACTTCCAACATCAGGGATAGACCTGATGTTGGAAGCTCATTGTCCTCCTCCTCTTCACCCTCTTATCGACGAACTATACATACAAACATTAGTTTTAATTTAATTGTAACTTATTTTTAATTTATCGTAGAATAAAGATATTACAACAACAACAAACTATAATGTTCGAAATGAGTGCGTATATGTATTTTATAGAACACGTATGGTAAACGAGCATCTGGCCCGGCTGGTGTTTTCTTTTTTTTTATACAACATCGGGAGGCGTACAAGTATACGGCGCACCTGATGTAAGAGAGGTGCGTGTGAGTGAGGTTACCAGTAAGCTTCTAAAGAGTTGCTGTGTTAACAGCAGTGGTGGCATCACGCGAATGGTACTTAGTGTATTACAAGCGTTCATAGGCTACGGTAACCGCTTTACATCAGGTGGGCCGTACTATTGTATGCCTCTTGACAATGTATAAAAAGAAAATTAACAGGCTGTGGACTTGCTTGACTTGCATGTTCGAGTAGGCAGATACAAATCATTATCCTCAACCACTACAAGTTGGTACAGCTATGATGTAATCATAACAAATTCGTCATGGAGTGACTTTTGCCAACAGTTGTTCCTCAACTACTTTTCTGAATTCTACATGCGTCAAAGGAGATTTCCTCCTTTTTCTTTCAAGAATTGCGTCATCATTACTCAGAATTATCATTTGTGTATATTATTTATTACCTTACAAAGTACTTCTACATGGTTTCCATTGTTTTGCAAGAAAGATACTTTCTTTGAATTCTAATTCTAATTATTTTACGAAGTCGGGAGCTATACAATCGTACGGTCCACTTGATATAAAGTTATTACACTTGCTTACGTAACCTATGAGCACTTGCAATATTGAAAGTATCGCTTGCCATCCCTGAGCTAGAGCTAACTGCTTCAGGGGTTAATGATAACCTCACTCACACGCAAGAACACAACATACCTCCAGGAAGTTGTAATGGCTAAGGAATTCTGGGAGGATGTACTTCTTCCCCAGACGGGTTACTATGAAGCGCCCTACCTCTCTTAAAAACACCCAGATCAAGACAAACACTTTTGACGAGCTCGGTAGCGCGTGGTGAAACGCGCTGTTACATGTGAATGCTGTTAATGACGCGAATTTAACACCAACGCTCGTGGGTTCGATTTCCTCACAGGACAAACATTTGTGTGCATGAACATTTCTTGGTCTGGGTATTTTTACGAGAGGTAGGGCGCATCAAAGCAGACCGTCTGGGGAAGTAACTCCACCTCACAGAAAACCGCAGCCAAATAAATCGATTAAATTGTCGACCGTGCCGTGAAAAACCTTTTAGTGCACAGTAGCACCATGTTGCATTACGTATGTATATTTGTATACAACGTCGGGTGGTAAACACGTAGGTATTTCACATTTCTGACGCATATGTTTTGCTACGAACTCATGCTAAAAATAGATTCTTTTTCTTAGCGCTGTCCCGTTTTCGTAGCTTTGTCCCGTTTTTTTAATACATTAAGATTGGCGAGGTCCGCTACCTAAGCCTAAGGATTTGGCAGAAATACTGATTTTTACATGGAGCAACTGCCGTTAGACCTCTATAACTCAGGGGGAAAACCAGATCTTTCTTAGGTAAGGTCACACGTCTTTCGAAATAAAATTTCTTGGACTTGCCGGTTTCCTCACGATGTTTTCCTTCACCGCCGAGCATGTGATAATTACAAGTATGTACATAAATTCGAGAACACGAATTTAGCGGTACATACCAGGAGCCGGGACCATTTAGTCAATAGACCGGTTATTTATCTACTGGTTTATCACTGCTATAAATGTTATAAACGTGTAAAGATTCCAACGTCGGGATACATACAAGCAAACGGCCCACCTAAAGTAAAGCGATTAGTAGCCGTAGCGCATGAACGTTTGTAATACATTAAATATCAATCGCGCAATGCCTCCTCTGCTGCTAACACTGCAACTCAGAGAAGCTTACTGGGGATCTCACTCGCACGCAGGAACACAACGACCCTCAACGGATTTGTTATTTGGCTGCGGTTTTCTGTGAGATGGAGGTACTTCCCTGAACAGGTTGCTTTAATGCGCCCAACCTCTCTTCAAGTCACCCAGACCAAGAGGAACAGACATGTTCATGCACACAAATATTTGTCTTGTGTAGGAATCGAACCCACGAGCGTTGGTATCATAGTTGCGTCAGTCACGACTGCGCCGCCGAGCTCGTTGAAATATAACTATACTAATACTAAATATCACATAAATTTTTTTGGTAATAAAATATTACTGGAGAAGGATTTATTAGCCGAAGAAGGCCAAGACTTACCTACCATGACCAAATTGATTGTGTTTTGTCAGAAGGACATGTCAGGAGCCTTAGTAATCCGCGAGCGTGCATGAGAAGAACTATGAATGTTAAAGAAGCGAGGGAGGTGTAAGGACCGAGCCTTGAGGCGCTTATTTCTCTTTGCCTACCCCTCAAGGGATTTGGCGTGAAGTTATAGATAGATAGAAATATTAATAACTCTATTGTTTCATTCGTAGATGTATCCATTTAAATGAGATTATGAAAAAAGTGAAAATAAAATTAAGTTATTTAATTAGCCGGTTCATTCAACTGACAAGGTTTTTTCATAAAAAACCTGACAAAAAGGTGCATCCTATATGACCAAGGCATGCCTCACTTTCCATGAGGTCCTAAGGTCACCTACTCTTAAACAGGTTTCATGGCCAACGATGTGGACTTCCAAAACAAAACATTGATGACTGCAGTCTATATTCATCGATACTCATGTGGGCGTCATTATATTTAACAAAGGTTTAAAACTTGTCTTGTCTTTAATGTATATATAATATGTAAATCTTCGCTTGGTCCCTAGGGAGCTAGACAGAGAGAACTCAGTGCCATAAGAAGGGAGAGTGTTTCAATTTGACGAAAATGAAAAATCTTAAAAAATTTTACTCATGGAGCCGAAATTTTACCAAATTTATATAGGTACAATTAATATAAAAATTTTATATCCAATGAATTAGTAATTGATTGGTAGAACGCTCCCAAAGACATAAAATCGTAACTTTTCCTAATTGAAGAAGTATAACACGCTACTAGTGTGAAGAAAAGAACTAACATGCTTCTAAATACTTGTATTTAATATGTTAATAAATAAATAAATATTGTCAGACAAATTACACAGCGCCATCTAGGCCCATAGTAAGCGAAGCTTCTGTTATGGGTACTAGACAACCGATAAACCTACGTCAATACATTTTTTTTTATAAATAAATACCTATTATTATATACCCAGACCAAGACAAACAGACATGTTCATGCACACAAATGTTTGTACTGTGGGAGTCGAACCCACGAACGTGGGTGTTAAAGTAGCGTAACAGCGCGTTTCACCAGTGTGCCACCGAGCTCCTCAATGCGCCACCGAGCTCGTCAATGTTAATGTGTGTTTAAAACCCGGCGTTGTATAATAATATACGCAAACACATTGTCCACCGTTCAAAAAATTCAAACAGCTCCATGCAATGACATTTACTGCGCCAGTCTCAACTCCAAAAGCGCATGGATAAATATATCTCACTTTTGGCCACCTGAAATCCACTTGGGTCTGGGTTCAGATACTCGTACTGTTAGATATGTTGACAATAACAGTCTTACACACGGTATTAAGTCCTTAAGTCTAAAGAGACATTTTGTCTCTCTTTGTTTGTTCCACCGATTGTACAATGGGCTATATTCAGAGACTTTGTTTGACATGATACCAACAACCTCCTACTAGAATTGCACCTCCCGTTGGCACTATATTCGATTTCACGATTGTGGCATAAACAAAAGCAAAAATAACCAACCTCCACCTGGCTCGGTTCTTAATTAATAAATAAATTCACATTATACACATTCACGTCGAATCTATACATAATTTTCGTTCATTATCAACATACACATATAAAAAAATATTAAGTGCTCTTTGTTAATTTTAATACTAGTATTACTTTTAGTCTTTGATTATTACGATAGGTTGACGTAAATTGTATTTTATTGATAATTATGTTAAATACATAATTATCAATAAAATACAATTTACAATAATAGAACATACTTGTGTTTTATGTAGCCAATGTTGTATATACCTATAAGTGGTGTCTACAATGTAATAAGAACCTATCTGATCTTTTAATGAATATCCTTCCCACTCCCAGTCTTTAGGGCGCTTCCCACAGTATGCGAGATTGCATGAATATGCTAGGTATGGATATTCGTTGCGACCTTAACCAGCGTAATTACATCGAGAGCCTCATCTCAACAGTTTCAAAGAAACTCGGAGTCCTGAACAGGGTGCGACGGTTTTTCACGCCGAACCAGCTTTATCTGCTTTATAAGACTCAAGTTCGGGCCTGCGTGGAGTAATCTCTGGGACGGCTCCGCGCAATATCTTCTCGAGGCTCTCGATAGGTTGCAAATACGGGTTATTCGAGTAATCGACGACGAAGAGGTCACCAAAAACCTAGAACCTCTTCAACTCCGTGGGGATATTGGCTCTCTAAGCGTATTTTACCGCCTTTACTATGGCGAATGCTCTAAAGAACTGTTTTCCCTTATTCCACCCTCTCCCTTCCGTCTTAGAACCATACGTGCAGGCTTGCGATGTGATTGTTCCACTGTTGAGAACATTTTTCAAATAGTTCGGCAACTCCTATCTTTGACGTACCATTAAAAAGAGGAACGCCTTGCCTGCACATGTGTTTACGCTTTCCTACAATATGGGAAGAAGCATCTTGCGGCTCAGCATGGCAGCGCCAACTGATCGGACGCTGTGTAGTCTTTTGTCAGTTCCAGTTGCGATTTGGGCTCCTCTTTCGCTTACCATCAGGCAAAGCGGAGACACTATGCTGAACTTACAAAAAAAATAACAAAATGTATACACTGTTCGTATATATAAGTAAATAAAAAGTTTGTATAGAACAAGGAAAATTACCTTAGCACGGCTAGCTGTCTAATACAATTGCAATGATCACATCGCACATGATGAAAAGGTAACATTAGATCAATTAAGTACAAATAAAAATAGTATAATGGTAGCTGATTGCCTCTGCCCAGCCCATCGCATTTATTGAACTAATTACGACTTCGAACTGCATTCCAAACGCCTGCCACAACCTTCAATACAACTTTGGTAATGACATTTACCTTGTTATTAACAAGACGGCTTGCAATTAATACGTTAACCAATTAATAATTCGGAAATTATTGACAATGAGTATTTAAAAATATTTAATGTGGATTTTACAACCTGCAACAATGTATGTAACTACAGATGCAATAGTTATCAATAAATAGCACCACTACACAATTTTTAAAATTGTGCAAAAATAGTACATAATATAGTATTTTGTCGTATATTAATAGTGATCTCTTAGTAGTGAAATGTTGAATAAATTCCTAGTCTAAACAGATTTGTTATCGCGTTTATTAGTCGACTTTTATTATACAACTTTGTGAATAACAATATGCTCGCAATTTTATTATAAGTGTACCGTAACCACCATAGTAAAATTTGATTTTACTATGGTACCACTCACTTGCGTTTTATTTTTATTTTATTTAAATGTTTTGTTTTGATAATCCTCCCCGTAAGTAATAATAAAGCTACCAGTAGAGCTTAATTAATGATATATTATAAACATTTCACACTACAACGCGAATCAACCCCGATAAACGCCATCTAGCGTGTGATACCATAATATAAAAGGTATTACAACAGTGCCATCTGTTAATTAATGTGAAGCACGATTCACGAATAGGTACTTCTGAAGCAATGTAACTGCTATTATTATTCATACTAATAAATTCGATCAGGTGCGAATCGGGGTTGGGTTCTACAGTTCTATTTCCATGGTTTCTTTTAATTTAAAGGTAGGTACGCCTTTATCACTCACAAAGAAAATATACGATAACAGCACAGATTTTTCTAAATGTTTCGCATTGTATTCTTTTGGGATATAAGGCAATTTAAATTATTAAAATTTTCTAAATGTAAGTTATAATCTAGCAGACATCTTCTTCTTCCTAGCATTATCTCGTTTCTCGATTCAATAGGATTGGCGGAGTCCGCTACATAAGTCTAAGGATTTGGCGAAGATACTGACTTTTGTAATCAAAATCTAACAAGCACAATAAAATAAAAGAAGGGTGCACCTATGCAAAATTTGAAGTTGGTATGTATAACAGTGACAGTTTCTGTATATATTTATTACAGAACATACCCTAAATTCTAAAAAAATGTAATAATAATAATTTATGATTATATATTTGATAATACATACAACACTATGAATTTCGGGTTAGATATTTGTACAGATCGTCATTCTTTGAACATGAAACACACAATGTCAGACTGTCCCACCTTCAACACCGATTTTTTTTTTATACAACGTCCGACGTACAAGCATACGGCCCACCTGTTGTAAAGCGGTTACCGTAGCCTATCAACGCTTGTAATACATTAAGTATCACTCGCGCGATGCCTCCTCTGCTGCTAACACAGCAACTCCTTAGGTGGTGACCTCACTCACACGCAGAAACACAACAACCCTCTAGGGAGTTGTTATTTGGCTGCGGTTTTCTGTGAGGTGTAGGTACTTCCCCAGACGGGCTGCTTTGATGCGCCCTACCTCTCTTTTACAGATGATTCGACTGGTGACTGACTGGTGGTTCAATCTCCTTGGGTGAAGATCCTTAAACTTTGTGTTATCCAAAGACCTGTTTTATCGGGTAACGTGTGTCGCCGGGTCTCCCTGATTGCCGCGCCGACGTTGCCACCGGCGGCACGACTTGCGCTGGTAATCTGCTGTCATCACGACTCCTCTGTAAATTCCGCTGAATTCGTGCAGTCATAGGGTCACGGCATATGTCTATTATAAATAGGTACAATTATCCAGATCGTTTGGAATGTGGTAGATGCATTTTCCATCTTTCATTAATCAATACGTGCGTACCTTCATGCGACCAAAGCATTCGAAACGTCAGGTTCAACAAAATAAATAAAACACGCGATACTTCCGTTAAAAAATGTTTAATTCAATGTGTAACAATCGCGAAAACCTAAGACAATACCAATACGTGCGTCATTCTTACTACATAGGGTTTTATTTAAACCGACCTGTACGTAACTATGTACCTACTATAATATACGAGACTGTATTACAACTTCTTCTTTTTTATACTACGACAATTGGCATACAAGCATACGCCACGCCTGATCATTTGTCTTACCAGGAGAAGTACAAATGCTACTAAGTAATTGTTATCGCGGAAGCAAAATACCACGCGAACAAAATCAATAATATTTAATATTAGTTTGTTTTTGCTAATCACTTAATTAAAGTCGAAAGATTTAATTATTTAAAACTTACTAACTAAATCGAACAGTTTTATTAAAAATCGTAAAAGAATAAGAGGCCTACTTTAAATCCCTTCGTAATATTGGAGATCCGATATTAAAAGTGTATTAATTATTCATAATTTTAATCTCATTATTTCAATAAACAGTGCTTAATTTTCTTTGCTAAGGGAGTTCCTTCTATTTTCCTCGTTTTATCATAACTGATGATGAATAATGAGATTTATGCTAGATATATTAAACTAAGCCTAATATCTATCTGTCCATATCTTCGCGCTAGGTCCCTTGTGGAGTTGGCAGGGAGAATCCCGCTTCATATAACTCGGTCCTTACATAACTCACTCGCTTCGTTAACATTTCTATGCTTTCTGTCCATGCCATTGGTCCTGGCATCACCGTCGGATAAAATATATCAATTGATTATAATAATGTAACAATAACGCATTCTGACGCAAAACCATTCCGTAGACCGAAGTGGTCTGGTCGCGTGGGCTCATTTACTGTGAACATTCAATTAGAATGCATGAACGCTGCACGCGTAACGGGACTAGCATAATGGTATAGCATGCTCCCGCAGGAACCCAAACCGAATTTTAATTAAACAAGCAAATTATGCCAAGTATGGGCACTCGGACAGGTGGCTATACCAGCGTTGATTTATAGTGTATACTTAGACAGGACACTTGGACGATGTTGATTTATAGTAGTGTCATATGCATTCACATACGTTCAACCGATTAGACGACGTGGATGTATTTTTGCTTTGAGTTTCGGTATACCGGCTATATTCCCTGTACATTTGCAATGAAATCTATTTAGGGTTATCGTGGCCTATGAATATTTAATACTTGGAGTAAAGAGCACGCCACTACCTTCTTCTATAAAGCAAATGTACTGTCATAGTAGACAAGCAGGTCAAATGTAAAGAGTCTCCATCTAACATTAACATAATTTCGTGGAGTGTTTTATTTCTGCTAATGAGTAAGGTCACCAGTTCCGACATTAGTAGTAGGAATGACAATGCACTAATGATAAGTGTTCCATGTATCCATAAGCACCTATCGTAATATAAAATAGCTTCCATAGGGCCTTGGACCGCATAATATTTTGTTTTACTAAATATGCGTATATAATAATCCTAACCTGACCCGACCCGAAGCTAACCCAAATCTCAACAAACCTGACCTAATCCTGATACAAATGTGACTTAACTTATCTGATTCAAAAGTGAGACAAACCTAATTCTTCCTCAAGTTAAATCAAAATCAAATTTCTGGGATGTTTACCCTTTATCAAATACACCCAATTATTTCAAAGGTTAAGGGTCTCCCCCTTAACCTTTGAAATAATTGGGTGTATTTTTATAGTATGTAGGTACTTAGTATTTTTTAATACTTCTAAAAACTGCTGGTTAAAAACATGTTATTCGTAAAATATTTACCAAACACTTTATCATCGTACTTATTTCAGATTTTCGGCTTTACGGTCTTCGGAGATAAATGGGTGATAATATCTGCTACTGAGAGTCCGACGGAAGGATAAATAAGGATTTTTTTTAATATTTAGGTACGAAATACTAAAAATGAGACTGAATAAACATTACCTATTGTTTTCTCCTAGGTTTTCCATACCGCTAAGGCGGAGCCAACCGTATAAACAGCTTGATGGTTAACACTTACCGTAGCTTATAAAACCTTGCCGACCATGTAAAACGCTTTTCTCGCCTTTTTATAGAACCCCATGTTGTAGTCACACAATAATAGTAATAATTTTTAATTTTTAATAAGCTTTTTGGTTGACTTTCGTTGACTTTTTGGTTGAGTTTCAATCACTCATTTTTTTAATACATAAATATACTGCCCAACTAATTGGAAGCGGTTACCGTAGGCTATGACCGCTTCCATTACTATGAACTTTCGTCCTTAACGTAGCGCTCCTTAGGGGCTTACTGGTAACCACACACACCTCAAGGAACAGTAGAACCCACCAATGAGTTATTACTTAGCTGTGGTCTTCCGTAAGATACACCTGCAGACGGGAAGTTTAATAAATAACCCTGCGCCCTTTCCCTTTTTGCATGAGCTTCGTTTACTAGTTCGGGTCTAAAGTGAACTCAACAACGTTAATGAGACGGTGTGGTACCTAAACCTCATCCTAAATTCTTCTTCTACTTCCAAGTAGGTATCATCAGGAAACTTGACAATTGAGTGTAATTCTGATGAAGCCGGTGCCATTATGGAAATTAGAGAGTTACCTAATAGTTGGTTTAACTAGTTTCGCCCGTTTGACTTGTCTTATATATCTTTTAGTAATCATTTAATTTGATTTTATTTTAGAAACTAGAATTATTTCACAAGTTCCTATGTCTCGTTACAACGCAAGGAGAGGTACGTACAAGACGTAACATATAGATTGTAGGTGGAAAGGTACTTATTTAACGCCTCTACATGTGACAAATAAAAGACATAAATAAACGGTGTCAAAGCCGGCTGACGCAATATGCCATTACCTAGAATACTGAAGGGGTGACTCAATTATACTGCGCTTTGAATACGGTATTTAGACGCTGGATGGTACATGCCTAGTAGTATTATTCATTCTGTGCTAATAGAAATGCTTTCAGGAAAATATTATAGGGTTACAAAGTCTTTACATGATGTCAGAATGATTAGATTATGTAAATATTTAATGCAAACTTCCCGAAACGTATGCTCTCGGCGTACCTATACTTGCACTCGGCCAAAATAAATACTTTTTCCATATCAACAACCCGTAATATAGGTAAATTACAAGATTAAGACGAGTAGTAAGCAATAAACTGTGTGACGTCACTTCAAATTTAATATAGGGCAGCGAAAATAAATGACGTATCGTGTATTTTTTTAGTCGTCCCGATACGGGCGTTGATTAAAAGAGAAGCAGGTAGCTTAAGCTACGTGACGTCATTTTAATTCCAAAGAACATGAGAAGTTAATAGATCAGCACCACCTTTACAATACCCTTGACTAGAGTCTATGCTACAGACATCGTCCTAAATTAAAAAGGTCCTATCCTTAAAATAGCAAATTATTATTTTACGATCTCGTCGACATGGTTATCGCATGTATGATAGGGTATAAGATTTCATGCACTAGATACTATTTTCATGCCATTACTATCTTATATACCTCTACCTACCCCGCAAGGGACCTGGCGTGAAGATATAGATACTAACACACACTATATACACTATTTTATATCATGACATGTTAAACGAAAGAATAACATGAATACGCGCAAATGTTATTATTGAAGAATGTTTCTGAACCGGTTTCTTTTACGGTTCTCTCTGCCTACCCCGTAAGGGATTTGGCGTGAAGTTATAGTAGTAGTAGTTTCTGAACCGCTACAGATATCGGCTGATGAACCAATCTTATCATACCACCAGGTTTCTTCGTGATATCAACATGGTATAAACGACACGCAATCACAAATACATGTAGTTCTGAAAATGTTGATAACAACAATTAATCCCGTGACCGGGTTTATATCATGACATGTTAAACGAAAGAATAACATGAATACGCGCAAATGTTATTATTGAAGAATGTTTCTGAAACGGTTTCTTTTACGGTTCTCTCTGCCTACCCCGTAAGGGATTTGGCGTGAAGTTATAGTAGTAGTAGTTTCTGAACCGCTACAGATATCGGCTGATGAACCAATCTTATCATACCACCAGGTTTCTTCGTGACATCAACATGGTATAAACGACACGCAATCACAACGACATGTAGTTCTGAAAATGTTGATAACAACAATGAATCCCATGACCGAACGGAGATAAAAATGTAAACCAATGAATTGTAAACTATAATGGAAGCACATTTATGGCAACGGCAGTCTAGCGGACAAAGAACCAACGTGTTAACCATCTGGTCCTGGTTTAAGTCCTGGTGTGTGTGTCATATATATATATATATATATATATATATATATATATATATATATATATATATATATAACTTTTCGTATATATACATATTTGTAATTATCACTTGCACGCCAGTGAAGGAAAACATCGTGAGGAAACCCAGTGTGACCTAACCTAAGAAAAGTGTAGTTTTCGCTCTAGATTATGGAGGTCTGACTACAGACATTCCATGTCAAAATTAGTCTTCTTCTTAGCATGATCCCGTTTCCTAAATAATGAGGATTGAATACTTAAGCCTAAGGATTTGATGAAGATACTGTTCTTGTTCCATGTCAAAAATAATACCCTTATTTTTTATATCACTAAGGTGAAAACAAGCATACGGCCTGCCCAATGGTAAACAGTCACCGTAGTAGTAGCCTATCTTCGCCTAATTCGCCAATTATAACGGATTAGGAAACATGATAATGCTAGAAAGAAGAAAAATAGGAGGTACTTTATCTTAAACATCGTCATAATTAGCGATTATCAACATAAGTCATAAAGCGATACTTATTCATTTAGGTCTACTTAGACAGTTAGAAAAAATTGGAAAATGAGTAACCTATAAACTCGAACAGCAACAACAAATTCGCTTCAGTGCATGTCCTACCTACTTGTTGAATACACAGGTAGATATGAGAATTCTGAATAGGATTTTCACTCGTCAATCCTGTATGACAATCGAAAAAGTTATTCTCGCTGGTTGGACACCGTATCTCAAATACAAATTTAGTCAAAAGCTGATTGTGAATGTATGGTGGATGTGTGCCGGAATTTATTTATTTATTTACACAACACAACAGGTACTAAATATATACAGTGTTACATAATTCTGGTCACAAAAGTTAATTTTCTAATTCAGTACCCTAAGCGTGTATGCTCAAAGAGACTAGCGGATTAAGAATCAACATGCCACAGAAATATCCCTAAGAACCAACAAATCAATATTTATAAGTTGTACTATATATACTGTTAATTGAATCTCCAAAAAATCTGGTGTGCGGCCAGTGACATCGACAGTTAGATACATTGTTATGTGGGTCATGATTAAGTTGCAGAGCTGAGGATGCTTAGGCATGACTTTTTAAACGTATTTAATCGGTTACTAAAGATGTCAAGATCACCATCTTTTGAGACTTCATTGTACTTCCGACACATTTTTGCTAATGGGTTAGAGAAAGACACGTTCAGTCTATAATTGGGGAGAACAAAAGTATCCCGAGCCTACGACGAGGATTGTGTTTAAAATTTATCTGTAATTGAGAAAGTCGCGAGGGGGAGTCAATTACTGAGTGAAGCAGTTTGAACAAAGTTAATGAATTGTTTATTACAGCCTCTTGAGACGCCGTACTGCAGACGGTAAAGAACTAAGAACTGCAAATTACAGTGGACAAGCTCTTTAATTAATTTTAAAGTACAATTTAAGTACAATGCGATACCCTATATAGGAACAACTTTTGATGGAAGACTTCCAGCGGCTTACATTCTTACCATAAGCACGTCGTACCTAATAAGTTAATTGTATCGGTTGCTTGTTTTTATTTTGTAAAGATGCATGTTATTAAATAATGTATGTATATCTTCACGCCAGGTCCCTTACGGGGTAGGCAGAGGGAACCAAACGCTATAAAACGCGGTCCTTACACACCTCATTGGCTTCTTTAACATTCATTGCACTTTTCATGCACGCTCGCTGGTTTCTAGGGCTCCCGACATCAACTTTTGATAACACACTGCCAATTTGGTCATGGTTGTCTAGTTTAGGTCTTCCTCGGCTTCTACAGCCTTCCACTTTCGTATTGTATGAAACAAAAATAAAACATTTATTATCTAGTTTTGACTTTTTGAAAATTACGATATAAGTGTACATAAATAATTATAAGTTATAGTTAAATATAAAACTAAATAACACGCTGCAGTACAAGGGCTCTTATTAGACAAATCAAATGACCCTAAATTAGACCAACTCACTCTTAATTTTTACGAGTCTCTAAGACAGCTTCAAACCTCCATTGTTAAACTAGCTCGATGTTTATTAGTGTCCTAAAAATATAATAACCTAAAATCTGTTCTAAAATAATACACCCATTAAACTTAATTGAAATTCGTAAATAAGATTTCATTATATATACAAGTTGGAATATGGAAGCGTGTTGGAAATAGAGAAGATTGAAAATACTTATCGATAAAAATAAATTTTAAAAGGAGATATTTAAAAAACCCTCCAAATTCACACAGTTCGGGTGATACTGTTATTTATAGTGCCATTTGAATTTATGTTAAAGTAAAATTCCTCAGAATTAGTCGATTTATAAATGCTATTGAACTTAAACAGATGTCGTTCACACATACAAAGTATTCTCACGCGTGAATACATTGCTAATCACCAATTTACAAGTCACGTAATGAGATTTCGATCAACGTGTCTTTTAGATTTTTGTATAAACGAGTTGCCACTATAGTGATATTTAATCGTACCATTATAAAACATGCATATTCGTAATAATAATAGTTCTCTCTGCCTACCCCGCAAGGGACCTGGCGTGAAGATATACATACATACATAATAATATAATCATCTGATACATATTCGATTCTTACCTGGAAAATTGCGGTTTCATGGAGAAAAAAACATTTTTTTCGTTGATCGTTAAACATATATTCCAAAACTATACAAAAATATTGGACAAAGATTTGAAAACATGAGGACTGACTTATATGAAGTCGTAACTTCACCAAGCTTATTTGTAACCAATTGGACGCTAGGAGCTTCACAACAAAAGTGGAATTTCATAAGTACAGGGGCATAGTACAACCTAACCTGATACTTTACTACTACACTAAACTAATACTTTCCTTAACTTTTCTTTTTCCAAGTGTTATCGTATTTCATTAACCATTAGGATTGGCGGGTTCCGCTACCTAAGCGTAATGATTTGGTGAAGATGCAATTAATTTTACTATCCACATTTAATTGTAACCCAACTGTATATTCATTTACATATTTAATTTGAATGTAATCAACAGTAGAATGTTTACTACACTTGATGTCTATTTGTGAATATTGAATTAATGAAGGCAATCCTAAGCTCGCCAACACTAGACATATTCGATAATAGTGGCATACCTTCTGGTGGACGGAAGTGCTAGATGCAACATTCATGGCGGTTGTGTACTTCCGGTCGACATTGATATCTATAAATTGATATTATATGTAGCGAGGCCGCCTGGCCATGTTGTCACTTTCATTACAGAAAGACCTCAAATATGAGGAAGGGGCATGTGTCAATAACAATTTATGTTAATAATGAATTATTGGTACAAACATATATACTTAGTCTGGCCATAAATACTGTTACAATTAAAAATAAACAAAATATTACATTTGAATTTGGAAGCTGTCATTTTATATGATTGTTCATTGAATTTTCTCATTTTGGCGCCAATACATTGTACAATATTTTGCGATATTAAAATAGAGTGGGGTGATAAAGAGAACCGAATCGCTGCGATTGCATTACACAAAGTAGGTATGGAGCCAAATGCAATTTTTAAAACTCTCCATACGCTTGGTATTAGTAAAATGTTTGTGTACCGGGCTATTAATAGGTACAATGAGACCTCCTCTGTTTGTGATAGAAAAAGATCAAGCCGTCCACGTAGTGTTCGTACGAAAAGGGTGGTCAAAGCAGTAAGGGAAAGAATTCGAAGAAATCCTGTCCGAAAGCAAAAGATTATATCTCGGGAGATGAAAATAGGACCTAGAACCATGTGGCGTATTTTAAAAAATGACTTAGGACTTGCAGCCTATAAGAGACGTACTGGTCATTTCTTAATTGATAATTTAAAAAGAATAGGGTCAGAATAGGGTGGTAAAATCGAAACAACTACTGAAGCTGTCACAGAAAAAATTTGTTTCCGGATGAATATTTTACCGGAAGAAAATTACAACAAACAAAATGATAAGGTGTATGCCCACAGTTATGAAGAAGCGAGCGCGTGCATTCTGAGGGTCCAGCGAGGGCATTATCCTTCATCAATCATGGTTTGGTTTGAAGTCTCATATTCAGGCTTAATTAAGGTGTTTTTCTGTGAAAAAGGTGTGAAAACCAGTGCCGTGGTTTACCAAAATACCGTCTTAACAAACATAGTAGAACCTCTTTCTCAGACAATGTTCAAAAATAGACACTGGATATTCCAATAGGATTCTGCACCAGCTCATAAGGCACGAAGCACTCAAAACTGGTTGACCGCCCGTGGAATTCGTTCGTTCATCGGGCATGAAGACTGGCCTTCTTCTAATAGTCCAGATTTAAACCCAACAGACTACAAGATATGACAACATTTGGAGGAGAAATTCAGCGCTATAACCTCATCAGAATTTGGAAACTCTCCGAGCATCTCTGGTTGAAGCAGCGGCAGAAATAGATATAAATGCGGTGCGCGCTGCGATCGATGACTGGCCGCGTCATAATAAGGGCTAAAATGTATTCAAAATGGGGGAGGGCATATCGAATAATGTATCTAAGTAAAATTTTATTATACATTTAATTACCTTTCATTTTATATATAACATTTACATAATTATCAAAAGTATCATGAGTAAATAAATAAATAAATAAATATTGCCATACAAATTACACAGCGCCATCTAGCCCCAAAGTAAGCGAAATCTTGTGTTATGGGTGCTAGACAACTGATAAACATACCTAAATACATTTTTTTTTTTTGTAAATACATACTTATTATACATAGAAAATACCCAGACCAATACAAACAGACATGTTCATGCACACAAATATTTGTACTGTGTGGGAATCGAACCCACGAGCGTTGGTGTCAAAGTGGTGTAACAGTGCGTTTCACCACTGCGCCACCGAGCTCGTCGGTAGTAGGTACTCATATGTATATATTTTTGGACAATATAAAAATTATATTTAGAAAATCTTGTCAAGTTTATATTTAAATTATTCTGACTATCAGGATTGCCTAGACCGATATCAGGGGATCCTCGTGAACTCATCTGTTCATCGGAATGACCTATAAATAAATGTAATTGAAGACAATTTCACAATGAGTATATTTATAAAAAAAGCTTTATATTATTTCATTATTTAATAATTTTATCAATTGCGATTTGATCAATCTTGCGCGCTTTTTCGATTGCCTTCGTTTTTATTCAACATCTGTTTTTAATGCAATAAAATAAAGAATTATATTATTTTTTAACAAGAACATTGCATTTAGTTTCCCTAGCCGGTAAAATAAGGTCAAATATAATAAATAAGATTAGATCAAAATAATGTTCGTTGCTAACATAAATCGGACTCTGTTTGACAACATCTTATTATACTTACTTTTATTTAAAGGGGATTCTGATGTACAATTGAGTTCACGAGGATCCCCTGAGGAATAGGGCTAGAGGACCTTGGTGGCCGGATAAATTAATCTTTACAACAAAATCATAGGTGCGTACAACAGACGTGGTTATGCTAAAAGCGTTCTCTCTACGAAACGGTAAAAAACTTACAAATCCAAAATAATATATATCTTAGAGTTTAATTACTGTAATTATTTCAATTCTGTTCACATATTTCGGAAAAATTACACGACATAGATGACATCATATTATGTCCCACAGGAACTAGTGGCTACACTTTGAAATTTCGAATCCCTATTTCGACACTTTTAACCCTTCGAAATCCGGGTGGTCGTATACGACCGCGAAATGTATGGGAAAACGTATATAACGGGTTCTGACTGCTCAATTTGATAAATTGTTTTTATTCTTCATTTCAAAATTTAAGTAAGTTGGAGAAATATCTCACCATGACAGAGGGGCAAAGACTGGTTACTTTTACCGTTTTCGTACGGAACCGTGAAAACAAAAATGTGAATGATACGAGAAAAATGGGTTCACTGAAGCAATTTAATAAAAACTGGGATCACCACGCCATTTATGGTGCAATAATAACATAATAAAAATACACATAAATACTTGAGAATATACTTTTGAAAATTTAACTACAGTATTATTTATTTTAAACTTGTGTGTCTCATTATATATATTAAGAAAATACTCAAGACCAGTATTCATTCAAAAACATCAGTAAATGTTATAGTACTTTCAAAAATAGGATTCCAATATGAATCTGACAGCAGTTGCGAGGGTGGCAGCGGCTACCGTACTTATATGGGTATTGCATCTACCGTCCATGATGTAGTGGTCGCCTTGTCTGTCCAGTTGCCATATTGGTTGCTGCAATGATAAAAAAGGTAAAAGCACTTCGAAACTTGTATCTTTCTATAAAACCATATATTTATCCTTCCACAGTTTTCAAAAAGTCAAACCGATGTTCCGTTTGAGTTATATCTACCAGTATTTCGGAAATTAATCTGACCAATAAAAAGCAATTCCTATTTATTCCCCTCCCCATATAAATATAAAAATAAATATCAGTACACTGACAAAGATACCAAAATATTTTTTTTTTAAATGTTTCGATAAAAGGATGATACTTATGTTATGTATATAAATTTTAAAAGTATGTACGTGTATACCATTCGCTTGACAGTTAAGTATAGTATACCCGTAGCAGCAGCACAAAAACGATAACTTTAGTGCCGTAGCTTAGCCGCAGTATCTCCACATAAGCTTCCTGAATACTCACATGTAGAACACAACTCTTTATGGTCTTGGATAAATATCTACTAACCTACTAAACAATTAACTCTCACATCTGTTTATTTCCGAGATTAAAAGGAGCCTGTATTTTGACACAGAAATCAAACTATTACAGCGCAAAATTTCATAACAATACGTTCAGTAGTATTTGCATGCTGCATGCACAAAGTGCACACAGAAAGATAAAATAATCAAACGTACTATTTTAGCTACTGCATCAATATTCTATAATAATGTATAAATTCGTAAGCTTGCTACATATATATTATTTAGATTAGAGAATTGGATATAAGTGTTACATCTCTAATTATAGTTGCTTTATATATTTATATAATGGCATTAAACAGTAATCTAAAGTCAGGAATAGTTACAATATCATTTTCAGTAATAAGTCTCCAATATGTATCTGACGGCGGTCGCGAGCGTCGCTGTGGCCAACGTTGTGATATGGTTATCGCATCTGCCACCCATGATGAAGTGGTCGACTTGTTTATTCATTTTCCATTTTGCCTGCTGCAATGAGGATTATCATGTACAGTGGACTACATATTCACCTGATTAACCCGAAATCAGTCTCTACTAAGATACCTTTTTTATCTACTGATATGTTTTGATCCTATTAGTGCCTATAGGTACCTTAGTAGATCAAGTCTATTGTTTCCAACTAATAACATAAGATCTATATACAAAGCATTCTAGAATAAAGTGAATTAAAATAAAACTTTGATTTAATTTTTAATTTTAATTTAATTACTGAAATGCGAGCTTTGCGCCAAATTTGTGATATAGATCGTATTCGCAACGATGAATGTTAGTAGCAGAGCTGGTCAGAAAGAGAGTGTCGGTATTAAACGAAGTAGTGGCACGCTCCATTAGTTTGAACATGTAGAAAGAATACAGGAAGAAATAATTACGAAACAGATATACCACGCGAAAGTAGGATGTGGGAGCCGATGAAAGCCAAGCCTTACCTACCATGACCAAATTGATCGTGTTTTATATGAAGGTTATGTCAGGAACCTTAGAACCTTAGGCGAGCGTGCATAAGAAGAGCAATGAATGTTAGAGAAGCGTGTGAGGTTTGTAAGAATCGAGTCATATGGAGCTCGGTTCTCTCTGCCTACCCCGCAAGGGATATGGCGTGAAAATAGACAGGATAAAACTTTGAAATAAATAAGTATGAAATATTATTTACAAAAAAAGAACACTGACTTCGTAAACATCTGTTATGAAAAAATGCACTAAAAGATACAAAATAATTACTTCATTTATTTACTTAAATGACTATAACACAGATTATAGTGTTTATTTGTACTTAAACAGAAATTAGACATATATTTTTAGCCTACTTAAGAGTAAAATCAATTTATTAGGAGATTAATATACAATTATTGTTATTCTTGAAGTCATAGCGAGCGGAGTTTAAAAATTTTTTTGGAAAGTTTCCTTAAATTTGCAAATATATTTAAAATCACGTTAATTCGATTATGTAGCAATACCTAATTGAAACTATATACAAGTGGACACAACAAAAGGAGATATATTACCTCCCTTTGTGTGTTCTACCGATTGTATAAGGGGTCGATATGATGCCGACAGTTTGTTTTTACAACCGCACTGCTTGTTGACAGCGAGGAGTTCAACCTCACACACTGAGACCGCATGAACTGTGCGGTTCCAGACAAGTTTTCTTCCGAAAACCATTGTTTTTTAGGGTTCCGTACCCACGTACAAACGGAACCCTATTACTGAGGCTCCGCTGTCCGTCCGTCCGTCCGTCCGTCTATCACCAGGCTGTGTCTCTTGAACCGTGATAGTTAGACAGTTGAAATTTTCACAGATGATGTATTTCTGTTGCCGCTATAATAACAAATACTAAAAATAGAATAAAATAAATATTTAAGGGGGCTCCCATACAACAAACGTGATTTTTTTGCTCATTTTTGCTTGATATTGATAACGGCAACAGGTGGACGCTTGAAATATTCACAGAATATTTAGTTATATATTCACTTTAAGAATAAATAATTAAATTAAAATAAAACAAATATTTAAGGGGGGCTCCCATACAACAAACGTGATTTTTTTGCTGTTTTTATAGATAATGGTACGGAACCCTTCGTGCGCGAGTCCGACTCGCACTTGTCCGATTTTACTCTTAACGACGGAATGTTTTTACCACTAAGGTGGCAATCAAGCATACGGCCAGTCTGATGGTAAACAGTCACCGTAGCCTATGTATGGACATTTGGAACACCAAGGGTGTCACTTACGCACCAAAGGTGCGTTGCCGACCCTCTAAAAACCAAACAACAAAGTTTCTTTTTCACCGTGCATGTTTTTACCGAGTTCAAAATCCCTCTTTTTTTCAAAGAAAGGAGATTAACACTTGAGGCGACATGGCACCAGTTGACCATCGCTTTCAATGGCAAGAGAATTTGGATACAATCTTAAAACAATCTGAAGGTTTTACGGGGGAAACTATCTAGCTGTTGGCAAGATGTACTCTTTTT
The DNA here is from genome assembly GCA_947507595.1 of Pyralis farinalis. NCBI lineage: Eukaryota > Metazoa > Arthropoda > Insecta > Lepidoptera > Pyralidae > Pyralis > Pyralis farinalis. Next base: position 8,048,757 of record OX382261.1, on the reverse strand, counting down.
AGACAATGGGTAGTAAATGTTGAATTTCTAGCATCGAATCTTAGCATAATTAGCACCGCCAACCCGAGCAGTATTTTAACCGCTTTTGATACTATAGTAGCCAACAAAAACAGCAATATCCGTTTACAAATTGGCGAAAATATGGTACATATAACCCAACCTACTTCTTTTTAGGGTTCCGTACCCAAAGGGTAAAACGGAACCCTATTACTGAGGCTCCGCTGTCCGTCCGTCCGTCCGTCCGTCCGTCCGTCCGTCCGTCCGTCCGTCCGTCCGTCCGTCCGTCCGTCTGTCACCAGGCTGTATCTCATGAACCGTGATAGCTAGATAGTTGAAATTTTCACAGATGATGTATTTCTGTTGCCGCTATAACAACAAATACTAAAAAATAGAATAAAATAAATATTTAAGGGGGCTCCCATACAACAAACGTGATTTTTTTTACCTTTTTTATAGATAATGGTACGGAACCCTTCGTGCGCGAGTCCGACTCGCACTTGGCCGATTTTTTTATTCAGCATTGAAAGCAATACAAGCATACGGTTCGCGCGTTGCTTTGCTGCTAACACAGCAACTCTTTGAAGCTTAGCAGCTGCCTCCATGGAGTAATATTTTATTACTGCGAGTGCATGTGCACCTTACCTCTCTTAAAATATTTGAATTCTCTGTCGTTAGATATATGGGTAAGAGCATGTACTAATGGTTTGTCACCTCTGAGCTAAAACTGGCGAAGTTAATTCATTAAATGGACAATTATGAAAACTGAAAATATCTGGAAAAGATTATTACTTACCTTGTAATCTCTCATGGAATTTACTCTTTCGTGCGCGTTAGGTTTATCACTGAAGCACCCTTCAGCGGTTTGGAAATTCAGAATATTGGTTAGCCACGAGCGCCGGATGAACTCCAGGTGACCGTTCAGCGAGCAGAAAATAACTGATGTGAAAACAAATAGAAATATTCAACTTAGCAATAATGAATCATCATTATTCATTTATCTGAAATTGGACACAGACAATCATTAACGCTTTCCATCATATGTGACACTTTGCTCTCCTCACTTCTGCGATCATTATCCCTCAACTCTAGGATATTTTTCTTCCATCGATCATCACACTTTTGCAGTGAATAGTAGTACCTATTACTGTAGTCCCATGGGAAAAAAATATTTCACAACTGACGAGTTCTCTGAAGAAAAGAAAACTAAAAACTAGTATGTGTGCATAAATGCACCGCTGGCGGTGAGCGGTGCTTTTGCGAGAAGTAAGCACTTGGCGTCATATCGAATAATCCCCAGGAACACAATGGGTAAAACAAAGTTTCTTCTTAACGTTCCTTAAGTTCCTCAACAAACAAACTGAGAGAAATGTCACCAGTATCTGCGACAATTTCCACAATTCTTACTTACACCTAATCACTAGGTACTCCCGCCCTTACAAATTGACTACCGTACACTATGTATGATAATATTTATTTATTCAGATAACATGATCCATTTTGTTAGTAGTACTTTGGAAACCGTATGCTTGTTTACTACGCAAGATAGTATAAAAGAAGTATACATAGACATACAGCTATTTACTCACTTTGTTCCATCAGCAAATCGGCAACTTCGTAGTTATTTCTGCTGATGTATTCAGCTTCATTGTATGCAAATGTGCAGAGTTTTTCAATAACTTTTTTGTCATTTTCCGGAGAGATTAAACTGCACAAGCGTCCAAATCGAGCGCCTATCAAAAGCAGTATCCTAAAATATAGTTAACATTGTTAAATGAAAAAATTGACAATTCACATGACTGCACTAATTTCCCCGATTAAACTATTTCATTCTTCTATCTAGTTTGGCCATAAGTTCTGTTACAAATGAATATACCTATTTTTTTATGAACTAATGTAATCTTTAACTTATATGTAGATATTTGTGGAAGTCTCAGCGAAAATTAAAAAAAAATGATTCTATTCGAAATGGCCATCTTTGGCTTTGATACAGGCCTTTAATCTGTCTGGCCGCGTATCTATAGATTTACACACTGTTTCCATGAAAAATTTTGCCACTACTTGCTCCAGAGATTTTCCGACCATTTGGGCGGCTTCTTTAGAAATGTGTCCATACACTTTGTTATTTTGCTGTTTGTAGTGCTCTTCAATCGTTATTTTTTGGAGGAGGATATAAGAGGATTCTATACCTTTCACCAGCGTAACGGGATAGAAGGCGTTTTGATAGATCCACTTTCTTTAACTGCAGGAATTGATTTAGGGTCCTGTATGTCCTGTATATCGAATATAAGCGCCGAGCTTCTGGTCTTATTTTATTATACGCGACAGAGTCCTAGCGACATCTTCATTTCTCGCGATAAGATTTTTTGTTTTCTAATGAGGTTTTGGCGAATTCTGGCTTTAACAACATTAACAGTCTTTGTAGTTCTAACAACACACGGTCGCCCCGATCTTTTATTGTCTTCAACAGAAGAAGTGTTGGTTTATCTGTCGATAGTACGACATATGAACATACGGCTAATACCAAGGTTTTGACGTGTCTTCAATATGACCGACGGCTCCATACCCAAATAAGGCAATCACTGTAATCCTATTTTCTCTAACACCCCATTCCATATTGTAATTTGATAATGAACACGAAAGGTTTTGCCACTTCAACTGTCTGATCATGACACTGCACAATTGTTATATTTCCCATAAATACATTTTGTATCAAAGATGCTGTTAGTCTGTCCTTTTCTGACATGCTGGAGACAAGTGGTCTTAATGTAGCATTTAATAAATTTCATGACATTTTCACTCTCTTATACAGACTTCCCAAAAATTAGAATAAAAGTTAACAACCGAAGTCAGAAAGCAAATGAATTACCTCAGGATTGAAACGGAATTGTAGAAATAATAGTAATAAGTGTAAAACTAAACACAATAAAAATTTCTGTCAATCATATTAAACAATACTGAAAAAATGTGTATTTAGCGCACAAAAAACAAAAATAAACGTTATATTTATTAGACGAAGCATGTTTGATCACATTTTTATACGATTATTGTAACAACCCTCTTATACTATGTTTCTCCAATGAATAAATGAATTATAATGAAAATTATGAAAAAAATATGTAAAACGGCGGGAAATCGAAAGAAAATTTTAACATAATGAACGCGTTCCAAATTCAAAATAATTAAGAAGTTGAAAAAAATAAAAGTCTCTATGTAACAGTATTTAGGGCCAGACTAGTTATATAATTTTAGTGTACGTGATACACACTGAAATCCTCGTTAAACGGTTAGACTAATTTTGATATATTTTTTGTGTGTATTATAGATTTAGATTACTCGCTAGATATCGCTGTATTCGGCTTCTAACCACTGAGACGTCCAGCGTGCGATTTTCGAAAACGTCACGCGTCTGCGAGCTTCACTCAGCCCGTACTGCGCGCCGAGCGGCCGCCAGCTACATATTATTACTATAAAAAAATGTTGCAAAAAAAATGACAAACAAAAAAAACATAAAATACGTAATGGGTTGTGTTCGAGCGTTGTATTATGATCTTACATAAGCTCATATTTTTGTTTGAACATTACCAAAACCCAAACATTTATTTTTAATTTTTTCGTCTGTTTGTTATCACTAGTCGATCTACATGTATGTCTGATATAATGACGGGCTGTTTATCTATAGGTCTTTCTCTATGTCTGCCTAACCGTGTATCTTCTGGTGACAGAAACAGACACCATTATTTTGGTTTATTTACGGTCATGGACTAATTGCTAAAAAGTCTAAATCAATTTTAACGGCTCATACGGAAATAATATGGGAAACGATGCTTATCATCATTCTAATAGTATATGTATCTGACGTGCCCGGTGGCCAAGTGGCTAGCAATGGTGGTTACTATTTTTACTATTTTTTTTATATACCACTAAGGTGAAAAACAGCATACGGCCTGCCTGATGATAAACAGTCACTATAGCCTATGGACATTTGCATCACCAGGGGTGTCACTCATGCGTTGCTGACCCTCAAACTTTACCGCCAAGGTTTGTGGGGTCGACACTCTCATAAGACCTGGTTGTTTCCTACTATCATAGTTATGTACTTACAAAAAAGTATTTAAGGAATTTTCTCAAATAGCTAATACCCATAGCACAAGCATTGATTAAATTGTTATTAGATAACGCTGTGTAATTGGAAGTTTGTGAATATGCCTGTTACTCTTTCATGCAAAAATGCCTGAACGGATTTGAATGAAGTTTTAGCATACAAAGTATATATATATATATATATATATATATATATATATATACAGAAAAATAAAATTGGAGTGTCTGTTTGTAATATTAAAATAACCGCTTTTTACTAAATGCATATGGATATATACACGGTTCATATACCAAAATGATTATTTTTTAAATTTTTGTCTGTCTGTCCGTCTGTCTGTTTGTTCCGGCTAATCTCTGAAACGGCTGGACCGATTTTGACGGGACTTTCACTGGCAGATAGCTGATGTAATAAGGAGTAACTTAGGCTACCTTTATTTTAGAAATTTTATTTTTATTAATATAAATAAATAATAAAAAAAAACTATTCCGCGCGGACGAAGTCGCGGGCACAGCTAGTATATATATAATTATGTTCTATATTAACATATGTTTATTTTTATCCCTAGGTAATATATTTAGTCTCAGGTTGCAGCTAACCGTTTATAAACTTTAAACTTGAAAAAAGTTTTCTTATTTTTGCTATATTAGAATGTGAAAAGATTCCCGCTGACAATAAGTAGAAATATTAAGGCTCTGTAATAACAGTTTGGTCAAATATCAAACCTCGGCTTTCACAATCCTCGATACGACTTAGGTGCTAATAGACAATAGGATTAAGATCTAGATTCTAGAATTCGTGGATTGTATACTGAACTGATTGAAACGCCTTTTGGTAGGAGCAAATCCTGCACCAAAAAAAGGGGTACCCCCTAGCTTTTTTATGGTATCTCGTGGGAATTTCCAAAAACAACTTTTCAGCCTAAAATACTCCCTGTAAAATTTCGAGTCCTTGGAGCCCGCTATTTGAGCTTGGTGTGCCAATACGTCAGTTAGAAATTATATGTTTAACAACTTGATAAAAATATATACTGTTCACTGTTTACAATTAAATACAATAAATAGTATATATTTTTGTGCTGCATAGTTAAGATACTACTTCTTTCACACATTGGTTTATAGGTAGTATGGCCAATAATTTATTATATACTTGCCGGTGAGTTAAGGCATATCCGAAATCAGTACCATTGTAGAGCATTTCAATGCAATCATCAGGTATATCACATTGCGTTAATTGATTAGTAACATGCACCGGATTTCTTGCCAAATTTATCACGCAAGTATCTGAAAAATATATAAACAAATTTCATGCATCATTTCGGCAAAAAGCACCGTATTTATATATATATAAATATATTTATACAACGTCGGAAGGTTTTTTTTTATATTACGTCTGTCTGTGCGCGATATATTAAGTATCACTCGCGCGATGCCTCCTCCGCTGCTTACACAACAACTCTTTGGGAGCTTACTGGTGACCTCACTCACACGCAGGAACACAACAACCCTCTTAGATAGTTGTTATTTGGCTGCGGTTTTATGTGAGGTGGAGGTACTTCCGCGGACGGGCTCCTTTGATGATCCCTACCTCTCTTTAAATGTAGTAGTAATCGATATGCATATATACACGTGCACACATGTACTTGCTTGCATTGCTTCAATATACCCTATCTCTCTTAAAACATCCAGGCCAAGACAAACAGACAAGTTCATACACACAAATATTTGTCTTGTGTGGGAATCGAACCCACGGGCGTTGGTGTCACAGTCGCGTTATTCACGACTGCGACACTAAACTCGTCATATGTGTAGTACAGACAGACAAAATAATTCTAGCTCTATACTTTTACCTTGAACGTCCAAGGTAACTCTTTTATTTTTGTAAATACTTATAAGGACTTTGAAGAAATATAAATGACAATACTGCAGCTAGATAACAATTCCGGGAGAATTGTTGTGTTCCTGTCAGTAGCTTAGAAAGAAGTCGTTGTGAAGATATTGGGAAAACCGCGAATGTCATACTGCCGCTAGAGGTTTAGGGGCAATGGGCTGGCATGCTGGGAGAGCATGCTCTAGCAGCCGGCAATTCAGTATAGTTTCCGACCTGGGATTTAATCTCTGCACCAGTAGGATGAACTGCTAATCTGTGTAGTGCCTGTTGAAATAATAGCACTAGAGAAGGAGATCGAGCTGAACCCGACGGCCGCAGCAGGGACCAGGGAACTTGCTACCTGCCGCTCCAGCAAACGCCACAACCTGTACTATGCTATCATGGAAGACACGACTCTTTTATACATTGTTTGTTCGAGGACTCCACAGTTTTTTTACCTTAACACCTTTAATGAACAGAAATAAAGGTATCACTACAGCAGCCACTCCTTTCATGTGAAATGTTAAATGCATGGAATAAAAACTACTCTCCCTATATCCCTATGGTTGCTGAGGGAGCTGAAAAGCGTCATTGTTTTAATCAGCCTTTTAGAGAAATAAGAGCTAATCTTCTCATGCAAGCTGCTTCGATGACTTGGACTACGGCGCGTACTATAATGGGTTTCCTAATGACTCTGATTTGTAACGTAAACAGAATATCTCAAGATTCAGTGAGACGCAAGCCTATCACCAATTCTATTGGCAAAATCACATTTTGCTTTAGTAATTACTAAAGTAAAATTCGATTTTATCTGTGAAATTGGTGATAGGCTCTCTGGAAGCCGTATTATTTAGTCGCTTGCTAAAGCTCCAACAGCTTTATCGGAAGCTTCTATCAGTGCGGTGGCCATGCCACCATGCAGAACCAGGGCGGTAATTTGGCCTATAGGCTATAGTACTACAATACTACAGAAACCGATTTATGACAAATTTCCTCGTCTCTTACTCGACTTTGAATGACGTAGAGGCTGTGCCATCTCTTGGTGCGGTAGGTCAATGCCTTCTAGTGTACCTTACATACCGTTGAGCTTTAACAATTAAGACCAAAGATGAGACATTTACATATCTAAATATAACTAAGGTGTTCGTCGGATCGACATCGGGGTTTTCTATCAAATCAAAATTCAAAATTGCAATCGTACAGGTCGAGATGGGTCGAGAGTACCGCCAAAGCAACAATCATCAACAATAAATAAATATTGTCGGACAAATTGCACAGCGCCATCTAGCCCCAAAGTAAGCGAAGCTTGTGTTATGGGTACTAGACAACTGATATACATACGTAAATACAATTTTTTTTTGTAAATACATACTTATTATACATAGAAAACACCCAGACCAAGACAGACATGTTCATGCACACAAATGTTTGTACTGTGTGCGAATCGAACCCACGAGCATCGGTGTCAAAGTAGCGTAACAGCGCGTTTCACCACTGCGCCACCGAGCTCGTCTAAAAAGTGCGGAGGGAATAAGTTAATTTCCAATGTCAGCTGAAGTACTTTAAGAAACTTTGTTTGCTTAACAGAGCGAAACAGTGCTTCAGCTCGAGACAAAGACTTATGTTATACATGTCTGAAATTATACCACACATGAAATTATACTGTATACCTATGAACGGGAGTGATTTGGTTCAGAAACGAGCTATGAATTGTCGATGATAAAGGTAGATAACGATAAATAAAGAAAATATTTTTTTATTTACAATTGGGCCCTCGCAGGCACTTAGACACGTCTTACTTTTTTTGAAATATGATCTTATTATATCTTATTAAATTCTTATGTTACTATTTTTATTTTTTAGCCTGCTAGGATTTCAGAAATGACCATTGGCGAAGAAGAAATGCCGAAGGAAACTTGCAAATCTAGGTATACTTTAAAATTAACAATTAGATATAACAATAAATTCACGTCAGCAGTTACATATTCATCAATTCTATAATAAGCCATATACAGAGAGTATTTTTAATGTGCTTTTTAAATACATTGTTAGGAAATGATAGGACCGTTTCAGTCAACTTATTATAAAAACGAATACAATTTACAAGAAAAGTTCCATCAGTCCAAGATTTTTCGCTGAAGTTTGAAAACGACATTGTTGTTTTCATAAATATATTGAGAAATAACAGTAAGGCTATTTAATTCTTTGAACAGTTCTCTTAGTGATTCCCTGGAGCCCGTGTTATAAGTAGAGCGAATGGCCCTTTTTTGTAAGATAAAAATAGTCTCAATGTCAGGCGCCGTTCTCCACAACAGTATACCATACGACGAAAGTAGCAGAAATAGACTAAGCGCGCAGTAGCCCCATCCGTCAATTGTCTGATTCTTCTAACTGCATTTGCAGCGAGGGTGAGCTAACTGGCAAGTTTATTTACGAGTATGTTGGGGCCCCATTTTAATTTGTAATCTAGTGTAATTCCAAGAAATACAGTATTATTAACAAATTTTATTTTATTATTCCCAATGAGAACTTCTGTATTGATACTACGCTTAAAGGCATACCCCTAAATATCGTCTACCCAAAACTAAAAATGCATATGGCACTAGAATATTAAAATATGTCATACCAAACTTAATCAATGAACTGCCAGCGGAACTTCAAAAATTATACATCGAGAAACACAAATATAAAGGTCGATACAAACATTATTATTTACAAAATGTACACCTGCGAAATGTGTGAGTGTTGTGGAACTGCACGCGAACATTATATTGTAGTCACTGCATGTCGATGTAACAATTGAACGACGCACCTACACAGATAAACCTTTACAGGTTTTCGTGTAAGTAATTATAAATTGTGCGATGTAATATTTAAGGATAATGATCAATAAAAAAAAAAAAAAAAAAAAAACCTGGTATTAAGCCTTTATTTTTATGTCGAGACTTTGCTTGCTTTTGTGTGTTCTACAAGTCGTACAACGGGTTACAACTTTTTGTTACAACGGTATCGCTCGCCGTTGACGGAAAATTCATCCTCACTCATTGGAACTGCATACTGTGTGGTAGCAAAGCAGGTATCTTCCGAGTATTCTAAAGTTCCTAAGGGACAACACCACGAGGTTGTTCAAGAAAGACGTGAAAAGGCAACGCACGAGTGACGCCTCTGGTCTATGGCCTACAGTCGTGTTGCTTCCCATCAGGGGAATCGTGCGCTTGTTTGACACCTTAATGGTATAACATATGTACATTAAAAATACACTTACAGGCTTTCAGCATTAGACAATACAACGAGTGCAACAAAATATTTGATAACTTTGAATCGAATAAATAGCTTGTATGGCAGTTCATGGATACAAAAATCCAAAAGAAATTTTCATACTCAGTATTATGGACCATGATAGCAATTGAAAATCTGTAATTAAATTAATCGTAAAATATCTATTAAAAGACGTATGACGGCCGATCGATTTAATCTATCAATAATCTCAATGCTTTACGTTTGTCTAATATAACTTAGGACGAATTTCATTGTCTAGCAAAGCAAATTTAGCTATCTCAGTTGCGAGGACAAGGCCTTCGTTGTAATATTTTCATCGGCTTTAAGCCTATTAGGATATAATTAATATAAGGAACGCTCATATCTGAAAAAGATAAAGATTTAAGAATATTACTTACCGGAGTGTTTAGGCGACGGCTTTATATTTATCACGTCAGCTAAATTATTTTTATAAGTTTCAAAGTCAGAATAATTCTTCTGAAGTTCTTCTAGAGAGTGCATTTTCGGAGTCTTGAATTTAAAAGTGTCGAATTTCTGTATTTGAGACATCCATATGGTTTGATTGTTGTATAAACTTATCACTGCAAAAAAATAATTTGTAAATATGCGAATTTGATTAAAGTGTTAGTTTTATAAGTAATCTCCAAATTTCATTGTCTTTTTGTAATACATAAAGTAAATACTCAACACGAGTTAAAATGCAAAAAAAATTTTGGAATTCTGTCTATGCCCAAGTCATTTCATTATTTTTGTGGGCATACATTATGTCTGTTGAATAAACAGAGAGTTATAGTGAAAATATTTATTTATTTATCTGAACATATTCCTAATGATTCCCTGGAGCCCACGTTCTAAATATGCGTGGATGACTCTATTTTATAAAATAATAATTAATTTAATGACAGTGGCCTTTCCCCACAAAAGTAGGTAAACCTTTTAATACAAGACTGAAAGTGCGGAAATAGATTAGACGTGCAGCAGTGCATAGTTTAGTCTTGTATACGTAGCTTATTTAGTAATATGTAATATTAAATAATATGTAATATTGGTCGTGTTCTATCAGAAGGTGACGTCAGGAGCCCTAGAAACCGGCGAGCGTGCATGAAAAGAGCAATGAATGTGAAAGAAGCGAGTGAGGTATGTAAGGATCGAGTCGCGTGGCGCTCGGTTCTCTCTGCCTACCCCGTAAGGGATTTGGCGTGAAGTTATAGATAGATGTATATAAATCTTTGCTCGTGGCATAGGAACGAGGCCATAAGTGTTCCTCTTTTGCGGTTGAGAACATTTAAAATTAGACATTTCATAGAAATAGCATTTTATTAAGTTAGTTCTGTGGAAGAGTGGACCTTCAACAATATATACATCATAAAACGAAATACAGAAACAAAAAAAAATGAGCAAGCCTTACAGTAGTCGCATATGAGGTGTAATATCTAATATCTCACTTTGGTAATATGCAACTAGAATTCAATTAGAGTTGTAAATATTTAAGAAATTGTTAATATCAAAGAAATTATACTTGTAATTAATTTGTTTTTTAAGTTAAAATTATTTACGCGCGATACGATAAATAAAATTTTTTTCAGGCTGAAAGAAACCTTTTCAAATGGAAATGATGTTCAGTAAAAATATAAATAGTTCGTTTACGGTAGTAGTGTGTAATGTAACGTATTTATTTCATAATACTTTTACAAATGCACCATAGTATTATTTCCTTATCAATGATGTTAGTTAGTTGTCTGTGGCATTGTCTGTTTTGTTTTGAGTGATTATTAATATATTTTGTCAATCAATCAATCAATAATTTTTGACATCTTTTGTTAATCAATCTGTCAAATAATGATAATAATTGAATTGACTTTGTAATAGGTAATGTAAATGTGGTTTTTTATTACTCGTACTGTAAATTCAATTCTAAATCAGTGTCTTCGCCAAATTCTTATGCTACCTAAGCCTAAGGATTTGGCAAAATCCTTAGTCTTAGGTGGCGGACTCTGCTAATCCGAAAAGATAAGGAAACGGAATAACGCTAAGAAAAAGAAGACTATAAATTATATTATCCATAGTACCAATCTCTCGGAAAATGGGTTGGTGTCATCTGACGATCAATTCTACCACCGCGGACGCTCATTGGTCAAATCAATTAGCGTACGTTTCCCCGGCTTCCTGTTACACACTTCCGTCCCTATCCCTTATCCCTTCCACAGATTGCAGAAAAACGGGAGGAAATAAGTTACACATCAATAAATATAATAATGTTAACTTACGGACTTTGTTTAACTTGTCCGCTGGGTTATTGTCCCTTTGCACCATTCCATTGAAAAAAGCTATTAGTTTATCAATATTTTGTATTAACAAATTTATGTTATCCGATACGGATTTCGGTAACCTATGTCCTTTATAACGGAGAACGCTTTTTAGATGTACTGTAATTATAAATAATTGGAAACACTTAAATTGATCAACACAACAAATTATTTAAAATTAGAATATACATCAGTTACGTTATGATATTAGGGTGTCATGAAGCGCAAGACTGTACGAGAATTTCGTTACCGAGATCAGTCGTAACACTTCATGACTTTAGCTCGTCAACTTCGTTTTTATACAATGTCAGCATACAAGCCGTATGCTTACATGCTGACGTCGTATAAAATAAATTCCACCCTTATTATGTTGATACTGTTGATTGTAGGCACTTGGTGGAATTTTGAAGACATCTCGTTAATGTTAATACTTGCACTTGTACAGATTCCACTTCACAATTTTATTTAATAATTATTTTTACCGACCGGTTTCGCTAAAGATATGATTGACCGCCATATATTGTATAAAATACCTTGATAATGCCGTAAAGGCGAAACCGGTCGGTAAAAATAATTATTAAATAAAATTGTGAAGTGGAATCTGTACAAGTGCAAGTATTAACATTAACGCGATAAATTCCACCCGTTGTAAAGTTACTCATACTAGAACTAGAAATATCGTCGTGTTACAATGTCCAGGTTAAAATAATATCTTACAGTCAGGCATGCATTGTACATATTTACAATGATATAAAATATATATTTAAAATGCTAACTTTGATAGTTACATGAAAGACTGACTTTTCTTTAGCGATGTAAAAGAAAGTCTTATTCGTTATTAATATAAAAAGCTATCTGTGACGCTTGTAGAATAAGAAATAACAACTCCCTAGGAGGTTGTGGTGTTCTTGCGTGTGAGTAAGCTCCTACCAGTAAGTTCTCAAGGAGATGCTGTGTAAGCAGCAGAGGAGGCATCGCGCGAGTGATACTTAATATATCGCTAGCGATAGGCTACGGTACCCGCTTTACATCAGGTGGGCCGTATGCTTTAATGCGTCCCGACGTCGTATAAAAAATAGTAGAATTTACTGTTTAAACTCAATCCTCCATTAAATGTATTATTAACATAAAAACCATATAATTTACCATTTACTATTATACTCCGTTACAAATGATGAGGTTTTAAATATTTATAATATACTAAGATAACTTTACAGTACTTACTACTTAAGTAGCACAAGCTAATCCTTATGCTTATTCTGTAAGGCCATTTGCAAATTAATGTCATTGCTATCTAGAACGAAGTCAGCAAGCAGCAAGGGAGAGACCTACCTATTATTAAATACCACATCTTACCATTTGATAGGAATATCCCAAATTCAAAATTCAAATCGATATCATTATGATCATAAGTATAAAAGTTAACAATGTAATGTAAAGAACGCAAATATGTAACTAAATCCGATCTTATAGGCTTATCTATTTTAAACCGCACTCTGTTTATCACTTCATCTGATCTACTCCTCTTGCCAGAAACGGAGACGTAAATAAATGAACATAAAATTATGCACTTAATAGGAAGCATTTTATATAGATATCTCTTCCCTTTTTACTGTAGAAAGACGTTACGGCGGCCCACTGCCAATAAAAACTGTGGGTTTTTCTCGCTGCGACGACGCTTTTATCTCAACGGGAGTTCAGGTAAAAAAAAATGTCGCCATTTGCTGAAGTAGTCGGTAATAAATAAAAAAATATATTTAACAAAATAAAAACACAAGCATAGGAGATACACGTATCGCGTCTCTAAATTTAATTACTTCCATTCATATTCGAAATGAAATTAACGATACGCATTGCGATCGAATAAGTAACACCATTCTTCAAATGCTTAGAGTAAATCCAATGATTTGTCGTTCCAGGTATTGAATATAAAATATAAATATTATCACGTCAATATGTTTTTGTGTTCTGTATCCAAATGGAAAAGTAATCGCATATGCTGTAGCTCAATATCTGTCTGTCGATCAGTTATCCTGTCGCTTGTATTTAGAAAAGATTTTTAAATAAATACGTCAAATTAGTCATAGTTTTACATGACATAATATGTTCTAATAATATATGTTCTAATAAATAACAAAAATAATATGTAACAAATATGAGGGGATCGGATAACTAGATTATTGAAAGCATTATTAATGTTTTTTTTTTTTCAATACATGGATGAATATATGTATGTGGCAGACTTGTTAGAGACAATTCTCAAAGACCATAAACCACTTGACTATTTATAAAGTGCACCCTTCACACACCAAAACATAGTGTTTAAGCGCCTAAATATCTGAGCGATCCGAGCGTACTGACCATGGCAGGATATTTTAACCAATAAGCCGGTAAGTAACGCAATGTTTCTTTTTTCTTAGACTACCCAATAAGAGCTACGCGTCCTACTTTACCCCCGACTCGTAGCGGTGAATCTATTTACTACGCATAATCGTGTCATCGGTTCTCCGTAAGTTATTTCCGTCATAGACCGATAAAAACACGGAGTGAGTTGTGCATTATTCTGCCTTATAATATCTATGTCCACTCAATGCCCATGTTTACTCATATTTTTATCGCTGTTATTCGCAATTGTATTTCTAATTCCATTTATAATCGAAACTCTAATTAAAAACACATGTAATTATAGTTTCAATTTTATTCGCATGTAGATTGATACGTATAAAGCGGAAGAGTTTGTTTGTTTGAACGCACTAATCTCTGGATATACCAGACAAACATGCAAAATTCTTTTTGCATTTGATAGCCTAGTTCATGAGCAAGGTTATAGGCTATTTAACATCACGATACGTGGCGGCCGAAGCTGCGTGCAACAGCTAGCTAATAATATTTGTTGCAATGTATCACTAGCGCGATGTCACCTCTGCTGCTACACAGCACTTCCTAAGGAGCTTACTGGCTTCCACGGACGGACTGCTTGACTTCCTTCTCTTAAATACACCCATACCAATACAAACAGACATTTTTATTCACACAAATATTTGTAGAGTGGAAAATCGAACGCACTATCACCCACTTAATGTCAAAGTAGCGTTACTAACCATTGCTACACCGAGCTGGCCAGCGAGAAGCTTTTTAATGTTCATTGTATAATAATGAACATTTATAAAAAATTACAAGTAAAAACATTAATTTAAATTATACAATGGCGGACTTATTACAATAGAGATCTCTTTCAGTCATCCGACCGATAAAGAACCGGCCTATTGACGAACTGCTCCCCATTCGAATCCTGGCATCTACCACTAAATTCGTATTTTCATATATTTGTAATTATCACTTGTTCGGCGTTGATGGAGAAACCCGCAAGTCCAAGAAATAAAATTTCGATAGACGTGCTGCATAACCTACGAAAGGTCTAGTTTTGCACCGGTCTAGGTCTGACGGCGGTCGCTCCATAATGAAAATCAATATCATTACCAAATCCTTAAGCTTAGATATCGGAACCCGGCAATTCTAAGGGATTCTAAGGAAATGGAATGACGCTAGGAAGAAGAAGGTGCAATTTACTTACAGTACACAATTCACATTCAATGTAAAATACCTAAACACATAGTACATATATGGGGTTCACAAAGTAAATGCTAAGTTCAAGTATCAGATGCAGAGAGTAGAGAGCAGAGTCCTAATGGTTTTTCACTTGTAATTTAAAGGAATAAATAAATAAATATTGTCGGACAAATTACACAGCGTCACCTAGCCCCAAAGTAAGCGAAGCTTGTGTTATGGGTACTAGACAACTGATAAACATACGTAAATACATTTTTTTTTTGTAAATACATACTTATTATACATAGAAAATACCAATACAAACAGACATGTTCATGCACACAAATGTTTGTACTGTGTGGGAATCGAAACCACGAGCGTTGGTGTCAAAGTAGCGTAACAGCGCGTTTCACCACTGCGCCACCGAGCTCGTCAATAGAATAGGACGATAAGGATAACTTCACAGATTATAGCCGAAGTCAACCCTAACTGCACGTAGTGCATCCTGATATTTAACGAACGAGGCTGACGAAAAGTCAACATAGACGTACGTAAGGTGCGCTCGTAGGCAAAGGTTCCCTACACATCAGGTCATAAACGTATGTTCGTTTGCCTCTTGAGATTTGTATAAAAAAAACTTGTGTTTATTTTATGTAATAATGTTCAATGGCCCAGTTATTACTGGTGTTTGGATGGCTTCATACTCACGGCGATCAAGACATGGCAATCATCTGCACCACACGATCTCGATTTCAACAGAACATAACAACAATCAACATGAACATATTTCAGTGTGGCTCTATCACTGATTTATTAATTTATGTAACTTTCACTATGTTACTAATTTATTATTGTTATTTTTTGATAACTGTAAGTAAATGTTTTTATTTTAGTATCTAGTAGTAAGACTAGTTGTAAATTAGCAAAAACCGTCTAGGTGCTAGTCTAACTCAAATATATAGGGTTCCGTACTACCGAGTAGGAAAAATACTGCAAAAATATTATCTTTATTACATCTACATTGCGAACTCGGTCTCGAAACGTCTCGAATCATCTTGACTGCGTTTATTTTGCTGAGAGAACATGGAACTCTATCTGTCAAAGCCAGATCTCGCTTCTACACATTAGCGATTAAAACAGCCCTGCATTCGCTTTTTCCAACTAAACTGATCGACTAGTTATTGTGTATTTTTCAAGCCAAGAAGTTTTACCAGCGCTCCATCCACACAATTCCCTACACTCACTCGACTCTCCACGACTATAATTTTTTCCTACGATATTTTTTTATTAATAGCACGTCGTCGTTCGTCAATAGCTACTAAACAAACAAAAATTCGGTTGACACATAGAAGAGAAAAAGGTACTGAACCTTTTTTTGACCTTTTTCTGTTTAAACATAGACTAGTTGCAGCCCTCAGCTGCACCCTCGTTGCGTTCGGGTTCTTAAGGTTTTCACAGGAAATTCACATTACGGCCTAGATGTTGATTCAAAATATTTCTGACATTCTCTTGTAAATTACCTTCATATTATTTTTTCTTAAATATCTTCTATGTACTGACATTGGATAGATACAATTTTAGTATATGTACAAATAACTCGGTGACTTATCAACATGAAACATGGACCAAATTAGGTAGTAATTAGGTAGACTTCCAGGAATACAAAATGGCATCCAATTTCGTGCAGTAAAACAACGAAAATTCTAATTATATGTATATACTAGTATATCTTCATACCAGGTTCCTTACGATGTGCTCGTAGTTAGAAAGTAGTAGACCGAGCACCAAAAGACGCGATCCTCATACGCGGTCGCCGGTTGCTAGGGCTCCTGACATCACCTTTTCATAAAACATAACCAATTTGATCATCTGGGATGAGATGGTAGAGCCAGTCAATGTATGGGTTTATCTGTCTCGAGTTTCTCCGAACTTTTTTATATATTATATTTCAGCTCAGCATAGTAGTTCCGCTTCGCTTGATGGTAAGCGAAAAGAGGAGCCCAAATCGCAGCGCCAACTGACAAAAGACTACAGTGTTCTATCAGTTGACGCTGTCATGCTGGTCCGCAAGGTGCTACTTCACGCTTCGCTTGAAGGATCGCATATTGTAGAAAGTAGGAAACACATGTGCCGGCAAGGCCTTCCACTTTCTAATAGTACGACAGAGATAGGAGTTGACGAAATGTCCTCGACAGTGGGAAAATGACATCGCAAATCTACACGTGTGGTTCTATGACAGAAGGGGGAGGGAAACAGTTCTTCAGAGCACTCACCATGGTAAAGGCGGTAACTTCGGAGAGCACGTTTAGCCGTTTAGCACTTTTTATAACCGCACCGCCAACGGCGGGGAGCACCCTCGCACGCTGGAACCGCTACGGTCGCGTAATGTGTGGTTCCAGAGAAGTTTTCTTCCGAGAATGTTTCCGAGAGCTATGAATGAGCTCCCAGCCGAGGCATTTCTAAGGGACTACAGCATGGCATTCTTCAAGAAATGCATGAAGTTTTTAGAGGGTCGACAACGCATGAGTGACGTCCCTGGTGCATAATAAGCTACGGTGACTGTTTACCATCAGGCAGAACGTATGCTTGATTTCCGCCTTAGTGGTATAAAAAAAGCCGTCGGTCCCTGTAGTTGTCGGTAGATGACAGTCATTAAGTGAGTGGCCCTCAGACGGCTTTCATCCACTTGCACATTGTTCTGTTTTTCTAAAAAATATTAAAATATTCATAGGCTAAGGCGTTACCTTTTACTTAGGTATTTAAAAGCCAACTGCAGCAAACTGAGGTTACATTAGATATTAGGTACCATTTACAATATTTTTTGCAAATTATATATATTTTTAATCATAGTAAACAACAAATGGTACGTTTGATGTAAATTAATTATATTTGTCTCTGTCTTTGTAAAAAAGCACAAATGTTACAAATAAAACTTCTACTTCAAAGATTTAGTAAATACGCTGAAATAAATAATAATGCTGTTTGTTTTCTACAGGCGTTTCGTTATAATAAAAATTACAAAAACAGTTCACAACACAATACTTTTTCTATTTCATTCGAGTTTATTAAAATAAATTGCTGCGATTTGGAGAGCTCAGCGTAAATTATTGTGATGGTAACCCTCACTCCAGGCGGTAGGTAAGGCTCCTATTACGAAATCGCGTTGGCTGTTTTCCTTCTTTTTTCAGAAAACAAATAATTCGGGACTTGTCCGGGATTAACAAAAAATGTTAAGCCACAATATAAATAACACAATAATTCCATTATGACATACATGCTGTCTATACAGGAGGCCATCTTAATATATAAAAAGTGATCGTGCCTAATCAATTGAAGTGATAATTTCAAAATAAAGGTACCTACGCTGAAATATCTCATGAAAGTTTACATATAAATTATATAGTAGTAGTTATCTTTAATTAAAAAAAAACGATTATGTACCTACATAAAATTGGTCCATTCTATCAATTACCTAGGAGGAAAAACTGATGATACCATTTAAAAAAACATGTTATTATCCGTTTCAAGCCATTTACAACCGTTGACAACGGTTGAAAACGAAACAACCGTTTTCAACCGCTTGGTTGATATCGTTGACAACCAGCTTTGCATCTATATTTGCAACTCTCGGAAACTATGTCTCTGTGGTCCTCTCTGAAGTTGGAACTTTCAAATGGCTTAGTACGTCAGAGTCATTAGGTACAAGTGACGGAAACATAAAACAATTAGTGAAGGAACAATTTTTGATCGCCTGACAAAAGTATTGAAAAGTCTATTGTCATTTGAATAAAAGTGCGTGCCTTCAACAGTTCGGTTTTTTTTTATACAACTAGATCGGCAAACGAGCATGCGGCCCGCATTAAGCTTTGGTCTCTTGATCGTAACGCACAACGCTGCGGTATGCGGCATGCGGTGCCGCATACCGCAATAATGGTATGAAAAACGTCTAGAATGGTCTCTTGTTCCGACGCAGTATGCATCTGCGGCGAAGGGCAAGCGCATTAATACAATTAATCTAGAGATACCATTGGAAACCTTGGCATAATTCAACTAAAGAAAGATTGACGTACAAAGCAAAAAACAAGACACTGTAACATAGCAACGGATAATGCTATAGATATACCACATTCACCACCACGTTGATTTTTCCACCAGCCTAATTACTGACGAAATCTCGGAGATAGTTCGCACCTTTCTTCTCGCGAGTAGAACGTCGAGGCGCATTGTTCGACTCAGGATCAGAACATCTAGTTTCAGGAGCGACTTGATCTGATACTGGATCAGAGTGTGGATCAGACTCAACAATGCTGTATTCTGAGTCATTTTGCGATAAGCTATCTACAGTTGCTTAACCAGAATCTGAATCGTCTATAGGTAACGGTGCCAGTTGTCGATTAGAAACTGTCGACTCTCTTCCATCCGGCAGACGAACATAAGAATAGGTTGGATTGCTATGCAGCAATTCTACCACTTCGAAAATGGGGTCATATTTAGATGTTCTGACATTCTTTTTCATGAGGACAGGATCCGGTGATAATAACCAAGTATGATTAGATTCGCCCGTCGGTGATCAACGTGTATGAAAGAATAATCTTTCGTGAGGAGTTTCGTTTGTGGCCGTGCACAATAGAGATCGTATGGAATGTAATGCATTTGGCAAGGCTTGTTCCCATTGCGATGTGTCTAATTCCCTTGATTTTAAATAGAGTTGGATTGATCGCCAAAGAGTGCCGTTAAGACAATCTACCTGTCCATTGCCTTCTGGGTTATATGGTGTTATTCTACTAGCAGCTACGCCATGCATAGTGAGGAATCGTTTTAGTTCTACAGACATGAATGCGGTACCTCTGTCTGAATGGATGTAAGGTGGAAGTTAAAAACAAGTCCTTTAAACACTTAATGACAGACAGAGCAGAAAGATCCTTGTACGGATAGGCGAATGGAAATCTTGAGTATTTGTCAATTATCGTTAGAATTTATTTGTTATGAGTACTAGACGGCAACGGTCTTTAAAGTCTAGGCTGAACCGTTGAAATGGTTCAGTAGCTTTAATGAGATGGCTTTTTGCTTTGATGAAGCGTGGTTTTATTTCAGCACAGATAGGACAGGCAGCTGTCATAGCCTTAACATCATTTATCGTGTAGGGTAGATTCTTTACTCGAATCCAATGTGCCATTCTGACAACTCCAGGATGGCAAAGTAAGTCATGATGTTCGTATAATTTGTTTGTATTCATGTAAGCACTGATCCTTGATAGAGCATCTGCGGCTACATTTTCCTTTCCTGGGCGATATACGATATGATATTTAAAACAAGAGAGTTCTAAACGCCATCTTTCAATTTTTTCATTTTGCTATTATGTTTTTGATTCATCATAAATGCTACTGACTGTTGATCAGTAATAAGTAAGAAATGTCTCGCTACTAGATAATGTCGCCATTTTCTTAAACATTCAACAATTGCGCACGCTTCTTTTTCTATGGATGAATGCTTCTTTTCAGAACCATTCATTGAGCGAGAGAAAAATGCAACTGGTCGTCCATTCTGTGATAGCGTTCCACCAATAGCATATTCAGAAGCGTCGGTCTCAACAGTAAGTAAATCAATGTCATTAATTGCTACTAAAGCTGCTTTTGCTATTTCGCATTTTAGGCTCTCGAAGGATCTAATTGATTCAACACTTAGAGGCATTTTTGCACGAATAAAAGGCTGTATCTTGCCTGAAAAGTCAGGTATCCATTTGGAGTAGTGAGCAAACATACCAAGAGCTCTTTTAAGATTGGCAGCATTATTTGGTAGTGGCATTTCCAGAAGAGGTTTCAGACGACTTTCGTCAGGTTTAATGACGTTTTAATTACCGTATAGCCTAGCCCTAGTAGATTGTTTATATTTTGCTACAGCTTCCTTGAACTTTTGTAAATTCTTATCATGTTCTTCTTTTGTCTTCCCGCAAACTGTGACATCGTCTAGATACGAAAAGGTACCACTTAATCTTTCTGTCTCTATAATATATTGTAAGTTTCTTTAAAAAGCTGCTACTCCATTGGTAACGCCAAGGGGTATTCTTGTAAATTATTGATATAAGTTACCGCAGGCTTCAAATGTTGGCATTGGTTTTTCTTTCGTAAGAATTGCCACCTGATGATATGCAGATTTCAAATCTATTTGACTAAATATATTTTATTTTGACACTTTTACTACGATTGATTCAATCTTAGGTAAAGGGAATGCATCTAATTCTGTATAGCGATTTATAGTTCTGGAATAGTCAATCACCGTTCTTTTGCGGTGTGCAGTTCCTCCCGTTATCGGCACCTGAGCTCTCCATGGAGAAACACATGGCTCAATTACGCCGTCTTCTAAGAGTTTGCCGACTTCCTCTTTAACGAACTGTTCATCTGCTTCAGAAAAACTCTTAGATTTAATAACAAACGGTTTGGCAAATTGTTGGTGAAAGGTTAGAGAATATTGAAACGGGAGGTACGGATCCTTGCATGACGTTGCATATGCGTAGCGGTTCTCTGTCACCCCCAAACGTGAATTCTGGTGACTTATGTTTTTTAGTAAATCATGACCAATTATTATATCAGCACATAAATCTGTGACGATAAGCAAAGGATGTTGTTTGTATGTATGCTGATCAAGTTTGATATTAGCATGACATAATCCATTTACAAATGAAACGTGGCTCAGAGAAGCTAAAGTTACCGATTGATTGATCTTTCTTTTTGTAATATTGATTGTATTTGCCAGTCCCTCATTAATAAACCTCACTGAACTGCCAGTATCAATGAGTGCCTCAGTATGAATATCATTTATTTTGATAGGTATAGTGGCTTTTTGTAGACTTGAAGGAGAAGCTGCAGATATACACGCAGTGTTTTCATCTTCTGTAAAGGTAGCATTTGTAATAGGTTTTGAATTACGGCACACATTTGCAAAATGTCCTTTCCTTTTCAAACTAAAGAATTGACGTACAAAGCAAATAACAAGACACTGCAACATAGCAACGGATAATACCGTAGATATACCACACGCGGTAAAGTGGGGAGCGGGTACTCCGCACTGCGCGGTTGCGTCGTTCTCGTTCAACGCTGCGGTGTGCGTCACGGGTTGACAATGGATTTGTTTGAAGATAATTTAATAGAATTAATCCGCAATTATCCCTCTTTATATAAAAAAGCAGTAGAAATTCTTCTTTCTCCTCCTCCTCAAGCAAAGCACAAATTACAAAAGTATTGTTCCTGTTGACACATATGCTTTGGTAGCTGCGGCAAAATCAACTGACACTTTTTCCGTAAAGACAGTAAACGCTGCGTCGTGACGCTGCGTTTGAGCCGCATACCACAGCGTTATGCGTTACGATCACGAGACCAAAGCTTTAGATAGTAAGCGGTCACCGCAGCCTATCGACGTAAGTTAACATCACGGGGATGTTACTCCCGCGCTGCCAATGTTGTGACCTAAGGCTGTTTCATCATAGTACCCAGTAATTTCACTGCTATATCTCACCCTTCAAACCAGAACACAGTTATATAAATATAGCTGCTTGGCGGTAGAAATAGGTGAGACAGAGGTACACACGCTGACGACTTTTGTCCCTCTGGTTATGCCTCTGTTAATATCCTATCGGCATACTAAGATGGACTCGGACTGATTTAGACTTCCTGGATGTAAAAGTCCGAAACCTACTTACAATACATCACAGGCATCACCCGCGGTCATCTGTGTTGAGATTGTATATCCCACAGTCCAGTGGCGGTCGTGGCTTTTACAATTCTAAGAACCTACACAACTGCGAAATCACAGGGAATATTTCCTCCACTGTGAAAGTAGAATGCATCGCGACCTTCAGACAGAGCCATAAGGACAGAGAAGAAGAGCAAGCAGTACACGGGCGGTTCTGTCAGTCTCTTAATGTGTAATATAGATAATTACTTAACTTAATGTGTATAAGACAAAACAACGAAAACAATATAAAATCTAAAGCAGCCTACCTAATGTAAACCGCTTACCGCAACCTATCAACGCTTGCAATATGAAGTCTCAATCGTGTATTACCACACCTACTTGTAGCAAAGCAACTCCTTAGGGGATTAGGGGGTTATAAAACTCGCTCACTCACAGGAACACAATAACCCTCCAGATAGTTGTTATTTGGTTGTGGTTTTCTGTTCGATGGAGTTACTTCCCCAGACCGACAGCTTTGATGTGCCCTGCCTCTCTTAAAAATACCCAGACCAAAACAAAAAGACATATTCATGCACACGAGGGGTTCGATTTAATAAACCGTACTAACTTACCGGATACATGTAAAGATTATGGTATCCGAGGACTAACACTTGATTGGTTAAAAAGCTATTCATTGTTGCATAGAAAGTAATGCGCGGAAGTACTAAAAGAGAAAAAAGAAATAATAAAATACAAAACCACTTATCAATACAATCAGTCTTTGGATGCCACAAAAAAGTATCTTAGAAACATTTCTATTATACATAAATGCGGGTCCCTAATCGCCACGCTTGGCAGGCAGGTTGATTATAGCAGTATAAGGTAGTGCAAGAGATGACGCTGATAACACGGGACGAATGGTGGTGGCGCAATTCTTTGCGTGCCGGCATCACGGCCAAAGCGAATAAATAATTATTATCTTACAATAACATTGATTCGCAATGATACTGTACGAAACAGAGTTATTCTGAACGACAGAGTCGGTGTTAAGACAAGAAAATGCATGCTCTGGCGTTAGTTCGGGCATGTAGAAAGAATGCAGAATGAAATAATGACAATAGTACCTTTTTCATGTGGGTAAATAACGAGTTTAGCCACCCTCGACGTAATGTCAACCGTCTGTACTGCGTAGGTGCCATGACGAAACACTCTAAAAATAAATCTTCCGTATATTATAATATTATAAGTTTTCTCCGGAGAATTTAACAGAGTCGTTTTTCGTTCATGATGAAAGTGGTTTCTTTTGTGGCCTTAAAATACATTCTATTTTCGGCAATTTTCCGTAACGCCAGTATATTAATAAATAAACTCGATAACTCCGATCGAACATGTATACTAGTAAAAAATAAAGTCGTTTTCAAAATTTAGTAAAAATCTTAGCAGTAGGAATACATTGCGTATAGCCGGTACATTCGCCCTACTAAAGGACAAATAAATAATTTTGTCTACTTTTTTATATTATCTTTATAATCAAGTTTAGCTGCAGAACCCCGATAGGCAGGGCCATGAAATAATTTAAAAACAAGTTAAAATGTCAGTTCGTCTAATAATGTTAACAGTGTGACCATATGTGGCAGTTTCCTGCCTTTTTGGCAGGATTGAGCCCTTATTTTAGCCTGTGGCAGGTTTGGTGGCAGTTTTCAAAATACTGGCAGTATTTGACATGTTTGCAAAAAAAGTAGCAACTATGTCAAATAGGTACTTGTTGCAGACAAAAAAACAATTTTTGTATGCTGCACAAAATGTAAGGAATATTATTGCAACACTACATCGCTAATCACGGGTATACCCTTAAACTTCTCGTAGAATTTTTGTGTGACATTGAATTGTGAACTTTAAAGTATCATAAGTAGTGTCTATAATCATAAAAGTGGTGATTTAGTGTGAGTTTTTGTTTCAGCGATCTTTTTTCGTTTCTTGCCAACCATATTACGAGTACTTTTGTATTTGATTCTGACTACACGTTGTTAAGGAGTAAATTTGTAATTAGTGCGTGTTTTGACTGTTTTATTAAAATGAAGCGAAAGTGTGAAAGAGCGTACATAGCAGAGTGCTTTTGTTGTGAGTTTCAGCCTACCAAAGAAATGGTCAAACGAATGACTAAAGATAAATATAAAGAAGCCGATAGCAGCGAGGAATGTAATGTTAATTGTGACTTATGATTCATACTATGTATATTTTAATAAATATTTAATATTCAAAGGTTTTTTTTATTTATTACTACATAAATGATAGTGGCACTATTTTGGCAATTATCACAATACATTTGGCAGGATTTCAGCCGAGAAAAGGCAGGATTAGCAATTTTGAGATGGTCACACTGAATGTCAAGTCAACCATTTTGAGCTTTTGAAGTATCATTCTCATCTTACTGTTGTCATCTTTTCTATATTGTGAATTATTAAAATTAAAAACAAAATAATGGGTTTGGCTACCGTTATTGAAAATGAGGCACATTTCCAGTCAGAAATGGCCAATGCAGGCACTAAACTAGTTGTAGTGGACTTCACAGCTACTTGGTTAGCATAACCTTTCCTTGTTTCAAATTCCCAAGTCATCGTTGGAGTTTTTGAATAATTCTGTGATATCGGTTTGTTTGTAGGTGTCCGCCTTGTCAGAGGATAGCGCCATTCTTCGAACAGTTGCCAGCAAAGTTCCCGAGGGCAGTTTTCTTGAAAGTAGACGTGGATAGATGTGCGGAGACTGCCAGCGCTCAGGGCATCTCAGCGATGCCAACGTTTGTGTTTTACAGAAACAGAGTGAGTAATGAACATAACTTGTAGCTCAGCATGAAACTTTTGAATTAAATATAAAAATGTATCTATTGTAATCTATCTATAACTTCACCACAGATCCCTTGTGGGGTAGGCAGAGAGTACTTAAAACTTAAAATCTATTGTAAACATTCATTTATTCCAGACACGTATCGACCGATTACAGGGTGCTGACTCTGGCACTCTAGAAAACAAAGTTCGACAATATTATGGCACAGACGACGCCAATGAAGAGGAAAGCGCCGTTGCTGGACATGTTAGTAATTCTTTTTGTGTCTCACTAAAAGATCCTAACAATGGGTTGTCAACCACACTTTTTATGTTCCAATCTATATAATAAAGATTTCTAATTTTCAACACTATCCAAGTATGTTAAAGTAAAAAATAGCAGTATGTCTTATAGCTTTCTGGTTCCTTGTAACATAGCTTGTTTTTTTATCATATTATTATTATCTTAAAATGTATACTTTATTATGTAATATTTTACCTACTAGCGTTTGAGAAAATGTTATATTTAAGTGACCATCTGAAAAGTACTTAAGTATATTCACCAGTTTTTCATTCCTATAAGAAGCTGGCTAATGTACCTACATCCTTTTGAGTTGCATGTGGTTATGTATGTTGGAGTGATGTATATTTTATCTATTTTAATTTTATATAATAAATATACATATATACTTGAGATAACATGATTATATACTTGAGATTAAATCATAAAAAGTATTGGTAGATAAAATTAATCTGCAAACATTTTAACCTGGTGAGATCCGATTGGTATAATTATACCACTCGCTTACAACATATATATGGAATAATGGTACACCCGGCTCTCAACAGGTTAATATGTAAAATGTCTAGTTGTTGTCACCAGATAAAATTTTAAGTTCGTTGCAGCTGGAATTCACACTATCTAAAATCCATTACACCTAAAGAATACTTTTGACAGATTATCCTTTACTTTTATATGTAACAATCAACTCTGTTATATATAATTACAAAGAGACATAGGAACATATAAGCATAGTGTTTTTTTATTTTTCAGATGGATTTGCTCACATTCATCACAAAGAGTGAGTGTGAATGCCTGAATGAAGCTGATGATCACCCTCTGGCACATGCTCTCACTAGTGGTGGTGGCTACCTAGCCAGCGACTGTGACGAACAACTCATCATCAATCTTACTTTCAATCAAGTAATACCTGTCACTGTTTATTTTTTAAAAAAAAGCTTATATAATCAAAATGGTTTTTAGTTGATTTTCAAACAACTATAGACCATTCTGATTATGTGCTGAAAATTATAGGGTTCTCAAAAATATTCAACATTTTATGTTTAATTTGCTTTTATCAGTTTTGTATATTACGTGGTCTCTTCACACAAGCTAGTTCTAGAATACGTGTATAGGAAGATAGTAATGAGTGAGTTACCTTAGTAGAATTAGGAGCCAGCCATTGACACGAGGCTAAACCCCTGTGCTGTTTATTGTCAGCATGATATAAAAAAAAAACATGTCGTAAAATTTCTTTCATTCGGTAAATCCATGAAATCAAATTGAGCCCTCTATACTATAGAATATCAGATAAAACAGAAATCATGAGATTTGGTGTGTAAAATGTACACATAGTCTTAATGTTTTTTTAATCTGTCTATAAATATAATAAAATCTTAGCATGTTCAAATTTGTGCATGTATAATATTATATGTAGTATTTATATATAGTGGTGCAGCTGAACTGTTGCATGTACTGTTTATATAGAATATAATACAAAGAGTTTTCGGGGCATAAGTGGTTGTCCGCTACCACGTAAAAATATACAAAAAAATATTATTGAGAAAAAAAATATGTACCACATAAAAATATACAAAAAAATGTTATTGAGAAAAAAATATGCCAGGATATTTCTTTAAAATAATAAATAAAAAATGGCTGAGATATCTTTACACTTATGATATTACAATTTTTTTTTTATCTGTTGCCATTTAATTACTTTATTTACTAGTAAATATAATAGTTTAAATCAACATTTCTATTTTTTTAAATAATCGAAGAAATGTAGAAAAGTAATTATTAATTTCAATTAGTTTGTTTAAAATCTTGTAAATGCATTAATATTTCTATTAAGTGCACATTTTAATATTTATTATTATTCTACCCGATGAGCTCTACCACACCATCTTAAAAAGTTCATTGTTCACACCATCTTAAAAAGTTTCCATAAAATTCTCCCTCAAACAACAGTATTATTTTATTATTGCTATAACAAAATTCATGATGCATAAATTAGAAAAAGTGAAACCTACAGGTTCGTCATGTTCGACGGCGAATTTCTTGAAATTCATTGGGTAGAATAATAATAAGTATTGAAAATGAAAGATTTTTGCATTTAAAATGATTTGAAGCAAATTTAATATAATAAATTTTAAAGATATATTGCCCACTTATATATATTTTTTCTCAATATTTTTTTTTATTTTTATGTGGTAGCGGGCAGTCACTGATAGCCCGGGATCATTGTACATACTGTACAAAAGCTAAACAGTGATTTTATAAATTTTGATTTGCAACGTGTTGAGTGCGCATCACGCACCGAGTATATTTTGGTAAGATTTGATACAATGATAGATTACATTCAGGGTCAATATCTGCTTATTATTCAGGAAATAAGAAAAATCACATTAAGTAGGAGAAGCCGCAGGCACCAGTCAGTGTTTAATAAATGTGTTTGTTTGCATTAGTTGGTGAAACTACATTCTCTGAAGATCAAAGCTCCAGCTGATAAGGGACCCAAGTTTCTGAAATTGTTCATAAACCAACCAAGAACACTTGATTTTGATCAAGCAGCTGGCAATGCGTCGGTGCAAGACTTGGAGTAAGTAACTAATAGTTACATCAAGTTTCAATTCATTTTATTTTCTAGGAAAATTAATGGTGGAAATCCATATTTGTTCTTTCTTTATACTCTGCTACAAATTAGAAGTTAGTCGAAAATTAATAAAATATCTTCATTTTACTATAAAGTATTGTCTTAGTCTCCTTACAGCTAAGCCATCATGCATTGCTGTAAAAAAAGAAACATTTATGGTATGTTGAGACATAAATCTCAGGAAGTATTAGAATGATAGACTGAATATCTTAACGAGGTGTGTGATTCAAAATGGTAGGGGATGTACAAACCAAATTTTCTCACGCTGCAATGTCATGGAGAAGCATGAGGCTATGAACCAGTGTTTCTGTGATTTTGTGGATCTTGAAAAAGCATTTGACAAAGTCAAATGTTTATTTGCCAGAATAGGGATTTATCCGGATTGGTATCAATATTGATGTCAGACAGGACTGTGTGCTTCTGCAGATAATAAGAGCGATGAATGGAGTAGGTAACTTAGTAGTGATTATCTGTTATATGCAGTCAATGCCATATTGGTAACAGAATCACCACCTGATTTGCAAACACTGGTGACAATAATGAAAGATTATTGTATGAAGAAAGAGTTACAATTGAATGCGAAGAAAACCAAGAAAGAAAGGAAACCAGAATGAACTTAAGGATTATGTATGACTAATGATACAGTGTTGGAACAAGTGAATGAGATTGTCATATACAACTAGATTGGCAAAAAGCATGCGGCCCGCATTAGATGGTAAGCGGTTACCGCAGCCTATTGACGCTTGCAACACCACAGGGATGTTGCTCGGGCGCTACCAATCCTTTGATGTAAGACTGTTTCGTCACAGTACCCAATAATTTCTCTGCCATATCTCACCCTTCAAACTGGAACACAGCTATGTAAATAAAGCCGCTTGGCGGTAGAAATAGGTGAGACGAGAGGTATCCACGCAGACTTGTACAAAGTCTGGTAAAAAGAAAAACAAGATTGTAGATTATGTCTATATCTTGGAAACGTTTTTAGCAGAAATTGTAGGTGTGAAGCTGATGTGAAGAGACAACTGAAAGCAAGGAATAGTGTGAATGGAGCATGAAACTTCTAGGTAGCCTATACCTAAGCCAGAATGCACAGCTTGCTGTACACAATGCGATGAAAGTAAAAACTTGGTATGGCAGCGCTCATTTAAGTAGAATAAACGCTGTTGAGATATCGACGCTGGAAAGGCAACCTTGCTGATCCGCCAAATTTCCGATAATGAGTTATATATACTGTCGTAATCGCCAGATTTTTCTCTATCTGCTGATCTCGGTTTCATTCAATTATGCACACTTTTGATGGTCGATGAGCAACATGTGATTCCTCTTTTTTTGGTTGATGAGCGCACAATTTTAGGTCTTTTTAGAAATTTTGTATCTTAAGCTACCTATCAATTAACCAGATTGTAGGATAAGCAACATATCTTTTCTGTGTTATCCTGCATTTTTTTGCATAAGAAAATTTTCTTCGCCGTGAAACAGGAACAGTTTATACATAATACAATTAGCCACGCTAAAATTTGTCATGATATAGCACTTCAGTAATTTATCTCTGCCGCGTTTAAAGTATATTTTGCAGATAAGCAATTTTATCGGAAAACCTAAATATTAAGATTGGGATATAAGCAACTCTGCCTTGACTACAATATTGTTGAAGTGGCTTCTAAGCAAGTTTACTGCGCTGTACATTTCAGAAGAATTCATTTTAAGAAATTTTGCTTTTAGTTACTTTTTACATTTTGATCACTTACACTTGTCTACCGTACAGGGAAATACACGACGAACGGCTCATAAGCTACCTTTTTATGATGCAATATTGCGTCAGACACAGAGAGTTTTTATAGAAACGCGCGCGCGTGGGCGCATCAGTCGCTCGCTTCTCGTTGACGAGTACGGTACACAGCTGTCGATCCATAAAGGCGCGACATAAGTTCGTACGTAAAGTAAGCCTGGAGAAGTGATTACGTGTACTGCGATAGGTAAGTCATTGATTTTCGTATCTATTTTAAAGTTGGTACTTCTGTCTACCTACTAACTTTGCTATGCTTGATTTTACTTACAGTACAATATAGTACTAAATGCTTCGAAATGGCTGGAAGATCAGTGCGGTCGAGACGAATAATGGGTAAAGCTTTGGCTTCAAGGAGAAGGTTGTGCTTTGATTCAGCTGGTTTGGATGACGTTTGTACAAATAGTATGCAGGTTAAAATTTTTTAGCTATTTGTTAATATTATCGGTGGCGGTGTATGCTGTTTCCATATATGCTCTTAAAGGGCGTCATAGATCACACGTGTTTTTACAAGCATTTATCTTGCCGTGTTAGTTTGTTATAGTCTTCTAATCTTGCTACTGTATCTTGAACTTTTATACAGACGGTTGCATAAAAACTCGTTGATAAAAGGTCACTTTTATTTGAAAAACTTTTCAGTATTACAAAAGCACTAATGGTTTGACGGATGTCTATTTGGTGATTAATAAACTCTCATTTTTTTCTATGCTTAGGTACTAACTCTTAATTTTTTTTTGTAACAATACCATAACTATTACAGGATCCCTCTTTGGAAACCCTCGCAAAAAGTCATCACGAAGCACTAATTCAGGATGATATTGCTTTATATGCGCAGTCAGTGAATCAAGCAGGAGATGGAGTAAATAGGCAGCCAATTAGCTTGTCAGAACCAAGTACTTCCCACTCGCGAAGTCATCTATCATCATGTGCCGAGAACACCCAGCCGAAAATTCATATATTGTCAAATATAATAATCAGTGGCCCATCCGAAATTCCTGTATCTCTATGCGGACGAAGCATTGCAAAGCCGAAAACACAACTACGAGTATCACCAGTCTCATACAATACTTCCCACCGGGACATGTCAATAGCAATACATGACTCAACGGGTATTCACACATCAATAAATTATGAAGAAATCACTGCCTCGAACAATATTAAGGTAAATGCTATTCATTGAACAGAATAGAATATTTGAAATGTATGTACCTACCTACTCCACCGTTTTTACCCGTCTGCAAAAGCAATTAATGGATTGGTTTATATCTGTCACCTATGTATTTATGTGTGTGTTGTATTGTAATGTGGATACACTACACTCCACGCTTGAAACTTTATTTGGTGATGAAGTACCTATCCTCAATCTTGCTGATGTGACTTATCACTGATTAATACTAAGTACTAAATGTTACAGGACACAGATGCTGAAGTGTCGTATTTGGAGAGGCATACGAAGCCTTTATCCCCTGTGATTATTGTTAACAATGTAAGTGATACAACATACAACGCTTCAAACTTTATTTTTGCCATTTCATAATTAGCAAAATATACCTTAAGCAATTTTATCTATACTACTTTGTGTGCTTCTACTAACGGTACTGGGTTGGTACCAGCCGGCACTAGTTTGCATGAACTAACTGGTGGGGGAAGCACACAAATCAGTATCTGACCAAATTACTTGTAAATTTAACTTCCGCAAAATAACACCTCAATCAAACATATACATAATATACCTAGCAAGAATGTGTAGTTGAATCTATGTTTTATTTGACAGGCCCGGTGGTCGAATGGCTAGCATAGCCTACTTTAGCACCAAGGGTCGTGGGTTCGATTCCTGCACAAGGCAAACATTTGTGTGCATGAACATGTCTATTTTTCTTGGTCTGAGTGTTTTTTATGTATAATAAGTATGTATTTACAAAAATAATATATTTATATATGATATCAGCTCGTACAAGCTTTGCTTAATTTAGGACTAGATGGCGCTGTGTAATTTATCCAGGGATATTTATATGTTTTATTTATTTATAAAGGCCAAACAAATTTTGTTATTTCTTTCAGGACGACCACAATATTATTAATTCACCAAATGGGGAAAAATACTATGATACACTTCAAAACGTCGACATCGTCCTGCCTCAGGATGAAATCAACTTAGTTAAAGAGATGGTGGGTATTTCCTACAGTTACTTTTAATTTTACGGCGTTAAGTATCTTGAGTAGCAAAACTATTGAAAATGATATCTAACTATAAATTTAAATGAAATTAAAACAGAACTCGTTATTTCCATGCATTTAAACTCTCTTTATAGTATAAACGCAATTTGCTTTTGCGTTAGTAAACAATATTGTAGTAGCATATGTATTACTACTTTATAGAGTTAAATATATAATATAGTTTGATGGGAGCGATCAAGCAAACACAGAGGCCGAGTTACAACTGGTTTATTGCTAGGTACCCTCGTACCGATATGATAACAAATAATTAACATACCCAACATATAGTAATAGCATAATAAAACATGACGTAGTGACAGGGTGGGCATGATAATATATGGAATGCAATTATTATGTTTTTTATTTTATTTAAAAGAAGTTTATATTGTTTTATCTAGTTAGGGTGTGAAATGAATGAATATAGTCAAATCAAAATAAAAGTCACAACGTATAATATTTATATGTATATATACATATAGGCAGCAGGTGCAATTTATCTTCTGATTTATGAATATAAGTATACAGTTATTATATTCATAAATCAGAAGATAAATGTGTGATCTTTAAATTAATTAGCCATACTAAAAATAACTATTTACTATGCTGTCACTTAAAGTACTTACCTACCTATTTTATTTTCAGGCTTCTAATACAGGGGCGTCAGGGGTATTCAACAAGAATAAAAGCAAAAGGAAACAGAATACAAGCTATATGGATTTTATGTCGGATGATGGAGATTTTGAGTGGTCATCTTCATCGTGGCATGGTGAAAGTGAAACATCAAGTAGCGTCGAAACGGAACAAAGTAAAAGAAAGAAGCGGAACAAGATAGCAGAGGATGGTAAAGTAGGGGATCTCGGATTAAAAAAAAAGAGAAAGCTTAATAAACGTAAAGAAAGGTCACTAAATAGGAATAGTGGTCTTGCATATTTGAAGAAAGACGGTACAGAAGCAACCCCGAAAACAATGAAAGAAAATCCTTGTACGTCAGATAAAAAATGTCCACATAATTGCCACCAAATTTCAGAAGAACGTAGGCAACATATTTTTAATTATTACTACAATCTTTCTTCACAGCGTAAGCGGGATTGGTTAGTAGCAAATTCACAAGCAGCGGAAGTGAAAAGAAAGCGTACAAAAGAGAACGTGAGTCGACGACAAAAAACTTACAATTATTTTATTAATGAAGGGGAAGGTCGTCGTCAGGTTTGCCAAAAGTTTCTTCTTCATACGTTGGATCTTTCTCAACGCTTTGTACATTACACTATTTCAAATTCTGCGTCCAATCTATCTAACACTGACTTAAGAGGAAAACATATACCTGCCAATAAGACTTCGACTTCGATTAAACAAGGAGTAGTAGATTACATAAAACACTTACCAGCTGTACCATCACATTACTGCCGCAAAGACTCTACTCGACTCTATTTGCCACATGAATTCAAAAACCTTACTCACTTTTATCAACTCTATAAAACCGACTATTCATCCAGAGGAAAGGATTATGTAGGTGAGAAGGTTTTCAAGAATATTTTCACAACCGAATTCAATATCAGTTTTCACATCCCTAAAAAGGACAAATGTAAGAAATGCGTTTCATTTGCTAATAATCCGACAAAGGATACCGAAGAAGAAAAGAAAGTCCATTTAAAGGAGGCTGAATACTCAAAAGCCAGATTCAAATTTCACCAAAACATCGCGAAATATGACACTCACACTCTTTGTGTTTCTTTTGATTTGCAAAAGGTTTTAAATACTCCGTATGGCGAGAGTATGTTATTCTACTATACCAGAAAATACTGTGTATATAATCTTACCTTTTATGAGAGTACTACTAGGGAAGGATACTGTTATTCTTGGGGTGAAAGTGATGGCAAGAGAGGTGGAAATGAAATTGCTACTATCCTGCTGAAATACATAAAAATTGTAGATGAAAGGCAAACTATTAAAAATCTTTTATTATACAGTGATTCATGCTCAGGCCAGAATAAGAACAAAATTGTTTTCGCTGCAGTTCACACCGCTTTGCTAGTTTGTCAACATATCGAAACTATTCAAATGAACTTTCTCCTACCTGGACATACATCTATGCCAGTGGACAGTGTACATGCCGTGATAGAAAACAGCGTAAGAAACACTGTGATTCATGCGCCTTCACAATGGTCAACCGTTTTTACTTTAGCTAGAAAGAATCCTAAACCGTATAACGTGGAAACATTGAAATATTCAGATTTTGTTGCTTGGGACTCCATATCCGACAAATATTTCAAAAACAATTTGACCGGAAAAATTAGTCAACTTCGTGTTATCACTTTCAAAAAGAATGACCCAACCCATGTTTTCTTAAAAAAATCTATGGGAAACGAAGCAAAAACCGAAATCATTTTTGTTCTTGGAAAAAACCGGGTGCCTTCTGAGGGTTTATATAAAAAACCGTTACCGATTTCTAACGCTAAGTACAATGATTTGGCAAACCACTGCAAAAGCTCGACAATTCCCCAACAGTTTCACGATGAGTACTTAAAGATGCCTCACGGAAACATAAGAGACACTTTGCCAGACACAGATGTGGAAGATAGTGACTAAGCAATAGGACTTCGTGAATTTTGAATTGAATAAATACATTTTATTCTATTATAATAAGACTAATTGTGACGACGAAAAACTGATTATGATTCTGATTACTGTGCCTTAGTTAAAGTTGTTGAACACCTTATATTTTAATATTTGCCAATTGTGTGTAGGTAATTGTAACTACCTGCATTTTAAAATTTTATTTCGTTACAGGTGTACTACTTGTTACTTTATTGTTAAAAATACTTTCAGTTTGAAAAGTAATGTTTCTTGTTACTTTTTTGTTCAATTAACGCAAAAGACTGAAATGGTTGTGATTATTGCATTAAGTATTTAACAGTAAGGGTTACCAAGTTGTTACATTTAACATGAAAATTGTTAAAGGACTGCATGGAGAATTTTGATATTTCAGAAATTTTAAAGTAAGACAGTCGAACTATGTTGCTTAAATTTAAAAGAATAAAAGACTCACTATTATATATATATGCGTAAAATGGAGATATATTTAAGTAGACACATACTTGTCAAAGCTACGTATTCACAAATAAGTTAAGTTTTAAGGCACCATGAAGTAAAGTTTTTAAACATTATAGAAACTTGTTATTTTGATGGATTTACGGCGCTTATTATTTTTAGACATCCCTACATTTTAAGATTATGCTCACCTATAAGAAACATTTTTTATACCACACTTTCAGGTCAGTTGGTAGTTGAGAATTTCTGGGAAAACTACTTTTGGATAGTCTGATGGTATCACCGAATTATGCCTTCGACATTTATGAATGACTATTAAGATAAGACATTTTGCTCTGATATGAATCGCATATTTTCGGTGCATAAGCAAGAAGTGAAGCAACATTATGAACTGCACTATGTACTATCAGAAAATTAGCCTTGCCCGAGGCCTAGGCATTTATTGCTTAACCGTCACCTAACTTTGTCCCCTAAAGTTTTTTAATTATTATTTTGTATTGTATCTGTGAAAACCCCTTTTGTCAACATCTTTACTAGTTTCCAGGCTATTCCGACAAAAAATATATTTTATACGATTTTTTTTCGAAAATTTCCAACTTTGAATCGCTCTCCTATAAAGTTGCGAAATGGTGGATAAGCAAGGTTGCCTTTCTAGCGTCGATATGACCATTACTCAAAATCTGTGGTGTGTGTTAATAAATTTATACTTACATGCATGAAGTTTGCAGTCAACTCGCCATGCATTATATCAACTTTTGTAAACCCTATCAGAACATCCGTACGAAATGTCAAGTTCCTAGACGCGACAATTTCTTTTGTCAGTCAGCTTCAGGTTCTAATATTTTTTGTTACAGATTTTCTCCAAGTGACTTGGAAGGCAACCCAGTTCCACTCAAATTTGTGAAATTCCAAAATGTTCAGAACATTCAATTGTTTGTGAAAGACAATCAATCTGGTGGAGAAGTTACACAGATCGACCACCTGGCTTTCTATGGCTCACCTATTTCAACCACAAACATGGGTGAATTTAAACGTGTTGCTGGCAAAAAGGGAGAGAGCCACTAGCCCAGAACCAGCTTCGGATTAGGATAGTTCAGTTCAGTGTAATATTGAAATCCCGGATCATACAGTGCATTTTATAGTTAAGACAATCAAATAAATTTGTTAGTTACCAGACTAATTGATTAAAAAAATTAAATTATAATTTAACATTTGAGGTATGGTATGCCCTAATTAAAAGTACTTGAGTCTAGGAATATATGTACTGCTATCTTTTTCAATGTAATTTTCTTTTTTATACAATGTGGTGTGGCATACATACATACGGGCCACCTGATGTAAAATGCTTACCAAAACCTATTAATGCTTGCCATACATTAAGTATTACTCCAGTTATGCCACATCTGCTGCCCAGTATAGAGTAACTCCTTAGGACGGACTCCTTTCCTACAAATTGTAACAGAATCACTGCCACCCCTGCTTATAAACACAGCAACTCCTTAGTAATTACTTATAACGTCACTCACTTGCAGAAACACAATAACGTTATTTTACTGCAGTTTTCTGTTAGTAGGAAGTACCTCCCACAACATACTTTCCACGACAGACTGCTTTGATGCAGCCTCCTCTCTTAAAAATACCTAGATCAAGAGACATGTTTATGCACATAAATGTTTGTCCTGTGTGAGATTCGAATCCACAATTCCAATGATCAATCAAATCCAATCAATATTAATAATAAGTCTCATAATGACACCAAGGTGTGAAAATTCGTCGTATTTCACGTGCGTAGCAAGTAATTTACATAGTAATTTAAACAAAAAAAGAACTGCACTTTAAATTAGATGGCAATGCTGAAAGTGTCCATCCAGACCTCCTTTTGGTGTATTTATCTGAAACCATACTGAATTATATACAAAAAAAATACATAAAGCAGTACATAAACTTGTAGAATTCAGTATTCTATTAGGACATGCCTAAAAACAAATCAAGGGTGACCCAAACTATGCAAATATTCATTATCATTCATTTATTACAATCATTACGTCACTTGTTAAATTCAGTATACATACAAAAGGAATCACTATTTTAATTTTGACATCTTACTGTTTAGTACTTTTTTGAATTTGTATAATTGCATTTTATATCACACAGCTGAACTGCTTCCTTTGTTTTATTATTTACACAATAATTTAATTATAACGTAATTGGATGGACATTTCTCAAACTGTGTCAAATAGAAATATGTTTTAATATATTGTCACATATTTATAAAATATGGTAATGTAATACATAATTATGGTAAGTGTAAAAGGTCATTCCGAAGGCCACAGTTTGTTAAATGGGATTCATAATATCAGGATTTGTATATTCAATAAATTAGGTCAATATAAAAATTATGTCTTTTTATTGATAACTAATAATTAGTCCTGTTTTAATTCATATATTTGAATATACGCTTCAGTGAGAGTGATCATTTGTGGTAGAATACTGGTGACATGAAGATCTTGCATTTCATACCTGCAAAAAAATGGTCCTTGTATAAAAAAATGTGCAAACTATTTTTTAGCTTGCACTGCATATGGCTAGTAATTCCGGTATATCGTTATAGTCAAAATATTAATGTGTGTAATAAATAATGCACAAATGTAAGTGCCCAATTTTAACAAGATAAATTGCAAGTGTAGAGTTGCTTCCATTCTTATCATATACTTATCAGAAACAATTTGGCAAGCCACCTACTACAGCATTTTACTATGCCTACAAGCTGAGAAACAGATGGCTGTATAGAGATTCCCTAACAATCGAACTTTTGGTTAAATTTGACAGCTTTCTTCTTTCGAGCTTTAGTTAGCCTTGAGTTACAGCTATTGGGCCATTATTATTTTCACTCACAAACGTTATAAACCTTTCTCAACTATGATTCTTTCAAATATTTTTCTTCGCAATCGTCGGAGAGGAAGGAGGAAATGGTATACATTTATGGAGGTTTATAACTGTAAGAGTTGCCGGATTTCTTATATACATTTGACAGACAAAGCAGCACCCAGAGTAATATATAATACTTATATTTATTTTGACATGAACCGCGAAGCGCATCCATCTGCAAGGACGCGGATTCTACGCTCATGCAGGAAGCCAGCAATCCACTTACAAAGCTGGAGGGGCAGACCGTATGCCGGAAGTTTGAAGAGAAGTGCTTTATGCCAAACCCGATCATTTACCTTGGCGATATCTAGGCTGACTGCCATAGATTCACCATGTTTATCAATTGCCTCCCCCCAGAGGTACGTCACATACGCTAGAAGATCACCCGTTGATCGTTTCGGTCTAAAGCCATATTGACGATCATTTATTAAGGAGTGATCTTCTAGGTAACGGATCAATTGATTATTAAGGATCTGTTCCATGACTTTGCACAACACTGAAGTTACGGCAATGGGGCGGTAATTTGATGGGTCCGAACGGTCTCCCTTTTTGGGTACCGGCTGCACATTGGCCTCTTTCCAAGCCTCCGGAACACAACCGGTCGAGTACGAGAGACGAAAGAGGCGCGTTAACACCGGAGACAACTCCGCTGCACATTTTTTTCAGAACAATCGCTGGGATACCATCAGGACCACTGGCTTTACGGACATCGAGTGACTGTAGCTCAAAACGGACATCACGCTGTCCGATGTGAATCTCTGGCATAACGGGAACCACAGGAGGGTATCGATGGTGATAGCGTGCCACAGTCGTCGATCCGGGAGTTAGCCGCAACGAGACTGGCCATAGGATCGGCTTTCTCCTGCGGCTGCTGCACCAGTGAGCCATCAGGGCATCTCAGCGGAGGCAGCGTGGGCTGGCAGAAGTTGACCTGCACGGCTTTAGCTAGACGCCAGTAATTACGCGACCCAGTAGAGTGCGCCACTAGTTCCGTGCCGACTCGTGTAACGCGCTGGGCGTCCGGTCTTAGGTATGCCCTCTTGCAGACCTTGGTGGCAGTATTATAGGCTGATTTCAGCAAGTTAATATTCGGATCTTTGAGGGCGCGACCCCTGGTCCAAGCGCGATACACCGCTTGCTTGTTACTAACAGCTTCAGCGCACTCGCGATTAAACCAAGGGCGTCTCCAGCTTTTGATGAAGACATCGGAGTGAGGAATGTAGTATTCCATTCCAACTTCGATCTCGTCAACAATAGCCGCAGCACTAAGAATATTTAGGGCAAGATTAGATGTAATAAAATTGCAGCAGTGTCGTGATTTCACATGTTTTTTTTTAAATAGTGAGTGTACAGTGGGATTTTCAAACGACATAAAATTCCAGTCATATTTAATTTTTTTAGCTATTATTTTCATAGCTATTGCAGTAGAGTCACCACTTTTTTCTTTGAAGTAAGTAAGCTACTTTCTTTTTAAAGTACTTTGGTCATAGTACTTACCACTGTTGTGTGGGTTTATGAAGAACATGTGCCCTGTAAGTTCCTTTCTCTGGTGTGCCGTCGTGAACCATGTTCCCTACCAACTCGTATATAGTTTTACCATTATGTTTTGCCTTTATCTCGGGCGTGAGAATATCGCCAAAATCTACATTCCTGGAAACCAAGAGAACATCTATTTATATTTGCTATCATTTAATTTCAATAAAGTAAGGACCGCGTCTTATGGCGCCTCGCAATGTATAGATAATGAGGGTAAATATTTTGATTAAATAAATACGTCACATATTACAAAAAAACTAGTTTTAATTTTTTAGTACAAATCGCCAATTTCATACTTGTAACCTCTAATATTATAATACCGTAAAATCGAAATACCTTTGTTGCATTAACTATCTATCTATAACTTCACGCAAAATCCCTTGCG
Source organism: Pyralis farinalis (assembly GCA_947507595.1). NCBI lineage: Eukaryota > Metazoa > Arthropoda > Insecta > Lepidoptera > Pyralidae > Pyralis > Pyralis farinalis. The sequence continues at coordinate 8,008,326 of OX382261.1, read as the reverse complement.
GGTTAGGCAGAGAGAACCGAGCGCCACGTGACTCGATCATTACATATCTCACTCGCTGCTTTAACATTAATTGCTCTTCCCATGCACGCTCGCCGGTTTCTAGGGCTCCTGAGATCACCTTCTGATAGAACCAGTGGCGAAGAGTCCATATAACCCGATTCCCATCGGCTTCCCTTACGAAAAATCTAATCTATGGGCCAACGACATTTTTAGTTTGTTATATTCACACACTCACTTTGAATAGTTTGAATTTACTAAACGCCTTAAAAAAATTTAATAGCAATTGTCAAATTGCAAGCCGAAAAATACCGGGTTACTTCTTCATACTACAATATCTCATACAGAGCATCTATCCATTTCGTTTCTATGAACTGGCACCTATTACTGCTACTCGTTCCGTCTCATTTTAGCACGCGAATACACACAATAGCGACAATACACGAAATAACTCGGAAAATAGCGGCTTGTGACAGAGTAAGGTAATTAGCTACGTGCAAGTGTAAGCGAGAAAGATCATATGAAGTAATAGTACTTATAAAGATTCTAAATTATGAATGAATGTAGTTACTGGCGAGTAATATATTTTATTTGGCAGGATTTATTGTAATGATTCTAAATTAAGAATGATTTTAGCGGCATAAAATCGTGACTGGCGCGTAATACATTTTATTTGCCTGGATTTTATACATGACCATGGCGGATAGTGCGTATGTACTGCGTATGAGTGTGTAGCGCGAAACTTTAGTTTTGTTGAATTTACTTTTTGTCAATTTCTTATCGAATTTTATTTGTTTTTAGTGCGGAAGTGTGGTGAGTGAGTTGTTTTAATTTGTGTTGTGCCGACCGTGCGTCGTATAGTCGTTCGTTGGTTCTTTATGGCATTAATTCATGAAACTGTTGTCTAACAGATTATTTACTGTCGAAGGAAACTTCGTTTTCAAAACTATTTTTACAACAGTGTTTTATCTTATTTTGTTAAAAAGAACAGACGAATTGCTTTAGAATATAAATAAATCCTAGGTCGTCGTAGTGGTCGTAGATGGTCGTTTTTTGATGGTCATCGTTATTTTTGTTAACTTTTCAATTTGATTTTTTACTAGCAGGGTTCGAAATATTTTTCAAAGTAACCAAGCTTTTATTAAGACTAAAGAACGCATGCCACATACTGCTTTAACTAAAAAGGCTTTTTTTTTTCAAAACCACCATTATCATACTTAGAAGACACTGTTACTCGTATATAAACATCTTCCATGTATGATGAAGGTGGGGCCTATATTCTTTCATCATGGAGCGGGCGGCAATTGGTGAGTGGACATTTTATACTCCGGCTTCCCTTCTGAAAATATCCACCCTTCGCCACTGGATAGAACACGACCAATTTGGTCATGGTAGGCAAGTCTTGGCCTTCCTGGGCTCCTACATCCTTCTAATTTTGCATTGTATATCTGCTTCGTCATTCTTTCATCCTGCATTCTTTCTACCGGTCCGAACCAACGGAGCATGCCTCTTCTTATTTTAACACCGATGCTCTCTTTTAGACCAACTCTGTTTCTAACATCATCATTGCAAATACGGTCTACAAGCCTTACGCCACAAATTTTGCGCAGCGCTCGCATTTCGAGCGCGTTTATTCTACTTTCATGCTCTTTCTGCCATACCCAGCTCTCGCTTCCATAAATTAGCGTTGGCACCAGCACTGCATTGTGTATAGCGAGTTGTCCCTTCTGGCTCAGGTTTTTACTGCCAAGAAGTTTTCCCAATGCTCCATTCACACTATTCCCATACCGTTAAATTTACGTACATAGCATACAATAACGTTTTATTTTAAACAAAGTTACCCACAAGGGCTGCATGGCAAGAGAATATTTTATTATCTTTATTTTAACTATTTACCGTTGTCGGCATAAATATCAATATTTTGATATCTTAATATCGATATTAATCACTCCCTATTATTTTTATATCAACAAACTTAATTTTTTAGCACGTTGTCGTATATGTTTCATAAGTATGCGTAAAATGACCTAGTGTTGAAATTTTTTTCAGGTGTGCGTTCATCACAAAACAAAATATTTTTGCGCGTGTTGTAATCTTTTCTATGAAGTATTTACCTCGGTCCCCGTCAAAATGGCAGAATTATTTACTAATAGAATCGCGCGTATAGTGCGGCCTTTGGTTGAAAGGTCTAAGTTCCTGTTCCTAACACACCCTTCTGGCTCTTCTTCTAACCAATTTGGTCGCTATAAGTGAATTTTGGCATTGTTGATTGTATATCTGTTTCGTCATTTTCTATAAATTTGAGAACCACCAAATGTCTTTCCTTATGCGTCCAAATACATAGTCAGAATGTAAATTTGTTGACTGGTGATTTCGTATATTATAGGAGTGGTTAATTTATTTTAACATTCCTAGTAATTATAAATTGACAAAAGTCAGCCAATATTATACAATAGTTTTATCTCTTAACCGATTTAAATTATGTAACATTCAATTTACTTTAAAAGCAACAAAATGGTTTTCTACTCTTTATCAGAACGATTACTTGAACAGTTTCATTGTTATGAACAATTTTCTGATCCAAGTGTTTTTATATACCACTAAGGTGGAAACAAGCTTACGGCCTGGCTGGCAGTAAGTAGTTACCGTAGCCTGTGGGCATTTGTGCCACCAGGGGTATTATTCTTGCGTTGTCGACCCTCATCAGGGGTGTCACTCTTGTCATTGTGTCATTTAATTCTTTTTTTAGGCGATTGCTTCTGGAAACCTAATTTCAATAATTCACTACTCTTTGTTTTGTAAAGTTTATTGATGGCGCACTATCAATAAACTTTATTACTAAATGTACTCTTCTTATTAAAAAATCTTGATTTCACGAATACTGATGTATGATTAAAATTTTTAAGATCGACGTATTTTGTGTGCAATTTGATCGAAACTACTTTAAACAATAATAATATTTTCATAAGATACAGCCCAATTACTGAAAACTGCAGCCAAATCATTTACGGGGCGGTGTGTTATTGTGTTCCTTGAAGTGAGTAAGTTGACTGGAAACGCTACGCTGGTGAAGTGTTGCTGCATTCACTAGACGTTGTGACGTGATCTTTAAGAAAATGTCTTCTTTCCATAATTAAATTCACACCAACAAATTAGACTTAAAAAAAACTTACTTGACAGGAAAGTTCACGACAGTTGGATTCTTTTCGACGAAAAATGTATTTTTAGTGAACCTTTTTATGTAGAGTATAAGGTACGGTGGCAGTTGAGTAATTTCAAACCTTTTCAGAAAATTCTCTTTGTATGTCTTGTACTCTTTAGATGTCTGACCATTGAATTTTGAAAGCAATTGGTAGAGATTTACCTGAAATTATAACGTTTTAGCTACAAATTACAAAAAAACAAAATCAAAGTAAATTTATTGGCTATCAACACATATCCATCTCGTGGGCACACTATACTTTAAAGCATGCATAGATGGCGCCAAATCGTTTTCATTGTTAATAAATCGCACACGCGCTATATTTCATAAGTAAATATTATAAGTGAGAAAATCAACGTCAGTAAATATACGAAAAAAATAACGCCAGTAAAAATGCCAACAAAATGCCTAGGAAGAAAAGCCTTAATGTTTTTTCATGCTAGGTGCTCACTTGCCATTACTTGGCATAATAATTTACATATGCTTAAAATAGCAAAATTACATACCTACTACAAGTTTGCTTAGCTCAAAAAAATTGAGAGCATTAGATGTAATTTCTTTTACCTGTGGAATGATATTTTCTCTGAACTCGTCGGTGAAAAGCGGCGTCGGCGGCAGGTCGCATGTCAGGTACAAGAACGGTGACTCGGTTATCATCTCGTTGTACTCCTCACTGGTGAGGTCTACTTTTGCCGCTTCATCTGCGTCTGGTGGTGGTAATTTTCTACAAATTATAATATTCCAATTCCATAAACGAATCCTTTAAAGTCTCAGATACACTGGGGACAAATGGGGTGACACACCGACAAGCGAGTTTCGCGGCATGTTCAGGAACGTTTTGTCCCCTGGTGTATCTAAGGCTTGATCACATTTGTCTCTTTTCCCTATAGTTGTTGGTACAAATAGCAGACAAATAATAAATACAAACAATGGCTTCAGAATGTTGTTAAGGCTACCGCCGCGCTGTAGCGCTTCTAGAATGTTCGCGGAAGCCACAGACGATTTTGACGCGATTCGCCGTAAAAAAGTCGAGTGTATTAGTTACAGCATTCTGAAGTCCATTGTTGCACGATTTGACTGTCCAATCCAGAACCACTGGATTAAAATTGTTACTGGTCAAATAAAGTAAACAAATTATAAAAACTCTTAATTTACTAACACTAAACTAATATAGGGTAAGGCCAAAATTGTTACTAAATCGCACATTACCTATCATAATTATGAACTCAGTCTGAAATAAATTCTTTATTGTATTGTCTTATGTTTTCGTGATTGTTACACATTGAATTAAACTATTTTTAACGGAAGTATCGCGTGTTTTATTTATTTTGTTGAACCTGACGTTTCGAATGCTTTGCAGCATCCATGGTCGCAGGAAGACTAAATTCTTTATTATTAGTAATTTTTTTTTGCATTTTCTATCTGTGAACCATCGGTATCAGCTCCTTGGCACCATGTGAAATGTTTATTACGTTGCCGTTTCATATAATAATCGTCACAATCGGCAGAACGCTGCAAATGTGCACACCCTGGGATGGCGTATCCATGTTACAACTTTAGGTTGCTTAACAGTAACCTTTTCTGAACTAGTGCTAGGGACAGTTACTCCTATCAATAATTAGTGCTAGGATCATTTAGATAATATTTTTTGATATCAGATGTGTCATCTATTAATAGCTTATCAATTGATATCCGACATTAGGATGCAGATTTTTACCTTGAACCTTGAAAAAAGTCCAAATACATTTACTTTATAATAATAATTTGATTAAAATTTATTATTATTTACCTTGTGTATATTCTCATATGGCCGAGAAACGACTTATAGATAATTGAACTGTTTGGTTTCTTTGTTCCATTCAAGGCTATATGCAATGAATTAAGAAACCATGACATGAAGTCAATAGGATCACCTGAAACAAATTATTAAGCATGATTATTGTCATGATACAAATCTAGGCATGAAACTAAAGAGAAAATGGAATTAACTACAATGTCATATGTGAAATCGGAAGCTCTTGCAACATACAATGACTACATCTAACAGTTATTTATCACATATCTGCAAAAATAGTTCTAAATTAACGGATCTACTTCATCTGCATATATGAGTTAACCTAAACGATTTAGATAAGCAAACCCAATCTTATATACAACTAAATAATATAACTAAAATAGTAATTTTCTTTTTTTAATGAAAATTCTTTATTTACATTAGGCGCTCGCGGGCACGTAGACGTCTTACGTATTCAAAAATGTAGTCTTATCGTAGCTAATGCAATTCTCTTAGTTATTATCCTCCTTTTTAATCTACTAGTACACAAATTTAGTAATCGTAACTTTAATTATACTAAATTTGTGTAGATTCATAATAATAATGCTCACAAATTAACTTAAGTAAACAAATAATATTATAATATATAAATAAAATAAATTAAAATAGGCAGGGCGCATCAAACCAGCCCGACTGTAGGCCAATTCTGCTAAATAACTGCAACTGCACGTTTGCGCTCGTCACTTGAGTTGTGCAGGAATAGTGCAGTGCCAACACGTGTACTCTATTAAATTTCCTGCACAGCAACTATGTTGCAACTGGGCGTATCCTGCAAATGAACTACTAACACTTGTCATGTTAGCAACTTTCAATCTAATAAATTGGATTTTTACTTATGTTGACTAGTTTCAAGCCCCATTGCCCTTAGTTGCCGGCGTGGAGGTATTTCTAACTGAAAAGAAGCTTTACTGAATCATATATTCAAACAACAAACAAACATCTTCCAAAACGAAACGTTTTGTAATGTAAATCACCGCTTAAGAACACTAATTTCACTTCGCAAAAGTTGCTTAAGACTAACGTTAGCACAACTGCAAATAAACTCCTCCAAAACGTCTGTTACCGCGATACAAATGTCAAAACAATTTATCAGAATACAATTATATTGCAGTAAACATGCAGGTGCAGTGTAGGTTTTTTAACAGAATAGTGAGTCATTTACTGCAGCGTTGCTGTAACGACGCTACTGTCAGATCGCTTAACAGAATAACGAGACGTCAAAATGTGTACATTACGTTATTCTGCGCAGCAGTGCACTTCCAGTTTTTTAGTAGAAAGAGAAAAAGACCAGTAGACTAATCTTTTTTCTTTTTTTATACAACGTCGGAAGGCATATCCAGCTGATGTAAAGCATCTATGAACGCTTGTAATATATTATCACTCGCGCGATGCCTCTGTTGCTAACCCAGGATTAACACGGCACGTGTCGAAGTACCTCCTCCACAGACAACCGTCAAATAACAGGTCTCTGAAGAGTTGTCGTATTAATGCGAGTAAGTGAGGATACTAGTAAGCTCCTTAGGAGTTGTTGTGTTAGCAGCGGGGATGGCAACGCGCGAGCAATACTTCCTTATTGCAAGCGTTAATAACCATTTTATATCAGGTGAGTTGTATAATTGTATGCCTCATAGCGCTGTATAAAAAAAAGGCATGGATGCAAACGAAAAAAGAATATGAATATATTAGAATGGCTAAAATAATATAATCTTGAGATACATACTCTGTTTAATAAATTGAAACCTTTTCTTGGACCACAGCACAACAGCTTGCAACATTTCATGAGGTGACACATGCGCCTTGAAAGCTCGAGGATTCCACAATTTTCTGAGCAATTCACCAAACCGCTGCACCAGTAAGAATGACGAGTCACCTGGAGGTCTTTTAACATCTGCATAGTTCTCTTCACGCAGGAAATAGTTGCGGAGGGGTCTCACTTGTGACAAACACTAAAATAAGAAATACTTCAACATTTAAACACAACTTATTTTATACATAATCAATTTATAGGAAATAAGAAATATCCTAAAACTCGATTGCTTTCATTAGAGCCTGTAACTGCTTAACCGACAAACTAGAAAATTTGCTCAAAAGATCTTTGGAAAGGCAAGAGTAGGTAAAAACTAATTGCGGTGCAGACGTCCAGGGCGCGTTTTTTTCGAAATCACGCGTCTGCGAACTTCGCTTTGACCATATTGTACGCCAGCGCCATATATATCAGCCAGCTATATCAAAATAAAAAATAATATAAATACGTTATTATACACAGAATTAGACTAAATTGATTCCAATTACTATAAATGAACTTAAATATCAAAAAAAACCGGCCAAGTGCGAGTCGGACTCGCGCACGAAGGCTTCCGTACCATAATCTATAAAAACGGCAAAAAAAATCACGTTTGTTGTATGGGAGTCCCCCTTAAATATTTGTTTTATTTTAATTTAATTATTACCTGTTGCCGTTATCAATATCGAGCAAAAACGAGCAAAAAATCACGCTGGTTGTATGGGAACCCCCTTAAATATTTATGTTATTCTATTTTTTAGTATTTGTTGTTATAGCGGCAACAGAAATACATCATCTGTGAAAATTTCAACTGTCTAACTATCACGGTTCATGACATACAGCCTGGTGACAGACGGACGGACGGACAGCGAACTCTCAGTAATAGGGTTCCGTTTTACCCTTTGGGTACGAAACCCTAAAAATGAGTCGACTTTTTTCCCCCGCCAAAACCCGACTTACAAAAAAATAAAAAAATATTTTTCGAAATTACGATAATCCCAGAAATAAACAAAAGCCTCAAAATAATCCAAATAATTATGGCTGACCTTTCTCCGAACATAAAAAAAGAATGTGACTCCTCTGTCAACACATAAAATTAAAGGCGCCACTTGAGACCCTGGGAGTGCTTTATGTTTATAAACAGAACCAGTCATTACCATTCAAAATGATCCCTCAGTCAAATAAGAACCTTGTATGCTTTTAAATTTGATTTCTGGCTCTGGGAACTTCAAGTAATTTAAAAAATCGGCCAAGTGCGAGTCGGACTCGCACATGAAGGGTTCCGTACCATTATCGATAAAAACGGCAAAAAAATCACGTTTGTTGTATGGCAGCCCCCTTAAATTTATATTTTATTCTATTTTTTAGTATTTGTTGTTATAGCGGCAATAGAAATACATCATCTGTGAAAATTTCAACTGTCTAACTATCACGGTTCATGAGATACAGCCTGGTGACAGACGGACGGACGGACGGACGGACGGACGGACAGCGGAGCCTCAGTAATAGGGTTCCGTTTTTACCCTTTGGGTACGGAACCCTAAAAAGAATCTTTACAAATATGCAAACAAGAAGGGCCGTTTGTGCTCAATTGCTAGTTTTTTTTATACAACATTGAGATGCATACAAGCATATGGTCCACATGATGTAAGCCAGTTACCAAAGCCTATAAATTCTTATGATGATTATGATGAAATACAGGAAGTATCGCTCATGTGTTGCCACCCTGCTACTAACACTGCAACTCCTTGGGACCTTAGTGGTAACCTCACTAACTCATAGGAACACATTAACCCTCTATGTAGTTATTTGTCTAAATTTTCTGTATTTCGAAGGTACTTTCCCAGATGGGCTGCTTTGATACGCTGTAGCTGTCTTAAAAACACAAAGACCAAAACAAATAGACATTTTTTTTTGCACACAAATGTTAGTCATGTATGAATCGAACCTACGAGCATTGGTGTTGTAACTAGGCATAATGTCAAATTAAAAATGAAACACATTCACGCTATAAATTTGTTACGTATGTCGTCAGAAATACATAATACCAGAAACATATAATATTAGACATGTAAAATATTGTTTGTAGAATTATATGGGTAAAACTACTACTTAAGCTACTGAAACTACTAAGATTTTCCTGTAAAACCTAAGATTTTCAAGAGAAATGTGATAAATACTGGAAATTAAAAAATACAATTAACGTTTTGCATAGGTAAATGTTTAATCATGCAAAACGTCAAATACCCAGTATTACATCAGAAACATTACTATGTGTATTATGTAAATGCAAAATGACAGAAAACAGTAATTATGCATAATTTCGGCAACCTGCATCGAATCCCAAATTAATAACAAATAAAGGTCGACCCTGCCTGCAAAACTGATCTATAAACTTATATTTTATAGCAACCCTATCAAAAGACCTCATCAAAATGAAATAACTTGAATTTTTGAACTCTTTTAATTGTTCAAATCTTCAAGCCTTTAATATCTGAGGTTTTTAAAATAATATTGTCAGAGTCCTACAAAGTGAAGGGGAGTACAGACTCTTTCATCATAAGTGGTATGCCATACACTCACATTTTTTTACCACTAAGGTGGCATACAAGCAATGCAGCCACTTGTAGTGGACAAAAGGTACAATATCAACAAGTAATTGTAAAATGTAAACATCTTTTACCTGCAAGATTACATTGCAGTAATCATTGGCTTTTATGTTATTTAGGCCAATAATTCCAGGCATATACATTGTACCATCAATGGCCCTGGACATTTTTGTATTTGAATCCATTTGCTTAATCTGCTCCGGAGTAAAGATTGGATTCAAAACATATTTAATGTCATTCAGTGATGAATCTGAAATAAAATATAAATAAGCCATTTATACAAGCTAAATCATCAAAAGTGGGCATCACATTACTCCTCCTATTAAAACCATCATCATTTCAGCCCATATTTGTCCACTGCTGAACATAGACCTACCCTATAGACCTATTGGCCTAATGGTACTAAAATAGAATGTACAATTAAATTTTTAGATTATTAGTAATAAAATTAATCACTAGTTACTAGGATATAATCAATTCAAAAACATTGTTACATTTTCCAAGTACTAACACCCCCCTCGATCCACTAAGATTCATCGAAAAGATACCATTGTGGATCTTTGTTGACAAAGAATATTTTTGTGGACACATGCTTGTAAAAATCCATTACTAACATTTATGCTGATACTGTTGATTGTTGGCGCTTGGTGGAATTTTCAAGACATTGTGTTAATCTTGTAAACCATTACTAAGATACATCAAAATATTTTTATTAGTCTTAGAATGTATTTATGGTGGCTTTAGAATAAATAATATAATTGGAAATAATTTTGTGGCTGTGTTCAAGAGACGTTAGAAATGATTTTGGAAATGTTCTAGAGAAAATACAACATAATATGTCTGTAAATGTATCACCCACTTTGCTTATGCAAATAAAATTTTTCATACATAGTATGTCTTCAAAAGTCTTCATCTTCTGGCATTATATCCCATTTCCTAATCCATTAAGATTGGTGGGCTCCGCTACCTAAAGCTAAAGATACTGATTTTACATGGAGCGACTGTCATCAGATCTCCCCAACCCCAAAGGAAAACCAGGTCATTATTTGGTAAGGTCTTTCAAAATATTATTTCTTAAATGTGTGGGTTTCCAAGTGGCAAGTTGTAATTACAAATATGTACATAAATCTAAAAACACAAATTTAGTGGTATATGCCAAGATTCAAACCCTGCACTATCACTGCTCACTCATGTCCTCAGAAGTACCTGTCATATTTAATGGATTAAAGTGGATATAAAGTTCACAAAGATGGATCAAGGTATCATTTCGATGGATCTTAGTGGACCAAAGGCTAAGACCCTAGAGTAAACTTCATGCAAGGTTGAGCGTTTGAGCAAATTAAAACCAATTTCAGTATTTCTAATTCACTCCAATGCCTTAGCTAATAAATATTACTTTTAACTGCCTATTAGCCATATAATAAATATTCATACTAACCTATAACTTCATAGTTATCTGGCAAACAGTAGAACTTCAAAGTATGCAGATTTAGGAATACATGATGACCATCTGCTACAGAGTGTGTATAAGCATGAGTGTTAGTACCCCTGCCCTGTTTAGAAATAACGAGAAATAATAATATTGAGATCTATCAGTGATGACATTAGGAAAATCACTTACAGAATAAAAGACACTCAGCCATATATTTTCAATATGTCATATTACTTTAGTATAGTATACCTGGAAGTACTTTCCGCAGACCAAGCAAGCGTAAACGTTGATCCTTGTCAAGGATACTGAACACAACTTCTCAAAATCAAAATCCAATACATGTCTATTGATTGTATCTAAATACGGACATTGAATATACTTAGATTTGGAAGCTGGTTCTGAAAGGAAATAAATATTAATGCTAATTCGTTTATGTACAACAGGAATCTAGTTAAAAAAAGAAATTACCAGATGGATTTTTGTTATTTTCCGCCGCGATTTTCCTTTTTATAGGTTGCTCTTTCGACATTTTTATTAGCTAATATTAATTGCCGGTCAACAAAACAAAATTCTTTAAAATAGTCTTAATCAAGTTTATTTTACTAATACTTAGTTGGTAGCGGTGGCGGCAGTGGAACACAGCGAGTGCCACTAAATGGTAGTCACTTCACACAAAATATAATCAACACAGAAATAACTGCATATATCTGTGATAAATAGAGAAAATTCTGTTTAATTTATAAACACGTCTAGTACACTAACGCCAAAAATTATTTGTATTTTGAATTTTTGAGAGGTTATGCTTCCTTCTTTCGATGTCGTCATGGATATGGTACTAAGGACCTATCCCTGAGTCCCTGGCTAGATATAAAATACTAAAATAGACCAAAACGTGTAACGTTACGACTCAATTTAGGCTACTCATACCGGTTAATGCTCAACGACCGGAGGGAAATGGCTACATTAGATGCTATTTATCACTCCTTAATAATGGCGTATAATACGAATTTATTTCTTTATTTACTATATACACACTAATAATATGACTTTCACAGCGTTATCCAATATAATGATATGCTTACAATAATATGCAATTTAATATACACTTCTACCGGTAAAATTAAATACTTTAAAATTACTTTCAAGTTGTTACATATTAAATTATAAATTTGTCGTTATTCATATTTTCAGTATTACATAATTTATATACTTATGTCCTGAATGTCAGCATTTAGGTATTGATGGTGGATCTAGTAGGGAAAATACAGTATAGTAGGCAACATTTAACAATTATTTTAGCTCTGTGTATGCACAACAACCGCCGAAGCTCAATGCAGCAGAGGCGGCGGCGGCAGCCAGTATGGATAGTAATTATGTGCATGTATCATCGATATCGCCTGAAGATGTCGAGCTCGCACTTAGGCGTCTGAAACCAAAAACATCAGCCGGACCGGACGGCATTCCGCCGTATGTTGTTAAAGACTGCAGATCGGTGTTTAAGTTACCACTGTGGCATTTATTTAACCTATGTCTGAAGCATAACTTTTACCCTGACGTTTGGAAGACTACCAAAGTGGTGCCTGTACCTAAGACAAAGCGTGGGTCTAATATTAACGATTTCAGACCAATAGCTGTGTTGTCCGTGTTTGGCAAGTTATTTGAGTCGATTTTATATCGCCTGATTAGTAGTCAAATAGAGTGTAGGTTGTCTAGCGCCCAGCATGGGTTCAGAGTGGGTCACTCTACCAGCAGCAATCTTTTGTCATTTTTGACATACGCGAATAGTGTGGTCGACGCGGGTGGTCAAGTAGACACTGTGTACTTCGACTTCCGGAGGGCGTTCGATGTTGTCGATAATGACATACTTCTTAAAAAGTTTGCTGCAATTGGATTCACTCCTTCATTGTTGCAGTTTTTCTGTTCTTATTTTCGCGACAGAAAGCAGTACGTGCACTATCAGGGGCGAGATTCGGACCTATTCTGCACCCACTCTGGCGTCGGTCAGGGCTCCAATCTTGGCCCTTTAGAATTTTTAATATTCATTAATGACTTGCCTGACGCGGTCAGCGCGGCACGGTGTCTGTTGTTCGCTGATGACTTGAAATTGTTTTTAAGAATAGGTGCAGAATCTGATTGCGAGCTACTTCAGCGGGATATTGATGGTGTGTTGCGATGGAGTGAGAATAATAAATTATTGTTCAATGTTGACAAGTGCTTTATGATGACATTTACTCTTGCAAAAAATCCAATTACGACCACTTACCATCTAGGCGATACCGTCGTTCCGAGAGTTTGTGTCATTCGAGATTTGGGCGTGCAGATGTGTGACGATCTGTCCTTCGGTAGGCATATTATTAACATTTGTACAAGCGCATTCAGGACTTTGGGGTTTTTATTGCGGCAAGCGCAACATTTTGAAAGTGTGACAGCCATTAAAATCCTTTATAATGCGCTTGTTCGTAGTCAATTAGAAAATAACGCAATAGTTTGGAATCCATATGAGGCCAAATATATACTTATGGTTGAGAAATTACAGCAAAAATTTGTGCGCTGGCTCTATCGTAAACAATATGGATATAGTGTAGGTTATCCTAATATATATCCTAGCGCTTTTTTACTTGGCATGGTTGGATACAACAGTCTTGAAGTAAGACGTGATGTCCGACTTCTTGAGGTTGTGTTCGGCTTGCTCAGGGGAATAAGGGAAAATGCAATTCTCTTAGAGCTAATTACTTTGAACGTCCCGGATAACTTCTACAGATCTCGTTCACATAGATTGTTTGCGCTGCCCTTTTGTAGAACGCAAATGGGTAGCCATGCGCCGATATCTCGGGCACTGCGCTTGCTCAACGAATTAACCTCGCAGTATGACGCGCTGGATTTGTTTGGTTGTTCGCCTGCCGAGTTCCGTAGGGTGGCAACCGAATTTATAGAATGTATGAAAATTTAATTGAATTGTTTTTATTATCATGATTATGTTTTCAATTGTAATTAAATATTAATAACATATTGTAATAATTGGTCTCTGACAGGCGAATTGGTTAGTACTGTAATGCTTGTTAAAGATAAGTTATCAAAATAAATAAATAAATAAATAAACATAACATTTGTTGCCTACGCGTTTTCGTTGTAAGCAACAAAACGTACTGATGTCGATCTCTTGTAGCCATCAGTTAAACGTGAGTACTTGACTCGCCCTGTTGAGCCCAGCTCTAGGGAGTACGGAAAGCGTAGATGGCAGAGCGCCCACTGCTTTCGCAGTACCGTTTACTTATACGCCCCGTAGTGCTTCGGGTATACCGTTCGTGACTAAGGTCCGTTCCAGCTTGAGATGCAACGTTCGGTGAATATCGGTTCTTCCGATTCTCTCCAGCCGTCGCGGTACTACCGGACACTAAAGACGCTTTTTTCACGAGCGCCTCTTGCGGCGCAGAAAGCAAATCATTGACAGTTTTCATTAAGAAAAATGACAATTAAGTTCACTTAGTTTTGTTTTTTCCTGTTCGTTCCACCTGGTCTCACAAACCGTGTCTTGTGTATTGCCTGTTTTCTAGCCGCACTCGAGACTCCTTCGGAATATCCAGTGTAGTGTTATTGCCCGCAAAATCCAGTCAGAACAAATCTGAAAAGTAGCACCAACCGATTTAGGTATAACACGAAGTCCTCCCTCAGATGATGGGATATTCCTCGCAGTGCTGCATAAGATAGTGTCTATTCGTGCCGCCCCATTTGGCACTAACCACGCATGTCTAAGCGCAGCAACAGATCCACGGCTCCACGCTGTCACCAAATGACTAATTAAAGCAAACTCAACCAAGACCAAACCCAAGAAACCAAAAAATCTCGTCCTAGAGACAAAAATAATCCGTTGGTAGACAATTTCGCTCTGCAAAACTACAAATCGTCACATCAAACACAAAGCACACCTCATACATCACAAGCTCTGCGTTTTTCCCCTGCAACTGATTCAACAAGGATCTGGCAAACATGAACCTGGGAAAGGAATTGTTTGCATTCTCCGTAGATAGCCAGCAGGTGGAAACCTTTCTCGCGCTTCGCAGGCAAACATCCTACAGGAAAATTGTAAGCCATGAAGGAAACACCAACCGGATATGTTTACTCTGCCTATCCCGCTGCGACAACAACTGCCTTCAATATCATACGGTGACTTGGCCGCCCATATTTCTGCAAACCGTCCTTCAAGAGCTCTAACGTCACTCAACTCCACTCCATTTCAGGAAACAGCACCCACCTATAATAGCAGAACTCTTTCCCAATTGGACGCATCACTTGACAGTGGTCCATCCACAGCTCAGCCATACTCTCAACGCCCGCTCTTTTAAACAGGGACTTCGGGGCGAAATTCTAACAATTTTTGCCCAGAACTCCAGAAGAGTTCCAGACTGTTCAGGGCTACCACTGTATCTTAGATGAGTCGGAAACCCAACTGTCGTGACATGCTCCAGAGCGGAGAAGCTGCCTATAAAGGTGGCATTACACGGCCTCCCGCTGGTTCCAACGACGAAAACGTGAAGGCCAAATTTGAGGCACTTGGATATATCGTGAAGCACGATTACCCCATTATTTCCGGCTAGAAGAGGATGAACTGACTATATCACGTCCAGCTGGAATGCAATCAATGAACTATTGTACATACCGAATAAAAATTGAGACCTGGAAAACCACCGAATATTTAGCCCAATCCCATAGAAGTCAGGGGTCCGGGCACGCCCCGCACGCCTCAACTAAGTACCACCGGTCGCAGAAATGCATCCGTTGTGCATCGGAGCGTGCGGCAGGGAATTGCACTACTATGTAATAACGTAGTGTTAAATTCCCAAAATCTACAGCAATTGTCTCAGCGTTAGGTAAATTTATAGTTACCGGTGCCTTGTCATTCACGTCTCGCCTTGTCATATAGATCCAATTTTTGGTGTAAGACCGTAAGCGTCAGCTGTATAATCTGCTCCTGCGTTTACATTCTGTTTTAAAGTGTATTCCAAAACGATTTTGAGTTATAAGGCCCGGTACGGAAATTTTATTAGGAGTTAAATCAAGTGTTAACTAAAAGTGATGGCGTTATAAACATATACATCGTAGGATTTAACGTGCGTGAGAATGAGATATAAGTATTAAAAAAAAGGGACAACTACATATATCTATAGGATTTAGTGTGCGAAAGAATGAGATAGAAGTATCACTAGCATTTAACGTGCGATAGAGTAAGATAGAAGGCATTTTACAGTGTTTATTACAGGGTCCGAGCGTTGTACGTGTGCGTGCGCGCCTGCATATTACGAAGCTTGGTTTATTTTATGTATATTTTTATGTACTATTAAACAAATCATCAAGTGATTAAAGTCAATAAAACATTGGAAAATATGGAAAAAATTGATAATGAAGAAAAATCCGAAAAACCCGTGGATATGGTTTATTGATAAGCCTGTAGTTCACATTTACGAATAATATAAATTTTGGTAGTATTGTCTTAGATTTTCGCGATTGTTACACATTGAAATTAAACTATTTTTAACGGAAGTATCGCGTGTTTTATTTATTTTGTTGAAACCTGACGTTTCGAACGCTTTGCAGCGTCCGTGGTCGCAGGAAAGACTAAGGTGGTATTTGTCTTACATTAGTTATTCAATTATTACATCTACCGACATGGATGGATTAATTATATATGTTCCGATTCGGATACTGTGAGCGATTTTTGTGTGAATCGGAACATATATAATTAATCCATCCATGTCGGTAGATGTGATAATTGAATAACTAATGTAAGACAAATACCACCTTAGTCTTTCCTGCGACCACGGACGCTGCAAAGCGTTCGAAACGTCAGGTTTCAACAAAATCAATAAATTTTGGTCTTATTATTTTAGAAGATATATATCGTTCGTAAGGAGTAAACTCCAATCGTGTGTCGGAGCTGACACACACACTTTTTTTTGAGTAAAAATTTATTTTATGAATGATGATGGGGTTAAAATGGTGGGGTACGGTACGGTCGTTATAGAGGCTAATTCTAGGGCGGCAATTGAGAGAACAGTAAATGAGGCTTTACGCTTGGTCTGTACCTGGGGTGACCAGAAGGGGCTAGAATTTTCCTCATCAAAATCGGCAACGATGACGGTGAAGGGGAAGCTTCAGCGTCCACCAGTGATCAAGCTTGGGCAGGCCGTCCGTCAAGAGTGGGGGATTAGGTTCTGAGCTCTGAAGATACTCTATCAGGAACGTACGTAGCTACATTAACGTATGTTGTGGCGATTTGGTGTCGTAGTGTGTGTATCCGGCGCCGCGGCCGGGGCGGTGCGGCGAGAATGTCGGCAACATTGTGAATTGCTTGCTTCGACAGCTTGGCGAACAAGAGTTGGTACTGTGCGTCGTCGCTGAACCATAGTGTGGGTGGATCCGTCCAAAATTCCGGTATGTGGGGAGAGACCGAAATTGACATGACGTCAGGCTTGACATCCGTCATTGTGTATGTGTCTTTTCATATAGGTTCGCGGAGTGCAGTTATTATGCGTGGAAAATCATGGCTGCTTTTCGTTGTCGTCGATGAAGTTGAGTCGCCCCTGGTAACCCAGTTGATCACATAATCACAATAAGTTCACTGAAACATATTATTATTTAATTACATATAGAGATTAAGTTCACAAAATATACTGAATATTAAACTTAACAATTATATGTGAATAATCATAAACACTATGTACGAACCGATGGACGATGCGCATGGCGGAAGGCGACTGGCGAGTTTGGCGCTTGCGCGTCCACTATGTATTTCGTAATATAAAAGGCGAAGTGCCCGTACAAGTTCACTAATAAAGTTTATATGATAAAAATAATATACAAAAACATTATTTCCCGACGACTTTAAAATTTAACATCTACAAAACAAACAATATAGTTGCATAATATCATTCCCACTAGGCATGCGGTAAATGCGGCTCAAAATTCGAAATGGCGGTTTATGTATGGCAAAATAGTGTTTGGTTTTGCCAAGCAAGATTAACTATTTAACCCTCATAAAATTAATAAGAAACTGCAAAATTTACTGTTGTGTAGTAATGATGAATTATGACTCGCGTGATGTCTCCTCTGCTACTAACACTACAACATCCTAAGGGATTCTCCCTTAGGAGTTTACTGGTGATCTCACTCACACGCAGGAACACAACTATCCTTTAGGAAGTAGTTATTTTGCTGCAATTTTCTGTGAGGTAGAGGTACTTCCCCAGACGGGCTGCTTTGATGCGCTCTACGTAAAAAATCTAGACCAAGACAAACAGACATGTTAATGCACACATTTTTTTTGTGTTATGTGGGAATCGAACCCATGGTCGGTGCTCGATATCGGGTATCGGTTACTCAAGTAATTTTCAGAAACGCAACGTGATCCGTTAATTATCTTGTACCATGGCAAAGGGTAATAAACATAAGAGAGTAGTCCTTTGATTGAAAGGGTCTAAGATAAAATGTTAATTATTTTCTAATTGTAGACAAACCTTATACAATAAATTAAGTGCGTAATTATGTTACGTTACGTTAGCGTTTTAATATTTTTTCACGTTAAGATACCACAAGTTGATATCAGGTAAAATGATATTTGGGGACTTGCCATTGTTCATTTTATAAGCAAACAGGCCATAGTTAATTTCATAAAAGTTAAATATTATTTGTCTCACTTTAAACAAATGTTATAGACACTCTTCTAAAAAGAAACCAAAGTTACGGTAACTACTCAGTCTTGTCCTGTACAGTCCTGTTACCTTGCTACATTATCCCTAGTCCATTGTGTCGTTGGGTGTAAGGTATCATTGCCACAAATATGGAAAGAAGATGAACATTTTGTTTGAGTCGTAGACAGAGTATATAGATAGACGCGTCATCAGCGTATAGGGGTATGAGATAGAGATAATAAACATAACTTTGTAATCTACATGCCATACACAATAAGTATTGCCACTACGCAACTTTTAACCTCATTGATGGGGTAAACTTGGAACATAATCGGTTACAATCAGAACTGGGGACCGGACATTTCGAAAAGTAATTCAATCATAAAAGATTAATTTGAATTACTTTTAGAAAAGTCCGGTCCCTTGTTGTGATTGTAATGTTTCAATTTTACCTTATTTATTTGACATTGGACCCTCGTAGATACTTAGACACGTCTTACATTTTTTTAAATATAATCTTATTGGATCTTATTCAATTCTCAATATTACTATTGTTCTTTTTTAATCTGCGAATATTTCGGAAATGATCATTAGAGAAGAAGAAATGTCGAAACAAACTTGCCAATATAGGTCTCTTTTAAAATTGCCAATTTGATATTACAATAAATTCACATCAGCGTATTGGTACAATAATGATATTAAATGGTGGAATTAAAGTTTATGTTTGTTTAGGAATGATAGTCTGTGCTGAATTATTTCCAGACATCTTTGTCAATCACATATTCACTAGTTCTATAATAAGCTCTTTTTACAAAGAAAATTTTTAATGTGATTTTTAAAAATTTTCTTTGTAAAATTATTATACATTTTACATATGCAGCGGAGCTGAGCTTACCAGCAAATTTATTTATGTGGGGCCCCATTGTAATTTGGAGTCTACTGTAATTCTAAGAAACGCAGTATTATTAACGAATTCAAATTAATTATTCCCAATGAGCACTTCTGTATTGGGAGAAATCACATTCGGAAGACTAAATTTGATGCATTTGCTTTTAGTCGAGTTTAGCAAAAGATTACTACATGTGAACCAGTTTAAAATAGAAGACATAACACCATTTACCTTGTCAATGTTTTCACACCGGCGAGTGACATTAAAAATTAGAGAGGTATCATCAGTACATAATTTTATATATCAGTATCAGTAAATATATGCCTTTTTCTGCACCACGTAAGGCAGATCATTCGCATATACTAAAAATAAAAAGGGTCCCAAAATAGAAACCTGTGGCACCACGATATTAGGATTATTGCCTTTAGATTTAACCCTGTTTATATCAACTGTCTGACCTGTTATTTAAATAAAATGCAATTAAGTTCTGGGCTTTAACCCTATCTACATAATAGTTCAGCTTGAGTAACAATGTCTGATGATCGACACCATGAAAAGTTTTAGAGAGATTACAGAAAACTAAAAAAGCATCCTGTGATCTCTCCCAGGAGTTAAGGATATGCTTAACCAATGCCAATTCTGCATCCGTAGTAGATTTACCACCTGTAAAACTGTATTGCGCATCATGACAAATTCATTGGTCTTAAAAAAGAGTTACAATTGATCAAGCATTATCGTTTTGTATGGGCCCCTTCGATACGACCCGTACACGAAAATATAAAATAATATAGGTAGGTACTGGCGGATTAGTTCTTCCCACGTGTTGGCTGGAGAAATGAAAGGCTTGTATTGTAGTATGAGGCCAGAGGTAATGCTTCCAGAGAGCGATGGCTATCAAAGGAGATGACTTGTTTGCAGAGTAACGGGAGATGATTATCCAATGACTGCAGGTTACAACTGTGTCGATCGCCGCGCCCCGGCCCATATTTATACACGCCGGGTGCGAGCGAGGCAGTCTGATTATGCAACCGAGAAAGCATGATAAAAATTAGCCCTGGAAACATTACCATATTGGGACCACTTTATTGGATCAAAATCGCAACAAGATGTACTAATTTTTCTTACATTCAACCCTTTATCATACAAAAACTTAAAATCTATATACTGTAAGGGACAATAATCAACACACATGAAAAACTATTTAATTCAACCACTTACTGTTAACTTACGGCTATTTAACTGTTATATAGGCACCTACTTAATCTATATGCACGTATATCTCCAAACTAAGACTGCCGGGGCCACCAAATCTAATAGTTACGTAATGCAAATTTTCTTAATTCTGGGGTACACTTGCGCGCAGTTATATTTTTACACAAAAAGTCTACATTTGTTGACTCTATCGAACATAGTAAGTCTGCAGTTTCTTGATTGATTTTCGTTTTCGTGGAGTGATCTCAACTTGCGTGGCTGACAGTACAGATCCTTTTTCTATTTTCTGAAATAGATACATACTTAAATATAAAAATAAACATTCCTATGACAAGTATTTTTAGCTGGATTGATATAACAGGTACATTGTAAAGAGCTGAGCTCTCACGCTTTACTTTTTAAAAAATATTGACCACTTATGCACCCATTCTAGGTACAGTACAACCCTAGAGGGTTGTTGTGTTTCTGCGTGAGTGAGGTCACCAGAGTTGCTGTGTAAGCAGCAGAGGAGGGATCGCGCGCGTGATAATTAATATATCGCAAGCGTTAATAGGCTACGGTGTCCGCTTTACATCAGGTGGGCCGTATGCTTGTATGCCTCCCGACATAGTATAAAAAAAAACAATATAGTTTAACGCAGACTGCGCATTAAACAATAGATTCTCTGTTGAGCGTAGAATTCAAGCATCTGATATAACTACGCCTTTCTATTCTACTCTATAACTTCACGCCAAATCCCTTACGGGATAGGCAGAGAGAGCCGAGCGCCACACGACTCGATCCTTACATACCTCACTCGCTTCTTTCACATTCATTGCTCTTTTCATGCACGCTCGCCGGTTTCTAGGGCTCCTGACATCACCTTCTGATAGAACACGACCAATTTGATCATGATAGGTAAGTCTTGGCCTTCCTCGGCTCCTACATCCTTCCACTTTTGCATTGTATATCTGCTTCGTCATTCTTTCATCCTGCATTCTTTCTACATGTCCGAACCAACGGAGCATGCCTCTTCTTATTTTAATACCGACGCTCTCTTTCAGACCAACTCTGCTTCTAACTTCATCATTGCGAATACAGGCAAGCGTTACACCACAGATTTTGCGCAACGCTCGCATTTCAACCGCGTTTATCCTACTTCCATGCTCTCTCTAACTACGCCACGAGTATATAAGAGATTAAACTTACCGAACTACTTTCTATTTCTATTTCCATAGCTACTTCTTCTGACGACGGTTGGTCATATTTCACGTCCGAGTCGTCAATCTGAAAGTTACACTTAATTAGTAACATTCATCATACAAGCATTTAAGAGAGGTAGGACGCATCAAAGGAGCCCGTCTGGTGAAGTACCTCCAACTCACAGAAATTCCGCAGCCAAATAACAACTCCCTAGAGGGTTGTTGTGTTCCTGTGTGTGAGCGAGGTCACCAGTAAGCTCCTAAGGAGTTGCTGGGTTAGCAGCAGAGGAGGCATCGCGTGAGTGATACTTAATGTATTGCAAGCGTTCATAGGCTACGCTAACTGCTTTACATCAGGTGGGGCGTATGCTTGAATACCTTCCGACGGTGTATAAAAAAATACTAAATTATTAATATATTAGGATACCATAGCATCATTTGTTGCTGCAACTGTGCCTATTTGGAAGAACTTGGTCGATCAAGGGTCTGTGAGCTCTAAAACAAATAAATAAATATATTCCCTTTTAAATGCATGTATATTATGTCCTCCCCCCCCCCCCCCCCATCGCACACATATCCTTTTTCTTCTCTCCACATCAAAGCAAATTCTTCTCTTCAAATCTTATATCTAAATTACATGTTTACGACTTCGATAGAATTAATTTTCATCGAAAGGACCATCTACAGAAATCCGCAGCCAAATAGGTTCCTGCACGTCACTGAGGTTACCAGGAAGAAGTCATTGCGTTGGCAGCAGGGGTGACGACATGTGAACGATACTTTATATCGCAAGTGAGTTTTGGCCCCGGTAATGGCTTCACATTACGCAGGCCTTATGTTTGTTTTCTAACTGACGTAGCATAAACATTGAGTAATAATTATATTTCAAATATTTTAGCTTATTAATTTGTAACAGGAAAAATCTTTTATTATATTTAATTTCGAAAAGTCATTGAAATATTTTAGTTACATATTCAATTACCTATGCCATTACTTTTAATTCAACTTACGTGAATGAAACGCGTAGGAACTGCATCTTTATTTAAGCATATTTTTCTTTTCTTTGATTGAAGGCCAGTTGATTCAAAATGGTTGGAGCAGATCCGGGAGTTGTCATTTGGATGCCAATTTAAACGACCCGTACACTCAATCCATTTATACTTCAAAAATAAATCCTTAGGAAAACTGAAACAATAGATACGCAATATGTTAAATGTGGTAAATAAAGTCAAGTGTTGGTAACCCCAAATAGTGTAATCCTGCTGATTACAGACGTCATATAGTGATATCTCTAAAAATGTAATGTTTATAACCTTTTTATTTGATCGGTTAATATCAACAAAAAAATGTTTATTTGTACTTTAATTTAATAAAAATTGCTTACTATTGAGTATGAATCCACATTAAATT
The DNA here is from genome assembly GCA_947507595.1 of Pyralis farinalis. Lineage (NCBI taxonomy): Eukaryota > Metazoa > Arthropoda > Insecta > Lepidoptera > Pyralidae > Pyralis > Pyralis farinalis. The sequence continues at coordinate 7,985,092 of OX382261.1, read as the reverse complement.
AATAATCCTTGAACATGCATCATTATATTGTGACAAATAAGCGACTTACCGATGAAAGGTTATGTTGGGTTCTTGTCGTTCACTTCGGCTTTTACAGCCAATTATAGAGCAATTCACCATTACTGCACGATCAATGCATCTTTTAAAATAATCACTACATCACAAGGGAATAAAATACATAGGGTTTACACTTAAATCAACGAAATTGCGTCAGTACGAACAATTTGTTTGACACCAGAACAATCCCGGTGGCAGACATAAAAATCGCATACGCAGATAGAGACAAAACACTCATGGTCTATCTTGCTCACGCACATGTATTTTAGAATTTTCTATCTCTCTTCATGTAGGTATTATTCTTTTAGTAGCCCGTCTATATCTATATACTCTGTCTACGGTTTGAGTATTTTACTGATAAAAGTCGGACTTCTTCCCGCGCTTTTGACGAGTGACATTGTTCTTATACTTGAAATTTTTACAATTCAGTGTAAAATTAGTTTTATGTGATAATTTCGATAGTGTTTTGTAACGTAAATGCTAATGAAATTATACAGTAATGAAAAAACTCAAATATAATACGTTTATGCACTTTTTGGAAGACGTGAATAAGTTCATCAAGAAAACCTTGTAAAAATCACTATCGTTTTACGGGTGGTATTTAAATTGGGTTGATTGGGTCTAGGTACCCTTCCCAAATATTTTTTCAGCACAGTTCCTGAAGCTGGAATATAGAATTAAGATTTTCAAATGGTTCTAAACTGATGACTTGGCTGTATGGGCTAGATCCCTTTGCCTTTCCCCTCGGGGATAAAAAGAACCAAAAAAAAAAAAAACTGGTAAAAGTCATTCAAAAAATAAAATTTCATCTCATTTGCCTCTTGAAAATGGCTGCTTCAGGAGGAAGTATTGAATGGTCCACAACAGTAAAACCAATTCTAACAGCTCTCTACGGCCCATTTTTTGACAAAAATGATGTCGTGGAGAATATACAAGCCATCATTAAAAGGTATATATAGTCCGAATCCTATGTAACTAGTAACTTCAAAAATCATGTATATTTTTGATAAATTCCTCTCTTTTTCAAACACAATTGTCTACTATTATTGTTTATCTTTGTTCCTACATTACTTTTCGCCAGTAGCGGCTAGTTTCAATAACGATTAAGCAATTATTTAAAGATATTTTTGACAATCTAATTATATTTATAATTAGAATTATGAACCTTTCTAGAACTGTAGAACTAGATTAGATTCGTCATATTCTATATTTTTACTAACGTAAAGTGGAACCATACCTTGCTTTACAATTACATTACGTCTCTATTTACACTCTCACAATACACACGGTGTCAGAAAGTCCCAGCCATAGTGCCTGTAACTAAATATTATTCATGCGCAATTACTAAGATGTAATGTAAATTTAAAAATGGAAAATGTAATTTTTAGAAGGTCCTTGTAAAGTATAGGTCAGAATTGCCTTAGGTATGTTAGTTAGCCTTGTATGGAACTTTATATGAAAATAATGCATAACAATGTTAGGTTTATTAAAGATATGTTGATAAAAGAATAATGACAGTCTTCTAGAATTTTTTTACCATTAAAGCAAAAGATCCTGAGAAATCCAAGAAGATGACATGTTCAGCAACTGTCGTCAGGCCTCCACAATCAAAAGGGAAAACCCAACCCGATCTTTTTAGATAAGGTCTTTTGAAATATAATTGAAGATATTATATCCAGAAGGAAACCAGATAATTGTGGCGTAATGCTTGTAGACGGTATTCACAATGATGATGTTAGAAACAAAGTTGCTCTGAAAGAGAGTGTCGGTGTTAAAATAAGAAGAGATATGCTCCATTAGTTAGGACATGTAGAATGAATGCAGGATGAAAGAATGACGAAGCAGATATACAATACAAAAGTGGAAGGATGTAGGAGGCGAGGAAATCCAAGACTTACCTATTGTGACCAAATTGGTCGTGTTCTATCAGAAGGTGATGTCAGGAGCCCTAGAAACCAGCGTGACAAGAGCAATAAATGTTAAAGAAGTGAGTGAGGTATGTAAGGATCGAGTCACATTGCGCTGGGTTCACTTCGGTCATGATTTCTGATGGGATTTTTCGTTTTTTGCTTCTATTCATATTTTACTTCAGATTGTGGATTAATTTATAAATATGTTCCTCCCTTGTTTATTTAAAACTACCAAAAACTGTTATCATAAACTTACTTAATTTAACTTTATTGTTCACAGTGAGAGTGAATTCCAGAACCATGAGGATGTATATGATTTGTTCTATACATGCTTTGCTTGCCTATCTGCACATTTTATCAGTATTAACGCAAGCAACTGTAAGTATGCTGTATTATATATCTTCTTTTTTAAGTATTCTTTAAGAATGCCACTGATTAGGTGTCATTTCTACAATGGGTAGTTATTACTATTGGAAAGAGCATTATAGTATCACACTTTACTGATAAGAAGACTGGGAACATGTTCCTTCATTATAACTACTGCTAAAAAGAATTTCTTACAATTATCTTCGTGGTTTATAGACTTTACAAATAGCACACACATATACAATATTTGTCCTCTTTAGCCGAAGGGTAGTGTTAATTTTTGACAAACTTATGTTCTGAACATCCAATGAAAAACATTACTACCATCGCTTCTGCTAAATATTTAGAAACATTACCAATAGATTTCCATTCTTACTTATACTAATATTGAAACAATATTTCTAAGTTTTCTTTTTCAAGTAAAATTTATAAGCATATGCAATATTTTGAAATCCAGTATGACTGCCTGATGAGTCATATGTGAAATAATTACTCATCAACATCATTGTATCAGGCAGGCCATATGCTTACCACAAATAAAATGAGCATAGTTACGATTGCTAAGTGTAGTTGTCTTCTCTCTTATACAAACAAAAACATGATCATATTTTGAGGTGCACGGTATTGAGGACTGAGATTATTATTCCAGAGCTACTTGCCGGATGTTCAGATTATCTTTTTGCCAAGTCCAAAGAAAAGAAAAAGAAAGAAAAGAATTTCAGTGTTATGAAAGTTAAAGAAGCAAGTGGTCTATGGTTCTCAGTTCTCTTTGCCTAACTTGCAAGAGAGTTCACATGTTCAGATTAGTTATTTTGGAATTCATGTTTAAAGATTCCAGATTGTATTTTTTTTCAAATACTATTGAATGGTGTAAAATGATCATAAATCTAACGTACTGCCAGATTTGTTATACAGGTGCAATAACTTACAGAAACTTACATATAATATATTTGTTGCCCATTACCAATGTGGCACTGCATCAGGAATTCGAATGTGGGATTAAGCAAACACAAGTCTTAGGGTGTTGTATTTTGTTATTTATCTATAATTGAGGCATATATTCTGGTCCTTAACCTGAATGGATTAGGAAATCTTGTTTAACCCTACCTTTTATCCAGAACTTACTATTTGCCACACCATGACCCGGTTAGCTTTGCTTTCAAACTTGTTCGATATCATACTTAACATATCCATAAGTAGTTCATAATATATTTCGGTGATACTTACTGAAGTGTTCTAACATCATTATGTGTACATTTTAGTACCCAGTGATCAACTGAGCACTGCTCGTGATGCATTCAGAATTATACTCAGACAAATACTTAAAAAGCTCTCCGAAGCTGGATTGAGCTATGATGAGTCATCTGCTACCACTGCACCCAATGTCTCAGTTAAGCAGGTGAGAAAAGTTGTGTGGATATTTTATACAGTTGTTCCGTTTTTTTCTTGAACTTCAAAAATGGAGATAATTTAAGTATGTGCTTTATTTTTTCTTTATGCAACGTCAAAGGCCTACAAACATAGGTGTTTCCATCCCTTCCTGTGTGACACTAACCTGTTTTTTTATACAACGTAGGGAGGCAAATGAGTTTTCCAACCCACCTAATGTATAATGGTTACCATAGCCTATGATTGCTTGCAATACATTACATATCGTTCTTGCATTACTATGCCTGCTGCTAACACAACAACTCCTAAGGATTTTACTGGTCACCTCACTCATTTGCAGAAACACAACAACCCTTCATGGAGTTGTTATTTGACTTTAGTTTTCTATGCACTGAAGACGAGCTCGGTGGCGCAGTGGTGAAACGCGTTGTTACGCTACTTTGACACCAACGCTCGTGGGTTCGATTCCCACACAGTACAAACATTTGTGTGCATGAACATGTCTGTTTGTCTTGGTCTGGGTATTTTCTATGTATAATAAGTATGTATTTACAAAAAAAAAAATGTATTTACGTATGTTTATCAGTAGTCTAGTACCCATAACACAAGCTTCGCTTACTTTGGGGCTAGATGGCGCTGTGTAATTTGTCCGACAATATTTATTTATTATTAAAACTTCCCCAGCTGGGTTCCATTAATGCACTCTACCTCTTGGAAACATGGTAGTTACTGTCTGCTATACCTATGTATCGTAAAAGGAGATCAAAATAAAGTGTCACATTAAGTCCTTTTCATTTCAATACTACATCAGCATATGGATGGTGGCTGTAGTATCGAGGACGGTAAACTTCAGAATTAATCATTATTACTACAAAATTTCACTTTATACCATATTTTCGAAACGGTTCCATTATCAAATGTTTACGAGTGGCATTTCTAGTACAATATTAATATGAAAGATAAGATGGAGTGCATAATATCAGTCTGCTTTCACAACATTGCTTCCATACTCGTTAGTTACGCTAATAGTAATTAGTCTTTACCCTAAGTATCATTAATAATATCTTAATCTATTACAGCTGTTGCTCCCTATTGTGGGACTATGCGGAATTGATGACGGGGGATACCCTCAATCGGACTTAGTAATTTTGACATCTTTGCTGAAAAATGCAAAGTTGCCTGCTCACGTCAATGTGCCTGGTGAGTTAAAATTAAGGTCCAAAATACAGATTTTATTAAATAGAATCCATGATATGCAGCCAAACTAGAATATTACTTTTCTCCTCTGTTTGTTGATTGACTTTCTTCTCTTTTTTTGTTTAGTAGCTGTTGGGGAGCTTTAGTGTTTCAATAAAAATATTTTGGAAACAGTGGGAAGGAGAGTTGGAAACATGCAAATGCACTTGTATGTTTTACTTACAATTTCAATAATGATTACGATTGAATTTCAACCATTGGCAGTAACACTAGTTATTATTAAAATCCAAAATTAAAGCTTGTTGCACGTTAGATTTGGTCACCCTTTGTATCTATGTATGTTCATTACAATTTGTGGTTAGTTCAATTTGCCTTATTTGCAGTTAGTCCAGTTTGTGCTAAGTTCAATCGCATTTGGTTCAATTGATAGTTAGATAGTAATAGAAAATATGTATGCATGGCTCCATTTTTCTGTGAGGTAAACATTCTTTCCTATTCATGCTCTCTCTAGATGACAGAGCCTAGTTTGTTTATTAGCAGGCTGGCACAGGTACTGTTGGGACACTTTTACCCCTGAATTTGTGTATAGAAAAGACACTTGGAACATCAACGCACAACTCAAATCACTGTGTTACAATGATAGGGCCAGCTCCTACATATATGTGTTATTTTATTCTGATATATCTAATGATGATGATGGGAAAACTGAGAATTGGTCTAAACCCATGTTGGACTAACTCCCGATTTCGAACAATTGTGAAATGTACATGTTTTTACCATTGGATTGAAAACAAGTTGGATCAAACGCGCATAAAGGGTTCCCAAGGGGCGTTTGATTGTTCGTTATATACATTTTGAACACTCACAAAACAATATGATTATGGTATAGAAACATTTTCCAATTTGAATTAAACAATTTTTAACGGAAGTATCGCGTGTTTTATTTATTTTGTTGAACCTGATATTCCAATTTGTTAAAATATATCTTTGTTATTGAATTAAACATTGTCAGACCTGTCAGGTTCAACAAAATAAATAAAACACGCGATACTTCCGTTAAAAATTGTTTAATTCAATGTGTAACCAATCGCGAAAACCTAAGACAATACTATATCTTTGTTATATATATTTTTTAATAATGAGCAATAGGGCAAACACCATTTAATTTTTTTATACATAAGAGATATCATTAAAATTAAATTAAAATGTTTTAGTAAAAATAAAAACCTAACCAGCATATTTAATTTAAAAAATTATTAAAAAAATATACAACTTTTAAATTTAATCAGAAATTTTATTTTATCTCGTAGTGAGAATTATGTTGTGTTATAAGAGTTACTTTTTGTACGCGTTCCTAGAAATATGAAAAAATGCTATACATTAAATATGACGGGTTGAATACGGTGGTACTACAAGTACAATAAATGTGGTTCAAAATATTGCATATTATTATTGCCGAAAGTTTCTGTTGATATACCAAACACCCTATATACAATTTACTAATTACGTTTTATAGAAACCCAAACAACTAAAACTTCAGTGATACCGAGTCCAATCACATCGCTAGCATCACAAACAACAGCTACCGAAAAACAACCGCCGTCGAACGCGCAGCGGCGATCCGATGCATTGTTGGAACAACTTACTATGCCATTGAGGAACCCTGTGGCCTCTGTGTCATCACCGCAGACTCAGCCTGCCGCAGCTGTCTTGTCACCCGGGAGTAAAGACAGTACCGAAAGTGCTAAGGATGGAAATGCTTCTCAACAGTCCTCTATTGATATAAAGGTATTGTGACTTTTACATTTTTTAGGACGTAAAATTTAATTATTTGCACAAGTCTCATGCTATTATGGAACACCACAGATGTCTAGCATGTTCAGTCTGAAGGGATTGGTGTGTATTTTGGGTTCAAATATGTGCATTATGATAGGACAAACATATAAAATGAGTGCTCTTTTTAGAATATATGTGATATATCTAAAGCAGTAACATACATATCCGACATTAGGGTTTTCCCTACGAAGTTGCTCTTTTATACAAAAAGTCATGCCTTTTATTATGAAACGTAAATCTTTAATTAATTCTAAAGATGCAGACTATTGTCGATAATTTTTTAATTTTAATAGACGTTCTGGGATGCCTTTGTGGTTGAAATCCTGGGGGCAAGAATCAATGAATACTTCCTGTAAACAGTTATCTAAATTTTTAAAAACATATGGAAATCAGTTGGTGCGCAAGGTCTAGGTAGTATGGTGAACGGGAGAATTTCCAGTTATAAGCGATTTTAAGACTGATCATTTTGCTGTGTGAGAGCAAGTGACAAGTGTGACCCTCTTTTCAAGCCATTTTTAACCTGTTAAAGCCCGCGTGGCTGAATTCCGCCAGGCGCGTTACGGCGCCAAGTATATAACGGGCCTCAAGGCGTCATAGAACCCCATGTTGTATGTAGTCTCTTGGGAAAACCTTGGCTGGGAGTTCATTCCATAACTTAATTGTATATACTTAATGTTAATTTAGAACTCTAGATAGAATGAAAGTAACACTGGTTTCATTGCTAAGGACCTAACGGGTCGAGCTGTTTGTTATTCGAAGCAAGTAATTCCATCAAAGAGTCCTCCATCCGCTAATTAACATATTTTTATTTCGGAGAACATTTTATGTACTCGAATTTAAGTGCCTTTTTATCAATAGATGTTTTGCTATTCATTTATTTTCTGAGTACCATGCATCCTAATACCGCAACCATATAGTAAGTAGTATTTGCACCAAGGTACCTAACAATATTAGAGCCAATCATCAACTTTTTAAAATTTTGCAGAAATGGGTATCCGCGACGTGCGCATCATTGTTGATGGAGCTGCGGGCGGGCGGTGTGGTACTGACCGTGTGCTCTGCGCTGCCTTGTCTACAACGCTACCTTACTCGCTGGCAGGCTGCCAGGGACACCGCCGTCGCGCCACAGTTCAACTCGGACGCATCCCTGTATGTTACATATAATTTGTAAAATAAGGCTGATGAAACATCATCATACGTATCATCAATTTTCTATTTTACGTTACTGTTTTTTTTATACAACGTAGCGAGACTTACAAGTATACGCCCCCCCCCTGATGTAAAGCGTTTACCGTAGCCTATGAACGCTTACAATACATTAAGTATCACTAGCTCGATGCCACCTCTGCTGCCAACACAGCAACTCCATAGAAGCTTACTACTGACTTCACTCACACGCAGGAATATAACATCCCTCTAAGGAGTTGTTATTTGGCTGTTTTCTGTGAAGTGGAGATACTTTCCCAGATGGGCTGCTTTGATACATCCTACCTCTGTTAAAATTAGCCAGGCCAAGACAAACAGATGTGTCATACACACATATATTTCTACTGTGTGGGAATCGAACCCATGAGCGTTATTGTCAAAGTAACGTAACATCGCCTTTCACCACTGCGCCGCGGAGCTCGTCGAAACTGGTTAGGTTACTTCAGAATTTTAATAAGAAATTGTACATGTTTTCCATATGTTAAATTATCATGTATTTTCTTTTGCACAGGCTACATTTTCTCGTAAATGAGGTACACGTTTGTCGCTTGGCGCTGTCGCTGCCGTGCCTCGAACCGTTTACACCAGAGAGAATTGCAACTCTGTCAGATGTCAGCACAGCTTGGCTGCTCTGTGCTACGGCACAGGTAAATGACTTATTAATATACTGCTATTTATTGTAATGATTTTCTATAATGAAATAATTGCGTGACATCACATTTTAGTATGCATTTGCACGTACGACGTTACGTGATGGAGTTAAATATAAAAATTCTCAATTTTTCTTAAATGACTCTTGCAACATATGTTCATCGAAGTCACAATAAATGTGTGCTTTCAGGCTTCTTTACACCCAAAGGACGAGGAAAGCGAACAGCAAACTGTGACTTTAGTGGAAAGTGCTCTCAGTTTATACAACACTGTTGGAGAAACATTCAGACAATCCACACGAGCCGGAGGATACGTAAGTTTATTATAATACTGTACTTATCATAGAATTAGATTTATAAAATTTTATCTATCTATCTATATATACCTTTCATGCCATTATTAATATCAAAAAGACTCCCGAAATGTCTACATGACAAAAAGTAACAATGGTTTTATCTAAAGCAAAGCTAAGTCTATAATATAAGTAACCGCCTCTATTTCGCAATACACAGATACTTTTATTTTAAAGTGTGGAAGTAATATACCATTAATGAAAATGTAATCTGTATCCTAATCCAATGATAGCATCCGATGCTCTTAAAAATGAGAGTAACGAGACTGGAAACTTAGTATTTAGCGTGCACATCGAATTTTTACGCTCTAATTTGAAGCAGAAATTCGTACAGAACAGCTTAGCCATAAGAATACATAATATCTGTTCAGATAAAATGACACTCCGAGACCCAGTTGCTTCCCCTGAGAGATTCAAATCAACAGCACATGTCAATTTTTACCTTTCTCTTAACTGTGCCTTAGGCAAATGAGAGTGACCAGTATCCTACACAGCTGTAGCTGAAGCGCAAGCCTTTCTAGTAAGGTCACCGTAAAAATGCTTGTTCGACGCTCTGCTCTCAAAAATAAATAATATAGTGCTACCTTTTGCATGTGGATTAAACTACTGTTATTTTGTTTTAAATAAACGCTTAGATGCAATAGAGGCTCATCAAAGCAGCCCGAATGGGGAAGTACCTCCACCTTGCAGAAAACCGCAGCCAAATAACAACTCCCTAGAGGTTTGTTGTGTTCCTGCGTGTGAGTGAGGTCACCAGTAAGCTTCTGAAGAGTTTTTGTGTAAGCAGCAGAGGAGGAATCGCGCTAGTGATACTTAATTTATTACAAGCGTTAATAGGCTACGGTAACTGCTTTACATCAGATGGGTCGTATGCTTGAATGCTTCTCGACGTTGTATAAAAAAAATATATTAATAAAACAGAGGATAACGAAGCTCGTCGTTGATTTATAACGTAAAAGAATTTCCACAACAATTCAACATTAATTCCACTTCTGAGATTCTGATCTCTTTTCACACTAAGAATTTTCAAGTTTTGCTCCTTTGATTTAAAGGATTTGGCTTACACTTTATGACGATTGAATGTAAGCTAAAATTTTCATATTTACATATAATAACATATTTATATATATATTTTTTGAGTTAATTAAAAAAGAATTATACATTGTATCTATTTTCTAATTAAATTAAAAAAAAAAACAATAATATTTGATGTAAAAATAGCCGTTTATCACCTCAAATAAATTTTACTTATTCTTATATATTAAATAAATATTGGTTTTTAAAGGTTTTCTCCTTGGCAAGAAATAAACACGCTGTACTTCGCTTATAGTACTAATATTTTATTGTTTATGTTTTATTGTATTGTTTTTTACCAGATTTATCAAAATCACCTAATGATCGGAGGATGGGTGCTTCTTTGTGGTCTGCATCATGCACTGGCCGGCGCTCCTTGTCCGTCTACTACACCGGGCAAGAGTCCCGCTAAAACGCCGTCGAGACCCTATAACTTAACTAAAATGTATGTAAGATTATTCAAAATACCTCGGCTACTGTCTTATTAGAAGTAATTTATAATAAATAATGTGAAAATATACTATTGATGTAACAAAACTTATCAGGCACTGCAACCTACCTACCAACTCTGGCATTGAATTTGGAACGACCACTTGGCTCTGGCTTATATCTATTTATTTTGCTGAGAGTCCGTCTTAACTTTCAATCAATTGAATATTTTCATTTTTATGATGATTATGTTTCTTGTGGTAGATAGCTACTACGGTGTTATACGCGTACAGCCATGCAATTCTCTAAGCAACTCGTAATGGCTGTGTGCGTCGCTGTGATCACAGATGTCACAGCTTTGACATCGTCTACTGCGATCACGGCTAAATTATTTGGTATTCTATAAGGCTGTAAGCGTACGCGAGGCTGTTTGCCTTGTAGAATTCCAATTCCAAACGCAGCCTTGCGGCGCTAGTTCGCACGACCATGAAAAGCGATACCAAAGAAATGCAATTTTGTGTTCAAGGCTGTAACAGCCGATGTTTCCGAGGATGTAACTATGTTTGCTCTTACAGAATTGCATGGCAGGTCACGCATAACACTCGAAGTGCGATTGTAACTCATAGCTAGCATAGTAAAGCTCGAGTATATTTAGCAGTACATAGGTCACCGTCACATTTTCAGCGAAAATTAGTTTTGGGCGACAGAGAGCTATTTACATAGCCATGTGTAGCGCTACTGAAAAAGTGCCTCCACTTTACACTAGGCTACCGTTGTGTTCCTGCAATGAATGAGATTTTCGACAGTACGAATATAAACAAAACATTTTTCTATGTATTATTCGATTTTCGGTTCACCATTTTTGTGGGTATGTCCGGGGTAGGTATGGAGAACCGAGCGCCATAAGACGCTGCCCTTGCACCTCACTCACTTCTGTAACATTCATAGCTCTTCTTTTTCATCTTTTTTACTTCCTTTTTTACCTTTACCAGGCAACAGGGCCTTGGTGTGGTATGGGTAGCGCTAGGCGGGCGATGTCTTGCGTGGGTGGGCGCACTACTATCGGACGCTCGACTCGAGGCACTTAGCTGCGGTCTCTCGGCGCAGAGCCCACCCGCCCCACTGCACATCCTTGCACAACACACTGCCCATCAACGAGAACTGCGCCTTGCTGCGCCCGCACCCCTGCATCAGGTATGTGTTGACCCAAAGATATACTGGTAACTTTTTATATGTTTGCTACTTTAATTTCAACCCCGAAACAATAAATGAATCCATTAGAACTAGTTATACTGCGGAATCTCCTTTAGAAACGTAAAAAAGAATAACATGCAATTTCATCTAACCTGCTTTGTGTGCTACCGCCACCAATAGTTCATGCGAAGTAGCGCCTGCCGGCACCCACCCATTACCGTTATATATAGTAATAGAAGTACAATTGTACTTGTAGCATATTATTCTTTATTGTTGCATTTACTACTGGTAGTGCCGGCCGGCGCTAGTTCTCATGAACTAATTGGTGGCGGAAGCACACAAAGCAGGTTAGATCAAATTGCATTTAAAATTGACTAAATAACGCCTGAATCTATTAACTAAACAAATACATCCTAATATAAATGTTGGATGGGCTGATCAGTGTTGTATGAGAAATTTTTCAATAATAAATACAAGAATCATACAATTCACGGATATGAATACAAAAAGAGATTATTGAGCTAAAAAAGAGCGAAACCTTTTTCAGCTTGATACTCCATTTTTGTTCCACCTGTATAGTTGTTAAAGTTCAACATAAACCTCTTAACAGTTGCTGGTGGCATTGGGCGTGGTGTGCTACCGCAAAGCGACCAACCTGAAGCGCGCGGTAGTGCAGAAGCAGCACATGGACGCCGATCCTGATCGTTCGGACTCCACTGTCTACTTCCAGGACATGATACTGTGCTCGGAGGACTCTGAGACTGATGATGGTAATTGGTGGATTTACTTTACGTGTTTGATTGTTGTATATTGTTATATCAATCATATTTTATTACGTACGTACTTTTAAATTTGGCTATCGACTCCATACTAAGTTTAAAATCAAGTATTATTTTTTTAGTATGTCTGGATCTTAGTGAGTGTAATACATAAGCAAAAATTTCAATACCTATTACTATGACTTCTATATATTATTTACTAACTTCGTATCAGATTTTTTTTTATAATAACAAGTGCAATTTTTTTTTCATACTTCGTCGGGAGGCATACAAGCATACGGCCCACCTGATGTAAAGCGGGTACCGTAGCCTATTTACGCTTGCGATATATTAAGTATCACTTGCGCGATGCCTCCTCTGCTGCTGCTTACACAGCAACTCCTTGGGAGCTTACTGGTGACCTCACTTACACACAGGAACACAACAACCCTGTCTAGGGAGTTGTTATTTGGCTGCGGTTTTCTATGAGGTGGAGGTACTTCCCCAGCACGGCTGCTTTAATGCGCTCTACCTCTCTTAAAACATCCAGACATGTTCATGCACACGATTGTTTGCCTTGTGTGAGAATCGAACCCACGAGCGTTGGTGTCAAAGTCGCGTCATTTCCGACTGAGCCATCGAGGTCGTCAATAGCTACTGTATTTTTCAGAAAATATTACACATTGTGAATGGTGGCCAATATAATATAGCGGCAATATCGTAATATCAGGCGCATCAAACCAGCTCAACTCAGCATGGAAGTACCTTCACCTCGTAGAAAATTGCAACCAAATAACAACTCACTGGAGGGTTATTGTGTTCCTAGCGAGTGAGTGAGGTTACCGGTAACCTCCTAAGGAGTTGCTGTGATAGAAGCATAGCGAGCATGCGAGCAATACTTTCTGTATTGCAAGCGTTTATAGACTACGATTACCACTTTACAAAAGGTCGTTCGTATGAATGTCTACCCCCCGACTTTGTATAATAAAACACATGAGCTTATCTTGGTCTGATTTTAATGTAAAAGTGTTTAATGGTACTGCATTTCTTGTCACTTTAAAATAATATATTCTTATAGACCAATTTAGAGAGGTGAGAACTGGTGATCCAAGATACAGGCCCTAAACCTAGTTTGGACACCAATCTCACACAATCTTAAGTTACGCGAAACCTACTTTTCTGTAAATGTATAATTTAAGAAACAAATTTATTGGAATGTAAGATTGTGTGATGATAATAAAGGATTATTATTATTATTTATTGATATGTCTGATCAGTCGTCTTACAGTATTGGTTTTCCTTTGCCATGCACAATAGAATCGATTTATTTTTATAGTCTAACACGATATCTTACCGCTGGTATAAAACAGTAACAGTGGGAAATTCGCATACAGACCATATCACAATGTGTTGTGTTCCAGCAGACAGTGAGCCTTTATTCGGACTGTGGTTCGAGTCAACCCTGGTGGCTCCAGACGCAGCGGACACGCGGCCTGCCGACGACGCCAGCGACGCGCCCGCACGCCATCCCATCGTGCCGGACAAGTCGGAGCCCTACTCTGTGAGTACTGTACACAAAGCCACAAAGTAAAGTATACCACCTCGTTGTTAATACGAGGGCAATGTCATCGTGTGTTATCGGAAGTCGTCTGACCTAATCGGTGCTATTATAACGTGGAATCAACGTATATATTTTTTTATACCGCTAAGGTGGCAATCAAGCATACGGCCTGCTTGATGTTAGACAGTCACCGTAGCCTATGGACATTTGCAACACCAGGGGTGTCACTCATGCGTTGCCGACCCTCGAAAAACCTTTTCACGCATTTCTTAAAGAACTTCATGCTATAGTCCCTTGGGAAAACCGCGGCTGGGAGCTCATTCCACAGCTTGAGAGTTCTCGGAAGAAAACTTCTCTGGAATCGCATAGTAGCGACCATTGAGGTTCCAGCGTGTGAGGGTGAACTCCCCGCCGGCGGCGAGCGGTGCGGTTATAAAAAGTAGCTGTCGGCATCATTTCGAACAACTTTTCAGAACACAACCCGTTGTACAATCGGTAGAACACACAAAGGGAGGCAAAATCTCTCCTTAAACTTAAGGGTTCAATACCGTGTGTAAGCTTAGGATTGTAGACAATTCTCACAGCTCATCTCTGAATCGAATCACACGGTCCAAGCTGGTATCCATGTGCTCCCGCCCAAAGGTACTGCAGTACTCCTAAGTGCGGTCTGACTTGAGACTTATATTATATAAGTCTTTGCCCCGCACTGAAGTACAGCTTAGCCCTGTTGAGCACACCAAGTTTTTTGGACGCCAGCTTGACCTTTACCTCCAGGTGATTTCGATATTGGAGATCACTGGAGATCTCGACGCCAAGCATCCTAATACTTTTGGTGACGGTAAGAGGTGTGTTCAGGAATTTAGGAACCACAGCAAATGGAGTTTTCTTAGCGGTGAACGCGCAAACTTCTGTCTTCTTGGGGTTGAATTCGACCATGTTAAGCCGCCCCCAGTCCGTCCATTTCAGATACAAGTTTATCGCGGCTTTCCTCCAAATCCAAAAAACAAAACTTTTTCATTGTATTTGTAGTTGTGTGGCAATGGTGCAGAGGCTTAGCGACTTGCTATTAGGTATAAGTCCCGAAATCAATTCTCTCTCAAGTCCCTAGAGGGTTGTTGTGTTCCTGTGTGTGTGTCTGTGTGTGTAATGAGGTTACCAGTAAGCTCCAATGGAGTTCCTGTGTTAGCAGCAGAGGTGGCATCGCGCGCGTGATACTAAATGTATTGCGACCGTTTATAGGCTACTGTAACCGTTTACATCAGGGGGGCCGTATGCCTGTACGCTTCCCGACGCTGTATATATATAAAAAAAAAGAAAATTGAGCGCCGCATGACTCTACCTTTACATACATCACTCACTTCATTTACATTAATTATTTGTTACACAGTACATATCGCTAGCAACGGATGTGTTTACACTCCTGACTGAAGAAATAATCAGCGAAGGTTCAGATCGCCTCGGCCAGTCGACGCTCCAACTACACGACGCACATCAAGCTCTGCTTGCTGCACTCGCCAAGGATCTTGATAGAGAGACAGCGCGCACAGATACAGGTGAGTTTAAAGAGAGTGTATTTATTGCCTACTTTTTAAACTTTTTGCATACTTTTTGAATTTTTGCATATGTCTATAATAAATAGTTTCGAATACATACACAAATGTTTACGCACAATAAACATAATAATTTTTAATTTTAATAAAATTATAATCGCTTTTTTTCTCCACTCCCGATGAATGGATGGTAGAGAATGCATGTCGCCTTTTGAACCAAGTGTATTGTGGTCAATAAAGTATTAAATAAATAAAATAATCCCACTGTTGAAGAGCAGTGATAAGCCAGTAAAGAGCCGGCCTGCTGATCAAATGGTCCCCGGTTCGATTCGAATTTCTGTACATATTTATGTATTATCACTTGCTTGGCGGTGAAGGAAAAACAACGTGAGGAAACCCGCACGTCCAAGAAATGATATTTCGATACGTGTGACCTAAGAAACCTAACCTAAGACGGGTCTGAAACCTAAGAAAGGTTTGTTATTCTCTCTGAGTTGTGTCTGCCAGCAGTCGTTCTATGTAAAAATCAGTATCGTCGCCAAATCGTTAGGCTTAGGTAAAAGACCGCGCCAATCCTAATAACTTAGGAAACGGGATAATGCTAAGAAGAAGACAAGCAAATAATTTACTACAATATCCATCCGTCCACACTAACCTATAATTTTCTACTACTGGATATGGATGTCAACTGACAGTTTTTAGAACATGCTTTCACCACGCTGCTCAAACGCGGAATGGTGGAGGCCAGTATTTTCCGCCGCCTGAAGGACACTAAGTAGCATAATGACAGCCATATCGACAACAGCCGGGACCAATGGCTTAACGTGCATAGGGAAACTGAAATGACTGAAGCAATCCATAATCAGGCTGTGGTTTTCGATTTGATTGAAACACGGATGTAATGAAAAAAAAAAACAGTGAATTTTTATTTACTAGCCCTTTGTTGTTCTGCGTTCTTTCTTCGTCGGACATGAGAAACTTAACCTAGCGTTTTTAGCGATATATCGACGACGTTGAGGTATATATTTTTATTATTATTATTATTATTATATATACTCGTGTAGATAGTGGATGATATACACAATGCAGTGTTGATCCCAACGCTTCCTTATAGTGAGAGCTGGGTATGGCAGAGAGAGCATGAAAGGAGGATAAACGCGGTCGAAATGCGAGCGTAGCGCAAAATTTGTGGCATAACTGTTGTTGACGGTATTCGCAATGATAACGTTAGAAACAGAGTTGGTCTGAAAGAGAGCGTCGATGTTAAAATAAGAAGAGACATGTTCCGTTGGTTCGGACATGTAGAATGAACGCAGGATGAAAGAATGACGAAGCAGACATACAACGGAATAGTGGAAGGATTTAGGAGCCGAGGAAGGCCAAGACTTACCTACCATGATCAAATTAGTTGTGTGAAGAGCAATGCATGTAAAAGAAGCGAGTGAGGTGTGTAAAGATCGGGTCACGTGACGCTCGGTTCTCTGTGCTTGTGTGTTGCCCCGGAAGGGATTTGGCGTGAAGTATTTGAAATATGTTGAGCTTTGGTAAAACGCAATACGAACAATGTGTTTTTGCTTTGTATGATATTTATTTTATTTATATATGTATGAATTTTCTATTACTTTTATTTTCTTTTTGTTATATTTATGTATCTGTTTGCACTGTTGCAATGACTCATGTTATTAGTTCATGATATTTTAGTTAGAGAAGGCACAGATAGTTTCTCTGCCTATATATGTACTACATATTCCTACCAAGCCTAGCCTTTGCACATAATAAACATTTGTAACTGTATATGTTACATATATTTGTGCAATAAAGAGATTACAACGACAACAATAAACTTGATGTGTTCTTTTTATTTCTGTGGTTAAAGAGCCTTACACAATACTTTGATAACAGGCACGATATCAACATGTTTCGGTACAAGACTGGGTGCACTATATGCGGCGTTCAGCTCCGCACTGGTGCGATACCTACACAATTTGACGGGCGCTCCTGCGTTTGCATCATTGCAACCGGCTTTGCATCAACAGTTGGTGTCTGCTGGATCTGAAAGGTCTAATATGGCACCGCTACAGGTGAGCAGCTTTATTTGATATTCAGAATAATTTCAAGTTATAATGTTTAGGAGGGATTAAAATTTGTTTGAACTTCACGCTGCACTCTAGATACAGCATATACAAGCCAATTATTTCTATTCGGGACGTCTTATGTCAATATCAATTATAAAATCGTTCCAATCGTTGGTAGCACAACTACGTTGATGCGCTGTTATAGTCAAAGATTATATACCTATAATTGTAATAGATTAAGGAATATGGTACCTACATATATATAATTATATTCCGATTACGCAAATTCAATGTGTGAGGAAAGTAGATAGGTGTATTTTTGTGAAGACATCAATTTTAAGCCACCTGCAGGTATCGTTATTAAATTCTAGCAAATCGGAGTGTGCCGACTTTAGTAAAAGTTTCAATGAATTGAGATTATTATAGAGAAATTACATATTACCGATTTACGTCTATGTCCATGCAGCCAAAGAGTAATAGTTGCTTCAGGGTCGTAGCCAGCAGTCAAACGTAAAACATATTTTTCGCGTATTTGCATAAGTAATTCGGTAAATCCACAGCAGTGAGAGTTCTTAGCAGTATTTTATTTCTTTGTTTCAACGTCTAATTTCCATAATGTTATGTTTTCCTAGGTCGGTCCCCGAGTAGTGAAACTTCTCGGCGGTATGGTTCTGAGTAAAACAGCTGCTGAACGCGAGAACAGTATATTGGCGATGTGGCACAAAATTGTAAACACATTGCAGGAGTGTGCGCTGCAGACGCAACCTTCGCAAGATCACGATTATGAAGGTAATAAACAACTAAACAATTTTTGTTTAGTTTCAAGTGCTAGTTAATTGACTGGTAAATTATGGCACGTAAATTACGTTTAGCTGGATTAAAGACGGCTTACGTAAAAGTATGACGCTACCCTTTTTAAGTCGGGGATCATTAGATGGGACCTCACAGTTTTATATATTACCACACTCATAATGGAGTATGGCATTTTTTTTGATGTAATGTAATTACAAAACTTCTTCCAAAAAATATATCGTTAAAAGTGGAACTTATATTCTACTTAACATGTTCTGTCATTATGTAGTTAACTGATTTTCCGCGCTGTAACTGTTGGCAACATTTATGCGTGTCATGCCTGACACCTTGCCTATCGTTTATTCTTTTTTTTTTTTACAGATTTGAATGTTGAACATGCACAACTACTAGTGTATTTATTCCACTCATTGACACTTATGCAGAAGAAATCTGTTCTGTTGATGACGTCCAATGCAATCATAAAGGTATATTGAGCAACTTCATTACGATATTTTAATACCCTTTCTTCTTCCTAGTGTTAATATCTCAAAACATTATTTAAATTCCAATAGATAAGATATGTCACTTAAACTCTACTCTAATCAAAGTCAAAATCTTTTTATTCCGTAAAAATGGCAAAACTTGTTTGGAATCGTCACAATTTTTTTCCCTACCGTGCAGTTCATGACTAGGTGAGCACTGATAAAAATACTGGCAAAAAACTCAGGCATCCCTCTTTTGGTATCCGAACAAATTTACATAATTTATTAATTACATTATAATTGGATCGACTCAATCCTAGGCATTTTTATCATTAATATAGTCAGATACTTTATAATATGCCCTGCTACACAATTTGGCTTTAATGGTAGTTTTAAATTTGTTTATTGACAATTCTCTTATATTGCTGGGAAGTTTGTTATAGAACCGTATACATTGCTCCATAAAAGAATTACTTATTTTGTGGAGACGGCTTGGATGTAACACAAGATTATGCTTATATCTAGTATTTATGTTATGAGTATCACTCTTTTTACAAAATGAGTCTATGTTTTTATGGACATACAAAGATTTTCATAGATATATTGTGATGCGACTGTTAGAATATTTATTTCTTTGAATTTTTCTCTAAGGCTCTCCCGGGGACCAAGTTTGTAGATAGCTCTTATGGCTCTCTTTTGCAATAAAAAGATGGTGTTAATGTCCGCGTAGTTACCCCAAAGAAGAATTCCGTATGACATAATACTATGAAAGTAGCTGAAATAAACTATTCTAGCCGTATCAACATCAGTGAGCCGTCTAATAGTTTTCACTGCATAGGCTGCAGAACTTAGTTTTCCTGATAATTTTTCAATTTGTGGGCCCCATTGTAGTCTGGAGTCAATTGTTATACCTGAGAACACAGTTGTCTCCACAGGGGCTAAATTAGTTCCATTAACATGTACATTGGTAGTCACCTGTCTTACATTAGGTGTTGAGAACTTAATTACTTTAGTCTTTTTATCATTTAAAAGCAGATTATTAACATTAAACCAATGCATAACTTTAGAGAGAGCATCGTTAACTTCGTCATAATTACCTAACTGTCTATTAATTTTGAATGTCAAAGAGGTATCATCCGCAAACAATACAATCTCATATTTATCCTTTACATAATAAGGTAAGTCATTTATATATACTAAAAATAAGAATGGACCTAGAATTGACCCCTGTGGGACTCCCATAACTACAGGGGACCCCGAAGATCTTTTACCATTAACATCGACCTTCTGTATCCTATTGCCCAGATAAGAAGACAGAAGTTCGAGAGCCTTGTTCCTGATACCGTAGTGGTGTAATTATTTTAATTTAATTAAATAAAATTTTCTGACAAGAGTGTCATGGTGCACGCAGTCAAACGCTTTAGACAGATCACAGAAAATTCCCAAGGCATCTTGCGAACCTTCCCATGCCGCGAATATACTTTTAAGCAAATGAATCCCTGTGTCTATAGTTGAACAACCTCTCGTAAATCCGAACTGTCTCCTATGAAGCAAATTATGTGTATTGAAATGTCTGAGCAACTGGCTAAGCATTAGTTTTTCAAAAATTTTACTGAGAATGGGCAGTATGGAAACAGGTCGAAAATTCGAAGGGACCGAACTATCACCAGATTTAAATAATGGAATGATTTTACTGTTTCATCAAGTCAGGAAATACACCAGATGCCACACAACAATTGAAAATTGGAGCTAAATGTGGAGCGATTGAAATAATAATAGAAGATATGGTTTTGACAGATAGACCCCACAGATCTTTAGTGTTTTTCATATTTATTGATTTAAAAGCGTTCAAAACATCTTTTGGGCTTACAGCTGAAAATTCAAATATTGTGTCGCATTCTACCACGCTCTGTTTGAGAACCATTTCAGCAGCTATAGAAGAAGACCTAAGATTTCTCGTAGTAATAAGAGGAATGTTAGAAAAATATTTTTCAATCTCAGTCGCAATTTCTACTTCATTTTTGATATCTATATCATTTATCTTTAACTGAAAGTCTCGACTACGTACTTTCGCTCTACCCGTCTCATTATTTATCATATTCCAAACAGATTTAATAATATTTGTTGAACTATTAATTTTATTTCTTAAATATATAGACTTAGCATTGGAACAGGCTCGTTTAAATTTCCATTTCCAATTCCAAATTTCCATTCCGCGTCATACAGTTGACACGAACGGTTGTATATAGTGCTGTCATATCAAGTAGTGTATTATATTATACCCGCAATTATGGTTGTGAAAAAATGTGCAGTCTGTAACAAGAATGTTACCAAAAAATGTCCTGGATTGGAATGCAGTAGGTGCAACAAGGTAGTTCACGCTGAACCAGATTGTGCCAAGCTATCCAACAAGCAATTAAACACCTTGCGTAATGCGAACAATATTGAGTGGAGCTGTGAGAGCTGTCTGCAGAACGTATCCCGTAGGTCATCATATTTTATTCCGGAGGACGATGATGACGATCAATACGATACCAGTACCATAATTAATACTCCAACTGCAATAGACACGCGAAAACTTGTGCAAGACATAAGCCGCGAACTTAAAAAATCCTTTCAAGAGGAGATTGGTCAACTAGGAGCGTCACTGGAATTCTTAAGTGAGCAGATGAATTCTATGGATAAGTACATGAAAACGCAAGACAGCAAAATCAAAGAGCTTGAGCATAAAAACATAGATCTACATAACAAAAACAAAAACCTTGAACTTCGAGTAGCTGTTTTAGAACAAGGCATGCAACAAGCAGAGCAAAAGTCCTTGTCGACATTTGTGGAAATAGCTGGATTACCCGAGACCTCTTCTCAAGACCTAACTCAAATATTATCAATAGTGGCTAACAAACTCGACATGGATGTACGTGATATCCAGTCATCAAGACTCATACCAGGAAATAAGGACAAGCCCGGTCTAGTATTGGCTGAACTGAAGTCGAAAATCGATCAAAAGAGATGGATAACCTCCAGCAGGAACAAACGTCTAAGTGTAGGAATGATTCTTACAAATGCACCACATGAGACGGTCGATAACCAGGTTTTTATTCGTCAAGCTTTAACTAAGCAAATTAAGACTGTTCTATATAATACTAAACTAAAATTACATAACTTGTACCAGTATATTTGGTGTAATGATGGCAAGGTATGTGTCAGAAAAACTAATAATAGTAAAATATACTATATACGATCTCTTCACGACATTGAACAAGTTCCTATATAAATATAATAAAAAAGTATAATTTAACATCTGTTTATTCTAGATCTAACTAGTCTATTAGTAATGGATCCACTAAAAATTAAAGAAATTTATAACTGTAAAACTATTGATTACTTCTTTCAACAACTGCCTTCTAATCACCAAATTAATTTTTCATGTTTACATATCAACATTAGGTCACTCATTAAAAATTTTCCTAAATTATTGCAAATTATTCATCAATGTAATTTCCCGCTCGATATGATTGTTATTACAGAGGCGGGAATATCTAACAATATTGTTCAACTGTTCAACATACCGGGCTATAACATGCATGCGCAACTAAGAGTAGGTAAAAAGGGTGGTGGTATAATAATCTACATAAAACAATATTTCAAATTTACGACAATAACCTATAAAAGTTACACATTCGAAAATATAACAGGTATCTTAAAAACTGATCGTCAAAATATAGTTGTGTGTGCAGTTTATAGGCCGCCTTCGTCAAACAAAACGTTATTTATAAGTGAACTTCGTAGGTATGTCTCCAGCTTCGATATTCAATGTAATGCACTTCTGATTGGAGATATGAACATAGATCTGAAAACGGTATCATCCCACACCGACTCATACTTGGAAACACTGTGCGAGCGCGGCCTAGTGTGTGGAATCACAGACTACACTCGTATTGATACGAAACCTAATTGTGTCACTAGATCATGTATCGACCACATTTTTGCCCGTTTCCCCACACTAGATCCGTTCTCCGCGGTTGTTGATGTTGTACTGGCAGATCACCATGCAATAGTGTTTTCCTGCGTAAGTAACAGCCCGCAAACGCGTCGTTTACAGGAGGCTGCTAAAACCTACTTCGATTATAATGTTTTTCGTGATGAATTGAATAAAATAAAGTGGACACAAACTAATGACATGGATTCTCCTAGCCAAATATATGATTTTATTCAAAATTCTTTAAATAGTGCCCGATGTATTGCAACGAAAAAATATAATTATAAGAGACCCCGTAAAGAATATCGGATTCCTTGGATGGATGATAACATACAAAAATTGTGTAACAAACGGGATAAACTGTTTAGCTTATGGAAACGGAACCCAAAAGACTTAGAACTAAGACTGGAATATAACAAAACTCGTAACAATGTGCACAAGATATTGGAATCAAAAATGAATAATTACTACTTAAATAAAATAAATAAAAATTTTAGTAACCAAAAAAAAGTGTATCAGATTGTTAATCAGATGATGGGTCGTCTCACATTGTCTGTTGATCAAGCTATAACTAAAGCTTTTGAGTCTCAAGGCCTTTCGAATGAAGTTATAGCTAATAATTTTGCGGAAGAATTTGACAGCGCGGTCAAAAAAATTATACCCAACTGTAAGGTTAAACTATTGTATGGAAACTCATATCTGGAACAACTTAACTGTAGTATCCGATTTCAGAAAGTCTCTAGTAAAAAAATTTGCTCGATTATCAAAAGTCTTAATAGTAATAAAGCTCCAGGAATAGATGGGATCAGGGTTTCTGAGATCAAAATGGTTACCGAAGACATATCACTGGCAGTTGCCAATCTCCTGAACTGTAGTGTAAGGACCGAGGATTATCCTCGCCAACTGAAAAAGGGAAATGTGAGGCCTATTTTCAAAAAAAAGGGTAGTCGATGCGATTACAGTAATTATCGCCCAATTACACTTCTGTCAGTTATTGACAAGGTAGTCGAAAAGTGTATATGTGATCAAATTCATAACTTTTACAGGGATCATAATGTCATATATCACAACCAATTTGGTTTCCAACAAGGAAAAGGGACCAGTGATCTTTTATCTAAATTTACCGACCACGTCAACGACAACCTGAACCAGAAAAGAAATATACTACTTCTCTTTATTGATTTTTCTAGAGCTTTCGATACTCTCGATCATAACAATCTAATACAGAAGCTCGATGCCTGCGGCATTCGAGGTCCATTAATGCATTGGTTTAAGAACTACCTCAATGATCGAACATTTGCGGTTAAAATTGCTGATAGCTATAGTAGCATTAAAAAAATCACCCAAGGTACAGCCCAAGGTTCAGTCGCAGGTCCATTGCACTTCTTGACGTATGTCAATGACATGAGCAACTGCCTTAAACATAGCACTTGTTATCAATTTGCCGACGACACTTGCCTCTTGATAAGCGATAGTAATCTGGATAAGGCTTGCGATCTTCTGCAAACCGATTTTATTA
The DNA here is from genome assembly GCA_947507595.1 of Pyralis farinalis. Classification (NCBI taxonomy): domain Eukaryota; kingdom Metazoa; phylum Arthropoda; class Insecta; order Lepidoptera; family Pyralidae; genus Pyralis; species Pyralis farinalis. Next base: position 7,960,715 of record OX382261.1, on the reverse strand, counting down.
ACCTTTGCAAATGGTGTCACGATGCTGGTTTGGTTTTGAACGCAAATAAAACCAAAATATTGCACATTAGATCACCCTACTTAAAATCTCCCATGGCCCCCAAATCTTTAATTGCTCATGAACATAACTGCCTGCACAGGTCATGTTCAGGTATTTGTAACTGTCCCGAAATTGAACAGGTAGATTTTTATACATATCTTGGTCTACGAATTGATAAAAATCTTAACTGGAAGCTTCACATTGACCACGTGTGTAATAAATTGAGACAGTTTCTAGCAATAATTAAAATTCTTAATCGTCGTATACCTTATTCTGTTAAACTTTTATTATACAATTCACTAGCTGAATCTCACATAAAATACGGGCTCAGTAGCTATGGCCGTACCTATATTACTTATTTAAATAATATTTATAGACTTCAGTTAAGAATATTAAAAACAATTATATCGGCAAATACAAAATCGCAATTCCGTGACAACGAATTGGGTATTTTCAAACACTGTAAAATTCTTCCAGTACATACCCAGGTAAAACACAGTTTATTAAAAGAAAATTATTTTAAACATGTTTCTGGCACGAACGCTAATCAGCCTGTATATTACACGCGCTCTGTTGCACAAAACCGGTTGCCGATATCACGAGTCAACAATGTATACGGTGAACGGGTGTCAAGCTGTGTTGTACCGCGAATAATAAACGAACTACCTTTAGATTTAAAAAATAAACTAACTCCACTTAACATTAAATTTAAATTAAAGAAATATTTTTTGGACAGTTTGGCCGGCTTGTCTCTGTAACGCATTGTATTGTGTTGTCGGGTTGTTTACGCTGTTTATGCTGTTTTATATTTTGTCATAATAAACATGTGCCTGATTGTCGATGTGGGTTGGGTGGGATGTTACCTTCGGTTATACCTACTTGTACCTGATTTGTATGGCGGTTATGTATGTTTACGCGCATTCCTGCCGTGTTTAATGGTTAGCAAGTAGACATTAATGTATGTTTGTTGTACCAATAGGATCATATCTATCTTAATGTAATTACTTTTTAAATGTATAATTGGTTGACGTGGATTACTTAGCATTGAAGACAAACCTCAGTGGTTTTATAATGCTAATTATTATGTATCTTTTTGTAAGTCTGTAAATGTGAAATAATTAAAAAAAAAAAAAAAAAAAAAAATATTTTAGCATAATTTTTTACAAGTTCTTGAAAAGTCGGATTGTGATTATTTGTGATTACAGGTCCTTTCTTCATAAAGTTCATACAATTTATTCCGACTTTTGTAAATACTAGGAGTTGCCCAATCACTGAATGTCATACGCTCACTTACAGACAGTTGTTTTGGCGTAAAGATTGCATTAAATTCACTAGTGATTAAGCTAAATAACGAACTGTACAAGTGGTCCGGAGTACCGTGATAGGGCAACAATACAATTTTTTCTGCTATATCAGACTTAAATCTACTAAATGATTCTACTCGTATTTACTATGTAATGCCTATATCAAACGTAACGATAGAAACACAAAAACCACATGCACATCGCACGTGTTCGAGATATTGGCTGTAATTTTTACCTACAGGGTAACTGTATTTTTCATTTGTAAAATATTAAATTTGTTATTTGCCCTCCCCATTTATTATTCAACAAAGATACTAATATTTGTTTTTATGTTTCATATAGGTGGTGGAAACCTTGGCGATAAGTGACAGAAAGCGCGCTATGAATTTGGCGCCTCATCAACTGATGTTGACCACTCGCCTGATGCTCTTACTTGAGTATCTTATGAGGCATCTGTATGACGCGCCGCAGACGCTGTTGCAACAGGTAAATTATTAGATTTCACCTGGGATGGATCTTTAATTCTTTATTTTTTATATATTTTGATCTTTAATTCATCTCTCGAACCGGTTTCATCGATCCTTCATATTGAGTTCAAAACTATTGTTTTTGCTTGACATGATTTGAGCCGGTGTTTGACATGATTATTAGGAAAGTCCGTAAATCATCGTCAGTAATGTTGTTTTGTTTGCTAGTTTTGATTATTACGGAAAATGACAACATACTTAATATGAAAGTAGTTTAATAAGTAGTGGAATGAGCTCCCTGCGGAGGTTTTCCCAAGGGACTACAGTATGGAGTTCTTCAAGAAAGGCGTGAAGAGGTTCTTACAGGGTCGGCAACGCAAGAGTGACACCCCTGGTGTTGCAAATGCCCATAGGCTACGGTAACTGCTTACCATCAGGCAGACCGTACGCTTGTCTGCCACCTTTGTGGTATAAAAAAAAAAGTTTAAAAATTGATCGTGATAAAAAAAAGACATGGTAATTCTGATATTATGTGCAACCTTTTACTTTGGCTTGTCTGGCATTTGGCATATGAACCATTTTTTACATTTCTATTTCACTATTAGTTTAGGAACTATGTGTTTAGATTTATACTAGTAGATTTTAGATGGATACATATGTATGTATATACCTATATATTCACAAAATTTTGAGGTACATGTGCAACCTGTTGAACATTTTGTGTAAGGACACATTTTATTTAATACATTATTTCAGATCGAATGGAATCTCGTGACGGCTCCTGGGCTCGCGCAGCCGTCGTCGGAGTCTGCCACAAATGGAGCGAAGACGACCACTGAGAATGGTCTGCTCAAGTCCCGCATTTACTGTGAAGTGCCCTTCATAGAACAGGCATACCGGCGCCTATCGCAAGACGAGACTTCGATGAGGCCCAAGTTTTATGCATTGACTAATGCTGAAATAAACAATCAGGTAATCGTTAAATAAATTTATATAATGCGTGCGTTTAGGCAAAAATATTACCTTTGTATTTCCAAACGTATCGGCTGAGTTGCATCAGCCGTGGTCACGGGCGGACTGGCGGTGCCCGGCGTCGCCGGCTGCGCTCGGAGGTGTTTTCTTCAATTACCCTCTCGTGGTCTTTGTATTTGTCATAGTCACTACACACGCCAATATTTTTATATAATAATATTTTTACCTAAATTACGCATTAAGTCCCGCATTATATAAATTTATGTAATTACGCAACGCGAAAAATTAAAAAACTTATCAAATCAAATCATTTTATTTGCAGGCAAACACGGTAGTATACATTACATATACAGATCTTATGTAACATTGATCGAGCATGTTGCGCCAACAATTGGCATGCAACAAATAAAATAAAAATGTATTAGTTAAAATTAGTAATTAATGTAATAAAATAAATTAGTCTAAATTGTACACAAATTAACATTATCGAGTAAATTACTATAAATGGGGTTGATATCTTTAAAATATAATTTTTGCGAATTCATTAATGTCATAGATGCTGTTCCTACTAAGTAGCTTATACAATGCCTTCTGGAAGGTATTCATGGGTAGATCCTTCAAATGCTGCGGTAACATGTTAAATAATTTGATAGACATATTGTAACTATTTCTTGCAAAACACGTGGTCTTATGATAGGGTCCAACTTACAGGTAATTGTTTTCAAAATGTCTGTTAGTCTGCTATAGATAATCTAATTGTCTGCACGTGGGAGTACGTGGTCGCGAAAAGCGGCACTTGTTCAAAAAATAATTATGAAATAACTTTTTTGGGGCACTGTAATGATTTTTACGCAATCCTATTTATTACAGACTAGATTTTAAAGGGGTATAATTTTCAGAGTTTTGTACTTATTCAACAGTTCACTATATCTTTCATTAGGCATTCGATTAATTTAAATTTAATATTTATACCAATCTAATAGATTATTTATTATTATGAATATTAGAGTTAAGTTAAGCCAAAGGATGATACGAAAAAGAAAACTCAATTGTTGGTTTACAAAAAATTGCTCAATCGTATATTGATCAAAAACAACTCCTTTCTCCGTAGACTGTAAATGATTTTTGATATTCGCAGGAGAATCCTAAGTTTGATGGTCTAGCGTGCAATTTCGTGCTCGGCACGCCTCATAAACTCAAGTACCCGCTTCTGCTGGACGCGTTGCTCGCTCTGCTGAACTCTGCGTGCGTGTGCGACAACCCCCAGTACCACTCGTCGCCGGCCGCTCTTGCTGCTGCACATTACTGCTTCCAGACTGCTTGGAGGTTTGTACATCAAGAATTAAGTTCTCAATTCGATTGTATGATTTTCGAGTGTATTTTACGCCATATCTTTCGCCAATTGCGAACCGATTTTGAATTATCATTATTATTGCGAAGCGCCAAATAATTTTTATTGATTTATTGTATGCATAAACATAATTTAGTTGAATTATAAAGACGAACACAAATGTGAGTGTGCGAAATTGTTACTCGTGTGTGACAGCTTTTTACTTTAATGTTTGAATTTCATAGTTTTCCATTAATTTTGACATTTGTCCAAATATTTTTTTCATAAAATCTTTTACATAATTTTGTTTTGATGAAAATTGCAATATTGCTCGAAGTATACCAGTGTTGAATATAATTTACAAGGACCATTACAATACTTGAGACAAAACAAACCTCTAAACAAGTTGTTACTTGACTATAAAATTATTATTCGCGCGATGCCTCTTCTGCTTACTGGTGATCTCACTTAGACCCAGGAACACAATAATCCTCCAGGGAGTTTCCTGTGAGATGGAGGTACTTCCACCAGCTCGGTCGGGCTACTATCTCCCTTAAAAACATCCCAGCTCAGACTAACAGACATGCTTATGCACACAAATACTTGTCCAGTAAGAGAATCGTACTCCTAAGTTTTGGTGTTGAAAGTAGCATTGTTAGTCACTCCACCACTTGGCTCATCGTGTATCCTTCCTCATATGATGACTGATGATGGGTGTAATGCAGGCTAGTGATCAGCATGCCACCGGCTACACCACACATGGACAAGCTGCAGGCAGGCACGAGTGCGGAGCTGAGCTCGCCGCTGCCGCTGCACGCGGTCGTGTGGGCACCGCGCGCCGACAACAAGAAGGTCTTCAATCCCTGGCTCAAGGACGCACTGGTTAAGCAGGGAATGTACACGCAGGTGAGCGGGCAGTAGGGATGTAATGGGAAAACGAAGCACAGATGTGAGCGCATCCATGCTTGATAAAAATACCCACAGCTCATTTTTTTTTTGTTATACAACGTCGGGAGGCTTACGAGCATACGGTCCACATGATGTAAAGCGCTTACCGTAGCCTATGAACGCTGATAATACATTAAGTATCACTCGCGCGATGACACCTCTGCTGCTAATACAGCAACTCCTTTGGAGCTTTCTGGTCACCTCGCACACAGGCACACAATAGCCAGGGCAATTGAACCCACGAGTGTTGGTGTCAAAGTCGCGTTATTAATCGCGGTGCCACCGAGCCGTAAGGCAAGCACGAACGTATTATAAACTCGTATCGTAATCGTGTCGAGTCCTCGATAGTATAGTGGTTAAAGTATGAAATTGCCGATTTGTGCTGAAAAATTAAAACTCGTTTTTCTCTAATATGTAACATATTTATTTAATCAAAATATTTACCCTTATTATCTATACCTATACATTGCTGTCATCTAATCAAGAGTTTATTTATGCCTTTGCGATAGAACTCTGGGGATCTAGATTAACTGTGTGAAAGCATTTTGTACTGTTTCCTGGGAAGAAAATATATTGCCACGTAGAAATTGACCAAATCAAAAAAAATGTTGGTCAGTTGGAGCAAGGTCTGGCGAGTACGGAGGATGACGTATGGTTTCTAACTACAGCTCCTGTAGAGTTACAACGGTTTCTCGTGCAGTGTAAGGTCTTGCGTTATCATGGAGCAATAATGGTGAAGATCGATTCACGAGTCGGGGCTATTTCACTGCCAGTTTCGCCATCATTGTTCGGAGTTCTGCACAGTAAACATCTGATGTTATTGTTTGACCAGACCAGAGAAAGCTATAGAGAATAACGCTATGAAGATACCACCACTACGTTACCATTACCTTTTTATTGGTAAGCTTTGCTTTAGGGCACTGTTGCGGCGTTTGACCTGGGGCGAGTCATTCATCATCAGTCCACTTTTCGTTCCATGTCACAATTCGATCCAATATTCCTTCATTTCTGTACCGATTCAACAAGGCAACACAAGTTTCAACACGCGTTTTTTCCTGCAGATCAGTCAAATTATGAGGCACCCATTTTACATATTTTTATCTTATTGATTTGATGCAAACTAGTCAATATTGTTGGTAAGGTAAAGTTAAACCATCCTGCAAATTCCTAAGTAGTTTGACTCGGATCGGCTTCCACCATCTTCAATTCAGCGTTATTCACTTGTGTGGACGGTCTTCCACGTGGCTCGTTCTTCAAGTCGAAGTTTCCATTACGAAAGCGTTTAAACCAAAAACGCACGGTGCGTTCATTAGCAGTCTTCTGCTAATGAAGCTTCAGCTTGCTTCAGCAAGATAATAAAATAACACAATAAACAACGTACAATCCTATCAACTTAACTTGTTTCCTGGCTCGAATTACAGTTCTGTTAAGTATGGTCAGCAGGTCAGTTCTTGGTGGCGCTGTTGCTTGTTTAGCCTCTTTTTTGATTCTTATCAATGTCGTTTTGAATATCCCAGTTGCAGCACATGCTCTTTTAATTACTTGGTCCACGGAAATAATAATTTTTTTGTTTACTATATATATATATATATATTATGTGTGTATATATATATATAATTATTTTTTGTTTTCTCATGTTCACTTGTTACTCGTACCCTAGTTGGACAGGAATAGTTAGTTTACTTAATTCCTTTTCCCGTTCAAAAAATGCCAAGTCTTTTAATTTTAGCTCGAGCTATATGCTGTGAATAAATTCTACCCATGTAAATAATAATAAAATCCAAACGTAACAAAAACAAAAAAACTTTAACAACAAAAATTATAAAGATCAAAAGAAAAACTCGAAAATGAACAAAAATGACGCGCACGCGTGTATCACTAACAAGCATGCTAATGCTACTGGCGGGATGAGGCATGGAGAACGGGAGAGGGGTCGTGTTTCGAGCCAGGTACCGAGTTAAGTTGACCGAGTTGTTCGTCAAATACTATTTTTTCACCAAAACGCAAGTTGTTTCATCAACAATTTTTACGTGAATAAATATTCGTAAGTTTCGATAGTCAGCCTTCGAGATTTTTGTGATACCCTACGTCGAGACCAAGTTCGTACTCCCAATTTTAATACAAGTATAACAAGCTACGTGCACGTTACGATACATAATCGATACGAAATTACTTGTGCTTCAAAATTTTGTTACTTTTACGTCCGTTAAATTGTATACGATGACGATACGAATACTTTTACTACAGTTGGTCTGAAAGAGAATGTTAAAATAAGAAAAGGCTTGCCGAGGAAGGCGAAGTTCCCCTACCACGACTAAATTGGTCGAGTTTTATTCAAATGTATGATACTTCAAATTTATTTCTTAAATTACTTCCACATTTTCCTTTAACTATCCTGACTTCTAATGTATGACTCTATAGGTCCTCAACTTTTATTGTTATTCTAAATAATTGCTTTTTTTCAGTATGCGGAAAACCTTCTAGCTGGCGTCAGCACATCGTGCGACAACATTAAATACACGGCATGGCTTGCGTCCGAAACTATCAAACATTTGAAACAGAATATTACCGGTAAATATGAGCAATTATTAATACTGTTAGTATTATTACTGTTAATGACGCGATTTTAGCTAGAATTTTTAGGATAATCAAACAGACGTTTTCTGTTTAATTTTCTTAAAACATCTAGATAAATTCGTATTGTTGCATTGACTGATATACGAGATTGAAGCCAAATACCTATATGGGAAATAGTATGTTGTCTGATTAAAAACTCTAATAAGTCAGATCAACAGGGGGCTCATGAGGAAATTACTGCAATATAAGTGGCGGAGGCAACACGCTAGTGCTCCTTAGAAAAACACTCCTTGTGTAGCAACTGTCTTAGCCTACGATAACTGCTTAATATGCACATTAAGTCACAATGTAATTTAAGTCGATGTGAGTTGTTGCTTAGTACAAAGATAGGTAAAAATCCTTTATTAGCCATTGAGCCCCGCGGGCACTTAGACACGTCTTACAGTTTTTTGGTTATAAAATCTTATCGTATCTCATTCGTTTCTTATAGTTTTAGTTTTTCTTTTTTAATCTACCACACAGAATGCCTTTTAATTGGATGTTTTTTTTTTATAGCGAGCGGTTTACCATCGCTCTTAGACGTGGTCTCCTGTGATTCTGCCTTGGTGAGGTTGAAGGTGTGTTTAGCAGACACAACGTCTGCTACCGAAGCTCATCAGTTCATGCCAGATCTGCTCGACTTACTGGAGACTATACTTGATTGCTGCCGGTATGTTGAACCTCTTAATTTTTAACTAGTGTCAATGGCCAGCGACTTCTTTCGAGACTAATATATAATCATGTCCATAACCCAACACTACTCCATACATTGAGAGTTGTGGATATGGGTACCGTGAATGTGGATAAAAGTAAGATATATTTATTTTAATAAAAGACGTTAAGTTTGCTGGCCGCGTTCGCAATGATAATCTAAGAATGAGAGTTCTGAAAGAATGTGTCGGAATGCAATGCGCAAGCGACATTAGTATTACAAGCATTTAGATGGTTCTAGTCATTGTTGACGAAAATGTTCGCATTAATTGCAAAAAAAAATGCAGGTAATTGCTAATTATTGGTTCCACTCATTTGATTCCAAACCTAGACCGAGAAGTAGATATGAAATTTGTTTACGGGTCATAATGAAATGGTGATAAATGATAGAAGATATACCACAATTTATATGTTATTGAAAGTATCTAGACAGTAGATACAAAGTTAGCGAGATAGCAGAACTTGTTACCGTCTAAATCGAAATCAAAAGAACGAGAGAAAATGTAGGAAGTTTTCTCACTCAGTATTTTATTGAATATTTCCTGTTGTTGTGTTGTACGATTATTCGTATAATGTCATTTTCCTACAGTACCCACACTAAAGTGATACGTATTTTTGGTGCGCAGCCAACACGAATGTTCTAGAACTATTAATTTTCATATACAGAACGTGATATTGGAATGATATATGATAGTAATAAATAAATGATGATTCCTGACGCTGCAATAATATATTATTATTACTGAGCAATAAATTTTATGTATATGTATGTATATCTTCACGCCAGGTTCCTTGCGGGGTAGGCAGAGGGGACCGAGCGCCATAAGACGCGGTCCTTACATATTTCAAAAATAAATAAATTTAATAATACATTGTAATATAGAAATATAAAAAAATCAAGTTTAATGAATATACGATTGCTAATATATAATATAATTATGGCAGGCTGAGCGCGGGCATGGAACTTGAATCACTAATGGAGGCATCAAACAACCCTTCGGAAGCAGCCGTGTGTCGCGCGCGACTCCAAGTATGCGGCACGGGTGTTTCGGCGCCGGCGGGAAGTGGAGGCACTGCGGCCGCGACTGGTGCTCCGCCTACGGGCGGGCCACCCGCATTAGCTGCCTGGCTGCGGGCACATCTACCGCCTGCTGCAGCTGCAGCGCTCGATAGACTTGCGTCTCCGCCGCCGCTTGCTTGCATCAACTTGGTAAGTTCGGCTTCCTAGCGTTATCCCGTTTCTTAATTTATTAGTATTATTCAGGTCCGCTATCTAAGCCTAAGGATTTGGCGAAGATAGATATTGATTTTTTCAGGACACGACTGCCGTCAGACCTCCACCATTCAGGAGGAAAACCAGACCTTTCTTAGGTTAGGTCATACGTCTTTGTAAATATATTTTCTGGAACGTGCGGGTTTCCTCGCGATGTTTTCCTTCACTTGGCGGTGATAATTACAAATGTGTACATAAATTCGAAAACTCGAATTTAGTGGTACTTGCCCACACCCAGATTCGAACTGGTGACTAGTCGGTCATAGCCAGTTCTTTATCCACTGGGCTATCACTGGTTCTTTCATCGCATCAATTTTGTATGTTGTTAATGACATTTTCGTTAATTGTTTTGCGTTCCCGGTGGAATATCCCCATTATTTGGCTGCGGTGATATCTACCACCTGAATGACGCTGAACTAAATAACTTCAAAGTAAAAAGGAAGAAGAAGTACCTCCACCTCACTGAAAACCGCTGTCAAATAACAACACCCTGGAAGGTTGTTGTGTTCCTGCGTATGAGTAATGTCACCAGTAAACTCCTAAGGTGTTGACGTGTTAGTAACTAACACAGCTACTCCTTAGGAGCAGCAGAGGCGACATCGTGCGAATGATACAGCAAGCGTTTATAAGCTACGCTATCTGTGGTATTTTAGATAATACCTAATATTTTTTATATAGAGCGGCTTTTGTGGCTAGAGATGTTTGACTTAATAATGAAAATTAATAACATGCATATTATTATTTAATCATAAATTGTAGTTAAATTCGTCTATTTCCAACTTTATACTATTTACTTCAGTAGAAAATTGGCAGTACATCTACCCGTTTTAGCATTCTTAAGCGTATATATTTTTTTATACTTATTCTTTAACTTTATAGGCATTCTACGCATCAGACATCATACCGTCAGAGAGCGCTGTGCTGAACCTCGTGACTTCCCACTGCGAACTCATCAGCGCCAACTCCAAATACTCCATTGGGCCATCCCTGATGATGCTCGCGTACTCTGCCGCTAAACTGCTCGATGTCGGAGCTATTAAATTAGCTGATAACCCCGATCTTACGAAGAAGACATTAGACCTTATCGTACCGGCGCTGGTAAGAATTGTTTTTAATTGTTTCTGGACAGTTAATCCATGTCATTGTGTAGACTACCCTTTGTCTATGGACATTGAGTGTAGTGGGATTCGTAAAGTTTCCTTGAAATGTCTCAGTGTGTCCACGTAATTCAGTTCTCTTGCTAACTAAAATATTATGTTGATACTGTTGATTGTAGGCGCTTGGTGGAATTTTGAAGACATCTCGTTCCACTTCAGAAACTTCACACACATTTGTGATGTGGAATCTGTACAAGTGCAAGTATTAACATTAACGAGATAAAATATTCTGGGTGATTAAGATTTAGGTCTATGTGAAATTTTACATCAGGTGGACAAATCCAATTATAATATAGTCTGAATTAGGTTTTTTATCATATTAATTCAGACAACTCCCTCTTATCTCACATTGGCGTCCACGATCGGGGCGGTCGTTGATACGATAGAATAAAATACAATGCTTACAAGTTAAAGGTCACATCATACGTAACGTGTTTTTTCCCGGACGGAGCGGGGACGGAACGGAACGTGAGTTTTTGTAATATCGTTTCATACAAAATGTAAGTGAAAGAGCATACGCGACGGAGGCACGGACGGAGCGGGAACGTGTCTCGCCCGGGGCGGGAAAAATATCGTCGGCGACGATGTTTAGCACATCCCGCCCCGCGCGGCCACGTTCCGTCCGGGATTCCGGTGCGTATGCACGTTCGCTCCGAAGAGTAAAGTAGTGAGTGGTGTAGGTAAGCAAACAAAAATGGAAGATGAAAAATTGATCGAATATGTAAGGCCATATCCAGCTTCATACGATTTTACACACTAAATATCTAGACACGAAGTTTAAAAACTATCTGTGGCGTATTAAAGCCAATTCTTCAAATGAAAAATCCATGTTCCCATGTGCACACCACTAGCACGTTAGTTCCGAGTTTACTGTCACGTTGCGTATGCATTAAAGTATTTACTAACCATGTGCCGTCACGTCGCCGCCCCGTCCCCGTTCGTTCCGTCCGGGAAAAAAACACGTTACGTATGCAGTGACCTTAAGTCTGAGCTATTGGTGAATATCCTAAAAAATTTTGTGACGAAAATCGAACCACTTTTTTCAAGTGGACTAAATTTTTCTGATTATGATAGAACACTTGTATTGTACAAGCCTACTGGCGACTTACGTACGTTGTACATTATCTTGCCTGCACAAAATAGCAGTTATATTTAGTTATAATTAAACGCAAACATGGAGTATAGTGAGAAGTTTTATGGTATAATAGTATGTACGTGCGAGTCTATTAATACACGAAATTTATACAATATCGATCGTAGCTCGTCTATGGATAGATTAGACATCGGATGGCACCTCATGCCACCCGCATCTCAACAGTGAGGAAGGCTTAATGTGATATCACATAATGTAAAATATATTATCAGTGTCAACAATTTCCGTAGAGTAATTATCAGATAATACAATGGTGATAGAACGTCTAAAATGGACATAGACTATAAAATTGTGGATTGTTCAAGACAATAGATACGTTGCTACAGCACAACAATGCCATGTGTATTTTTATGTTATAACAACTCACAGCGAGCCTTCGAGAAAATGCTTGTTGATTACTTGTGTGCAGTGTCGGCATATTTAGAAGGTTTCTCAGCAGTTATCTTGAGATACGGCTATCGGAATCGATCACACAGCTTGCGTAATTTTTAATCTGCTATGCCTTTTTAGCCCTATTTATTGTACACACACATTACATTGCGGTTGAACAGTATACCATTGTTTGAAGGGTGACCCGTATCTCAGTTGTGAGATGAGTATGGGTCGAATTAGGAGATACAATGGATGGAATTCCTACTGCTGCTGTCCATTTGCATTACTAATCGATTACTAACAATGTACAATTTTTAACGGGATTCGTATGACCAAAAAATAGATGACAGTTCACATTTATAGGTTACTAGTAGTGATAAGATAAATTACATTGCAAAGGGGGAAAGTCAAATTTGAGAGCGATGAGATGAGAGAGAGATATATTCCATGGTCGAAGTCATAGTATTTTTTTTTTGTATACAACATCGGAAGGCCTACAAGCATATGGCCCACCTGATGTAAAGCTTTTACCATAGCCTATGAACGCTTGTAATACATTAAGTATCACTCGCGCGATTCCTCCTCTGCTGCTAACACAGCAACTACTTAGGAGCTTACTGGTAACCTCACTAACATACAGGAACACAATAACCCCTAGGGAATTGTTATTTGGCTGCGGTTTTCTGTGAGGTGGAGGTACTTCCCCAGACGGAATGCTTTGATGCGCCCTACCTCTCTTAAAATTACCCTCCACTATTAACACTAGTTTTCCGAAGACAATAGAAACGACAATTATTCGCCTTCCTTATTTACGATTACTTTTTGTGTGATTCTTAGTCAAGCCTAAGTGATTTAACTTTTTTGTATTTAGTGTGTTATGTATGCGATATTTTTTTTTAACAGACCGACGGTCGACTGGAGTTTATGTCGGAGCCACTGACCGCTACACTCAACACACTGGTGCCTCAACCACAGAAGTCGGAGCAGTTGATACATGAACATATTCTAAAAACCACCTACGTGGTGCTGGTTGATCATCTGCAACCTTCAACCGAGAAGACGCTGAGGCATATGGTAAGTTATCACTTGAAAACTAGTGAAGTAAGTAAGGTACGCCATGTTTTGCGTACCTATTTACACGATTTTCCATTTTTATACTACTTGCTCAGTTAAGTAAATATACTACCCGGCAGATGTACAGCATTTACCGTACTAATGAACGAGTGCAAATACAAAAAGTTTAGCTGATAACTCATCTAACCAGCTTTGTTGTAAGCCACTCGCTTTCATGAACACGATAATACACATCCAGGCAAATAACTACTACCCTTCAGGTTAACTATCTTTGGCGTGTGATCTTCTGTAATACCAGTAGATCAAATGCAAAAGATATTTTCTAATCCGCCTGGTTGTTCCAGGGATTAGCGCGTTCAAACAAACTATTCCGCTATGTATATTAGTATCGTTACATACATGAAATGTGTAAGTACATGAGTCGGGCTTTGAGTACATGAGTCGGGCGGCAGATGAAGCGCAGGAGCGGTACCCTACTGCAGAGATGGTATGTTTGGGGGACTTTAACTCTCACCACGACTCCTGGTTGGGATCCTCCACAACTAACCATGCAGGAAGGACTGCCCACGCGTTCGCTCTTTCGCACAGCCTGACGCAACTGGTGCACCAACCCACCAGAATACCTGATGTTGCTGGTCAGGAGCCCTCTCTGCTAGATCTACTGCTGACCACCCACCCTGCTGGCTACCGGGTTGAGGTCGGGGCGCCCCTGGGCACATCTGACCACTGCCTAGTATCCAGCACAGTGCCAAGCGCGATTCCGCCACAACCCACAGAGGTTAGGCGTCGTGTCTGGCACTACTCGTCAGCAGATTGGGACGGTATGCGCGACTACTTTGCTTCCGTCCCATGGGGGCAGCGCTGTTTCAGTGAGAAGAATCTAACGGCGAGTGCTGCGGCCATTGTTGATGAGATCGGCGTTGGCATGGAATACTACATTCCCCACTCCGATGTCGTCATCAAAAGCCGGAGACGCCCTTGGTTTAATCGCGAATGCGCTGAAGCTGTTAGTAACAAACAGGCGGCGTATCGCGCTTGGATCAGGGGTCGCGCCCTTAAAGATCCGAATACTGACTCACTGAAATCAGCCTACAACACTGCCACCAAGATCTGCAAGAGAGCATACATAAGAGCGGACGCCCAGCGCGTTACACGTGTCGGCACGGAACTAGTGGCGCACCCTACTGGATCGCGTAGCTACTGGCGACTGGCCAAAGCCGTGCAGGCCAACTTCTACCAGCCCTCGCTGCCACCGCTGCGATGCCCTGATGGCTCACTGGCTCATCAGCCGCAGGAGAAAGCCGATCTTATGGCCAGCCTCTTTGCGGCTAACTCCCGGATCGATGACTGTAGCACGCAACCACCAACAATACCCTCCAGTGGATCCGTTATGCCTGATATCCACATCAGGCAGCGCGATGTGCGTTTTGAACTACAGTCACTCGATGTCCGAAAAGCCATGGGTCCTGACGGTATCCCAGCGATTGTTCTTAAAAAATGTGCAGCGGAGTTGTCTCCGGTGCTGACGCTCCTCTTCCGCCTCTCGTACTCGACCGGTTCTGTTCCGGATGTTTGGAGAGAGGCCAATGTGCAGCCGGTCCCCAAAAAGGGAGACCGTTCTGACCCATCGAATTACCGCCCCATTGCCGTAACTTCAGTGTTGTGCAAAGTCATGGAACGGATCCTTAACAATCAATTGATCCGTTACCTAGAAGATCACTCCATAATCAATGATCGTCAGTATGGTTTTAGACCGAAACGATCAACGGGTGATCTTCTAGCGTATGTGACGCACCTCTGGGGGGAGGCAATCGATAAATATGGCGAATCCATGGCAGTCAGCCTAGATATCGCCAAGGCGTTCGATCGGGTCTGGCACAAAGCACTTCTCTCCAAACTTCCGGCATACGGTCTGCCCCTCCAGCTATGTAATTGGATTGCTGGCTTCCTGCATGAGCGTAGAATCCGCGTCCTTGCAGATGGATGCGCTTCGCGGTTCATGTCAGTGAATGCCGGTGTCCCACAGGGCTCCGTTCTATCGCCCACCCTCTTTCTTCTGCATATCAATGACATGCTGCCACTTGGTAATATTCATTGCTATGCAGATGACAGTACGGTCCATGGGCGATATTTCGGTCGGCCTGGTGCTGGTCGGACAGAAATCGGTGAGAGGCGTGAGAGTCTTGTCGTTGAACTGAATCGGGTTTTGGATCTCATTAGTAAATGGGGTTCCAATAACCTGGTTGAGTTTAATGCCGAGAAAACTCAGGTTTGCGCGTTTACAACAAAAATGTCCCCCTTCCTTCCCACTCACAGTCTTCAGGGTGCTTCCCTCAGTATGCGTGATAGCCTGAATATGCTGGGTATGGGTATTCGTTGCGACCTTAACCAGCGTTATTACATCGAGAGCCTCATCTCAACAGCCTCAAGAAAGCTCGGAGTCCTGAACAGGGTGCGCCGGTTCTTCACGCCGGACCAACTTTGTCTGCTTTATAAGACACAAGTTCGGGCCTGCGTGGAGTATTGCTCGCATCTCTGGGACGGCTCCGCACAGTATCTTCTTGAGGCTCTCGATAGGTTGCAGCGACGGGCTATCCGCATAATTGACGACGAAGAGGTCACCAAAAACCTAGAACCTCTTCAACTCCGTAGGGACATAGGCTCTCTAAGCGTATTTTACCGCCTTTACCATGGCGAGTGCTCTGAAGAACTGTTTTCCCTTATCCCACCCTCACCCTTCCGTCATAGAACCACACGTGCGGGCTTGCGATGTCATAGTTCCACGGTTGAGGAGATCTCTTCGCGTACCAAAAAGTTCGGCAACTCCTATCTTTGTCGTACCATTAAAAAGTGGAACGCCTTGCCTGCACATGTGTTCCCTCCTTCCTACAATATGGGATCCTTCAAACGAAGCGTGAAGAAGCATTTTGCGGGTCAGCATGGCAGCGTCAACTGACAGGATACGGGATGTAGTATATTGTCAGTTGCAGTTGCGATTTGGGCTCCTCTTTCGCTTACCATCAGGCAAAGAGGGTCCACTATGCTGAACTACTATAAAAAAAAAAAAAAACAAAAAAAAAAGTGTATCCTAAGATTTAAACATTTGCCTTTTCCTTTTTGTAGGTGAAGTACTGGGAGAAGATCTTGGACCGTCAGCCCGGCAGATTAGCGTATGAATCTGTATTCACAGACAATTCCGAATATTCACTTGGCAAGATATTGCTGTCGGCGCCGAATGCACGCAATCCGTATACCGAACGGGTGATCAAGTGCGTACAAATTTTCATACACTTTTATTTATTTATTAAACCTAATTACAAAACACTACGACTATGTCGGTGGCGCAGTGGTTAGTAACCTACGCTCGTGGGTATGTGTCCCACACAGGACAAACATTTGTGCATAAACACGGCTGTTTGTATTGATCTGGAAGATTTTTAAAAGAGGTAGAGGTAGCCCGTTGGGAAAGTTCTCCACCACACAGAAAACCGCAAACAAATAACAACTTCCTGGAGAGTTGTGAAGCTACCAGAAACCTCTTAAAGATTTACTGTATTAGCAGCAGCAGCAGAGGTGGCATTCTCTACTGGTCAAACATAGCGTGATGTAGATAATAGGATATTGCCAGTGCGCAAGGGAACATATATTTAAAATAGGATAAACCATCCAATTATAATTTTTACGAGCTCGGTGTCGCAGTGGCGAAACGCGCTGTTACGTTAATTTGACACCAACGTTCATGGGTTCGATTCCCACACAGGACAAACATTTGTGTGTATGAACATGTCTGTTTGCCTCGGTCTGGGTGTTTTTAAGAGAGGTAGGGAGCAACAAAGTAGCACGTCTGGGGAAGTACCTCCACCTCACATAAAACCGTAGCTAAACAACTCCCTAGCCTAGAGGGTTGTTGTGTTCTTGCGTGTGAGTGAAGTTACCAGTAAGTCCCTAAGGGGTTGGTGTATCAGCAGCAGCGGTGTCAATGCGCGAGTGATACTTAATGTACAAGCATTCATAGGCTATGGTAACCGCTTTACATCAGGTGGGCCGTATGCCTCCCCAAGCTGTATAAAAAAAAATTGGTACTTTAAGAAGCCATCTTCAAATAATTGGAAATATTTATTGTCAAATTGAATCTAATAACATTGAAATTACATAAAATTAATGTACGTAAGTCTCTCAAACTTTTATCTCTACATTAATGTATCCACATGCACAAACCCAACTATTGGCACATTTTATCCACAGTATTGAAAGTGTATTATGTATTTGTCTATGAATGTAAGGATGCCAATAATTGGGTGGGTGTCAACGTTTAGACGGATTACGGTATAGTACAAGAAAATTAGAATGCAATAGATTAAATATGGAACACATATGCATAAATGAAACATAAGGTAAACTTTATACACATGCTTTTCTACGGAGGGTAGTCACGGTGTCTTTATAATCCTTGGTTTTATGATTCCAGACTTTTCACCAAAATATTCACGGGCTGCGAGAGCACAGAGTTGGGCAGTGCTCTTTGCATCTCCATATGCAAATTCGTTGGCGTGGCCGATCAACAGAAACTGGCTAGTCTTTTGGCACATATCTGTTTAGGATCGCCAGGTAAGATTTAAAAAGAGGTAGGGCACATCACACATATGGCATGAGAGTTCGATGTCGTCATTGCGCTTGTCATTCTAACCGGATCCGCAGGTTAAGCAACGTCAACGCAGCCTGTCTATGGATGGGTTTACTTAACTCGAGCTCCGTGCTTTGGAGGGCACGTTAAGTCGTCGGTCCCGGTTGTTGCCGATAGATGACAGTCATTAAGCTAAGTCAGTAGCCATCGGGCGGCTTGAAAACACTGGTCACTGCCAATCCGCAGTTGTGCAGCGTGGTGGAGTATGCTCTAAACCCCTCCGGTTGAAGAGAGACCCGTATTCCTGCAGTTTAGAGCACATCATAGCAACATGACTGGAACAATAAGTACCTTTACCTCATAGAAAACCGCACCCAAATAAAACCTCTCTGATGGTTGTTGTGTTCCTGCGAATGAGTGAGGTTATCAGTTCGCTTCTAACGAGGTACTGAATTAGCAGCAGGCTTCTTGTATCGCAAGCTTCAGAGATAGCGTAACCACTTTATATCAGATACACCTGAGAAGTGTCTTGAATATGACCGACGGCTCCATACCCACTTTGTGCAAGGCAATCACTGCAATCCTATTTTCTTCAACACCCCATTCCATATTGTGATTTGATAATAAACACGAAAAAATATGTAAAACAGGGGGGAAATCGAAAGAAGTTTTTAAGATAATAAACGCGTTCGAAATTCAAAATAATTACTGTTGAAAAAAAAAAAAGTTTGTATGTAACAATATTTATAGCCAGATTATATCTTCACGCCAGGCCCCTTACGGTGTAGGCAGAGAGAACCAAGCGCCATAAGACGCGGTTCTTACACACTTCACCCGCTTCTTTGATATTCATAGCTCTTTTTATGCAAGTGCAAGCTGTCACCTTCTGATAAAACATGACTAATTTGACATAGTTGGCTAGTCTTGGCCATCCTCGGCTCCTACATCCTTCCACTTTCGCATTGTATATTTGTTCCTAAACTATAATAATGTCTTTATGTAACAGTGAGGCGACAGTCGACATGTTAAATTATATCTGCAATACTTAAATTTAAGCTATGAATTAGCTTATCACATTTTGTATATGAAGGCATTTAAATATTTACTAATCTTTGCTATTTTGCTTAGCATCTTCAAACGGAGCGTCCGGCACGGCAAACGGTACGCCCACAGAGACAGAACTACCGACTCCCACCTCTTCTGCACCGGAAGCCGGCGGTAACCCGGCATCTCTCGCGTTGAGGAATGCTCTACGCAGCGTGTTTAGAACAGAAAGCGACCCCACGCAACGCAACGAAGCAACACCGCAACGCAACGACTCAGACTTACCCGTGTTTGATGCACCGTGAGTTTATTTTTTTTAGGCATTTATACAATATATGTGATCCTTGTTTCTTCTTTGTTTAGTTTCAATTTTGTTCTTTACATTGGTATCTCAGTGGCAAATCTAACCAGCTCTAAATCAGCGAGCACTCACTTCTATAACATTCAATGCACAGACAGAGCTACGAATGTTATAGAAACGAGTGAGATCTATGAAAGGATTTCTCCTATTGCTATTTGTTCGCAAGATATTATGTAACTTAAAATTGCTGCCCTCAAGAAATCACACCTGGCAAAGTTTAAAATTATTTAGATATTTGTACTTGAATTGGTTCATTTAATTGTAAATGTTTCTTTCTCTAACAGTTCTCCAGCACCAAGAGCACAGTCGGAAACTGTTCAGCAATCTGGAAACTCAGGTAGAAATTTTGCATAAAACTAAATAATTAAAATAAACATCAGTAGAACAACCCCTATTACAAATAGTTACTATAAGTAATTAATACTGCAGCCACTCATTGGCGGTAGAAGAACAAAGTTGTAATATTGAAGCACATGCACACGCACATGTATGTATATCAGTCATGGATAAACAGGGTAAAAGCATAAGCCTTTTTTATTTTTTCTAAGATTTTAATCAAACATACGGCCTGATTGCCTTAAGCATTTAGTAGCCTTATACGCTTGTAGGAATCCAATCCAATCTATATAAACTTAACCACGCCTTTTTTAAGGATCTTATGCTGGAGTCCCTTGACGCCTTGATTCCCGTTATATACTTGGCGCCGTAATGCGCATGGCGGAATTCAGCCACGCGGCCCTCAACGGGTTAAGAAAACATGGGCATTGCGTTCATTCTCCAACTATCACTTAGGTGTTCGCGGAAGTAAA
Source organism: Pyralis farinalis (assembly GCA_947507595.1). NCBI lineage: Eukaryota > Metazoa > Arthropoda > Insecta > Lepidoptera > Pyralidae > Pyralis > Pyralis farinalis. The sequence goes on along the minus strand of OX382261.1, from coordinate 7,940,461 downwards.
TCTCTGCAACTGCACAGTACGCGACCATTATGTTTGCAATGTGTGATGATAAATTATATGTCGATGGCGTTATAGAAGGAAGCTTAGGTATTGTATTAAGCAATTCCTCTGAACATAGATTGTACAATCGGTAGGTCACACAAAGACAGACGGATTTAGATCGTCAACAGTTCTCACAGTTCATCTTTGAACCGAGCCACAAGGGCCAAGCTGACACCCAGGTGCTCATGTATCAGATTCTCTATCAAGAAGCACGCCTCCATGAATTTAATCAAAATCAAGTTGTCGAAACGATCTAATAAAACTGCTAATTATATGTGGTTGCAGCAGTTTTCTTGTTGTATTAATTGCTCCCTATGTGCCAAAAATGCCAAAGGTGAGAAGTTCTTTAAAAGAGAAGAGAGGGTTGAGTGGCTTCCTCGTCAATAAAATCCTATTATACTCCTATTATACTGCCTAGTAAGTCTGCTGTGTCTTTGGCACTATAGGCCAAACCGCCATTAGGTTTTTCTCAGCGGTGGTTAGGAAAACTGACAATTTTTTCCCTTGGTAGCCTTCGGAAAAGGTCAGGAAGCACGGCTTTCAACGGGATAGCTCGCACGTCTATCATCCACTCAAATTTGCATCTATCTCTTACCTCGAACCAGGATTAAGTTCACATTTCAGATTAGAGATATTAACATTCCCATTAATGCATGCTATAATCCAAGCGTCGTAACGGGCAGAGCACAGCACGATCTCGTACTGGATCCTAACTCTCTTATATGTCCAATTTACAACATCAACCCGCGGCGAGTAGCTTTTTACGACATAATCAAAAACGATGGAATTAATGCGGAGTGCGGCCCGCCCGTACTCCGCACTCCGCATTGCACAGTATCGCACAGCTTGGGTCCAGCAAAGTATTGGAAGCAATGTGTGGTGAATATATTAAATAATTGGTGTTTCGGTAACATATGACTACGATATTTTAGATTTACATATGTTGTTGTTTTAATTAAGTAGAAATATTTTACGATAACATGGATTTCTACTTAATTAAAAGGGCAGCAAACTTATTGTTTTATTGCACGCAAATAATGTCCTTGGATATGAGTTTGTTAAACTGCTGATGAGTCTAATGATTTAGCTTGACTGCGGTTTAGGCAGACGTGTACTTTCATGAAATACACTACTGCGGAGTCATCCATCTGCTAGTAATAATCAAACTAGTGACACAATCAGTCCCGCGTAAATATGTGTATATATATATATATGTGTGTGTGTGTGTGTATATAGTACATTTTCACAAACATATTTCATAACATATATTTTTAGTAGGGTGGGCCACGTTATCGTAGTAAATATTTTGTATAGTATTTATACATATGTGGGGAAAGTATGAATAGAATTTAATATCGTATTTAAATTTAACTGAAATCCATGCCCGAATTTACTTTGAAAACAGAGACTTGCAGTTGGTCCGATGCTACGAAGGAGAATGTAACAGTGGCGCCTGTAGGAGCGTCTTTGAACAATGAAGTTACTCCAGCGCCTCTCGCCGACGCTGCAAATGATAATGCTGCCTTGTTATCGGCCCTTTGCAAACATGTTGTACTGCATTGGTAAGTTGAATATGCCTTTAATTATTTCTTTTTTATTGTTGTGAATGTAAATGTATGTTACGTTTGCATTTTTTTATAATAAAAAAAGTTATTGTAGTATTTGTTGTAATCAGTATCAGTTTTTTTTTCATACAACATAGGTACAGTTAAGAGCAGATCACGCTTAACACTCAACATACGATTGTAACTGTAGGTCAAAGTGTAAAGCTTGAGCTACACTTAGCTGTACAATCAAATAGTCCCGTACGTATTTTCTATATTTTACCTTCCGGCGTTAACAATTAAAATCTAAAAATGAAATAGAATTTTGAATTATTGGATAAACATTACTTAAATGTATTTACATGCGAAATTGGAGATATAGAACCCTTAAGTATTACAAATTTGTTATATCTATCAAGGTCCCTTGCAAGGTAAGCAGGGAAAACTGACAAATTATTGAAGTCAAATAAAATTTTATTACAACCTAAATTGAATTTGAAAATGTGCCTCCGAATCAGAAGGAAGGGCCTCGTCAAGAAATTACAAGTATCGCAGTATCTGAGAATAGCATGTATAGGCACACCGGTTCTGATCCCTGTGTTTTTCGCTTCCACATTTAATTATATATTTTTTTCCACTAAGTGATGCGGATGTAAGTGAAAAAATGCTGTCTACGCTAATCGGTGTTTGCGGAGAGAGCGCGTGTTCTCCGTTATTGCTCCGCGAGATGTGTCGTTTGGCAGACGCTCATAATGGCACCCACCACACTCAACTGTTTCCAGCTGCGCTGCACTGGCTGGCTACATGGTGAGTGGGGACACACCGGGACCTCTTCTTCCTGGTGTTATCCTGTTTCCTATCCATTAGAATTGGCGGGGTTTACCACTTTAGCCTAAAGTTTTTTTTTATACAACGTCGGGAGTCATGCAAGTATACGGTCCACCTGATATAAAGCAGTTACCGTAGTGTATTAAAACTAAAATGTGAGGTGGAGGTACTTCCCCAGACGGGCTGCTTTGATGCGCCTTACCTCTCTTAAAACATCCAGACCAAGATAAACAGACATGTTCATGCACACAAATGCTTGTCTTGTGTGGGCAACGCTCGTGGGGAACCTACGTGCGTTGGTATCAAAGTCGCGTCTTTCACGACTGAGCCACCGAGCTCGTCGAAGGTTTAGCGAAGCTACTGATTTCTTACATAGAGCGGCTGCCGTCATACCTCTACAATCCACAAGGAAAACCAGACCTTTCTTGTTACACGTCTTTCGAAATATAATTTCATGGGCATGCGGGCTTTTCTCACGATATCTTTCTTCACCGCCGGGCAAGTGATTACAAATATGTAAATTCGAAAACACCAATTTAATAGTAGATGTCAGGATTCGAACTGACCAGTTGATGAGGTCTTTATCCACTGGGCTATGTACACACACCGACACCTATCATATATAATTGTTCCCTGTAGGCCTGCGCTGTCTGAATCCACAGTAAATACTGGCACCCACCACATGCAATTGTTTCCCGTCACGACGTCGTTGTAATCCGCCATGGTGGCAAGCTGCTTACCGAGTGACATCTGTATCAGGATGGAAATATTCAACCGTGATTCTACTTATCAGCGAAAATTAGGTGTTTTCGCTCTGAGAACAGTTTTGACCTGTAATTTTTTTTTATTTCTTTTTGACATCAAAACGTTGCCACTGGTGCGGTTTACCACTTTCTAATGTTGGTTTACATCTTAGGAATGAATAATAATTATCGTAGTCGAATGCTGTCAAGTGTCGGTGAACGTGTTATGTTTTTGTTATCGTTTACTAAAACTTGCCCTTTTGCCCTCATGTTTGCCTTCACTGCATATAGAAACAATTTGTATCGAAGCGAAGTGATGCCAACATTACGACAACGGGATAAGTTATCAAGATCTATATTACTGCTCGGATTGTTATATATATATTTATTTATTTTCGCAAGTGTCCATATTTCGAAACTTTAGTTATACAATAACATACCTTTAGTTACACACAACATAAAAAGTTATAAGCGACAGCGGTGTCGCAAAAGTATAATGTACAGAATACACTTCTCATATAAGTAATAACATGTTAACCCATAAAATTTAATGTATGATTTTTTGATACCGTGAATTGATAACATACCGGGATAGAGCACCGGAGTTATCTTTGAGTATAGAAAAAAATAATTAGAAAGTTGTTATATTTAGAAAACTTTACTTTTGTAGCTCTGTTATTTGACATTTTATTGGTAATTTGCGTCCGTCCATATTATAATGCGCTGCTAATATTAGTATTTTTGTACTTGCCAGTGTGGATAACTTAAGCAGCCCGGAGGTTTTAGAGAAATTAGAGGAAGGTCAAGTCGACGGCGTCTTGGCACCACAGATCGAATCCGCGTGCGTGCTACTGTCATACCTAGCGGACGCACTGCACGCTATCAATACTGCGCAACCGCATTGTAAGTATCCTCTTTTCCTTAGCGTTATCCTGTTTCTGATCCATTAGGTATAGCGGGCTCCGCTACCTAAGCCTAAGGATTTAGCGAAAATACTGATTTTTACATGAAGCGACTGTCAAATCTCCGCAATCCAGAGGCAAAACCAGATTTTTCATAGGTTAGGTCACACGACTTTCGATATATAATTTCTTGGACTTGCGGGTTACGTCACGATGTTTCACCGCTAGAAGATAATTACAAACGTTTAAACGTGGAAAACTTTTCAGCATAGTGGTTCATAAATATCACGTCCACTACATTAACGTGAGAAACTATTTCAGAATTTAGTTTTTACGTTATAATTATGACTCTTCCGTTGATGTACACAATTGGAAAAATAATAAAATTATGTCTTAGGTTTTCGCGATTGTTACACATTGAAATTACAATTTTTAACGGAAGTATCGAGTGTTGCTGGAAGACTTCCTGCGACCACGGACGCTGCAAAGCATTCGAAACGTCAGGTTAAAAATTGTTTAATTCAATAAAATTATGTTTCTTAGTGGCGATACAATTGGAAAAACATTAAAAGAATTTCGTAGTGATAGAGATTAATTTCGAGTTCGTTTTCAGCTTGGCGTTCTGTCAGTCCTACGTGGGAATCACCATCTGATCTCGGATTTGACTTCGATTACACCGATGAGCAGCAGGATGATGACGATACCAGTGCAGATGATTCAGTAAGTTGTTTGTCTATCTATCTATAACTTCACGTCAAACCCCATGCCCGAGCACTGACAACCGAGCGCCATATGAGAGGTAGGGCGCATCAAAGCAGCCCGTCAGGGGAAGTACCTTCGCCTCACAGAAAATCGCAGCCAAATAACAACTCCCTAGAGGGTCGTTGTGTTCCTGCGTGTGAGTGAGGGTCACCAGTAAGCTCATAAGGGGTTGCTGTGTAAGCAGCAGAGGGGACATCGTGCAAGTGATACTTAATATATAGCAAGCGTTAATAGGCTACGGTACCCGCTTTACATCAGGTGGGCCGTATGCTTTTATGCCTCCGGACGTAGTATAAAAAAAACATGACTCGATCTTTGCACACCTCGCTTGCTTCTTTAACATTCATAGCTCTTCTCCTGCACGCTCGCCGGTTTCTAGGGTCCTGACGTCACCTTCTGATAAACCACGATAAATTTGGTCTTGGTAAGTAAGTCTTGGCCTTCCTCGGCTCCTACATCTACATTTTCGGGTTGCATACCTGTCACGTAATTCTTTCTTCCTGCATTCTTTTTACATGACAGTACTAAGTTCAGTAATCCGTGTTATTAAAAATTGACATTTTTGACATTGAATTGAAACGGAAGGGACGTAAAAACGAACGGTGCGTTCAGTCACGCTGTGATGGAATTCAACATTGATCTCCTTGTCACATGTATCCTATCAAATATCGGGGTAATGATGTGATAGTCAAGAACTATTGAATGTTAAATCTTCGGCAATATTAAATTTATTTGTAGTAATAATTACGTAATATGATATTAGTTCACAAACAATGGAAATAATAGTGAAAATATTGTCGATCATCGATATCATCATCGTAAGAAAAGGCATCGCTTACGAAAAATTGTTTCATGGCGCCTCTAATTAAATAAATTTTGTGACAGGATGAAGACGCGATGCTGCAGTACAAGCTGTGCACGTTCACTGTGACCCAGCGCGAGTTCATGAACCAGCACTGGTACCACTGCCACACGTGCAAGATGGTAGACGGCGTCGGCGTTTGCACGGTGTGCGCTCGTGTCTGCCATCGCGGTCACGACGTCTCCTACGCAAAGTTCGGCAATTTCTTCTGTGACTGCGGCGCCAAGCCCGACTCCAGGTAACTAGAGCCTTTTACTACACGGTCATAATAGTAAATTACAAGAATGGAGTGTGCAGCTGCCTGGTCGGTCACCACAGATTTGGGAAAACGTGTTTTATTTTTCTAAGCTTAGGTTATGAAGCCAGCTGTCTCCTATCTTTCCGGTATGTCAGCTCATTGTATTGATAAAAAAAAATGACGACTTCAACAGCCCGAACCACTAAATCCAGGAATGAAAATTTCGCATTGATTTTTCTACGTAGCATATATAGTATACTGAAATATAAGGAAATGAAACTGCGGGTATGTGATGTAGAAAATGTATCTCATACTGTATATTTTTTTTTGTTTGTTAATAATGCAACCCCTAAGTATGTTATGTTTAAAAACTTTACTTGTATACAATTATTTGTTGTATGGTCTTCTTCGCGTTATCCTGTATCGTAATCCATTCGGATCGACGGGTCCGCTATCTAAGCTTAAGGATTTAGTGAAGGTACTTATTTTTACATGGAGGGACTGCCGTCAGATCTCTACAACCCAGAGGGAAAGCCAGACCTATTTTAGGTAAGATCACATGTCTTTCGAAATATAATTTCTTAGACGTGCGGGTTTCCTCACGATGTTTTCCTTCACCGCCTAACAAGTGATAATTACAAATATGTACATAAATCCGAAAACTCGAATTTAGTGGTACATCCCAGGATTCGAACCGGCGACCAGTTGGTCACTGGGCCGGTTCTTTATCCACTGGGCTATCACTGCTTTATTTATTGTATGATCAAATACATTTTGTAGCTGTCAAGCACTTGTGAAGAGATCGGTGACCTTGGGAGGAGCTCGTGCTGGATCAGGAACAGAGGAAACTGCACCGGCGCCCTCCTTGCGTCGTCGCCCCTCCAGCCCTACACCACCTGCACTGCTGGCGCCACCTAGACGTCCAGTCTTAGCTGCCAATATACAAGGTATGTTCTATAGGGTCACATTGGCTTTGTATGTATTATATATGTTGAACTGTTCAAATTTCTTTAACTAGACCACTCCGGTATATATCGTCTACTGTGAGACGATTACAGGAGCTGTGGACGCTGCTACATTATAGTTATCGCTTGTGTATTGCTGTTCAAGAGAATCACACAAACTAAGCACACTCGCTGGAAATAAAACGACATTAACAACTAACCCCAACTGCACCTAATAATTCATTATTTTTGTCGCTTTAAAATAACCGATACTCCTGCGATACATTTTATTTGCATCGAAAACATTTGTGGGTTCTAAGGTAAAATAACTAATGTAAATGTCAAAATAAAAAAAAAAGTCTGGAATCGTGTTTCTGACTCTCCGGTCAGATATATGGTTTTGTGATAAAACTATATATATATATATATAAGTTAAACCTACTCGTACAAGCTTTAAAATGATCGAGATCCGGGAAAATCTTGCCCTTTTCTGTCATGTCTTAAAGTGAATTTAAAATAAAATATTATTAATGCACCTGGAAAATTCTCTTGGCCAGAAACCTAATAGATTTCAGCCAATGTTTCCATTTCTCAATTTTAATTAAATATATTATTGTTGTGAATAAATATTTGATTGTCAATCAGATACCTAATGATCTTATTGTTTGCATATTATGTACCGAGAATGTTGAACTATATGTTACCATTAGAATGACAAGTCCCTGCATCAATATTGTTTCTCGGGTGGCAATTAGCAAGTCAGGATACGCGACGTACTCACTTTTATGCAATATTCGGCATGTAAAAGCGGGATAAAGCTATTGGCCGATTGATATAAAAATAAAATTGTAAAATAATAATAATAATGTAAGATAAATTTTAAAGTCGAGAATTTTCAATTTCAATGTGCGGCCAAGAATAAATTATTGTGGTAATTAAGCCATCTAATAATACATTTTGGTGGCTCGTAAACCTTAGTCGAATGGAAGATTATAATGGTTTCGTTTACCCAATCCAGTATATTTTTCTATGAATATTTTATCTTATTACCAGGTTGCCGCGCTTTTCTTTCAACGTACCCCGGATGGAGTGAATGCATGGATCGCGTGCGCAAACTGCTGGAAGCGTTATGCGGTCCAGTCCGCGCCGCTTGCGAACGCGCTGCCCCTACGGGGGCCCACGGGCGTGCTCAGCGAGCGCTCGCTCAACTACATCTTGGAGAGAAAAAGTTCACTCACACAGACAACCTTATGCTGCCCACGTTAGGTATGTTTAAAATTATGAATTTTCTTACTAAATAAATATCACATCATTCTCAATGGAAAAGTTATGATTTGGATTAATTATTTAATATTATATTTTAGCGTTAAATACAACCATGTAAATTCATGAAATGTGCCTAAGCAATGAACAATTTATATTGACAAATAAATAACAGGATCCCAGGAAGGCGCTTTCGAGAACGTGCGGATGTCGTATACGGGTGAAAATGGACAAACAATCAGACAGCTAATGTCAACCCACAAGTTGCGACGTGTTGCAATGTGCTGTCTCGCCTCGCCGCAGGGCAGGCGACAACACTTGGCTGTGTCGCATGAAAAAGGTGATTATTGCTAAGAGTTATTAAACTCTTAATCGATTAATATGAACTGAGAATTAAAAAAATAAACAGACCAATGAAACCAATACTCGGGCGACCATTTCTATTAGACCAGCTCATTAAAGCGTTCTTATAACGAACTAAATGCAACCTGTGACTTAGCCCGCGCGCATCCCGTTATTCCATGAGAACAGCTTTTTCTACTTCCTTTCTTTTTTCACCACTTCTAAGGGTCGTATCGTGATATTAATTAGCCTATAACCTCCTTCAAGAAGTAAATGCAAGCTCAGTGTACAAAGAACGGGCCGAAACACCAGTTACACCTCCAACAAGTCGTTCAAATACTTTAATTTTAAAATATTGTACATATGTTATACTGTTACGGGTATGCTATATTGTTTGCTATTATTTGACAGGCAAAATAACAGTACTTCAATTATCGGCGCTGCTGAAACAGGCAGATTCATCAAAACATAAAGTGACGCTGACACGATTGTCATCGGCGCCCATTCCATTCACTGTGTTGAGTCTCAGTGGCAACCCTTGGAACGAGGATTTGCTCGCTGTTTGTGGTTTAAAAGAGTGTCATGTTCTGACATTCAACAGTGGTGGTAAGTATATACTTACGTAATATCTTTAAAGTAAAGAATGTTGAAATAATGTATGCTACCTTTTTTACAAACGTTAATTTTTTAGTATTCCTAACATGTACCTTACCACCAAATAGATGCCGGGTTTACGATCAAAGTGTCAGAACAATACAGAGATGTGTGTGTTTTATAGATGAGATTGGATTTGGACCTTATATATTTTATCTAATTTTGCCTAAGCAGCTAAAGCAAAATGTAAGCTGATTGTAAGAATTATATATGGCAAATAACAATTATAGAATTATAACATTTATATAAATTTTGCTTATTATAAAATTAGTGCAAGGCTAAAGTAAGCTGAGCGGTAATGATTTACTACATACTATTTTAATTTGAATGTTAGTATTTCTATACGTGACTTACTAAGTTTATATAGAAAGAAGTGTATCAAGCAAGAGTGAATGGTGATGTCGGGAGGAGCCGCCCTAGACGCACACATATTGATCAAATTGGTGATGTGTTGAAAAAGGGCCAAATCAAAAGTATCCAAAACCGAAGAGCATGCATGAAGAGGTTGATTGAGGCGAGAGGGGGATATTTGGATCGGTGCACCTGGCGTTCTATAGTCTCTGCCTACCCCAATGGGAGACAGGCGTGATGATATGTATGTATGTGCGAAGTTTATATAGGTAAAGTTAGTTTACACTTTGCCATGAGTTTTGTATTAGATCCAGTGTACATTTGGTGGTGGTCAATTATTTAATGAAATCGAAAAGACATCAATGTGTCTATTACTATTCGAACTTGACATTTTGTCAATGAAATTCTATCATGGAGTCTACATCACTGGCTCAGACAAGTTTGTGGTCGAGTGTAGAAAATTATAGGGATATTTAAAAAGTCTTTTGAACGAAATACCGTATACTGGGTAGAAATTAATAAATAAATCTTCAGTTTAATGTAAAGAAATTTTGGTTGCACTCTTTAAAAATAAACGGCATAGTGTGAAATATAAAGTCGCAATCTTATGTTTAATCTTATTTTTATGGTAAATTTAGGCCCGGTACTATTTATGATGTTTATCGTAAAAAAACCGGGTCTGTCTATATATTTAAAAAAAATATTTAGTTCTTAGACGTGAAATGGAATCCTACCAAAAAAGATACGTAGTTCATATTTTGTGACTGTATTCCCGAAGTCAATTAATTTTGCCATCTACTTAAATCTAGGGCACCCCAGTTAAATTATTCGAAATGCAGATCGATTGATGAAAAGACTGCACTAGAAATAACAACTACCAAATCATATTTACATATATTACTCTGTGTTCACATTAGGCACAGTAGCAGACCATCTAGTCCTGAACACCGGGCTTGAAGCCAACCACTACGTGATCAAGGCCATATGGCTGCCAGGATCGCAGACACAGCTTGCGCTTGTCACGTCGGACTTTGTCAAGATTTTCGATCTTAGCAAGGACCTCAGCAATCCAATGCATTATTTCCTTGTCCCAAATGGAAAGGTAAGAATCCTAAACTGTCTATAATTGTTAAACTGTTGAGGCCGCGATTGCTTATCATTACGTAATACGCAATCGGAGGTAAGTTAACTATAGTCCAAAAAATAAATTATCTAGAGCAAACTACAGAACTTTCTAATGACAGCTTTTCACAACCGACTTTGTTTTATAATATTTCTAGCTAGGAATGTAGTTTTAACTTTGAGAAATCAACTTAAAGATTCAGAAATATTTTCAAAGTACCTTGATCAAAAATATCATTTGCGCCGTGATGACATATTACGATAGCATTCACGTTTGTATTTTATTGTACTATTACAAAACGGATTCAGATCAAAGAAAAGAAAAGTGAGTTTTCAAGCACTGAAAAAAAAACGTTGATTATTGAAATACTATTTTTCGATATTTTTTTGCAACAATTGTACGTTTTTCTATAATCACCCAATCAATTTTGAATGAAATGTTTTCTATTGTTATACTTTAGAAAAAAAATTACGATATTCCGTGTTATATTAAAATTTCGTTATTTGTAAACAAAAAAAATCTGTATTTTATAATGATTAGTGGGCAAGTGCCCAGATCGACCAACCACTTACCAGTAATTTCAAATTTTTTACAGAGTTACTAGGTAACATACAGTAAAAAACCGGATGAGAATGCGCAAGCTTGCATTGCCAGAGGAACACTTGGCTCGTCAATTATATAACAATTAAATTTATTTTTTTAATTTGTCGGCCATTTTGACCATGTTCCTGAGACAGGAACGGTGTTCTTGAACATTCCTATTCTACTTTTTAGGCTGAATCCGAAACTGAAATCAAAATTCGAATATTCGAAAAAAGCACCAGACAAACATATAGATTTCATATAGGAACGATGTTCCTGACAATCATCATCACACTACTTTCAAAAGTAAAACATATTACTTTAGGGAAGATTTTTTAGGGTTTCTGTGCCAGTAATTTTATATGTTTAAAAAGGAATCATTATGGAACGACTTTTTTCATTTTCTCACAGTTGCGTATTTCAGCAACAACTGATGCGTTTATCTTTAGATTGTAATAATTTTAAGTAATGTATATATTTTTATTGCAATTAAAATAATATAACAAAACAATAGAAAGGGAGCATAAATTGAGAAGGCAAGTACTGTTGCTTGTTCCTGTATTGGCAGTTCGGTAAATTCCACACAATGTCAAGCCAACACAAATGTCTATCTATTTATTGTATGTATAGATTTGTAAATAAATACGTATTAAAATCATACTATTGAATAATTCTTGATATGACCGCAGAAATTATAGCCTGAGAGTCTGAGGTTAAAAGAATGTTGGGTCAGCAATAGATAAACGTTCATATACTCGACCACAGGTAAGGGACGTGACATTCGTAAACCAGGACAACTTGACGCACATGTTATGCATGAGCTCTGCCGGCCACATCTACTGGCAGCCAATGAGTGAGGAGTCACGCGCCGCGCTGGGAACCTTCTACGTCACCAACACACTGGAGGTGCTACACCCGGAAATACAAGTAAGGCTTTATTTACATTTTTTAGTACTACGTCAGATGGTAAACTAAGGGTCTATACATACGGGCTGCATTTGATTTGCACGTCAGCTGCAAATTTGCAGTTTCGGTGATGTTTTAATGCAGTTGATAAAACTGCCAATTCGTAGTCCGCTTAAAGCAGTCGTGCAGTTAATCCAATCGCATTAGTATTGCGTTATTAATGTTCCAGTTTACAGTCTAACTAGGCTTGTAACTAGATAACTGCAAATAGATTGTTTCAAATACAGTCTAGTCTATATGTACTTGGAGTTGTTCTCAACCAGCGGTACGCAATAGCAAAAATTAGATCTGCGAAAGATTTCATATTTTAAACTTTTAGTCGTTTTATTTGTTTATAGTTATTTGTTTCAAATTTTACATATTACACATTTTTTTATCCAAACCGAATTTATTTTACTTCTATCTATCTATCTATAGCTTCAAGCCAAATTCCTTGCGGGGTAGGCAGGGAGAACCGAGCGCCACGTGACTCGATCCTTACATACCTCACTCGCTTCTTTAACATTCATTGCTCTTTTCATGCACTATTTTACTTCTAAGAGTGTTATATTAGAGATTACAAGAGTAATGTTACATTTACTTAAAAATAACTTTACTACTCTTGTACTTTACTCTTGATTCATGAAAAATCATACATACATACATTATTTTTAAGTTAAAGGTGATTTTTTTTTCCAAGTTTGTGGTCCTATCAACAAGAAACCAAATTAGTTCCCCGTCAATAAAGTGTTAAGAACCACTAGCTAATATTGACCATAAGTCAATACTGTACTCACCATTAACTTTGGTTAGGTACAGTAATAAAATGTATTTATATTTCCATATGTTTATTTCTCAGGACGTAGCTGGATTGGTTGGCGGTGGTGGGGTGTCTATTTACTATTCGCACACACTCAAAATGCTATTCTTCTCGTACGCCCACGGCAAGAGCTTCCTGGCCCCACTCAATACTGTCGAAGAAAGTGTGCTAGGTCAGTATCATAAACAAATAAAACCGAAGACAAAAATACTGAAATAAATAAGAAAACTATGCAATAATAAGTGTTAAATGATCGTGGTATTGTGGGTACCGTGTTGGTACTGAGCAATGATAGCTAAATGGATAAAAAACCTACCTATTATCCGACAGTACCTGGTTCTTCGGATCCTGGTATCACTATCTATCTATAACTGCACGCCAAATCCTTTGCGGGGGAGGCAGAGAGGACCGAGCGCCACGTGACCCGATCCTTACATATCTCACTCGCTTCTTTAACATTCATTGCTCTTCTCATGCACGCTCGCCGGTTTCTAGGGCTCCTGACATCACCTTCTGATAGAACACTACCAATTTGGTCATGGTAGGTAAGTCTTGGCCTTCCTCGGCTTCTACATCCTTCCACTTTTACATTGTATATCTGGTATCACTAAATTCGTGTTTTCGGATTTATATACATATTTATAATTGTCACATGTACGCCAGTGAAGGAAAACATCGTGAGAATTCCCGCATGTACTAGAAATTATATTTCAAAAGACGTGTGACCTAACCTAAGAAATATCTGGTTTTCCCTCTGGGTTGGAGGTCTTATGACAGTCGCTATGTAAAAATCTGCATCTTCGCCAAATCCTTAGGTAGTGGACTTCACCAATCTTAGTGGATTAGTAAACGAGATAAGACTAGGAAGATGAAGCCGTGATTATGGTACTATGCACTTTTTATGTATATCTTCGCGCCAAGCCCCTGTGGTGTAGGCAGAAAAAACATATTACCCATGTAATTATTAGTATATATTATCAGTCAAAACGTATTCTAGTTATTTATATATGAAAATGTGTTGTTAGTTTTATATTATTTTATTTGTTAATCGCAATAGTCTTTCTACTCCCAATGACAGGCTGGTAAAGAATGTAATTAGGAGAAAAAATATAGGCACAAAATTGCCTATTTTTTGTGGTCAATAAAATTTTACGGTAAATGCAATATGTATATACATGATAATGTAGCCGCTTCACATTATGCGACATGTACCCTTACTTTTTCCGCATGGAGGGATTCTAAATATATCCGGTTTAAACGTAAAAATAGGTATATTAATATGTTTGCATATCTTATTTGTCAAGGTACGTCAATGATAACGCTGTCATCATCCGCGCCGGCGAAGGAAGGCGGCCGTGGAAAGCAGAGCGTGCAGTCGCTGTGCCAGTGGGCCGAGGTGGCGGGCCATCCCGGCCTCGTGACGGCCGTCATGCAGGCTTCCAACAACCCCGTCGTGCTCATGTTGACACCCAGCAACATATTCGTGCAGGAGATAAAGGTACAACTTACAGACGTCATCCACCATTCATTTGTGGTTAACTAGGCGTCTATAGAATTGGCTCTAACTTTGATATTAGGAAAGTATACTCAGACGTCTAGATTAAGGACCTTCAAAAAGTTTTAGTTATAGATATAAAACTTGATATTCACTCAGAGATATTGCGCGAATAATACTCCTAGTATCGCAAACATCTGTAGGTTTCAAATACAGGTGTCCATGATATCAGACCCGCGTTATGAACCCTTGCGAATCCAACGGCTAACCAGTATGTGTTGTTCTGTAAGGATTTCTTTATTTTCTGTACTAGAGGTGTTGAACCTCAGGCATGAAGTACAGAATCTTAGGATTCGTAGACGTTCTTCGCCTACGAAAAAATGTTGTAATAATTTCGGTTACAAATTATTAGTTTAGTTAAGACAATGAGTGTACTGCCGTTAGCGAGCGCAGCCCAGGAACTATAAAAAGTAATTATTACTATTTGACGACCCCGGCGGTGGAATCTATGTGGATAGCTCCTTTATTACCGAGGTTCGAGGGTTCGATTCCTGTACAAGGCAAGCATTTGTGTGCATAAACATATCTGTTTGCTTTGGTCTAGGTGTTTTCTTTATAAGTATGACTTACAAAAAAAAATGTATTTACGTATGTTTATCAGTTGTCTAGTATCCATATTACAAACTTTGCTTAATTTTAGACTTAGATGGGTTTGAGTTACTTACCCGAAAATATTAATTTATTTGGTTACTATCGCGATGTATTATAATATATTCAATTGTAGGTTATGCCAGCTAAAGCGAAAATCACGGACATGGTGGCAGTTCGGCACTGGTGCGGCGGCGGTGGTGAACAGAAAAGCACGTTGATTCTCCTGTGTGAAGACGGCAGTCTTCGTATGTACGGCGCCAGTCAGGAGCATACTGGCTACTGGTTGTCACCGGCCATTCAGCCAACTCATGCGCCGCGACGGAAACCGCGGCTTGTTACACACCATGCCAAGGGCAAAGCCCAACAGGTAAGGCTCACTACTGGGATATGGGTCACATTTATATTCATATAGCTGTATATGATGCGAGAGGAATACCGACACCTGTGAACGCGTGCATCTAAGTCGCTTATGCGTGGTCACACACAAAAGGACAGTTATTTGGGCTGTTCTTCTGTTAGAGAGACTACTCCACTCGGCAGCTTATTAAATAACGTTGTGCCCTATCTCTTTTAAATTGTATTGTAGTTGACACCCGACTGGCTGAAACAAGAGGATATTTTTTTTCAAGCGTATGTCTGTTTCTTTGTGTTCTGTTGTTTAAACAGCTTTATAAATTCAGGTGTGAGATGCCGTTAGTTCGCTGTGATCCTTGGATCTCTGTAGGCTATGGTACTTCCATATAAAATTGTTATGGCGATGGAAACTGCTAAAGCATGCGGTTTTAATTTCAAGAATCATGAATTTGTTTATATTTTGACAGGCTGCCACAAAATCCAATGCCAATGGAGCTCCGCAGTTCCCGATCGACTTCTTTGAGCACTGCGTCGCTATGACTGACATCGAGTTTGGTGGCAACGATCTACTGCAGGTGTACAACACGGCGCAGATCAAACATCGCCTTAACACTACTGGTGAGGTCTTACACTTGACACAACATTGCGAGTTTAAGGCATGCGTAGTTAGCGCGTTTTATTATTCTAAAAAACGACACCATTAGACCCGCGATTGCGCAGTAAAATTTAAACCTTTGTTATGAATCTCATGCTTAATTAAATAACAACTCTAATAGCGCCGTCGTAAAATACAAAATAGATACGTGAATCATATTGTTAGTCAGCTATTTGTATCATCGTGATAATATTATATTTTCTGGAAATGAAAGGCTACGTTTTTTCATCTTCTCTTTTGAAGATAAACGTAATAATTTCGTATTTGCCATAGAGCCTCGCGGTTTTGCATTTTTTAAATAAAATGCCACTCTAAAGTTAATAATCTGTGATCTTGGCTTATCTTTACGCAGGACTGTACGTCGTATCCACTAAAATGAGTGGATTCTCCATGGACGTTGTGAACTCTGATCCTAATATGGTCATCTGTGGTATCAGGGTGCTTCTGGGAAGTCAAGACGTTGCCAGAACGCCGTCCTATGTGGAGGTAAAGATTGCAGAAAATTTCTATTTTACTAGTAGTAATAGTTAGTGTAGTTACATTTGTATTCTATAAAAAAATGACTTTTGCTAGTTAGAGAAAATTAGTACCTACATGTATAAAAATCGATTTTTTTTTTATCACGGTAACGTTTTGACATTAAACACTTATAACATACCTACTATTATTCCTAAATATTACTTACTTACAATGCGTGTTAAAAATTTTTAGTGTTCTTTAAAAACCATCTCTCTATATCTTAGTCCAGTCCCTTGCGGATGGGCAGAGAGAACCGAGCGCCACATGACTCTGTCTATACACATTTCGTTCACGTCTTTAACATTCTTAGCTCTTCTCGTGCACACTCGGTTTCTAAGGCTTTTGACATCACCTTCTGATAAAATACTACAAAGTTCAGCTCGTACGTCCTTCAACTATCGCATTGCATATCTCAGTCTTCGTCATTCTTTCTATGTCCTGCATTCATGTTACATGACTGAATCAGAGGAACATGCCTTTTCTTACCCTAACACCTATATTCTTAAACACATCATAATTAATAATTTTTTTTTTAGGCGTACGGCAGGTCGATCCCGACTATAGTTATTCGTAATCGCTGGTTCGACATACCTCTCACCCGCGAGGAATCCCTGCAATCAGACAAGAAGCTGGTCATCAATTTCGGTCCATCGCAAGACCCAGACGGTGTCACTAT
This sequence comes from Pyralis farinalis, assembly GCA_947507595.1. Lineage (NCBI taxonomy): Eukaryota > Metazoa > Arthropoda > Insecta > Lepidoptera > Pyralidae > Pyralis > Pyralis farinalis. The sequence goes on along the minus strand of OX382261.1, from coordinate 7,923,166 downwards.
GATTGATTCTGTCAAGGTAGGCCATAACAATTATATCGACGGTGAGTAAGACAGTTCAGTTATGCTCCAAAATGCATAGAATGGAATAGAACCTTCGATTTTTTAAGAGAAGTAGGATGCATTATTGTATCCCGACTTGGGAAGTACCTTCATGTCACAGAAAACTCCCTGCAGAATTGTTGTGTCCCTGCAAATGAAGGCCGTTACCAGTTAGCTCCTAAGGAGTTGCTGTGTTAACAACAGGGGTGGCAATATGCAAGGGAAGCATCCTGTATCGCATGCGTTCATAGGTTAGGGTAACCACTTTACATCAGGTGGCCGTATGCTAGATAACTTTCGATGTTGTAAATAAAATGCGTAATAATTTCGTAGACGTTCCCTATTTATTCTTTTTTCGTTTGCTTGTTGCTGGCCTATCTGCCCGTGAACGTTAGATCGGAGTTTTAAATGTAGATTACCTTATAAGTTGTACGTGCGTTAAATTTCAAATCTCTACTTAGTTTTATTTGGCTCACTCGTCATTGGTGTACATCCATGTGTTTGTGTTTTATAGCTTTTCGAGACTTCTTGAGTACTTTCAGTACGTTTCATCTGATCATTCTTGTGTTGAGCTCGTATTCATTTATCTTTCCTACTTACGTTAATTTCGTGAGGGCTCAAAATAATTGACGCGATCGAGCGCAAATCGCAGTTTTACCCCTGTCACCCTTTTTTATTTGAAGGCAGCCTGTCCCTTACACTGTATTCCAGTTACGAAAACCAATTAAAATTAAATATCTTCACTACCTTCTAATATTCTCAATTAAAAATCTCATATAACAAAGAATTATGCTCATATTAACTTTGTATTTGTACCAAATAAAGATTTACTTACATATGTACAGATTACGTTATAGAGTCACTATGGAATTTCGTAATAAATGGGACATAGTAGAATATAATATATGATTTATCTTATATATAATATATGATTTTCTAGGTCTATGGCAAGAATAAGGAACAGTTCGGATGGCCAGAGGAAAATGAAGATCCTTCGGTCTGCCCTTCGTCCAGTAAAGTAGCTCAGGTAAGCTTTTGAGATAAAAAAGTATACGAAGGATGATCCTTATACTAGATGTATTATCACCATTATATAGTTCATGCACAGAGAGATACCTAACACTACTCGTATTATATCAAATTGTCTGTAAAGGTCTGATGTGGATTACGTATACGAACAAATTTATTTATTTAAATATTTATTACAAAAAGGTACATGTTTCGCTTAATTCACAGTGTACGTATCCAGTTCTATACAGCGAACTTAAAAAGCATAGAAGCAGCAATAACGTTTCAAAAATGACCCAACGAAAAAGAGGCCGGTCTAGGCGGGGCTTAGAAATGAGGCCGCGCGCCTTGACAGTCGGTGTTAGTCAGTCGGCTTGAAACAACGACGTGTCAGTCTGTCTTAATTTGTGTATTTTTCAAGATTTTTCGTTATAATGCCTTCTTGTGTCGTCAAATGGTGTGTAAATAACACTACCAGTAATCAAAAATGCTGAGGAATCACATTTCATAGGTAAGTGTAGTTCTGTTTGTATTTTATTAAATTGCATAAAACGGCCTTACTTTCGTGACGCGTTCATGTCGCCACATCGAGTCAGCTCGTGTCTCGATCGTGCGAGATCGCATGCAGCCAATCATCGACAAGAAAATTTTGTTTACATTTCTATGACTCCTTTGTACCATAAACAATTATCGTAAAGTGCGGCTTATGTTTTGGTGGTAAGGCATATTTTTCGCTAACTGCATTTTCGAGAAATGATGTTTTGTTTTCAAATACGAGAGCGTGTTTGTTTTGGTGTCGATTATGCACTATGAATTTGTTCTAAATTATCATTCTATGCTTTTTAAGTTCGCTGGTTCTATACATAACATTGTGTAGGTTATACACGGAACATTAGTTTAGGATTGATATATTGTATAAGCAGGTAAATAGGTCAATCTTTAGTGCAATGTACAACCCTAATAACGATTGGGATGCACACACGCCACATAAAGTTGCATTTTATCTACTCTCATTGTGACACATTCCGAACAACACACTAAACTTTAACATTGTTTTTTGCTCCGCCTACTTTCACATTTAGGGAAAGTGTTCCCTTTACATATATAACTATAACAATTCGCCATAATATATGTTATGACAAAAAAAATCTAAAGAAATATTACTTCTACAAATATGGAAACTATTATGTGGCAAGCCGAGTTGTTACATTGAAGCGAAACAAAGTCATTCTACCCACCGTACTAACAATAACTGTGCGATGGCAGAGTAGTACTCATTGCCCGAATCCAATCCACAGTATAAGTAATATTTTATACTGTGTATTTCATAGTCTAACTTTAATGTATATGACTAAACTAATTTAACTTATGAAATACTAGCTGTTACCCACTGGCTACAGCCGAGTGGTCAAAGTAAATTGGTTGTCGAATTGGTGCTTTATCGAATCCAGCATTATATACTAATTGGGCACCTTGTTTTGCTTTTATCGGCTAAGCCTGACTTAAAAGAAATGCTCAGTAGATTCTTTCACGTTTAACAAAAATATAGGCAAAGCAAAACTCGCCCTCACATCAATTGCCCAAATCCTGCGCACTACACAGTGTGTACCTTACTAATATTTGTAATTTACAGAATTGGTCTTGACCATTTTAAGTATTAGTTATTTTTCAAGTTGGTCATTTGTTGAATTGGGCTGTTGTCAAATTGGGCATTTTTCTAATTGGCCATTCATCAGCTAAGTCTATCCCAAACCAAAGAATAGATCTATGTCGATATGTACGTGGTTACCTTCATACTAAAGGTCGTGCGTTGGATTCCCACACGGGACAAACGTTTGTGTGCATGAACATGTCTGTTTGTCTTAGCCTGGGTGTTTTCTATGTCACCTGTCAAAAAAATCATACAATAACATTGTATGATTTGAAACACATTTGAAGCACATTGAAACTGTATGATTTAGACACACCTGTCACAATGTGTTAAAAATCATACAAATTTCAATGTTAGCAAGTTTAGGTAAAATCTATATTTTAGATGCTTAAGAATTTACACACAAGACGTTTTAATTTATTTAACACAGGAAACTGAAGGTACAAGTGGTGGTTGGAAGCCGAGCTCACTTGAACGCTTAGCCTGTGCAGCGCTGGAAGCGCTGGAGCTGGGCGCTGGTGCCGCTTCTGCTGTTATCGCTGTGACCACCCCTACCACTACAAGCGCTGCAAGCACCAGTGTGGATACAGCAGTAGGCGAGGGTGGTGCTGAAGCGGCACGTAAACTGCTTTGTGCTCCGGCGGGAGCGCACTTGCATGCTCGGGCACAATGTTTGCTACGAGCATTACATCATACGCAGTATCATCAATATAAGGTAAGCGCACAAAACAAGGTGCGATTCATACACCACACCTAGCGACTGGTGGTTATTGTACTCGTCGGAATACTTCAAACAATATTTGGCAAGGTATTAGACAAGTCGGAACTGTTTCGGATTAAATCATACCTCTCTTTCAACTCAATGAGCAGGGAAAGCCCTGCATCCTGGTTCTGTCTACAAATATATAAAGCCACTTATCTCTTTGATGCATTGATTTGCAAAGTTATCTCCAAATAAGGACTGCTAATCCGGCCAGCATAGCGAGCCGGAACTGCCCTATATTCAGCCGACCATAGCTTAATTAAGTATATATCATAAAAAATAATATCCAACGTTTGATGATCATCTATAACTTCACGCCAAATCCCTTGGGGGGTAGGCAGAGAGAACCGTTCATAATTCTTTCTTCCTCTTTCTACATTTCCGAACCAACGAAGCATGACTCTTATTATTTCAACATCGACACTCTCTTTTAGATCATGTCTGTTACTAACGTTATCATTGCCAATACTCCACGACGTCCTAACCCACACACAGGGGTCGCGAACGAGCACGCTTCTGGCACGTGAGCCCCTAATTTATTTTAGCCTTCAGAACCCGTTATATACCTTTTCCCATACATTTCGCGGTCATATATGACCACACGAGTTTCGAAGGGTTAATGATGTTTTTATTTATGAAAAAATGTTTTTTTTTTGCTTGGCGTTTAGTCCCCAAAACGATGCACGTTTAATTTCAAACTGTATTTTTTATGTTGGCTGAAGAGCTATGGGCTCTTGGATTAAGTCTTGGCCCTCAAGACCTATTGAAGAAGTCAGCAACGACCCTTACCCTAAAGAGTTAGGAGATCCGTGAATTAACTTACTGAAAATCCTAACTGTACAATGATAAACTGATGCAGACTGTTTTATCGTCTGCTAAAGTTTATACTCGTAGTTTCATTTTAAAAGGGTATAAAATGTTTATATTTTTTTTGTAGGATCAAGCGATATTGAAATACGTCTGCACGTCACTAGAAGAGCTGCGTGACACAACAGATGCACGCAACATCGACCCGGAGGCGTACTTCCGACTTATACTTCTCGCGCGCGGTGTCGCCGTCGCAAGACCACAGCATCTTGTCAAGTATTGTGCTCCAACTCCACCGAAACCTGCCAATGGTAAGTAAAATATACGTAGCTTTAAATTCAAGTGCCAATGTTACGCTGAAATAAAATTTGGTGCTAAGTTGTATCATAAGTCAATTTGCATAAGTCAGACTTATACCCTACTTGACACTTTTCGTAGAAGTATTTTAAAATTTGCATATGTTTATTTTATACCTCTTATAATATTTGTTTATACGCGTTCCTAAATGTCCAAAAGGTTCAAAGCAGTAGACATAAATATCTTATCTCAGCAACTTAGTTTTATTTTATATAATGTTGGGAGGTTAACAGGCATACCGCCCACCTGATGTAAAGTGGCTACTATAACTGGAACCCGGTGGAGCGTTGTTACTTTTCTGTGAGTGTGTGTGAGCTGTTATATATTTACGGTCTTCTGTGAGGTGCAGGTATTTTCTCACAAGAGCTGGCATTGATGCGTCTTACCTCTCGTTTTGGAACCTCATTTGATGATTATTAGTTTGCACCAAGTCCAGGTGAGGTTGACTTTGACCCTAAAGATGATACTGAATCACCTAGTTCAAAGTTAAAGACATATGTTTTATCGCGAACGAAACATCACTGCTTAAAATTATGTACTGATATCATTGTCGAAAACTCCAGTTTAGACACCGTGTTTATGACATGTATCATGATGCAAAACACATATACCCTCTGATCTGAAAGAGTTACCATTAATATTGATGTTTGTTAGATAGTGTATTATATGCGCATTGCTGAAATATGATATCAAACGATATTCAATTATGAGCAGTTAAAAATTGCACATTTGTTTTCCCATAAATATAATATTTACAGTTACGGGAAAAAATATTGTATACTTTTTTCTCCATGCTGAATAAGCTTCACCAATTCTTCAAAATTTTATTTAATGCATACATACATGCATATCACCACGCCTGTCTCCTATTTGTGTAGGCAGACTATGGAACGCCTGGTGCACCGATCCAAACATACCGCTCCCGCTTCTTCTACGGTTTTGGGTGCTTTTGATATGGTCCTTTTTCAACACATCACCAATTGACTTGTTAAATTGACATTTAGGTTTGGGTATTCTGTGGCGACTGGAAGAGATCTCTAATGGAATAAGTCTGTGTTCGTCGTAATGGTGACTGTTTATATTATTTGTGTAGGCAAGTAAAATATTTTAATATTGCCCTTCGAAACCCGGGTGGTCGAATACGACCGCGAAATGTATGGGAAAACGTATATAACGGGTTCTGACTGCTCAAACTGACGTTGTGTACTGCATATGGTTATTAGATAAATAATCAAATCGTAGCATATCAGGGGTTTCATTGGAAAGGACTTTAGGTAGAAGACCGACATTAGAAAATATTTTGTACACGCCTCGACCTTATTCCTGAGGCAGTAAGATACCGAAAATCACGCACTTTTCTGAGGACAATGTTCAACCTTACTTGAGCAGTGATAGCATACTAGTGGATAAAGAACCGGCCTAGGGACCTACTGATCCCCGGTTCGAATTCGGGCATGTATCACTAAATTCGTGTTTTCGAATTTATGCACATATTTGTAATTATCACTTTCTCGGCGGTGAAGGAAAAACATTCTGAGGAAACCCACACGTCCAAGAAATTATATTTCGAAAGATGTGTGACCTAACCTAAGAAATGTCTATCCTCTGGTTTACCTCGTGAGTTGTGAAGATCTGACGGCAGTCACTTCATGTAAAAATCAGTATCTTCGCCAAATCCTTAGGTTTAGGTAGAGGATCCCTCTGATCCTGATAGATTAGGACACGGGTTAACGCTAAGAAGAAGAATGGCGTACCTTCCATCGCTGCTAAAAGCGCTTCCAAGATATACAATCATATCCACTTGCTCGAACACTACATATTCGACCGTAATCCTATCGTGTTCTATCTGGTTATCTCTACCCGTTATTCTCACATTTGCATTGCCCCTTAACATTATAAGAATTGTGTTGTAGGTGACTGGTCACAGCTGTGGAAGGAGAGCAGCGCGGATGGCGCTAATCACCTGTGTGCATTACTGGCCGGCGTGCTGTGGCGCCTGGCGGCTTGTCGCGGCGCCGCGCCCGCTGCCGTGCTCGCGTATGGCCTGAGGCACGCTGACCATACACTGCACGCACTGGCTGACGTTGTACACGCCTTCCAGCTTCACGACCAACACGCAGTGAGTAACTGATACCTCGTACTAAAACTTGCAGGGCACAACCTGAATATGCTGACCGATGGTAATGTATATATATCTTCACGCCAGGTTCCTTGCGGGGTAGGCAAAGAGTACCAAGCGCCATAAGAGGCTACAATGATTAGACATATAGACCAGGCGGGCCATAGGTGATAACCCTGGTGTAGCCAGTGTTCATAGGCCCTTGTGTAACGAGCGCTCATAAGCAGCCGGCTATTAATCCCAATGTATGGAAACTATCGTAAGAGCATGGCAATTAATGAATAAACCATCTAGTTTTTTAGAATTCCGTATCAAAAAGGTAAAATAATCGTCTTTTCTGTCTGTATAACTAATTTTAGTCTCGAAAGGAGAATTCCCATTGTTGTATGGTTTCAATATAACTTTGGTTGTGCAGAAATGAAACCTGCAATCTGTAGGGTTTCAACTAGAAATAGCTCCGGATTTACAAGAAAAACACTAATAAAGTTCTTCATTTTAGGTTATTTTTTGACGGGTAACATCATCTACATTTTTCGGTTAGATTATAGGTAGCTGCTAGATATAATGTATTTGAGACATAAATAAGTAAAAATATTTACTTATTTATGTCTCAAATACATTATATCTAGCAGCTACCTATAATCTAAATCTTTTTCAGTTTCGCACGGATAGCAGAGCATATGCGTAGCTCCTCCCAGTCGGCATGATTTTTTCGAGATCTTCAACAATCATCGTCATAATTCAGTTATATCAGTATATATCATATATTATAGTTATAAATCGAGAAGTCCATCTCGACATATTACGACAAGAAATATGAAATGATATAAGGCATGGAAACACGGGTGAATCGAACTATATGTATAGTATCGTAAAGAACGAATTAAAAGCGGAAACATCAAGCATTTTACATTTGTCAATTCAAGACTTCCATCAATGTTGCCGTATAATAATTTAAAGAGTTTGGTATTTCTTTTTTTTTTAAACTTAAATTATTAAATTCTTTTAAACTACTTTTTTTAAACGCACGTAAGTAGTGAAAATATACATAACGAGTTATCAATTATCATCGAAATATATATAAGCTTTGCGCAATAATTGGTATTAAAGTATTTTTATTTTTACGTAATATATTATCCGGAGAAATCATAGTTTCATTTTGTGGGAGACGTAGTGAAAGATAATGTCTCGATTTTTAATGTTAATCTTAACTATGCACAACTTGGAAACCATGAATGGAGCATTCTCCTTAGGCTTTAACAGAATAGGTAAGATAAAAAACTTAATTTATAAACATTAAGTAAGACAAACACCTTATATTGCCAATCTAATCAAATCAAATTTCATTTTAAGTAATCTTTCAATTAATTCCGAACTACTTTTGTTAGTTATGTTTCTCGAAGAACAAATACTCTATACTCCTGCATCTCTTTTTAATTGTTAACTAAAACTTTAAAAATATATTTTTGCTATCAGGTTGACTTCGGAAATCAAATCTATCTATCGCTGCTGCTAGCTGAAGACCAAAGTATTAGCTTTGGCGCCAAGGCAGCTCTAATGAGAGTCCTTCGACCGAGGGTCAAGAGGCGACGAGTATACATACCTTCACCACCTAATACACCAGGTAAGGGGTATTTACATTTTATTATTCATAGGTATGAAGAGAAACATAACACCTCATGACTACATATGATTTGTTTTCGTTATTCCAATTTCAGACATACAAAAAAATGTTATAAAAATATCGGCGATACTATCATGGTCGATTGTTAAGAGAAATGGACCGATATGATATATATATATATATATATATATATATATATATATATATATATATATATATATATATATATACTAGCGAGCCCGAGAGACTTTATTCTGCCTGAAATTTGAAGAAAGTCCTAGAATCCAACTGCAGTGCCGTCTACAGGGTGCAATCGTGAATCTTAATCATCCGTCAAAGTCGGTTCAGCTTCCATATATATATATATATATATATATATTCGCTCCTGTTCTGCGTGTTTTCACTAGTACTTTAACAGTCAAAATGCAGTGTTTAATTTATAACATTATTCTTCTTCCTAATACTGATTTTGGCATGGAGCGACTGTCGTCAGACCTCCACTGCTCACAAAGAAAATTAGTTATTTCTTAGGTTAGTTCACACGTTTTTCCGAATATAATTTCTTGTAAGTGCAGGTTTCCTCACGATGTTTTACTTTACCACCGAGTAAGCGATAAATATGCATAAATCCAATAACACTAATTTACTGGTAACATCAGGTTTCGAAACAGGACCAATCGCTTCATAGGCTGATTCTTTGTTGACTATGCTATCACTGCTCAATACCATTATTTATGTATGTATGTATTTCTTCAAGCCCGCTCCCTTGCGGGATAGACAGAGAGAGCCGAGCGTAAGACGAGGTCCTTACACACTTCATTCGCTTCTGTAACATTCATAGCTCTTCTCATGCACGCTCGCCGGTTCCTAGGGCTCCTAGCATATTTATAACGTTAATATTTTGTTATTAACACAACAGGTGCTGTTTCTTCGGCAACCACCGCCCAACCCACAAGTTCGATCACTGAGGCGGCCGTGTCGGAGTCTGAGCTGAGCGCTAACCGTGACGAACAACAAGACAACCAGTTCATGGAAGTGGACGACTCGCTCGAGCCCATGGTGTTGCTCGCACCCGATGGAGGTATATGCTTGTCTATACCTTTCGACGTGAATATGTGGTTAAATTTGCTTTCATATATATGAAGCATTTCAATAAACTGATTATAACAAAATCGGGGGATTCAGTTTGTTGTTTTAGCTAACACATGCCTATCGTTTACACCCAAAATTTAATCACACCACTAAATAGCTATAGAATCATGGAATTCGTTACGTTGGTGAGGACTATGACGCATCGCGCTCGCCGGCTTTGGGGAGAGCGCAGCCATTTTGACATTATTTTGCTGCATCATATACCATCCTCTCCCTCAGCTCTGGTGGCAAATAAATTGTGATGTATCTATGTATGGGAGTTAGGATGGTCTATACAAGTGACTTGAAAATTACATCACATAATTATTATTAAACTGCTGTACAGATTTACCTACGTTACATTTAACTTTAAAAAACATGAATTTATAAAAAATTAACTATTTCTTGTATAACTTGTAAATAATAGCTAGCAAAACAAAGCTAGTTCAGGAAATTTATTCAGACGTTCATTTATACGCATATTTTATTCAGAGACAAAGATAACTTATGAAGGCATGTTTTGTACAGGACTGGAAGCATTACTAGACATCCCTCCAGACGCAGACGACGAGACGATGGTGGAACTAGCGATAGCTCTGTCTCTTCAAGAACAACCGCGGCGCGCGCCTCCCGCACCATCCGCACCGCCGCCACCCGCGCCCGGCTTCAGCGACGCTACTGCCTCGCCTCCTGGGTAACTAATGTTATAAACTATATAATTTCGACGAGCCCGCTGGTCGAGTGGTTAGCAATGGCTACTTTAAGAGCAATGCTTGTGAGTTCGATTCTCACACAAGACAAACTTTGGGTACATGGGCATGTCTATCTTAGTCTGGCTGATTTAAAGAGAGGTAGGGCATGTCAAAGCAGCCTAAGTAGAAAAGTACCTCCACCTAACAGAAGACCGCAACCGAATGACAACTCCTGGAGGATATTAGCTTATGGAAACTTGCAATACAGGAAGTATAGCTGGCGCGTTGCCACCCCTACTGCTAACACAGCAATTCCTTACAAATTTATTGGTGACCTCACTTACTCGTAAGGACAAACGAGGACTTGTTATTTGGCTACGGTTTATCCGTGAGGTATTTCCCCAGTTGGGCAGCTTTGATGCGCCCTTTCCTACCGGGTTCGTCATAGCAAGCAACAGAACGTGTTTTTTTTTTAGTTTTTTGTAACCTTTATATTTTAGGTCTGACGACGAGGGCAGCACTGCCGCTACGGACGGCAGTACACTTCGAACATCGCCAGCGGAGCCACCCGGCTCGGCGGGATCTGAAAGTGGCGGATCTGGAGCTGATAGTATCGGTGGAGTCTCCGGTCGCAGTAGCGCCTATGGTAAGTCCTTAGTTAATTAGTGTACCTACAAATTCGTGTTAGAAATAAATTAAAATACATTAATGAAAAGATAATGCAAGTGTGAATATTGTTAACATTCTTGAGCTAGTCACCAGCAAGCAGAGCACACCTGATGTAAACCGATTACCGTAGCCCCTGAACGCTTGAAATACAATATCGCTGCTAATATCTCCTAACATAGCAATTGCTCAGTCATGCGCAGGATCACAACTGTTGTTATTTGTCCCTGAATCTGTGTTGAGGAGGCAATTCCCTAGACGGGCTGTTTAGATGCTACTGCAGCTCTTTCGCTACAGCCTCATCTGTTTATAAGTTGTGCTCAATGAGCAGGTGAGGTTGACTTTGAGCCTAAAGATGAAAGCCATTCATTGTATTGTTGCTTACAATTTGTGCGTTGTGTTTCTCGCGGTCGAAGTATGCTCGAAGTAAGAAACTCTGAGTGCGGGAGATCGAACGGTTAATACAATGTTTGTTGCAGGCGAAATGGTGTCTGCTCCACCAGCGGGCACTATGCCTCCATCCAATTCCATGGTTGCGCCTGTTCCTATCGCAGGTTGGTATTTGTTGAAAGTAAAAATAACATATTGGTATGTTCATCGAACATTTACAGAAATTTATTCAATTCTATTTTGGTATGCCACTAAGGTGGCAATCAAGCGTACGGTCTGCATGATGGTAAGCACTTATCGTAGCCTATAGACATTTGCAACACCAGGGGTGTCACTCATGGTTTGGAGACCCTTAAGTTTGTATTATCTCAATATCTATCTATCTATCTATAACTTCACGCCAAATACTTTACGGGGTAGGAAGAGAGAATCGAGCGCCACGTGACTCGGATCATTACATACCTCACTCGCTTCTTTACATTTCATTGCTCTTTTCGTGCACGCTCGCCGGTTCCTAGGGCTCTTGACATCACCTTCTGATAGAACACGACCAATTTGATCATGGTAGGTAAGTCTTGGCCTTCCTCGGCTCCTACATCCTTCGTCTTTTGCATTGTATATCTGCTTCGTCGTTCTTTCATCCTGCATTATTTCTACATGTCCGAACCAACGGAGCATGCCTCTTCTTATTTCTTATCTCAATATGTATTATCTAATTTCATTGCTGGGTCAAAGCGAGTCGTATATGTGTCGTTAAAGTAGCAATTAATTGTGAGCATGATTAATATTCCACAATGTTATTATTAGGACCTTACATATGAAATTGGCGTTTAAAATGGAAAAAGTAAAACGAAAATAAATATATGAAATTATGTATTGTATTTTATATATATACATTCTGTGTACTAAGTATCGGGAATTTGTCAATAAAACAAAAAATACAAATTATTCATCTAAATTTATTTTATCGCCTTCAAAGTAGGCCCCATCGCTTGCAATACAACATCTCCACCGCTTCACCCAGTCTTCCATACATTTTTCATAGGCTATTTGCGGTATGGCCTTTAGCTCATTCAGCGAATTTTCTTTTATGGCTTCTATCGACTCAAAACGTTTTCCTCGAAGTGGTAATTTTAACTTGGGAAATAAAAAAAAGTCAGACGGAGCCATATCAGGTGAATACGGTGCTTGGTCGAGAACTTTTGTTGAATTTTTCGCTAAAAACTCTTTCACTATAATGGCTGTGTGTGATGGTGCATTATCATGGTGCAGCATCCATGAGTTGTGTTGCCACAAATCTGGACGTTTTCGGCGGATACTCTCACGCAAACGCTTCATGACGCCTAAATAATATTCTTTATTCACTGTTTCTCCCTCTGGAAGGAATTCGGAGTGAACCACACCACGGTAGTCAAAAAAAACTGTCAGCATCACCTTGATTTTGGAGCGACTTTGCCGCGGTTTTTTGGGTTTCGGCTCGTTTTCGAGACGCCATTCTGAAGACTGTTGGCTTGTTTGCATGTCGTACTCATAAACCCATGTCTCGTCGCCAGTTATTATACGTTTCATAAAGGTCGGATCCGTAGAAGCTCGGGAAACCATGTCTTCAGCGACATGCTTTCGCTGCGCTTTTTGAACAAAATTGAGCTCTTTTGGAACTAGTCGAGCGGCGACGCGTTTCATGCCTAAAATGTCAATGAGAATGTTGTGGACGGACTTAAAAGATATGTTCACCTCACTAGCCAACTCTCTCAGACTCATACGTCGATTTTCGAGCACTAGCTTCTTGATTCTGTCGATGTTTTCTCTGGTCGTAGCGGTTGAAGGTCTACCAGAACGAGGCAAGTCTACTACTACTTCTCGGCCTTCTTTAAAAGCCTTATACCATTCATAAGCCCTTGTTTTCGATATACACGATTCGCCGTAGGTATTTCGCAACATTTTTAGTGATTCACCACATGAAATATCATTTGAAACACAAAATTTAAGGCACACTCTTTGTTCAACAATATTTTCCATTGTAAAAATCGCCGAGGACTCAAAACTATGACCAACAAAAAGTGTAGTTTAAAACAAATTAAATGACAGATCCCGCTCAAATTTTGCGCGCTAAATCAGTACAGTGCTACCAACATGCAGTAAAAAAATTAGAACGACCTCTTTTACGCGGGTCTTTTTATTGACATATTCCCGATACTTTTTACACAGAGTAGTATATATATTATATATGTATCAATCGAAGTATGTACCATTATTATCTATGCACTTTTGCCATATTATAGGTAATTCATTGATCATTGATGCGTTAACCGCACCGCTCGCCGACGGCGGGGAGTTCACCCTCACACGCTTGAACCGCAATGGTCGCGTACTGTGCGGTTCCAGAGAATAGTTGTGTAATGAGTTCCCAGCCGAGGTTTTTCAACATGGAGTTCTTCAAGAAATGCGTGAAGAGGTTTTTAGAGGGTCGGCAACGCATGAGTGACGCCCCTGGTGTTGCAAATGTCCATAGGCTACGGTGACTGTTTAATATCAGGCAGGCCGTATGCTTGATTGCCACCTTAGTGGTATAAAAAAAAACCCACTGTTGGGATGGGGCTCATCCCTTCCATCTCCTTCAACCGAAGGGGTTTAGAGCATACTCCACCACGCTGCTCAAATGCGGATAGACGGAGGCCAGTGTTTTCAAGCCGCCCGAGGGCCACTGACTCAGCTTAACGACTGTCATCTAAGGACAACAGCCGGGGCTTAACGTGCCATCGTGTTACTCGAGATAGATAATCCTATCCATAGACAGGTCGCGGTCGACGTTGCCTAATCTGCGTGTTCGGTTAGAACGACACGCGCAACGACGCCATCGAGTTCTCCATCACTGCTTCAGTATGATATAATGTACTATTATTCTTCTTTGGGGTGACTCCGCGGACATTAACGCCATCTTTTTATTGCAAAAGAGAGCTATAAGAGCTATCTACAAACTTGGTCCCCGGGAGAGCCTTAGAGAAAAATTCAAAGAAATAAATATTTTAACAGTCGCATCGCAATATATCTATGAAAATCTTTTGTATGTATACCATAAAAACATAGACTCATTTTGTAAAAAGAGTGATACTCATAGCATAAATACTAGATATAAGCATAATCTTGTGTTACATGCAAGCCGTCTCCACAAAATAAGTAATTCTTTTATGGGGCAATGTATACGGTTCTATAACAAACTCCCCAGCAATATAAGAGAATTGTCAATAAACAAATTTAAAACTACTATTAAAGCCAAATTGTGTAGCAGGGCATATTATAAAGTATCTGACTATATTAATGATAAAAATGCCTGGGAGTGAGTCGATCCAATTATAATGTAATTAATAAAATATGTAAATTTGTTTCGATACCAAAAGAGGGATGCCTGAGTTTTTTGGCAGTATTTTTATCAGTGCTTACCTAGTCATAAACTGCACGGTAGGGAAAAAAATTGTGACAATTCCAAACAAATGTAGCCATTTTCACGGAATAAAAAGATTTTGACTTTGATACACACAGCTGGAACTTCGACGTCGTCACAGCCCGTACCGTCGACCTCCAGGACCGTCGAAGCTGAGTCCGAGACGCAGAAGCTGCACGCTCTACGGCTGTCGTTGTTGTCGGCTGCCCTTGACGCTCTGCCCTCACTTAGAACTTTGCCCGGAGTACGGGCTATACCGTTTGTTCAGGTAATTGTTAAGGATCGTTCAAGTTAATTTATGCAGTATATTTCAACTAATACCCGATGTGACTGTATTTCGATTCCGTTTAACTAAACTATTCTACTCTAAACTATTTTATGTCGCTGCTAAATAAAGACCGGTGGTAAATTAACCTATATTTAAACTATGATATTATTATATCTATTTATTTATAACGTTATGTTATCAGAGAGGGTGAGAGCGCTACAAGACCTTAATTCACTCAAAATACTTGATATTATGGTATTAATACATATATTTTATATTTAGAAATATATAAATTCCATAAATAATTCCATGAATGATTACACCACTAAAAATAAACTACTTGACAGCGCATAAAAGGTACACCTCACGTATCAAAACGTAGTGTTTTAGTGCCTAAATATCTCAACAATTTGAGACCACAGTCCATCCAATGGGAGAATGTTTTCTACTTTGAGAGCTGCGCTTTCTACCTTGCCTCCCGACCTGTAGCAGCGAGTTGAGCTACAAAGCAAATCATTTCAGCGATTGTCCATTGGTTATTTTCCTCATGGATAACACATTTATAACAAATATGCAACAAACGAGCTCGGTGGCTCAGTCATGAATGACGCGACTTTGACACCAACGCCCGTGGGTTCGATTCCCACACAAGGCAAACATTTGTGTGCATGGACATGTCTGTTTGTCTTGGTCTGGATGTTTTAAGAGAGGTAGGGCGCATCACAGTAGCCCGCCTGGGGAAGTACCTCCACCTCTCAGAAAACCGCAACCAAATAACAACACCCTATACGGTTGATTTATTCCTGCGTGTGAGCGGGGGCGAGAGTGGGAGCTTACTGGTGACCTGACACCAGTAAGCTCCCAAGGAGTTGCTTTGTAAGCAGCAGAGGAGGCATCACGCGAGTGATACTTAATATATCGCAAGCGCTAATAGGCTACGGTACCTGCTTCACATCAGGTGGGCCGTAAGCTTGTATGCATCCCGACGTAGTATAAATAAAAATGTACACAGAGGAATTTATGCTATCATTGATATCAACAGGTGGTCCTCATGTTAGCTGGTGACCTCGACTCAATCGTGGAAGGAGATCGAGTGGTACTAGATCGGCTATTAGAACTCCTTGTCGCCGAGCTTGACATCCAAGGTGAAGAGGCCGCTGGCGAAGAAAAGACAGACAGGCGAGAGTTGCAGTTGGCTATTATGCGTTTGGAACTGCTCGTTTCGGAGCTGGATTCGCAGGGCGACGATGCTAACACGCCGATACATGAGCGAACTAATAGGCGGGAGTTGCAACTTGTCATCATGCGACTGCTTAGTAAGTAAACTAATCTTTTGGAACCCGTACACATTCCATTGTAAGGTATTGGTTTTCCTACGATATTATATATATTATTATATTATTTTACCTACCCCGTAAGGGATTTGGCGTGAAGTTATAGATAGATAGATTATTTTGAGGGGTTTGGTGGCGCAGTGGTTTAAAGCTGCTTTGATACCAGAGGTCGTTGGTTCGATTCTCACACAGGATAGATATTTGTGTACATGAACATATCTGTTTATCTTGATCTGGGTGTTTTTAATAGAGGTAAAGCGTATCTAAGCAGCCCGTGTGGGAAAGTACCTCCACCTCACCAGCAGCCAAATAACTCCCTTGAGGGTTGTTGTTCCTGTGAGTGAGTGAGGTTACCAGTAATCTCTCCTAAGGCTTGAGTAGGATTCTTACTTAGTACTAAGATTCGTGTGCGTGAACATGTTTGTTTGTATTGGTCTAGATGATTTTGAGCAGTCAGAACCCATTATATACGTTTTCCCATACATTTCGCGGTCGTATACGACCGCCCGGGTTTCGAAGGGTTAAAAAAGGTAGGGCGCATTAAAGCAGCCCGTCTAGGGAAGTAACTCCATCTCACAGAAAACCGCAGTCAAATAATAATTCCCTAGAATGTAATTGTGTTCCAGTGAGCTCTTTAGAACGAATTGTTGTATTAGCAAAATTGGAGTTCGCGCGAGAGATACGTAATGTATTGCCACTTGCATAGGCTACGGTTTACCACTCTACGTCAGGTGGGCCATGTGCTTATTTGCTCCTGAGTCGTATAAAAAAAAAAGTTGAATACGAAGGGGACTAATGGATGCGGGTTTTCGCATACTTCATCTTGCCCGTGGAAACCATTGACTCTTACGTAGTATTTTGGTACAATTCTACCTACCATAGACTCACTAGTTTAAGACAGTATTCTGGTTTTAAAATGTTGTTGGTGTCCTACTTTCTATCTTTACTATTTCGCTATCTTTGAAGCATACAATTTTCTCAACTTTGCATTTAATTCGCGTATACGTAGTTTAGTACATATAGCTTTATTAAGTATAGTTTTTTTATCAATGTCGGGAGCTATAGAAGCATACGGCCCACCTGATGTAAAGCGGTAACCGTAGTCTAGAACAACAGTTGTAACAGATTAAGTATTACTCACGTGATCCTAGATCTGGTGCTAACATAACTCCTTAGGAGCTTACTTGTAACCTCACTCACATGTAGGACTACTGCCCTCCAGGGAGTTGTTATTTGGCTTCGGTTTTTTATGAGGTGGGGGTAAGTATCTCCACCTGATAGACACATCAAACAGCGATGTAAGATTCTTACATGCACACAAATCTTTATTATGTGTGCGAATCAAACTCACGAGCGTTGTTGTCAACATAGCATTCCTAACCACTGCGCTGTCAAATAGACTTGTTATTCTATGCAAAGGTGTAAGTCTAAACTGTTTCTACATGGCCAAAAGACAGTTAAGATAGAGCTGCAGCGATGATTGGTATTAGATTTTTTGACAATGAAAGTATAATATAACATTGAGGATAATTTATGAGACATAACATTTTAATTCAGTTGTACTATAAACTCTAAGAATTATATTTTAATTTCGCCTTTAAACTTATCACCAATGCATGTGCAGAGTTTTACGGTGTTATATCTCTATCATTATTTAATTGTGCCCTAGGTGTACTAATGGCCCGTTGGAAAACATCAGCCACGGGCGGGCCCGCGACCAGAGCTGAAGTCTCAGGCAGTGCCTGCGCAGCGCACGTCTCGAGGCTGGCCGCTGCCGCTCTGGTCCGTGCCGGTGCTCCGCTGCACTGCTACAAAGTACTCTCTGCCCTCTTACCATACTGGAAGGAGAAGACATCCAGTAAGTATGGCACGTGAAAAGTTAATGAGATAATCTATGAAAATTGTTATTACCTGTATCAATATAATGACTGTGTATATAGATAATTTTATACATGGAGGCCAGTCATTTTGTCTAAGAAAAAATTAAGTCATAATAACTATCAATAAATCTTTAAATAAAATTTTGTGAATTATCTTTTACAAATGTTGTCAACATCACGACGAGTGATCACCCAGTCGTCTCGAACACGTATTTCACTATCACATTTTGTGGAAAGTTAAAAATAAATATCTTTTATAGATACTGGAACCACTACTACAGGCCAACAGCTACTGAAGCCGCAACCTCCACAACCACTGCCAGATATGCAGCCATTCTTCGTCAAGGAATATGTCAAGAGTAAGTGCGCTGGTACTCATCTCATGAATACCGATCTTGTCGCATTTAATTCTATATACAATGCAAAAGTGGAAGGATGTAGGAGCCGAGGAAGGCCGAGACTAACCTACCATGACCAAATTGGTCGTGTTTTATCAGAAGGTGATGTCAGAAGCCCCAGGAACCGGCGAGCGTGCATGAAAAGAGCTATGAATGTCACAGAAGCGAGTGAAGTATGCAAGGACCGCGTCTTATGGCGCTCGGTTCTCTCTGCCTACCCCGCAAGGGACTTGGCGTGAAGATATACATACATACAATAAATCAACACATAAATGCGCCAAATAAAAATATAAAATAAATTTATTAAAACTAATACACGAAATAAATTACAATAATTGAACGATACGCAGAACAAACAGAGTCGTAGGTGAAGCCCAGGTCGTAATATTAATACTTATCCATTTGTCCCGGTCTAGAGAACCGAACTCGCCTCGATCCTTCAATGTGCCATTGGTCCCTTGTCTTCCCTATTTCAGTACAGTGAGAGGTCCACTTATAATATTGTTAGTTCCTCCGAGTTCCTTGGTCTTAAGCCACAAATATTAAAAAGCACTTGAAGGTCCCAAGGAAGTAACCTGAATGGGGACAAATAACACAAAAATAAGGACTTTAATAATTTGTATGCGCGCACTGTAGAGGCGTACAGTTATATAGACGCGACAGTGTAACGAGCGACGTGCACTGGCTTCCAAAGTAATATCGGGTATCAGGGGGGCTGATTCGGCCGTTGTTATTATAATAAAATTGCCTAAGAGTGCCACATCACGTTTACGACGGTGACCAGAGACTGACGTTGATTTCCGAATGTTACATCTTACAGTTGATTCGTCGAAAACCATTTCTTTGCGTATTATTACGAATTTATTTCTGGAACATACTTTGCGAGTTACTCCAGTACAGGTTAATTGCCAGTTCATTCAAGCTGCTTATCGACTGTCCCATCTAATGAAAACTGCCAGGATAGTACTAAAACTAAGGTTACCTCTGAAATCAGCTGGAAATTTCAGAAAGCAGTCGAAATACTTATGGCTGCTAAGGAAGAAAAGTTCTGAAGTAGTGACCACAAAAAACCTAGCATAGGATTCCTTCCTACTTGTGGCAGTTGAAAATCTGGTATAGACCCCAAATAATCGATGGGTGCGTTGACCGAAGAAATCGCGGTGAAGATAGTTATTCGATAACAATGCGAATTCAACTTTGCCGTGTTTAACACAACACTAAAATTGGTGTAATAAAACAAATTTCACGAAGCGGCTCATACTAAAGACTTGTAGACTAATTTCAGCCGCACATAAACGTAATAAGAAATTTATATATTGATGAATTAGCCACCATTCCGAAGCTAACCCTGAGCACCGACTTTCATCACAAGAAATTATTTTATTTGTATATAGTGTCGCTTCACGGATGTTATGGGATGATGATCTGTATTCTGCGATTAATGTAATGGTGTTCTGTTCTATAAATAACTTATCTGTTTCAGGCCACGCCTTAGATGTGTTTGACAACTACCCGCAACTGCTAATGGAGATGGCGCTTCGCCTGCCGTGTCAAATACACAAGCATTGTGATCCGGCACATTTCGATGCACGCTGGCGAACATTGCTCTGTGAATACATGATGAATCAACAGACGCCGCTAAGGTACTGTATTATACTTATGTCAAAACGTATTGTACCGTACCAGCCCAGATACATCTGGCCTGGTAGGATTACAAACCAAATACTATAACTAAACATGGATCTGAAGACTTTAAATAACTCGAATTTGTAACTGAACCGTCCGTGCTGCGCTCCAAGTTTTTCATCACATTTGCGGGAAATTAAATAGAAATATATTTTATGTGATGATTCACATGAAACATGTATGATACACATTTACGTACACGTTTGTTTTATAACGAAAGCCAAGGAAAGGTAGATATAGCACTCATTTAAATACATGACTACATTTCACATACATGACATTACACATGATTGTAATATACTGTAAAAGCATTAAAAACTTTTATATGAATGCCAACAATGCTTACTTTATACGAATATTTATTTAAATAAAATATCTGGGTAAAAAATAATAATAGACTGTGATGGAACTGGAAACTGGCATATGGATAGAAATGAAAACTTAAGGTGGGTCTTCATTGAATATTGTAGATGCAAATGTTTAGGTCGTGATGTGAAAACCTATGTATTATTTTTGTCTAAATAAATGTCTTTATGAGTATAAAGAAATTTAGGTTATCGTAATGATGTAACTAAATTTTTACAGAATATATTGCACTAACGCTAAAAACAAGTAAATTTAATTTTGTATACAAATTTGAAACTCAAACGCGCGCCGGCTGGGTAGTGGACGGGTTACATGCATAAAACCGCAAGTAAATGTAGTGTATTTTCTGCAACCCAGGAAACAAGTTCGTAAGCTGTTGTTACTCCTTTGTGGCACTCGTGAACGGTACCGCCAACTACGGGACGTACACGCTCTGGACACGCACCTGAACGCCGCTCGAGCGTTGCTCGCCACTGACCCCGCCTACGATAAACTTGTGCAGCTTATGGATCATCTCAAGGTATGCTACACTATGTATGGAAGGCGATGTGGAAGTTAAGTAGTACTCCCTCTGTTGCTAGCCTAGTAGACTCTACCAAACTACCATATAGCTCATTAGGTCTGAAGTGGTTACCGCGGTATAAAAATACCGATACCAAACGGAATACCGAAGAAAGTTTGTTACTCAATTTATTATATTTCATATTTAAATATATGCCAATCGTATTCCCAAAAAATGCACACTAAACGCGTACGCCTAAAGACACTTGGTAGGTATATAATCTCTTTGATGAAATATTTGTATATACTCGTATATAAACATGCCTCTTTTAAGCTCCTATAGAAAAAATGGCTTACCGGCTTACGTAGAACAAATTTGCTACGTCACTTTTCGTCTTGCTTGTTTTCATGTTTTGTAAGTAAACACGAGGGAGGAATTGGCCTTAAAAATTCAGACCGGATTATTATTACATCACTGATCTAATACGCATTATTTTCATTAAAAATATTTGAAATCAGTCTTCTCAATAGCAATAGCCCATAGATAAACAAAAAGAATCAACGATTGCTAAGTGCCAACTCTCAAATTCAAAAAGAAATGTTACAATATTTTGTTTGGTGTCTGTTTTATGCGACTGCAAAATTTTTGTCTGAAAATCCGTATTGTAATCCAACACAAAGCTGAGACTGGTTCTTTTTTTTGACAGAACTTTAAAAGTAAATAAAATATTAATCATTTATAAACTCAGACAGCATAAATGTTTTTTCTCGCTGGTCATTGGAGACGTTTTGTAAGGAGATGCACGGTGTGAGAGTGGTGTTGAAGCTAACAAATCCTTCACGCAACAAGAACCATCCTAGTTAATCGACGAGTTGTTATTGTCTATTTTGTAAGTGTATATTAAAGTGGAGTTGTGTTGTGCAGTCATGTGCGGAGATAGTGAGCGCCCGCACTGGTAACTGGCAGCACACGTGCGCAGTGGAGCGACGAGAGGCTCTAGCCTGGCTTGTGAGCGTGGCACGACGAGTACACCCGCATGTAGCACCCACCGTGCTGCAGCTGCTACAGGCAGCGCTCTGCGCGCCGCACCAACACCAGCGACAGGAGCCCAAGGTAAGAAAGTGTCCATCCCTTTTGTATGTTTCACCATCACCGTGAGCATCAAAATCAGCCCTACCTGCGACATATATCAACATTCGAACATTAATTCTGGTCGCGTCTAAACTATCGCTTTGGAGCTCAGGGTCCTGTTCCCTTTTTTTTCTATACCACGTCGGGAGGCATATAAGCATAGCGGCCCACCTGATGTAAACTGCTGCTAATACAGCAACTCCTTAGGAGCTTATTGGTAACTGCACTCCCTTCTAGGAACACCACAGTCCTCCAGGGAGTAGTTATTTGACTGCGGTTTGCTATGAAGTGGAGGTACATACCCAGTACAGTTCGTATCAAGCGCCCTCTATCCTCGTCCGTCAGCGCAATATCATCCATCAATTTACATGAGCAACCGCGGTGGCTGTTCCTGTACGTCTCTGATGATGTCTGACACTACGTCTAACATTACGACACGGACTAAAGACGCATTTCTGGTCGACCCCAAAGCTGATCGGGAAAGGCAGTATGTCGCCAGCATCAGTCCTAATAACTATGAGATTGGAATCAAGATACACGTTCGGGAAATATCAATGTAGGCTTCAAGCACCATTTAGAATCACACACAATCGAAGTCCTTCTCCACCAGAAACAGTATATCACTTATCGTACACCATATTGAAACATTAAACACTGGCAACGATTTATAATGTAGTTTGTAAGCTGTAACTAAAAGTATTTTTTCTTTCGTTCATGAATGGTTGCAATGTAAAAACTAAAACAAAACCACATTGATAGTGCTAAATCTGAGTATAGCAATAGACCGGTTATTTTTTGTTACAGCAACCACCACAGCAAGCATCGTCTGAGTGGCCGGAACGAGAACGCAGTGCCGACAGTGACGCTTTCATATCTGACGGCTCTAAATTCCAAGAACAAAGAGTACCAGCGCTTGTTCAACAAATTTTAAAACAGGTATGTTTCAGTACATAAACAATCATATACAAAAATGAACGACATGAAATAAAAATATGCCCAATAACAAAACAGTCCATTATGTAGTGTGTGTCCTGGTCCATTTCTTTACCACAACTCTCTTTCACTCTAGACGAGTGTTGCCGTAAAGAAAGAGAGATGTAAGCAACTGATAAGTGTCGGTTGCTTGGTTATGATCATTTGTCATTCTTCATTGTTCACTTCTCCTGAAATTTTAGTGCCAAGTCTCCTGAAAATATCAATCATTCATCCATGCGGCTTTTTGTGTATAAGCTCATCAGAGCCTGCCACTGCTCTGATGTGCTCAGTGTATTTAAATAACCAGCATATTAACCTACGGTCTTTGGTTCGAATCCTGGTAGGGACATGGACCACTAAATTCGTCTTCGGATTTATGCACATTTTTGTAATTATCGTGATAAATATCGTGAGGAAACCCGGAAGCCCAAGAAACTATATTTCAAAAAACGTGTGACTTAACCTATGAAAGATCGGATTTCTCTCAGGGTTATGATCTGATATGATGATATGATAGATCTGATTGCATTGGCTCCATGCCAAAATCACTATCTTCACCAAATTCTTCAGTTTAGGTAGCGGACCCCGCTAATCCTAATGTCGATTATACTAGGAAGAACATCAAGTAACTTCTTATGTTTCTGTATTCGTAAGTTGCAATTCGTAAGTTGCAAAAAATATATGTATATCTGCACGCCAAGTCCCTTGCTGGGTAGGCAGAGAGAACCGAGCGCCATAAGATGCGGTCCTTACATACTTCACTCGCTTCTGTGACATTCATAGCTCTTTTCATGCACGCTTGCCGGCTTCTGGGGCTCCTGACATCACCTTCTAATAAAACACGACCAATTTGGTCATGGTATGTTAGTCTCTGTATTCGTTTGGGACATAATTAGGTGTCTTACCCAGTGCATGAAAAGTTTTCGATTGTCATACAGATCAACTTTTTATCGCAAGTGACAATCTGATTCAGAATCCCCTCTTTGAACCTTTATCATTGTTCGTCTCAGTTTTAAGATAAAATTTCCAGAACGAAATGGATCAGACCATAATCTCTCCATGGGTGCTACAATGAAACTCTTTCTACATGAAAATATAGTTTACGCGCTGCTAGACTTTGGAATAAATTACCATTGGAGATAAGAGAGAGTCCTTCTGTATTTGCTTTCAAGAGAAAACTAAAGAAGCACTATTTAAATACATTATCTTCTAATGAAGAATAGTTTGTATGTATATGTGTATACATATGTATATGGTTATATATTTTATGTATGTATTTGTATGTTTATTTGTGTGTTTTATAGTTCTATTCATTTGTTTTTTTATTATTATTATTAGTATTTTCCTTTTTTCTTTTTCTTGTGTGTTTCTTACATTTATTGAATTTTGTTTTACTTTATTTTTTTAACTGTAAGTATCAGTTTTTTATTTTAGTAGTTGGCATATATAATTGTTATAACCCTAGTACAATTTCTTTTCACATTAATTACGGTTGGCTGGAAGAAATCTCTTGAAGAGATAAGCTCGCCTTTGTACACTGTATTTAACACTTATTGTATTGATTTATTTGTGTGCAATAAAGAATATATAGAAAAAATCAGCAATTACATAGGCCATGATCTAACACTTCAGCACCTTATCCATGAGTTTGCAACCATACACGTTCCTGCTTGTTGGAATAGCATTCCATGTGTAATTGATAGCCGTGAGCTAAGTTGGGTAACGGATATGAAGGATATGAATTATTTTATTTTGTTGTCGTTCACAGGTACCCCAGGACGAATTGAAAATGTTTGTCAAAGCATTTTTACTCGAAACAAACTCGACTGCCGTCCGTTGGCAAGCTCACGCTCTACTTCTTGCCATATACAAGTGAGTGTTAAACTCGAATCTACCTATTTTAGACTACTTATTATGCCTATTGACATGCTAAAACTGTGCATCTACATATTACAAATATACAACGCCCGAGCTGCAACTCGCGCTTGCCAGCTTTTAAATTTTCTAGTTTTTATTTATTTTATCATTTTTACTTATATGCTATTATTACTGGTTACAAAAACTAATGCCATATAGCTTTTAATATAAAGAAGTACATAATAAAAAAAAACTGCAAATAAATGTATGAATCTTGGAAAAGACGCCGATTTGGCCTTGACGTTAAATTAATTGCCCCCCAAGTATTTTAATGAAATACGATTTCTTGTTTAGCAATTCGTCGCAACAAGAGCAAGCTACTCTAGTTTCGCTGCTGTGGGGCTTATGGCCGTCTCTGCCGCAGTATGGACGTAAGGCAGCACAGTTCGTTGATCTACTTGGGTACTTCACACTTAAGACTCCAGATATTGACACTGAGGTAATTGTTTTGTATTCTTTTTTAATCTTGGGTAGCTTAACATTTCGATTAATGAATCAAATTTGTCAAGCACAAATAATAATAATTCTATAAAAAGTATTATGGACCGGCAAAGTGTTGGTTTGTTTGGATGTAGAGTTAATAATCCAGTAACTACGGTACTGATGATGAAAATTGGTTCAGTAATCGAACAATGTTCACAAGTGCTATATGTTATTTTGTTATACACAGTTCTTGTGTGTAACGTGTATACAGTCTACTTCCCATGAAATCTTACCTTTTCTTCCATTCAGAAATACGTCAGAAGCGCAGTAGAATTACTACGTAATCAGAACCAACTTCTATCATCCCACGGCAACGCTGCCCTTTACGCTGCTTTGGGCGCGTATGTAGAACTCGACGGATATTACTTAGAGTCGGAACCCTGTCTTGTGTGCAACAACCCGGAGGTGCCTATGGCGACCATCAAACTGCCCACGATCAAGGTTGGTGTCCTTTTTGTATAAATACATCGTGACTACATTTAAAACTATTTCTGTAATCACCGATGCCATTGCATATCGTTGGCGTTCATGATATAAAAATGAAACGAAGTATGAAAGTAGTAACGGATATCACAAGACTCAATGTCAACTCAAACGAGAAAGTATTAAAATTTTGAAATTAGATAGCAAATGAGATAAGAACAAATTTTTTTCGGAAAAAAACGATAATTTCGTGTAGTTTGATCACTATAGGTTAGATATTATTATATCTGTAATCGGCCCTGCATCACTCAAAACCAGACTTTTTGACTAAGCATTATTTTGTTCGTCTCTACAAGCAACAGAAACATTATAAGGCTGGGATATCCTTTAAGATTTGTACAATAAATTGAAAATACAACTTATCTGTTAATTACATTGTAGAAATAATATTGGTAGAATTGCGTTCCTTGTTTTTACTTAAAAGTTGGTTATTTATATTTTGTCGAACACATTTACTCGTTGTCGAAATATCCTAAATAATGACAAATTTTATCTCATCTATACAATAAATTTCGATTAATAAAATATAATATTGTATAGTAAGAACTAATCTGTTTTACCGAACGCAGATCGACTCGAAGTTCACGACCACGACCCAGATCGTGAAATTGGTGAACAGTCACATGATCAGCCGCATCAGCCTGCGCATCGGGGACATAAAGCGTAGCAAGATGGTGCGGACTATCAACTTCTATTACAATAATCGCACCGTACAGGCGGTGCAGGAACTGAAGAATAAGCCAGGTGAATTCTTTATACATTATATTATAATCTGCAATTAATTAATTATGAACTGCAATGGCTTGGTACCGTGCATTCCAGAGGGAATAAATAAATATATAATGCCGGAAAAGTCACACAGCTCAATCTAGTCCTAAACTAAGCAAAGCTTGTACTGTAGGTGTTAGACGATAGATAAACATACAAGCATAGCATATTATTATGCTATGCTTGTATGTTTATACATATACATACTTCTGTGTACACATAATTAGAATGCATAGAAAGCCAAGTCATACCAAGACAAACATTCAAAATATGCACGCGTGCGCCATCAAGCGAGCCTTACGTTTATTTATCACAGTTTTGTGTTAGTGGTATAAAACAGACATGTTCGTGCACATAAATGTTTGCTTGTGATATGGAATCGAACTCGCGAGTTTTAGTGCCAAAGTATTCATAACTAGCCGTTCCACCAAAGGTATCGTCGAAAAGAATGCATTCCCTGCTAAGATTATACCAACAAGTATAGAATATGGTTCTTCAAAAAGAGCGAGTACAGGTTTTTACGAGATCGGCATAGCTTATCATTGGCCACGTAGTGCGTCGATTGTCTACCTTTTGCGAACGTTCACAGGCTACTGTAACCACTTTCCATCGAGTGGGCCGTATGCTTGTATGCCTCTCGACGTTGTATAAAAATAACACATATATTTCATTTGCTTGAGTACCTATACGTATTCCTACATACATATTTGGCCACTGCGGTCGCCCAGGAAATGTATTCCTGTCAGCTGTCAGTTAGGGTTCTCCGTGAATTATAGCCATCTCTTTCAGGATTTATTTTGTCTATCACATGTTAACTATGTAATTTACAAGCAATTACTGCTGACCACTGTCAAGAAATCATTCTTTCGATGGCCACAGTGTAATATTATGATTTGCATTCTGAACGGTCTGATCGAACATAGAATCATCGCTTTTGCTAGATTTTAATACCTTGGGTAATGCGATTCAGTTGATTGCTTCACTACATTGTGTATTTTGAGCGGTAACATAGGAATTACAAATGGAATTTTGAAGCAAAGGAGAGACAGATATACAGCGATGATTGATCTATTTTTAATAATAAGTTAATGTGATGCATTTTAAAAAGTAGATCAATCAGATAAATAAATACAATCAAATATTTTCTCAATAAGGACAGTTGAAACGTAAATAAAATTATAATCTTTGATTTTATTAATAATCATTGTACAATTAACTATTATATAAATATATGTATATATTAAAAGCTATTACGCTTGTGCGTGATATGAAGGGACTACGATCCCTTTG